>CM076571.1:909686784-910306784 GCA_034641835.2 Pinus albicaulis | reverse complement strand
AACCCATTTTCAAAGATAATATAATGGAAAAGGGATTTTGAAATAGGTTATGACACTATAATAACTATGAATTGTGAAATAGGTCCATTCTTAAATTGTAACATGAGTATAGGAAATAAAACATGATGTATATATCATAATTGTTATCGAAGCCCTATGAGAGTTAGAATATACTATTATTATTAATCATCATGAATACAATTGGTTTGTTAGTTAATATTGGAACAAATGTTTTGTAAGAGAGGAAAGATAACATTGTATTTCTTGCAAAAATATTCATTAGTGTTTAAAAGAAAACATTCTCAAGCGTTTTTGAGATAAAACTTAGAGGGATTTAACATGATGGGATTCACTACCTTATTTAAGAAGCAAATTGATAAATCATTTTAATTACCATATGTATGGCTAAATTATTCTTAATAAAAAAAATGAGTCTAATCTAAGGTCTTTAAAAATTATTTCTATCAATACATACAATTTGAGTTGGCCTAATGGTTAAGGGTATGTGTTTCCTCCTAAGAGGTCACAAGTTCAAAACTAGAGCGGGGTAGAGTATGTATGACTTCGTAGACTTAGCAGTCAAATCGATGTGCGGAGGTGGGTCCCACAAACAAGGGGTATCATACACCAATTTCGTGCCTGGCTTGGTCGTGACCTTAAAATTGGATAATAATAATTATATGAAAACCAATATAAACAAAATTTGACCCATGCATTCATAGCAACCCTGAGTTTTGACCTCCACAATTTGAATAAACAAAGGATCATTGCATAGAATAATATAAATATTCCACTTGTGTTTGGTGTTTTCGCATGGTATTAAAGAATCCATCGTGTATAGGTATTAAAGAATCCATCGTGTATATTGGTATTGAAAGGGAAAATAAGCTTGCAACACATAATTCATTCATTCATGTGCCTTAACCTAAGCGTAAGTCAAGAGACTCAACTCCATCTATAAATTTTTACTATTGGGCTGTGAATTTTATTATGGTTTTAATTTATATTTCGGGGTCTGTAGGTATTTATTTTTTATATATTTTTATTTGGTGTCCAGATGCGGGGTTTAGTGATGGTTTTTGTACTTGCACATTGATTATTTCTGCATCTTCACAATACTTACAACCCCAATATTGCAAGCAATTATTTTTCTTTTGTTGTTGGTTTTAAATTTTGTTTTAGTTTCGGGCATATCATAGGGTTTTTTTGGTGATTTTTTGTGGTCTCAGTTATTGTTTTATGCTCGAAATTTTGGAGGATTTTGATGTGCTTATTGAATGCTACTAAGTCCATGTTTTAATACTTGAATCTGAGTAATATATTGGTTTTTGAATTATTTCAGAGTTGAAGATTTTGGGGTATATGACATTTTCCTGAGTATTGGGTATTGCGATTTAGAGGATTTCGAGGTTCACTACAACTATCTTTCTCTATTTTGGTTGAACTTTGGGTCTCGTGGTAAAATTTGGAGGTGAACTTCAATAGTATTTATTGATTTAAAGTGTGAATTTACTTTTATATAAATAGGATGGTTTTTCTATCCAAAGCATTTGAATCTACTAGGTATATTTTTTAAGGGTTTGAAGTTTTCTCATTGTATACTATATACTATTTCTTCCAACCCCACAAGATATCAACATTTTTTTTAAATAATGGATAAGAGTGGAGATGGAAAGAAGAGAAAGTTAGATGATGGAAGCAATGGTGATCCACATGAGATTTTTGAAGAAGATCCGAAGTAGCTTCTGACATATTTGAGAAAATAACAAGTGGTTAATCTCATGGGTAACACATAAGTATAGTCTTTAGTTATATTTGGTTAGCTTGATACAAGATAGATAATTTTTTTTAAATTTACTTTCTTTTAATTTGTTCTTTTATGGTTCAGTTGCAATGTTGATTCTAATTAAAATTTAGAAGTTTCGATTATCTCTCATGAATTCCATTTTCACACATAGTATACCCTCTCCTCAGTTACACATAGACACATTACTTTCACACACAGTATGCCCTCTCCTCAGTTACTCATAGCCACATTACTGGGCTCTTAGTGTTCAACCTTCTCTCCCCATTTCAATGGTTTTTGGAGTTTTTTGGGAGGTTGACTTGGAGAGTGTTTTGGGTCACTTGAACAGTTGTGAATGAAATTAAATAGGATACACCATACTGAAAACAATTTTGAAATAATATGGTGCATATATTTCAAGTCCTTATTGAGAACACTAGTGGCTATAAGCACAAGTAACTTTTGACCGCTCAAATTTTCCAATTTAAATATTCCCCATTCATACCCAAAGGATTACTTATATAACTACTCTTTTGGATGATCAACACAAAGATCCTTTGGCTCTATGATTACTCCATTGTTCATTGTGTGATTTTTGCATTGTATGCATGGTTATTCATGAGATGAATTTACATATTTAAGGCTTTTGATATCCAGATTGCTTTTGTAAGCATCTTGTAATATAGTGCGCAAGTTCTCTCTAGCTACTATGATTCATAATAAAAGTAGTTGTTCCTTTGTTTGACCTCCTAATTTATGTTGACCATTAAGCTTTGTACTCAACTTTCTAGCCAATAACATATGTTTATTGGATGTGGTATGAACTAGTGCTAAATGAAAAGTGTTTACATTAATTTCCTCTTACTATAAATAGACTTTGATAAAGCATTATGTGCATTGTGAGCAACTAGGGTTTTATTGAATAGTATACTTAATCATCATAAATACAATCAAATTAAATGGAGATAATGTTAAGCATGTTTTCCACTGCACTAAAGTAATTTGAATCCAATTAAGTTAATTTTAACCTACAACCAATGTTATTTCGTCTTGTTTTCTTAGGATACCTATCTATACTTTTTTTGTGAATTATTTAAGACGTTAGTACATGGATTTTATGCCAGTAATTAGTTCAGTAGCAACCATTCTTACCACCAAATATCTTTTTGAGCTACAAATTATTATGATACTTCACAATATTAATTTACGATTTAATTACAATAAATAATATTTGACATATTGCAATATAGCAAACATGATTTTCAGAAATGTTCAGAACATAACTATACGAGAGAAGTTAAAATATTATAACCTTGAACTATTTTCTAATGTGAGTAGATTAAGATATTCATAGCAAAAAAATCTCTCAAATTATTTATCATAGATATAAATTCCAATTCCATTGGAAGGTCTAAAAAATTTTGCATAAATTTGTGGTTTCTTGTATGAAATAAACATTTTTATTGAAAATTTTTAATATGAATATATTTTAAATTTGAAACTTTTAGATCTCTTAGTTGGAGAATGATCACACAAAAATCAAATAATTAATGTGAAATTTCAAAAGTTTATTATAAGTGGCTACTTTTTTATTTGACAAATGCTTCTTGTATCACAATGTGGCAGTTTTGCACCTAGCCTCAACGAGAAAAAAGATCCCACTTGTACTAGTGTGTTGTTAGTCAATAGTTGAACATGTAATTAGCTAAATTATCACCACCCTCCCTTCAATAATGAACCAAACCCTTGTCTACCATTGGTTATTATTTTAAGAAAAACATATTTTTGTAGTATGGCATGGGGTAAACACCTAAATTATGAGTTTGTTTTTGTTCTAAAACATTTGTCTAACCATAAGATAGTTGGTATAGATAATTTTTTCCTTCTTATACTAATGTAGGGTGTATTGGAGTTTAAACAATACATAGGAATTATAAATTTTATATTGGATCTTGAAAAATACATAGGATGTACAAGGGATCCCAAGACCCAAATTCAACAAGGACTAGGCGGCCTTAAAACTCTACTAGTGGTTTTTGCACTAAATATGGTTGTAATCGATTGATAAAAGTGGGATCTCAAAGATACTTGTGTGGAAGTTATTTGTAAAGAGAAATAAAACTTTTAATTACAACTTTGACAAAAGTGCAGTCTAATAGGACTAAACGAGTTTCTCTTTATGATTCCAAGGTAGCTTATAACACCCTTATAGATTAGTATCATTGATTGTACATTCTAGTCTCATTGCCATGTCTTTCTTCATTTGTTGGACATCAATAAAATTACCTTGTCTTCTTACTACAAAATTAAAGTGTTATGCTCTAAAGAAAAGCCTCAATGTTGTGGAACTTCTTCTATTTTTCTTTGAAATAAGGTTGTATTCCTTGAACTAGCACTTAATTTTTTGAGTGTTGGGTTTTCCTTTTATTTTTTTATTTGTTCTTAGAAACGGTGAGTTTAATGGCATGACCCTTGGATATGTGACATGGAGAATACTTGATTTTTCTTTGCATTATTAATCAATCTTATCATAACAACAATTTTTTTCTACATCTAATACTTGTGATTTAAAAAAAATCCCACTTGACTATGATCTTTTTTTATTTGACTATAATACCGTGGCGATTATTTGGTGATTTTGTTCTTAAATTCCCATAATTTTTTGATGATTCTATCTTATCATTGTTTTTCATGCCATAAGGTACTTTGCATAATTTTATTTGTTTTTTTTAATTAATATTGTACATTTTTGGTTGCCTTGTTGTTTGTGAATGGATTGAATGGAATGTTGTTATTATATTCTAAAAAGGTTGTCCTTACTCTGCAATTGTAAATAATGTTATGAATGTTGCAAGAAAATACCATGCTCATCCAAAGTTGTTTGTACATGGATTGGCTTAGGAGACTACTTCAAAAACTTTGTATGAGTGGTGCTTGCATTTGTATGAATGGAAGTATTTTTCATATTGCTGTTTATTAGGTAATGATTTTGTTTTATGGGCATGAAATCATATGTGGTGCTATTTGTTGGATTTTATCACCATGTATTGTTTATTGCATTGATCTTAGTTTTAATTTGCACCTGAGTTTTCTTATGTTGATTTAAAATAAAGGTTTTTGTTATTTTTCACTCAAAAAAAGTTAACCATGCTTCATAATCCACGCTATGTTTGAAAACTGTGAACTATATAGTCTCTCTTGGAAGCTTGATAAAATAAGTCATGATTTTGAATAGAAAATCATTTGCTAATAATTCCATTTGTTGTTGATAATTAAAGCATTCAAACATTACAAAGATATTGAAGAAGGTTATGTTATCATTAAAAATTCAATTGAAAAGTCAAGGCGATTTGAATTTATTACATTTAAGCATATGGATTCTGCTTAGAGGGATTTGTAGGAACCTATAAAGACTATTGATATATGTTTCAGTCATGGTTACAGATATTTACACATTTTGAATTAGAATTTTATTGTTAAATCCTTGTTGTATAGATACTTTTTAATGTTATGTCTACTTTGGAGATTGTGTGGCTATATCTGAGTCATTTATATGAGAGTCATGTTGTAACATCTATTTTTATTTTTTAATAGTATATTAGTGTTGCCCAAAGGCATTCAAAAGAAATTGATTTTAACTTTCATATATTGCAATAAATTTTAGTAGATGGAACACCCACCATTGTTCTATCTAGGTGAAATGTTATTCATGTTGTTTAGTTGTTTCATTCTTGTGACATGGTTTATAACACAAATTTAAGGTTATTGGAAAATGAGTATAATATTGGAAATTTAATAGAATCAATACTTATGAGTTTTATCCTTGTGGAATGTAATTCAAATTATTCAATTCCATAATATTCTTTGTAGAAAAATTATAATATTTTTACAAGACGACCAATAGTTTGGCAGGGGCTAATGTTTTTTTGAGTTGTGCCTTGTAAGTTTGACTATATGTTTCTTAGCTCAGAGGTTAATGTTTCTTTTAGTTGTGTGTTAGAAATTTGACTGGATATTTTTTAGTTCAAACTTTAAGAATAGTTTTGTAAAGTGGGGCGGTTAATCTGTAGGGTCAAATTACTATATGTAATTTAACAACTATTGGCATAAATCCAACACAAATTACAAATAAATCACAAAGGAAGATTTATATTTTTGGACTTTCATATTAGACATGAAATGAGGCACTCACATTGATTTTTTAACAATATGGATAAATAGAGGAAAGTTTTGTTGCATATGACAAGAATAGAAATAGATCTAAGTAATTTATTTTTTGGCTAAAATTGAAATTATTAAGTGGAAAATTTAGCTTCTTGTAAATTTTCTATGTGAAAGTTTTATATATTTACTATATCTAGTTTGGAAATATCATTTTATATTTCAAATTTGAAATAATGTTTTCAAATAGGGGTTTTTCATCTGTGACATTTATTCTCTTGAAGTAGCCAAAAGGGCTCTTGCATATTCAAATAGAAATATTGATGTAAGGAATGAAACTATGCATATTTTAATGGCTCTTGACATTATATTTTTTGGTTATTTAAAGTGATAGGCTTGACTCCATTGCAAAGTCATAATTTGGAATATGTACTTATGATTTTAGATTTAGGGAATATCAATAAATATGAAGCTTGTAGTTGAGGGCTAGAGGGAGAAGGTTGCTTCACAACCTATATGATTCTCTTAGGTACTGATGGAACCATAGGTACAACACATTATTCAACAATGAAATCTAACTTTCCATCATGTCCAAGGTCACAAGTACCTCCTCCTACCACACAAGAATATCCTACAAGGCTATCTCGATATTCTCCACATTCTCCTTATGTTCAACTAACTTTATATGGACCTACATTTGTAGGAAAACCTCCATATAGAGGGCTATATCCTACACATGGAGTTGTAGCACCAACTTCGTGCAACCTCCACATCCTAGCCAACCTGCATTTCCTATCATAGGTACCATAACTGCACCTATCCCTCCATAGTATGGTACCTCATGAAGTGATTCTTGATGAAATGAAGATCAAATATTGGACTTCTTATTGAGGTGATGAAAATATGATGTTCTATGTTGTAACAATTACTTATTCCAATAACTTATTTATGTTGCAATATTAGTTAATAAATTGTAGATAGAACATAAACCAAATGCATAATAGAAGGAAACTAAGAATAAAATGAGACAAACATAATTTAGGTCCAATGGCCAGGGAAAATCCCAACCAAATTTTTATTCTATTAGAAGTAAATTGTTCAACAGAGATACAAAGTATAATGAGAGATGAAGAAAATGAGTAATTTCACCCAAATATGAGCAAGTTGTAGTATCAATATCTTGATACTAGTAGAAGTTGCAAGAGCTGAATTAACACTAAATCAATCCTTGGCTCACCAAGCTCAACTCATGCTCTCCAAGTTTGTCTCTCACAATCTTGTTCAAGTTTATCCAACTCTCTCTCTCAAGTTCAAGTTATTCTTTCACAAAGCACAAGTATTAAGGGGAGAAAGAATTAGGCACATATATATAGGAGGAGTAAAGAGTCCATGCCAAAAAGGAGTAATAACTCACATTCAAAGCACTACAAGGAAAAGACCCTCTAGCGGATATTTTGAGGAACCCCTTATAAAAATACCCTAGACATCCATTTCTAGCAGAGGTTACTAGAGGAGGTTGGCGGGTGGAGGTTTTTGCAGATGTTTTTCATCCAGTGTGCTTATCATCCAACACCACACTAGTGCATTCAAAAAAAGAAAGCACCGGTGCGCACAAAAAATTGGCACACCGGACACCGTGCGCTCCATACAAACCCGCTCGGTGCGTCTTATTACTGTAGTGCACCGATACTTTACAAATATTCTGCACCAGTGCGTCCTAAGACCGCACGCCAAAACTGAAAGCGCCCGGTGCGGTCTTAAGAAACCACACCGGTGTGCCTTTAAAACCCTGCGCACCAGTATAGGGTTAAATTAAAATAAACAAATTACAGCCAAAAAACTGGATTTTTCACGTTTCTCAGTGCTCTAGAGCTCTCAAGCACCGATGCCATTTATCCTTGTCTGATTTTCCTTGACATCGATGTTCCCATTGCACCCATTGCACGCACTGTTTTTGTGCATTGCCCACCAATCTCCAGCTTGAATTTTGCAAAACGATGGGCAAATTTACTTTTGCAAATTCTACAACCAATATGCCTCCTCGACGGCAAAATGTACAAGTATTTTTCTTGTTTTTCCATAATTAAGCCTTTTAGCAGATTAGAATTGTAATTAACCTTAAAATTAACCATTGAAAAAAAAAAAAAAATATCGCATGGTGCCCTCGAGCCGTTCAGCTCACACTGGTTCACGGTGTTGCCTGTAAATTTACGGGTCGCACCGCCACCAGTGCTAAGGGTATCCGCACCAATTCTGGGGCAGTATCGAAAGGCACATCATTTTATTTTAAAATTTAAAAAAAGTGCAGGGTGTTCGGTTACCTGGTCGCACCGTTGACCCTATAGAATAGCGGCAATGCGGCGCATTGACTTAAATATCTGCTCCGGGGTGGGTATTTTTGTCAGCGCACCGCATTCTTGTATTTCAACATGGTCAATGGTGCGGCCTGGTAAAATACAACACCGTTGACTATGTAATGATGTCAAGAGGTCTGTGCGTTGACCGAGCTATACACCCCGGGGCATATAGTTTGGTCAGCGCACCGCCCTCTCGACATGGTCCATATTCAATAGTGCGGTCTGTTATACCACCACACCGTTGACTTAAGAACAATGCCAGGAGGGCGTTGTGCTAAAAATTTTCAGGTTCATCGCCTTCGGTGCGTTGGATTTTTTCTAGTGCACCGTTGTCGGTGCGTGACAAAAAAAGACGCACCAGTACCGGTGCATGCCTGTATTTTGTGGTGCACTGACTGTTTTTTTTTCAAAAAAAAATTATATATGTATATTCCTAAATACATGTCTCATTTAAAAAAAAAAATTGTATTTAATATGTTAATCATTCAAAGACGCGAAAGGAGAGAAGAGAGGGAACAAAAGCAACAACAGGCGAACCAATATAACATGGTTCGCCTGTGGGAGGCACAAGAGAGGGAGAGAGATGTGTACCCTCTCCCTATTACAATAGCTACCCAGGGGCTCCTAAGGCAGGTAGGCCTCCTCAAGTTCTATGACGAGGCTACTTTCCTAAAGGGCCATGGTGTGTTTTTGCGACATCTTATCCGTAGGTGGAATGCCCACCTACGAGCTTTTCAGGTTGGTCATAACTAGTGGTACACACCCAATGAGGACATCTATTTCATTACCGGGCTGTCGAGGAGAGGGGTGAATTTTACCTCATTCCCAGAGGTTACAATTGGCTATGCAGCAAGGAATCAGTTGGTGTACTCCCAGAGATACATTAGCGTGGATATACTGTCTCTTGTAGATTTTCAGGTCTCCGAAGGTCAGTTACATATTACTGAATTTGGTAGTCAGGAGGTGAGGTGCCTCTCACTTCTGATTTCGACCATTTCACACAACACCAATGACGGGAAACGGATTACTTGCTCGCTTCTATATTATGTTGTTTCTTTAGTACAGGAGCCATGACTTGTTAGGTGGTCTGCCATTTTTTTGCGGTTGTTCTGTATAGCCTTAGATAGATGTCATGCTCATGCATAAGGGAGGGTCAACTTCCCTTTTTCTTCAGAGCTTTTTTTCTTATTTTTTTATAGGTTTCCAGAGACAAGTCCTACTTTTTTTTGGTAGCCTCGTAGGTTGATGTTGGATGCACGGATGCACATGTGGGGACAGATGATGCCCAAGAGGGGCAAGACTGAGTTTTCTATGAGGATACTACATGTTGCATTGGAGTTTCTAGCCAATGTTGATGAGAATCCATTCGTTATGGTCCCCTGTCCTTATGCTGGTTTGGATTAGCGAGGGCGTGCCAACATCCTCTTCACGGATGATGAGCCGCCGGATGATAGAGGTAATATTACTATTTTATTTAAATTTATTCTAACATGTTCTTTAACTTGTTTTTATTAAATTGTGTAATCAAATTGTTTAATTATTTTTGTGTACTTGTATATATTTTGCAGACATTGGGTATTTGGATGGCAAGGACATGCCAACACTACCAAATGATCTTGGTGTGGATCCTGATGAAGATTAGGATATGCCATATGCCGAGGATCATGAGGCCGGTGTAGAGAGACCTGCTCCTGTTGGTGCACCGGTACCTCCATGGAAAATTTTAGGGGATAATATTCGCAGGTGGGCTAATTTTCCATGGTTTTTCCAAAAAAAAGATTCGCCAATTTCCATTTTTTTATCAAAATGATTTGCCCAAATTTTACAATATAAAATTATTTTACATTAAAAATTGCCCACATTATATAGAATATATATATAATATCATTATAAATTTGAATAATTTTACAAATACATCAATAAAAATTTTATAGTTTGCATATTAGGGACTAGTGAGATTCGCCAATTTTTTAAACTTCAAGATAATTTTCCATCCTTAAAATTATCCCTGGGTACCTCCTTTCGCTAGGCGCGGTGGGCTTGATAGCAGATTCAGGATGGAGTTGGGTGACCAGCTCTCTACATTGATTGTTGAGGTAGGATTCAGGCTCGCTACTATTAGAGAAATATAGACCAATGGTAGGTTGTTACATATGTGGAGAGGCATGTCGCGTGCCATGTACAACCTGATGTGGCATGTCGTAGGAGCTACGACATTAGTTACGCGGTTGAGGAGGACCCTTTCATGTTATAGGCATGCTTGAGACGCAGCATGTGATCAACAGTCCACGAGCAACGACACATCATTTGATGATCATGATGAGGGGCGTGATCATCGTTCACCTCGCGCCGTGCTAAATGAGCAGTCTACACTAGCATCGAGAAGAATTCATCAAGGAGAGTAGGTCGGACCATCAGCCACGTCGATTCAGAAGCCTGTAGCATTCAGTAGTACTCATGATCATGAACAGGCTGGACCATCGACCATGTCAAGTCATCGTGATGAGTAGCCGACAGTTGATCCTTATCAGTAAGGGGCACGAGTACCAGATCAATAGGCACGTGATGGTCAACATGTATCTGAGCTTGTCGAGGCTGCACCATTGATTGAGCAGGCCTCGACTAGTACTTCTATTGATGATGTACCACCACCTGATATATGACATTTATATTACAATTGTATATTTTTGGCATTATTCAGTTATATATATATATATATATATATATATATATATATATATATATATATATATATATATATATATTGTCCATGTATTTTATGTTCATGTTGCAATTGTACTTAATTTACATGTTGGTGATCATCATGATGTGTATATTGTTAGGTCATGTTAGATATGTTCATTTAATGTGCAACTTGCAGATAGATGTGTATGTGATAGCAGTTATTTCACATGAGATGTATATTTGATGTTTGTGTTGTGATGATGTTATACAATCCTAGTTGTGTTTTGTTAGATGATCATGATCACAATGATGTTAGCGAATTCGAATGTGGTTTTTATTCAAATATGATGTTTGTACGATGGTTATCATAATCGTGATGTTTATTAATTAATTTAATATTAAATGATCATGATATTGTAAAATTGTAATATTTGTAATTTTAATTGTATGTAAAATTCTAAAATTGTAATTGTATTTGTAATTGTAATTTTAATTTTAATTGTATGTAAAATATTTGTAAAATTTTAATTGTAATTGTAATATTTAATTTATTGTGAAATTAAAATTGTAAAATTGTAATTGTAATTCTAATTGTATGTAAAATTATAAATTGTAGTTGTATGTAAAATTCTAAAATTGTAATTGTAATGGTATATATGTAAATTTGTAAAATTGCAATTGTAATTGTAAATTTTAAATTTGTAAAATTGTAATTGTATGTATGTAAAATTCTAAAATTGTAATTGTAATTGTAATTGTACGTGAAATTGTAAAATTGTAATTCTAATTCTAATTGTAATTGTATGTAAAATATTTGTAAAATTTTTATTGTATTAATGTGAAAAGTTTAATTGTATTAATGTGAAATGATTTTATTAAAATTTTTAAATTTGTAAATTTGTAAAATTTTAAATAATTGTAAAATAATAAATCTATAGAATAATATGAATTTTTGTATCATAATAAAGTTTAGAAAATAATGCAAATAAATTCATGTACTTCAGAATTATCATTATTTTACTATGATCTTACATACAAAAAAAAGAACTTGTAATATTCCTATGTTAGCAAGCAGCTAAGGGGAATATTAATTTTTTATTTTTTCACTTAGTAGATGAATAAATGGGGGAGGAGACCCATATCTAACTTAAATCAGCTTAAAAAACCTCTTGGTTTGAAAGGGGACCATTGTAGTAGCTGGATTTCACACCCTCATGTGTGAAAAGGGACTTTTTGTTTGTGGACAAAGTCAAGTTTGACCAAGTCAACAACATGCATGAAGAGGAGTGGATCATCAATGCAAATAGGATCAGCTTAAACAGACATATGAAAGCTAGCTTGAAGACACTTGAGTGTGAAAGGGGATGAAGCAGGTTGAAGAGGTCAACCTTGACCAAATCAAACAATGTGATTTTGGAGGAAGGCCTTCATGGAGACACAACGCAGTTTTGGAGGGAGATTGATCACGTGCATGTGGAAACCCTAATGGGTGGGATCGAAGGTGAGGAGCCTCACATATATTATAAGGAAGGGGATGGCAGCCATTTAGGGTTAGCTTGACGATTATTGATTTTGGTCGGCATGACTATTTGGCATCCTCTTGCTGTTTAGCAGAGTTGCAGCGCTGTTTAGCATAAGGCATTCCTGTTTAGAAATTCCTTCTCCTACCTTGAGAGGCCTCTTGGAGGAGTATTGCACTTTAGTTTTCCACATTCAAGCTTGAGGTGAAGCATCCTCCTTCAGCTACAGCATAGTTTCTGTTGAGATTTGGGTTGTGTTGCAGGGTGTTGCAGTGGAAGCACCACAACACCACTTCTAGAGCTTGTATTTCAGAGGAGGAAGCCTTTCATTGCCTGGGAGATCAGTGAAGGAGTCTTTGAGCTTCATTTCAGATCTTGGCAGGTGGCCAATGTACTTTCCATCTCCTACAGTGCAGTCCCTTGCAGGAACTGCGCCATTTTTCTGAGGATAGCAGTTTCAGGGTTAAGACCCTTGATCTTGAGCTTGTCTTTTGGGGAAAGGGCCAACCCTTCTCCCAAAAATATTGTATAACACCTCTTCTTATATTTCATGTATATTTCAGCTACATCTATACAGAGTTGCAGTATAACTGCATTTTCTAAATCTAGATCTGCAGATATGTGATTTTATACTTGTACTTTCATGAAGCCCTTGCCGGGTTATTATCATTTTGTATAAAAAGGAAGAGATCTCCACTTTTCTCAGCCATTGAATGATTGTACACTCCAGATATTATATTTCTCATTATTTTTTCCTCATTAAAATAACTTTTTTGTATGCTTCAATAATTTCTGTTAGCAAAAGTCATGGGGTTTGGGCTTATTTGAGCTATATTGGTTTGGGGAGACCTATTTAACTTGGCTAGAAGCATTTTTTTTTTCTCCAATTCTGTATGTGAGTTGTATATTTTATATTCTAAGGGATCCAAGTCCCATTTCTCGCAGTTATATTGTAATTTACTAAAGACTTCCTTTTTATGGCTTTATTTGTTGCATTTCCCCAACTTTTGGGATCATAAAAGGTGTAATAAGTTGTTGATGCAACACTAAATTATTTCTATGTATTTCTTAACACATATTATGATTTAATAGCTTGCCGCTACTCCATAATTGTGTTTACATATTGCTGTAGTCCCATTCTTGGGCAATTTCCAGCCTTACTAGGTGTGAGAGGCCTGTTTACCTCACCTGGTTTGATTGGTTTATGATTTAATCTTGGATTTGGGTCTTAGATTATCATATCTAATGGATTTAGAGGCTGATATTGTTTTCCATAGCACACATTCCTAAAAAATGTGTTTTTTAGGCATGCCTTGCTAGCAATCCAAATTTGGGGATATTACAGTGGTATCAGAGCATGATATTTGGCTCAGCCTGTGAGTTCCAGGTATCAGAAGGAGCGAGATCAAAATTATGGAGAGGATGAGTTTTCTCTCATCACTTTTTAGATCCAAAAAGAACCTCTCCCTAGAGGTTAAGCAGATGAAGGAGAAGAGATGCCAAGAAACTCCTAGAGGGTTTCAAGAAGAGGAAGAACCATGCAATTCCTATTCTCATGAAGAAGAAGAAAAAAGGCATGGAAGACACTTGGATCAGCAGATTCTGAGTGAGTACCTTGTTGAGTACAAGTCTCAACCTAGAGCCTTCAAGGAGACTCCAACCTTCCCATAGTTCATTCAACTGGAGGAAGAGACGGGACGCTGCAGCAAGGGAGAAATCAAGGGCAATAGGTTTCTATTGTCCACTTTTGATGGGATATCTGCAGCAAGAACTTGGGCAAGAAGACTTGAAGCATTATTCCTACTACATCTAGTGGTAGAAAGAGAAGCAGTAGAGATTGCAGCGCTGCACATGAAGGGAAAATCAAGCACTTGGTGGTTTAGTCACATAAGTCATGCAAGAGTATCTACTCTTGTAGATTTCACTCGGATGATGATCAAGAGATTTGATGAAGAACAATCAGAGAGGGAGGAGCCGTCACCACCACTTGAGAAGACTTATATCAACACTGTCACAACCTTGGAGGAGCAGCCTTCAACATTAGCAGTTGATGGAGCCAACACAGTGGAAGAAGGAACTATTGCAGCCATGCAAGGTGTTCCCATAGCCCATCAAGGTATGATTGAATTTCCACTTTCTATTATTGCAGAAAATCTTTCAGAAGATTGTGGAAATCTACTGTTATATGACCCAAGATCATCACTTATTGCTAATATAGAGAAACAAGGTTTCACTGTGCTGTCCAAGATCAGCAGTGAAGAAAGAAGGACCCATTCCTCATGGGAACATTCAGATGTCAGCTTCATTCAGGAAGCCATGGAGGAAGAGATGTCAGAGGGTAGACATATTGAGATGAGAAACTTTTTCTCCTCTCTATATGACACTCTCTCAATGAGCATGCCACAACTTAAAGAGAGACTTCTACTTGCAGTAGATCCAAGACCTCATTGGTTTTGGAAGGCCATGCATGAGGAGGAGGTCTCATCAAGAGATCATATTGGAGGTGCACTTCAACATTTCATGAGGTGAAAATTTCTTCAAATATTTGAGGAGGTTGGTGTCCTACCATGGGAGGATACCAAGTATTTGCAGAATGAGATCCATCACCCACATTGGAATGAGTGGATGGCTATATGGAGCAAGAGGTTTCCAAACCCCTTGCAGATCTATGATACAAGCCAGCAAGAAGCATGGCTGCGTTGGTTTCTTTTGGGTGAGTATGGCTACTACCCAAAAATTCCTATTTTCTTATCTTATGCCTTAAGTCTCAATGATAGGATGCATAAGAAGAAGGCATGGTTGTTGTGGCCATTAAGAAGAGAGTTTGGACATCATATGTCAAATCTTATGTCCATGTATTTACCCTTGTTTGAGGTATGTCTCATGTATTCACATGCATTTATGTTTTAGATGTATCTCATGTATGTACCTTGGTTTGGGAGGAAGGATAACTCCCACATGATGTATAAGGGAGCTGGTTTGTACTATGTTGATGGGACATCCGACATGTCCATCATTGTATCATTGCTCCATGATTTGCATTTTGATAATGCAAGAAGGCAGCAAGAGTCCTTGTTGCTATGGTTACTATTGCGAGAGTATGGGCTGGAATTTCTCCATACTCATCATGATATTTCCAGAGAGGGGAATGACACATTCAAAGTGAAAAGAGGCTACCCTTTAGCATTGGAGGACAAGGAGAGGCTTCCATATAAGGGGAAGAGCTTCTCACATAGCAGCATGTTGGTGAATGGATTTGGCATATGAAATGTCAAAGAGAGAAATCATGGAGTGACAAGAGCCTTAGCACTAAGGCCAACAACGTAGTCACTAGAGAGTATGTTCTTATTGATGGAGTGTCCCAAGGGGAGTATGCATCCTTCCTTTTTGCAGATTTTTATGAGGAGATTCTCATGGGAGGACTCATCCATGGACCTCACTTTCAATTTACTCATTATGCATGGTAAGAGATACATTTATGTACTTTTTTATTGTTCCATTGAGTATTTGTATCTTCTCACCATCTATGGACAGTGCATTGCTCCACATAAGAGAAAGATTATTCTTGGGTTTAATGGTCAATTTAGGGCCAATCTTTGTAATGATGATAACCCATATCTACATAACTTTGGGCAAGTGTATAATTGTTTTTATTGTGCTCAGCTGATATATATTGCTGATTACTACCACTTAGTAATTGAGAAAACATGCACAACTAGTAATTCCTTGAGAAACAACTTGCCACATGATGTTCTCAATCAGAAGTTGGGAAGACTATGCTGTATCCACTTGATAGACCATTGGTATCATGTAACCTTCATCATTTTTCTGATTTGGATGCCAAATGGTGATGATGTGCCATTCATTTTGAATAGGATGATTTGGGCTAGCATGATTCATGTCATGGGAGAAAGGATCTTTGGAGATCTAATCTTCTTCTTGCCACTTGAGGGCAACCTTATTGCAGCCCAAGGACAACATATGCTCTACACTTGTCATAAGTGGAGAGGAAGAAAGTGTGGGGTAGGCCATCTTTTCTACCATGCTCAGTTATTCAACCCACCTACATTACTAGAGCTAAAGGTGGAGGAGATATTTTATGAGTTGCCATGTGGGAGGGTGACTCATCTTGTATGGATGATAGCTTGGGGGTGAAGGTTTTACATGGGAATGATAGTTCCCAAACAAATTTAAAACTCCATGCCTTGGGAGGAAGCTTTTTAGTTCTATCCTTGTAGTTTCTTGAGGAAAAGCAACATTTGGGAGGGGAGGACTGTAATATTTCTACATTAGCAAGAAGCTAATGGGAATATTAATTTTTGATTTTTGCTCTTAGTAGAAGAATAAATGGGGGAGTAGACCCATATCTAGCTTAAATCAGCTTAAAAACCATCTTGGTGTGAAAGGGGATCATTTTAGTAGCTGGATTTCACACCCTCATGTGTGAAAAGGGACTTTTTTCTTGTGGACAAAGTCAAGTTGGACCAAGTCAACAACATGCATGAAGAGTGGATCATCAATGCAAATAGCTCAATGTGAACAAGGATCAGCTTAAACAGACATATGAAATCTATCTTGAAGACACTTGAGTGTGAAAGAGGATGAAGCAAGTTGAAGAGGTCAACCTTGACCAAATCAAATAGCATGATTTTGGAGGAGGGCCTTCATGGAGACACAAAACAGTTTTGGAGGGAGATTGATCATGTGCATGTGGAAACCATAATGGGTGGGAACCAAGGTGAGGAGCCTCACATAGCTTATAAGGAAGGGGATGGCAGCCATTTTAGTTTAGATTGATGATTATTGATTTTGGTCTGCATGACTATTTGACATCCTCTTGTTGTTTAGTAGAGTTGCAGTGCTGTTTAGTACAAGGCATTCCTATTTAGGAATTCCATCTCCTACCTTGAGAGGCCTCTTGGAGGAGTATTTTACTTCAGTTTTACACATTTAGGCTTGAGGCCAAGCATCCTCCTTTAGCTACAACACAGTTTCTATTGAGAGCTGGGTTGTGTTGGAGGGTGTTGCAGTGGAAGCACCACAACACCACTTCTAAAGCTTGTATTTAAAAGGAGGATGCCTTTCATTCTCTGGGAGATCAGTGAGGGAGCCTTTGAGCTTCATTTAAGATCTTGGAAGGTGGAAAATGTGATTTCCATGTCCTACAGCGCATTCCCTTGCAGGAACTGTGTCATTTTTCTGAGCATAGCAGTTTCAAGGTCAAGACCCTTGATCTTGAGCTTGTCTTTTTAGGAAAGGGCCAACCCTTCTCCCAGAAAGATTGTATAACACCTCTTCTTCTATTTCATGTATATTTCAGCTACATATATACATAGCTATAGTATAACTATGTTTTCCATATCTAGATCTGTAGATCTGTCATTTTATACTTGTACTTTCATGAAGCCCTTGCCGGGTTATTCTCATTTTGTATAAAAAGGAAGAGATATCCACTTTTATCAGCCATTGGATGATTGTACACTCTAGATATTGTATTTATCATTATTGTATGCATAAAACATCATTAAAATAATGTTTTTTTATGCTTTAGTAATTTTTGTTAGCAAAAGTCATGGGGTTTGGGCTTATTTGAGCTATATTGGTTTGGGGAGACCTGTTTAACTTGGCTAGAAGCACTTTTTTTTGCTCCAATTCTGAATTTTAGTTGTATATTGTATATTATAAGGGATAAAAGTCCCATTTCTCACAGTTATAGTGTAATTTACTGAAGAATGCCTTTTTATGGCCTTATTTGCTGCATTTCCCCAACTTTTGGGATCATAAAAGGTGTAATAAGTTGCTTTTGTTACACTAAATTATGGCTATGTGTTTCTTAACACATATTATGAGTTAATAGCTTCTTGATGCTCCATCATTGTGTTTACATATTGTTGTAGTCCCATTCTTGGGAAATTTCCAACCTTACTAGGTGTGAGATGCCAGTTTACCTCATCTAGTTTGATTAGTTTCTGATTTTCTCTTGGATTTGGGTCTTAGATTATCAAATCTAATGGATCCAAGGGCTGATCTTGTTTTCCATAGCACACATTCCTGAAAAACACATTTTTCAGGCATGTCTTGCTAGCAATCCCAATTTGGGGACATTACAGAACTTTATACAGTACGCCATTGTTTTTGAGATCAAAATAATTGAAAATTATCAAGTGAAATATTGATTTTAACATTAACACAATGAAAATTACCAATTTATTCAAAATACATATTATAATGTTTCAAAAAACCCATCTTAAAAAAGTATAAATATTGATGAAATACCACATGTACCATATGACTCTCGGTTCTCATGATCACCCTCATTATCTTCCAGCTCGCATGACATGATAACACTATTGTTGTAAAAAATATGTTTTGATCTAGGGTCATGTCACAATACGAACCACTAATCCCTATCCAACACATCTGGTAAAAAAACACCTCGTTGGAGTGTTTGGGGAAAACATAGGGCTCCTTAGCTTCATCCCACATCTTTCTAGAGTTGATACATATCATCCTACTATCGCAATATTCCTTTACATTATTCGAATCAAAGGTGTCCCACCACCTGCACCTAAAAATAACACATTGGAAAGAAGAGAAATCCACTTCAATGATCTCTTGTATCTTTCCGACGTAACCTAACTTCCCTTGTATTAGGTTTTGATCACGATGGCTATATCAACTAGATTGATCGAAATGAAGTTCCACTCTAGAGTCTTGTGTGGTTTTTTCAACATCGTCATTTTATGTGCGAAAATGGTGTCCATATGCCCACATAGATGGGAACAAATGCACCTATTATAAAAATGTTAAAAAAATCATAGGGTCATGTGTCTTATAATAGTCCAGTAGTTAAAATATGAAATATAAATGTAATTACATTTGAAAGGTGCATTATTAAGTTTCAAATGTGCATATAAATTAAATATATTATTATCGAGTTGTTGCACCCAATCCCTACGTTTAGCGCATCCTCTTCAGCACACAAGTAACTACTGGTTGCACCGTATTTCTCTTTGACTTGGTCAATAACCCAACTGTTGGGGCATATTTTTGGCATATTTTCTTTTAAATGATCGAGATAAGGCACACTTCTACCATTCAACCATCTAAATTCTTTCGTGTCACTATCCCATTTCATCCTCTTTTGTTCATACAATGCCACCCATGGTTGTGTCGCTTCAGAATTGTAAAGAATGAATTTATTGATTGCTTCAATTTATGCATTTGCTGATGAAATCAAACCAACATTATATAGTACATAGAGATAAAAATATACATTATATTGAAGTTCTGCATGAATATTTACTTTGTTTAAATTTGAAAAATTATAAGTCGCTTACTCTTTATCAGGCGCTTTTTTCCACTTGTTTGGAGCAACTCCCCTTCTCTTTTCTCTTTATCCCTTTCATCGTCCCAAATCACCGCATCTGGTATGTTGTCGATCTGCTTGATGTACTCACTGGCATAATAGAAAGACTCATACGATATGTACCCCTATGCCATAGACCTCTTGGATTTTTCCCTTTGTCGAACAAAACCTTTCAATTTCTTCATGTACCTCTCTAAGAAGAACATCCAGTGAAAAGAAATCACCCCAACTAATTAAACCTCATCTACTAGGTGGATTAGAAGAAGAACCTGCAAGTCCATGAAACTCGTTGGCAGTTCCTTCTCAAACATACAAAAAATTTCAACTATCTCTTGACGCCACCGTGGAATGCTAGCCACATGAATCTCCTTTGACATGATCCAATGTACAAATGCAGATAATTTAGATATGGCACGTCCTAGGTCTTGAGGGAATTCATGTTTCACACACCCACGCATGAACAAAGGATAATGAAACTCCAAACTTATAAACACATGCAATAATATAAAAAATTAGTTATGTTTTATAATCCCTGCATGTGATACAATTTATTAATATAACAAATAACAAAATCATGATTTTGACATTATACGTACTCTTAGAATATTCATATGGTCATGCGATTTCAACCCTGAAAAATGGTCATCCACGGTGAAGCAGTGACGTAGTGAAGACCCGTATGAAGATGGAACCCTCACACCCATTATAACTTCCTTTGCCAAAGAAATATCATCATTTTTTAAAATCCATGGGACATCACCTTCTTTGAAATACCATGAATTAGAGGGACCAGTGCCTGCCTATGATCCTGTACTTTCTAATTGTCATGGCCAATGTTTCTTTTTAGTTTTTGAAGTAATAAGATCTTTCCTAACAACCAATGTGTCAATTTATTTCAATGATATGTTCCTCCATAAAGAAGATGAAACAGTTTTAAATATATGCATGGGATCTATTAAGTGGGTAATCTTCATATGCTCCCAATATGGGAGGTTATAAAAGATTGATTTCCTTTTCATCCCAATGGGAAATTTCTCAACATAGGTGTCAAATAATTCTGGATCATCGAACATAGGCTCCCCATTTGAATCGAACATTTCTATGAAATCCTTCTCCTTCTCTCTCTCATATTCTCTAAGCCATTCAGCTGGTGTCATTATTTGAGGCCTTTGGGGTCTCTCTCGTTTACCATTGAAAGTGGATGTTGCTCTTCTATAAGGGTGTTCTTCTGGGAGGAATACCTTGGAGCAATCGTACATTGGCTTTCATAGGTCCTTAGACCACCTAGCTTTCAGAGAAGCTCCACATCATTTACATCCAAAATACCCTTTTGTTACAAGACCTACAAGGTTGTTGTATACAATTAATATGCATGGCACGTTAAAGAATATCATGAAGATCAAAACAATTACAATGAATTAAATAACTAATATGTGAAAGAATAATATTACGTATATAAACAAATCAATAAATAAACATGTAATTTACTAGAGGAAACTCCTAAGCCTCGATAATCATGTGTCATGTAAGCACATATGCCATACAACATAAAACTCCTCTCTACTGTGATGGGTCTTGATAAATCATATACATTTATCCCATCCCATAATTCCTTCAATTATACCAGTGGTTGTAAGTAGACATCCCTATTCTTCACTTGTCTTCTACCAGGGACTATGAGATCCAACATAAGATGTTAATTCTTCATGAACAACCATGGGGGGATATTTTTATTGATCACTACTACAGGCAAAGAAAAATAGTTAGTGTTCTGGAGGGAATATGGGTTGACGCCATCCATGGCTATGCTGAGTCGTAAAATTCGTACTTCATCCTTGAATTTTTCAGGCCATGTATCCTCTATATGCTTCATGGCTTTAAAATCAGTTGGGATTTGCATAACTCCAAACTCACTTCTGTGTGAGGCATGCCATCCCTACATCATAGCTAATTCTTTGCAACGAAAGAGCCTTTGAATCCTTGGGATTATAAGCATGTGCCTCAATATCTTAAAAGGAGGACCAATACGTGATTTACCCTTCTTTTTTGATTTATCATACCTGTCATGCCCACATTTTGGACATATCTCTTTGTCTTCATATTCTCCTCTATATAGAATAAAATCATTTGGACATGCATGATATGATATGTACTCAACACCCAACATTTTCAATAATTTCTTTGCCTCTTCGCAGCTATCGGGCAAGAAATTATCACTCGGAAGAACCTTATCTTTGAATAACCTGTAGTTGGTGATCATGGAAAAATATATTAATAAATTTACATTAATGCCGATATAATTATTAAAGTTCATAGAATTTACCATTTGTAATGTTCATTGTGTACTGATTATATTTCTCAAATTTATATAAGGGAGGACTTTATGGTAACTTGCCTCAAATTTTTTGAGAAACATGCATTCAACAAGCCAAACTATGATTTCAAGTTGTATAGTAATATCATTGTCCCCAACTAGGTAGAATTTGACTGACCGCCAAGTCTAAAGAGAGGGGTGGTGAAAGAAAATTTAAGGCTTTCGAAAAAGGTGTCAATGATATGAGCATCATCCCCTAGCTGATCATCATTTTTGGATGCATATAACAACATTGTCTCCATGGCAGTTGTATCCCTTAAGTAATCATCCATACCAACATCTATTTGATTGCCTCCATTTCCAGCTTGTGAAGAGCTATTATTGCTTTAGTCATTCCTAATTGGTGAATCTGGACGTAGCGAGAATTGAATCGGTGGTTGATTCAACCATTCTTGGTATCGTTCCTCTATGGTTTTATCTCTTAATTCAGTCTTCTCTCGATTTTAAATTGTCATGGGGTGCATCGGAATATGGTAGGTAGGTCTCTCATCATCATTAGAATCCTAATAATTAAAAAAAAAAATATTTGAACATGATTAGTACAAAATATATGATATCAATTAGTAAGTGCGTTGACAATATTGCATGATTAATTGGTTTGACATTGAAATAATTACATTAATCAATATACCAAACAATTATAATTATTACCATCATTACCCCAGGATTGTGGCTAGAAGATGGAATATTGTTACAATTGGCAGGGTGAAGTGGTGTTCAATTTTCATCTACCAAATGCGGCTTGCGGTATGCTGCTCCTGATAAGAGCTTCCGACGTTTTGGAACTGTTTGAATATTTTGTGCATATGAACTCGATTTTGAATCTACATGAACCTACAAATTTTTATACATTATAAATTTAATTAAGTTGTGCATGTTTGACATGGATAAAAAACATAAATTCAATTAGATAATGAAAATATAAATAAAATCTGAAGTAAATATTACGTATCGAGATGGATAGGGAGAACTCTGCAATGGACTTTGAGAAATATTATGGAACGAGCTGGATTTTGAAGAATTTTCCGTTCAATATAATTATGATATTTTCTCCCTGCATTTGAGCAAAATCAACAATAAATTTTGGTGTACACACGTAAAAGTAATTTCGGTGCCTTAAAAATGGACTTCTTGTTATCGGTGCTAATGTACAGATAACTACATTGGTGTGTTGTAGTTACTATCCATTGGTGCTATGTTATCAACGGATGCACCAGTGCGGTGATCTTAAGTGATGCACCGATGATGAATAACCGCAAATAAAAAAAGTGCAACTCTATTTTCTTTAAGTGAAAAAAAAAGCGGTAAATTGAAAAATGGACGGAAAAATATTTTTGAAAATCTAATTTCATAAAAAAATTCTTTAAATACTAAACATTTTTCATTATTTTACTATTTTTGCAAAAAAATTCAGCCAAAGATTTGCAGGAGACATACCTGGAGCAATAGAGCACGAGAGCACTGTGGAGCAGCGAAATACATTCGAATAGAAGTATTCAGAAAATGAGAATTCCAAACCTCTGGTGATTCAAACCCTGTAGCATAGAATTTAAAACGATCTCGTGATTAAATTTTAGTGTTTTTTTTTACTTTTTTTGCAGTTTTTTTTATGCATTAAGAAAAAAAAACATTTTTTTTCATTTTCAGAAACAAAAAAAATCCAATTTTACCCTAAACCCTTCATTCTTTTTGTTTCTTCCCTTTCTTCTCCCTATTTCTGTGATTTCAGAATTAGGGCCTTTTATTTTAGAATTATAGGGTTTGTATTGGTATATATAGGCCTATGACATCCAACCCACGGGACGACTTGCATAGTCGAATCCCAATCCATCAGCCTTTGTGTGAATTTTTGAAATATATATATATATATTGATGTGCCCCGCGTAACCTAGCGCACTGGTGTGCTGGATTATCCAACGCACCGCGAAAGTATTGTGATAAAAATTTAAAAACAATTTTTTTAATTAGTGTGCCATATGTAAAATAGGGCACCGATGAACTATTTCATTATGGCGCACCGCGCACGTGTTGTTTCACAAAAAAAAATTTGTTGTGTTAATCGGTGCATCATGTAACATATAATGTAGCGCACCAGGTCTCCTAGTTGATAGAGAGCACCGTATGGTGGTACCTTGTTTGTGTAGGGAGTTTATGCTACAAAATCTAACACTAGACGATTTTTATTATTTTAGCTATTTTAATCGGTGTGGTGGTTAACATGTAACACACCAGTGCTCCTTGTCGACATAGAGCACCATACGGTCTATTATACTATTTTGGTAGTGTGTTTATAAGACCCCCATGCACTGACCTCGGTGCGTACACCATGAATGGCGCACCGGTTTCTTGAGATTTTTTTTTTTACCTGAAAAGCTGACAATTTATTTATAAAATATATCAATGAATGATATGGTACAAGTTTCATACTGATAAAGAAATGGCTAACAAGAAATCAAGTAACAAAAATACTAATAACACATTAAGAAAAGAAAAAAAGGCAAGTTCTTTGTAAATTATTTACAAAAAATATTATTTTTGAACTATATGTAAGTTTAGCTCATATGTATTGTTTACTGTGTATCATGCAAAGCCACAAAATGACGAAGCGCGATAAGATTATTTATAATCTAGGACTAGAAGAGCGTAAAATATTGATGGAAAAATTGCAAAAGGATGAATCGGTTGAATGAAAAAATACTATTGATCCAGTATGAGTTTCTTTTTTTAATTTTCATTAATAATATACTTCAAATTATTAGATAAAATGTGTCAAACAATATATTAAGTCACATCTGTTTAATGTTCTATAGGGACCAACAACTCAGAAAAGGAATGTTGTTCTAAGAAAAGAAAAAAAATAGGACATGCAAATGAAAATGAATTTCTCCTTAGCTCATTTGGAGTGGTGTTGGAGGTTAACGAAAAGGGGGAAAACTTTTACAAAAGTTTGAGGGATCTAGTGGAACAAATGAATAGACGTTCTTTCCACTTACAATACAAAAATCAATCCAATGATTCCAAGAACCAAATTTTATCTAAACTATAGGAAGAGTTTCCAGAGAATTGGTCAATGAGACATGTCATAATTTTAATACCAAAAACATACAACAACAAAAAAATAAGGAATGAAAAAGTGATATTCCTTTAAATTTTTGTATATAATTGTTTATAAATATCATTTAAAAATATCACTTTTTTTATATTTAATTTTCATATATCAATATAAAAATTTAATAGTTTATTGTCATGTTACATTTTCAGGAAGATTATGAAAATATCAAAATATGAACGAGTTGATATCAAAAATATGCTAGTAGGAATGTGCAAAAAGGTGTACAAGGAGATGGTCAAAGAAATGAAAAAAAATGCATCGCATGAGGAGCCATCTCAACAACAACGTGCTTCAAATGTAATATGTAATCATTGAATTTTTCAATCATTAGGTACAATAAATAAAAAAATTGGCATTAAATATTAAGTTTCAAGTGTTTTCTTGCAAAAAAGAAAAGAAAATGGAACCCATTCAGCACATAAAACAAGACGACAAGGAAGAAAATGGTTGATATCTAAGTTTGTGAGTAATTTTTACTTCCTTATAACAACTTAACTAGATTTCATTTTTTTATTTTTTAAGTTGTTTTACAAAAATCATCACTGAATGTCTTCAAATAGGTGCTAACATACAAAGAAGAACCATCAGACAAATTGATTGAGATTGGGTTAAATATGGGTTGGGAGTATATGTTGGCATATCATAAATTAATTGTGGAATTTGTAAGCATCTATCAATCTTGTTTTGCTTATATCCATCTATAATTATTAGAACCAAAAAATATTTTATATTAAATATATGATTTGTTATGGGGTATAAAACTTGCAGGAAACAAAGTATGGAAATGTGCCAACAGATGAAATCTTGCAAGATGGCATACTACATGGTTTTGAAAGAATGTGTATAGTTCATGCGTCAATTGTTGCTATGATACGCCATTTATTTTCAATTTACATTTATGTATATTATTTAATATTGCAATTTTCATTATTCTCACCAATGTATATACACTCATTATGGTTTATTTTTATGGTTGTAGATGGAAGGTGAAGAAGAAGAAAACAATCAACACCGTGAACAAAAAATTCTTGAAAATAAGCCAAGTCATGGAAGTAGCTCTAACAGTGACAACAATTCAAGCGAAGAATGATGATCACTATGTTTGGATATCAAAGCAAGGCGTTGTATTTTTGAAATATTTGTCTGTGAAATCAGACATTTTGTTTAATTTAATGGACATAGTGTCCCAATTGAAAGACAAAGGGATACCAATAATTGTCCCATTTTGTATGACAAAGACTGTCTTATATATATATATATGTTTTAATTTATTCTATTGCGTTCTCCATTGTCGCTGTGAAATGTAACACTAGTGATTAAATTTATAGATGATTAAATATTATAATGAAGAGATGTGAAAGTTGATGATATGAGATAACAAATTAATCCAAACATCACATTCAAATGCACTAATAAAAATTTAAGTCATATGAATACTATTATAAGATATATATGTGTCGTCTTTTGATGAACAATGAATTTTAAAAAATCACAATAATTATGATCTGATATAACAAATTAATCCAAACATCACATTTAAATGCATTAATAAAAATTTAATTAATATGAATACTATTATAAGATGTTTCGACTTTTGATGAATAATTAATTTTTAAAAATCACAATAATTGCATTGTTACAGGTCGATGTTTCTAAAAAATACAAAATGAACACCGGTGCATTTGTATGATACAATGCAAACTTATAAGCACTGTAAAAACACCAAATTCCAATTATAAATCTCAGTGTGTTTGTGCAATACTGCACACCGGCACGTTTATGTGAGACTACACACCAGTGCATTTGTACGACCTATGGGCACTACACAAATACCAATACCAATTATAAATCTCGGTATGTTTGTGTGATACTGTACACCGGTGCGTTTATGTGAGTCTATGCATTGGTGCATTTGTACAACCTATGGGCACTGCACAAATACCAATACAAATTAGAAAAATTGGTGTGTTTGCCTGATACTGTGCACTCGTGTGTTTCTATAAGTCTACGTACTAGTGCGTTGAGATGACTTATGGGCACTGCACAAATCCCAAGACCAATTATAATGGCCCCATGCATTGTATCACCAACACTGCGGCCGGTGCGGTTTTATACCTTGATGACCCGGTGCATGCACCTTCGACTACCTTGAGCCACCTTCTAGATGACACACACCAGTGTGTTGACACCTTAGTAGCGCACTGATTAAAAAAACATCTGTAATAACCTCTGAGTGCCCAATTTTTTTAGTTGTGTTGAATTTCCGTTAAAAGCTTTTCCAAAACCTCTGTAACCGTAAATGGATGTTGTAGCAAATGATTTTTTGACAGTTTTAGTCAATTTTCTAACACTAAAAACCTCCTTTATAACCTCCGCTAGAGGGTATTTTCCTTGTAGTGAAGAGAGAGAGTAACATATGTCAATTTACGAAGAGTAACTTTAGCCATTATGGAGAGAGGCAACACATGCCTTCAATTGTGGAATGTCACAAGCCTTGAGAAGTGTAACTTGTTGGGTGTGGAGCCTGATTATCTTGTTTATTTTGTATCATAGTGTCAGACCCCTGTACCTTAATAGGGGCAGCAACGCCGCCCATAATTAAACGCTGCCTGGGGGGTCCAGGGGGGGGCGTCTGCGACTTCATGGAGCCCCCCCTGGTGGTGGGTTTCGGGGGCAGCGCCCCCGAAGCTTAAAACAGATGTAAAGTTGCCTTGTAAAAGTATATTAATTTATATTCAATTTGGGTCGTTCAGTAGGCGGATGATCTGACAGTAGAAGTTATGTTTAGTTTAGGGTTTTTTGCCGTAGAAGGAAACCCCTCGCTTTTATGAGGGTATTGTATTGCGGCTGTGTATGGTATGTGTATTCTCAGAGCGAGAAACATAGAGGGAGACTATGAGAGAGAACAGAGGATATTACAGCGGATCTGCTGTAGGTTGTGTCTCTTCATTTTGGTGGATAATAGAAAGGAAGGACTAGCTATTCGGGGTGGACGTAGCCCAAACTAGGTGAACCACGTATATCTGTGTCTCTCTGGTCTTATGTGTTTTGTGTTCTTGTGTTCTTCGCATATTTTATGTGTTTCATTTCTCTGTAATATTTAATTTTCTATCAACTGGTATCAGAGCCAAAGGTCTATTTGGTTGATAAACTCGCAGGAAAGAAGGGTTTCCTGGTTCGAGTGGGAGCAATGGCGGAAGATGGTGAATTTAGGGTCTAGAAATTTAACGGCCAAAAATTCCTGCTGTGGAAGATGCAGATGGAAGATTATCTGAATCAAAAAGATCTGTACCTACCATTGAGAGGAAAAACAAAGAAGACGACAGCTATGACAGACATAGAATGGGAGATTCTTGATAGAAAGACACTCGGAATAGTACGGTTGTGCCTCGCGGCATCGGTAGCCTTCAATATTTCGAAGGAAACAACAACAAAGGGTTTGATTAAGGCGTTGGAGAAACTATGTGAAAAACCCTCGGCCTCAAACAAGGTATTTCTTATGAAACGTTTATTAAATATGAAGATGTCGGAAGGTGGATCTGTTGCAGACCGTTTAAATGATGTTAATACAGTTACCAGTCAGTTAAGTTCTGTAGGGGTAAACTTTGATGATGAATTTAGAGCTCTGTTATTTCTGTGCTCATTTCCAGAAAGATGGAATGGGTTAGTTATGGCCATTAGTAACTCTATCTTTGGATCTAGTACTTTAAAGTTTGATGATGTTGTCGGTACTATCCTTAGCGAGGAAATGCGATGGAAAATCTCCGGTGAGACATCGGGTAATGCTTTGAGTGCAGAGTCTAGGGGAAAAAGAATGGAAAGAGGAAAGAGCTCGAGATATCACAGTAAATCAAGGAAAGGTAGATCCAAGTCCATATCGGGGATAGTGTGCTGGTAATGCAGAAAGAAAGGATGCCTAAAGAAAGACTGTAGATCTCGGAAGGGAAAATAAGGAGACACGCAACAAGGAAACAATCATGAAGAAAATGTGACATGTGATGTGTTACAAGATTCTTTGATTCTTTCTTTCAAAAATGTTACTGATTCTTGGGTTGTAGATTCAAGGGCTTCATTCCATGCCACACCTAATAAGAAATATTTTCATGACTATGTTCAAGGAGATTTTGGACAAGTTCGTTTGGGTGATGATAAACCCTGTAAAATTGTTGGAATGGGTAAAGTTCTTGTAAAAAAATAGAATGGAAACCAATGGATACTAAAGGAGGTAAGGCATGTTTCAGATCTAAAGAAAATTTTTATTTCAACAGGGCAGTTAGGCGGTGAAGGTTGTGTGACAGCTTTCACAGATAAAACTTGGAAGGTCACCAAAGGAGCCCTGGTAATAGAAAAAGGAGAAAATTTTGGTACATAGTATTTATGCAATGGTATTTCTAACTCTATTAATGCTTTAAATTCCAAAGGAGAAGATGCAGCATTATGGCATCATAGGCTCGGACACATGAGTGAGAAGGGGATGAAGATTCTTCACTCAAGAAATTTTTTGCTGGGTTTGAAGAATGTTGATTTGAATTTCTGTGAGAATTTCATTTATGGAAAACATAAGAGAGTCAGATTTCTCAGAGTTGGGGAAAAAAAGAAGAGCGAAAAATTAGAGCTTGTGCATACAAATGTATGGGGACCTGCTTAGGTATCATCTCTTGGTGGCTCTTGTTATTATGTTACTTTTATTGTATTCGGAATAAATCTGATGTATTTGATACTTTCAAGAAATGGAAAGCTTTGGTTGAGATTGAGATAGGAAGGAAGTTGAAGTGTCTTAGATCAGACAATGGAGGTGAATATTGCAGCAAAGAGTTTGATAGGTACTATTCAAAGCATGGAATTCGCAGAGAGAAGACAGTTCCAAGAAAACCACAAGAAAATGGTGTGTCAGAAAGGATGAACAGAAAAATCATGGAGCGTGCAAGGTGCATGAGATTACATGTAGAATTGCCTTTACAATTTTGGGCAGATGCTATAGATACTACTGTTTATCTAATAAACAGAGGGCCTTCAAGTTCCTTGAATGGTGGTATTTCAGAGGAAGAATGGACAAGTAAAAAGATAAACTACTCTTTTTTAAAGCCTTTTGGTTGCTAGGCCTTTGTCCATATTAATAAAGAAAATAGAACCAAGCTTGAGGCAAAATCAAAGAAATGTACCTTTATTGAATATGGTGTTAACGATTTTGGTTATCGCTTATATGATTATGAAAATCACAAAATCATTAGGAGCAGATATGTAATATTTAATGAAAATGTATTTTATAAGAATCAATTGCAGGAAAAGAAACAGGAAAAAGAAAAGAAAGAATACATAGTTCTTGATGAGATCACAGAAAAGGTAAAGGTGCCTGAAAATAATAATAATCAAGAGCCACAACAACAACAACCACCACAACAGCAACAGACACCTCAAACACCTAAAAGTGGTGTTAGAAGATCTACCAGGATAAGTAGACCGCCTGAACGATACTCTCCTTCATTATATTATTTATTGTTGACTGATTCTGGTGAAACTGAATGTTAGAAAGAAGAAATCCAAGTTGAAAGCAAGAAGAAGTGGGAGCTAGTCATGGAAGAAGAGATGGAGTCCTTAATGCATAACTAGACTTGGGACTTAGTCGGGTTGCCCGCAGGTAAAAGTACATTGCAGAATAAATGGGTTTACAAGCTAAAGGAAGAAGATGGAGGAAAACAGAGGTACAAAGATAGACTTGTGGTGAAGGGGTTTGCACAAAATAAAGGTATTAATTTTGATGAAATATTTTCTCCTGTTGTTAAGATGACTTCAATCATAACTATTTTAAGTCTTGTAGCAACAGAAGATTTACATCTTGAACAGTTAGATGTAAAGAAAACATTTCTCCATGGAGATTTGGAGGAAGAGATATATATGGGCAACCAGAAGGATATGAGGTCAAAGGTAAAGAAAAATTAGTGTGTAGACTAAAGCAGAGCTTGTATGGCTTAAACCAAGCTCCAAGGTAGTGGTATCTAAAATTTGACAAGTTTATGTCTGAACAAGGTTATACTAGATGTCACTCTGATCATTGTGTTTATCTAAAAAGGAAAAATGATGGCAGCCATATTATATTGTTATTGTATGTAGATGACATGCTTTTTGCAGGGTCTAACATGCATGAAATAAATGCGCTCAAAAGAAAATTGGAAAATTAATTTGCAATGAAGGATTTGGGAGCTGCAAAACAAATCCTTGGTATGAGAATAACTAGAGACAGGAAAAATCGCAAATTAACACTGTCTCAGAATGAGTACATACAAAAGGTGTTGAAAATATTTAATATGCAGAATACAAAACCATTTAGTACACCTTTTGCTGGCCATTTCAAACTTAGTAAGGAGATGTGCCCCAAGACCCACAAAGAAATGGAATATATGTCTAAAGTTCCATATGCATCAGCAGTTGGAAGCTTAATGTATGCAATGGTCTGAAAAAGGCCTGATATTGCACATGCAGTGGGAGTTTTAAGTAGGTACATGAACAATCTAGGAAAAGAACATTGGATGGCAATAAAATGGATTCTTAGATATTTGAGAGGTACCACAAATCAAGAATTATGCTTTGGTGGTTCAAACATTGCTCTACAGGGATATGTTGATGCAGATATGGTAGGTGACAGAGATAACAGGAGGAGCACTACAGGATATGTATTTGCTGTAGGTGAAACAACTGTCAGTTGGGTTTCAAAAATCTAGAGTGTTATTGCACTTTCAACAACAGAAGCAAAGTATGTTGTTGCTATAGAGGCTAGTAAGGAAATGATTTGGTTACAAATGTTTATGGATGAATTGGGTAAGAAGCATGATATGGGAATGTTATACAGTGATAGCAAAAGTGCCATTCATCTTGAAAAGAACTCAACATTTCATTCCAGGACTAAACACATACAGCTCAAGTACCATTTCATACGGTCAGTATTGTAAGATGGACAACTAAAGCTGGAAAAGATACACACTAGCCAGAATCCTGCAGATATGCTAACAAAAGTTGTACCCAGGGAGAAATTGAGAATATGATTAGTTTAAATTGGTCTTCAAGGATGACGATGAAGATGAGAAATAGCCAGGTCCAAAGAGGAGTCATTTTCCAGCAAATGAAGCAGCGATGGAGTTGCTACAATCAGTCTTCAAGTGGGAGATTGTTGGGTGTGGAGCCTGATTATCTTGTTTATTTTGTATCACAGGGTCAGACCCCTGTACCTTAATGGGGGTGGAAACGCCACCCGTAATTAAATGCTGCCTAGGGGTTCTAGGGGGGGTTGCTGCGACTTCATGGAGCCCCCCCCTAATGGGGGGTTTTAGGGGCAGCACCCTCGAAGCTAAAAAGAGATGTAAAATTGCCTTGTAAAAGTATAGTAATTTCTAGTCAATCTGGGATGTTCATTAGGCGGATGATCTGACGATAGAAGTTGTGTTTAGTTTAGGGTTTTTTTCCCTAGAAGGCAACCCATCGCTTTTATGAGGGTATTTTATTGCGGCTGTGTATGGTATGTGTATTCTCGGAGCGAGAAACAGAGAGGGAGACTGTGAGAGAGAACAGAGGATATTACAGGGGATCTGCTGAAGGTTGTGTCTCTTCATTTTGCTAGATAATAGAAAGGAAGGACTGGCTGTTCGGGGTGGACGTAGCCCAAACTGGGTGAGCCACATATATCTGTGTCTCTTTGGTTTTGGGTTTTTTGTGTGCTTGTGTTTTCCGGATATTTTATGTGTTTCATTGCTCTGTAATATTTAATTTTTTATCATAACTTATGCCCATTTAGGAAATGTCACGCATGCAATTAAGGAGGTACGCATGCCTTTATAAGTTATGCTTTTAAGAGAGAGTGTAACATATGCATTAAAGAGTGCACAAGAGGAATCTTTTATGACTTGCTTTAATTGAGTGTAAGAGAGTGTAAGAGAATTTTTTATGACATGCTTTAATGAGTGTAAGAGATTGTAAGAGCATTAATGAAAGTGTAAAAGGAATATAAATGAAAATAATGAGATTTTAAGAGAATATTATTGAGATCCATAATTGGGTGACTTGAAATTAATTTTAATAATAATAATAATATCATAAAGAGGATAATAATAATAATGATGATAAAATATTAAGTCAATATTGAACTATTAGGGTTCATTAGTGATAAGAAGTGATTTTCCATCAATAGTACTTGATTACCAATTGATTCAAGTGTATTTACTATATTTATCATTTATATTTTTTATACTTTTTATTTACATACTTTCTATTTTTAGACATTCATCCCTGAGCTATCAATTTTCAACACTCCCTCTCAGCTAGGGAGTAATTTCTGCAACAAAGATATTTACTTTCTCTACTCATATTTTTTCAACTCTTCTTTGTATCATATGGAACAATGATGTATCACTCTAATGAGGAAGAATAATCATAGGGGAGCTCCGGATACCACCCTATATCCATGGAAAATAGGGGATATTTTCAACATGAGGATTAAGGTAGTTTACTATGGTGTCAATGTTTGAAGCACCCATTTTACTAGAGAAACAATTGAAGTTTTGTTTTAGCTTTTGGCATGAGTGTTTTGGGGTGTGTATATTTGGGAGCTCCATGTTAGTACCATGCACAATATCTCATGTATACTCCATATGTTCAATATTTATACCAAATTTACCTTCCCTACAATATTTTGAATCTTACAGTTAATTTATAATTCCCATTTGTTTCCTTTATATATCATTAGAATTCTATATTAATTTTTGGGGGATTCAAAATAGTTACATTCCAAAGGTATCTATATTCATGGAGCCCATGTGAGAGCCATGTGTTGGATTTAATATTGGCTCCATCATGTCCAATCGTTATGTTCAATTTCCTACTCTACATTATTTTGATCTCTAATCATCATAACAATTATAATGCCTATTTGTTTCAATTTTTAATATATTTGTATACAATTTTTAAGTTCTTCAATGATTTATTTCATCATCAAAATTGTACTATAAGAACCACAAAACATGGTGACTTTGGGTTTATACTTTGGTTAGTCTCGAGCTTAAAAAGTGGTCTTTGGTATTGTTTTTTAGGTGGTTGAGCATATTAACAATGTGAAAGTTTCTTCCTTGTCCTAAAATAGTTATGTTCTACATCTATTTTTATTTCCTCAAAAGATTCCTATGACTGCAAGATTAGTGGGAGTTTAATAATTCTAACCCATACTAGGAGGAAATCCACTAGTTGGAGTTTTGAATTTGACATGCATTTTTTCATAAAAGGAGTTTGTAAACCCCACTTTACATTTGATAAGATATGGTTCAAACCTAAGCATAATAAATTTGATAAGAATTGGATCCAAACTAAATAATGGTAAACTTGATATTAATTTGTTTTACTATATATTCATGGTTGTTTTAAAAGAATATTTTTGAATAAGAAATGTATGGATGTACATGTTGAGGTCAATCTCTTAGGATAACCTGCTATAAGGAAACAAACACTATAAAATAATGAAAAAAATTGTAAAATAATATTTTTAAAATGGTCAATAGTGACGTGTAGAAGTGAGGGAAGCATTATTATCACTTGAGTACATTGTTATTACTGAAGTCTACCACAAACCCATTTTTAAAAATTTCTAAGTAAAATATATAACAAGCTTGTAGAATCAATAGACAAGTAAAAATAATAGTCTCTTATATGAATCTGTTGACAGTGTTTGAAATCCATTAACCAAGGAAGTCTCCTCAATGTGCAGTACTAATTAGACCTCACACAATTTGGAATAGGAGCCCCATCTGGGATATTGGCGTAACTAACATGTGTTCTTGAATATTTTCCTTGACTCTAACTCTCAGCAAGAAATAAGAATGCATATGTTCCTCCGAAAAGCAAGTGTGCCTGGTGGGTGTTTGGTTGTAGGTGTGTCAAGGTTCTTCTACTACAGAGGGAGAGGAAAAAGTGAGCCTCTAAGAGAGAGTTAATAGTACCACCTTAGTGGAGACACACACAACAAAGAGTTATGTGTCTAACATCCAACGAAATAGTCCACATAAGATGTGACAATCATTATAACCAACCAACAAAACATATTTATCTAGTATCCTACAGAATAGTCCACAAGGATGGGACAGCAATAGAAACTATTAAAACACATTATCAATATGATAAATAATAAAATAACCAAAATATTTCAAATACTTTAGCACAGATGAAAGAAAAAATGAAATAAAAACTTCCATAGATTAGTCTTACAAATATTCATAATCCATGCATGGAGAATTTGTTGGCCATGAAGGATTTTGTTATTAAGTAAAATTTCCAAGACACATTTATATAATTAACACCACTAGCTCCAGTAGTTGAGCATTGGATCCACTCCTTGCTCCTCAAAAGAACTAACTTATCTCTCTATTTCCTTACAGGAGGATCCAAGGTGAAAAATTACTTTTCTCTTACAATGAGGGTGTATATATAACCAATGTGGTGATGCTTCACCTTCCTTGTGACTCTTTGACTACCCTCATGATTGTTTGACTTCTTATGAATTTTCGAATTTTACATGACTCGTCATGTATAGAATGTTTCCTTTGAACTTCCACTTACAATACATTTTGAATAGATAATTACATAATCCAAAATAATGATGTGGCATATGATCACTTATGAGTGGACATGACATTACATTGATGACATCAACTGCATGATGATGTGGTAGTGCCAAGTTTTCCTTTTGTTGCTTCTTTATTTCGGTATTCAATAAGACATGTATCCAATGCTTCATCTTCATGAGAGATATTATTTGTTATTCATCTCTACTCTCCAAGGGTTGTAAATCATATGGATTCTTCATATGGTCTTGATCTTTGATCTTTTGTTGTAATCCAGTGTTCCTTCATCTTCTTTTTTGATGATCATATAATCCTTTCAGCTCCATATCTGTGTTTTAGCATGCCCTCCTTCTTTACATCCTTCTTCATAATCTTTCCATAGCATGATAGATTTCCTGCATCTGCAATCCACTCATGATAAGATGACATTAGTCTAATAAACCCTTATCTAATATGTTTCATGATGATCCACTAACTGAGCCAAAACCAGGTGGCAGACTTAGGGAGAAGGGCAGTGACTGCATAATTGCATAGCTCAGGAATTCAACGGCTAAGCTTGAGCCTTGAGATTTTGCAATGTGCAGTTCTAGCTTGGATTGAACACAAATATTGCGTAGTTTGGGAGCTCAGGGAGCCAGGCTAAGGGTTTGAACACTGATTTTTCCCATTGCATATTTTTGGAAGATAGAGGTTCCTAGGTGATTTTGTAATTACATTTTTTAATAGCTCAGGGCTAAGGCTTGAGCCTTGAGACTATGCAATGTGTAGTTCAGGTTGGATTGTGTAGGAAGGCTCAGTGAGTCAAACTGCAGGGTTTGGAATTGTTTCAATCAACTTCATAGTTTTTAGAGACGAAGAATACCTGGTGATTGTGTAGTTGTGCAGTTCAATAGCTCATGGTTTGGTATTGAGCTCAGAGAATGTGTAATCCATAGTTGAGGCTAGGTTGGAGGGCTAGATTCTATAATTCTGGGGGCCAATGTCTGTGTTTGAGCACTCGAATTGCATAGTACATATTCTTAGGAGGAAGAAACTATGCATTGTGAAATGTCAAGGGATAAGGTTGGAGCTTGAGGTTTGGAACTACACAATGTGCATGTGATGAAGGTTGGATAAGGCTAGGTTGGAGGGAAGTTTCCGAAAAATGTCTAAGTGTGGGATCAATGAGACTGATGTGAATAGTGATATGAATTGACTATGATATCATACTTAGAACACTTTATGACATAAAAAATAAATCATCCAGAACACATTGACAACATATTTCCCTCAATGCGACAACTTTGCGATGACTTTATGACAAGCGCGACACTAAAGATACACTTTACGACGACCGTGACGATACTTGTACGACAATACTTAAAACTTTGTGAATGAGTGCGACAGGTGTTTGCATCATAAGATAAAATAATTTTCATGTAGATAAACCCTTGAAACCACCAAAAATTATCTTATACACATTTTGCAATAAATAACATGCGTAAAGACTATATGAGGAGAAAAGGGAGAGCGACACTTGTGATATGTGAACGATATTGGAAGTGACACATGCCATAGCAAAGATAACATGACAATGACACTAATTAAATTGAAATAAATCAAGAGCGAAAATTGAAATAATGAAAACGACATTTGAAAAAATAAAGATGCACAAAAGCGACAGTTTGAAAAACTCACCAAAAGAGAAGTAAAAACACAACCAAAAGTGAGGGATTTTCAATGACAGTGTGCATTGACTGTCGAGATGGGTTGAAAATTGCACAGAAAATATATTGACATAATTTTCTTATGATATTTCAAGATTTTGTGGAATAATGTGTTCATGAACTCATTGCAAATTGAGCATGCGTGAGCAAGTGACTTTGATCGATAAAGAAGTGACCACAGAATGAATCATCACAAGATCCACAGTAGGCTCCAAAATCCAAGTATAGGAAAAAATTTGGAGGGTGTTTTTCATAGCGATAACACTTGGCGACACACTGGTATAACTCCAGCTTCTATGCCTTGGTCAATTATTTCATCTAGGGTCTAGTTCTTTGGGAAGTATTGATTCATCGTTCAGCTTACCATGGCTTACCCACTTACCCTGTGCATAAAAATAGTCCCCTTCATTCCTTTACTTGGTTAAACACAAACATAAGAATAGCTATGACACAATGTTTCGAATCACGACAGGGTAATGAAGTTTTTAATTTTTTTACTTTCAGAATATAGTTTTTCATCCCTAATGTTTCTTTGCTACCAGTAGTCTTGGACAGTACCCTAAAAAATTCACTTAAGGGACAAAACAATTTATCTACTACTAGGAGGCAGGATAGTGTCCCAACTGTGTTGCTTGCTTTACCTCTCTAAACAGGAACAATTTCTCTTCTTTCTCCTTTATTTAATTATTTTATATGGGAATTTTCATTGACACTTATTTATTTCATGGGCGGAAGAGGGACCCTAAATTATTGAGATCATGAGAGATTTTCCCTTCAAAGAATCATATATAAGACCTATGATACTATTTTTCTCATTTAGATTTTACCCTTGTCCTTCTCTACTTGATTGGTTCAGCCTGAAAACACCAAAACATAAAAACTCGAGTGTAGGGATGAGGTGTCCATAATATACATGTATATCATGGTTCAACACAAGCCTTTCTTAACACAAGGATCATATTTTCCCTCGGAACATCATTGAACAAAATATTTAACCAAGACAAGGAATAAGGAAAGAAAGTTAGCCAAATGTTGCAGTGTCACAAAGTCTGTTTCTATTTTTCCACATTCATTTTTGAGCCAATAGAGAATCTTCATGCAAAGTGTTACAAAACAAAGAAAATATAACACACAACAAGGAAGTGAAGCTAGAAGACAAAATGGAAGAAGGATAACCAAAAATATGATGTGAAACCAAAATGATAAAACACAAGACAAACTACAGAAAATGAATGCAAGATGGATGTGCATGTAAGATAATATGCAACTAAACCTATTGCTAACCTAATCATCTAGAAGGTCAGGTAACATATAATGAAATTTTCAATGAAACCTTCGTAACTACTTCCGACATGCATTCACAAAGATATAATAAATTAAATCTGATATAAATCAATGTGCAATAAAAAAGATAATAACTTGAATAACTGGCACAAGAATTTGAAGGTCTTGTCTATTAGAAAAAATATAGTTCATAGCCACTACTTCTAACCAGTCCACATTATTACCTTTTCGATGGAAGCCATCATTCAACAAAACTTGAAATCATCCCATCAATTTGTCTCCATCTACACCAAACTCCTTAGAAAGTGTGAGGAAAGGTCATAATTTTCTATTTTCGATGGATATTTCTAGGTAAGACTATTCCAAACATTTAGAAATTCAATCGTAAAATTCATGATGATCCTCTTGAAAAACTAAAAATATTTGAAGAGATGTATTTTCAATTAGAGGTAGGGGATTACAATGGGAATATTGTGAGGATAAATAGGTCTGATGATATTTAGCAGGTGTGTCAAGACAATGGGGACTTTAGATAACCATCTGCGAGTGCATATGCACCTCAATCGTTTGACAAGTACCCAGATAGTGAGATGTTAAACCATAAAAATCACAGGATGTAAAACAACTATCGTTGGAAGTGATGATGGGAAAATAGTGAATTGAATTATAGTCTTCGGGGAAATAATCATGACTAGTTGGGTAGATTAAAGCATAACATTACTAGTTTGTAATAAATAGGAATAAATCAATTTGAACAGTTCCACAAATGCTCCACATAATAAAATCATCTCCCTCACGTGACGAGTGTAACAAACCATTTTCTCGTAATTGGTTACACATTTCACTAGGATCGTAATAATTGAAATAGATAAAAATAAATGCTAGTATAACAAACACATGAAACCAGTCAGGGTAAAAAAAGTGAAGAAGAATATTTTTCGTCAAACAATCCATGCATTCACTAAGACTCAAGAGGATTTCAGGTGCAATGAAGAAAAAATTATCATCAGAATATTCACAAGAAGTATCAAGAGCTTATTCTTTTCAAAAGAGTGTGACAGGTATGACTGCTTTGTCCACATATAATATTTAGAATAATCAAATTTGTAGTTCAATGATTATATGAGAGATGCACATTCTGAACCCGAGTTTGATACAAGATATTTGCATGAATATGAATCATCTTGAATCCGATCATAAATCGAATCTTGAAGGTTCAAAAGATCATTTCCGCAATGCCAAATATATTTAAATAAATAATTTACATCGAGTGAAACCATGCAAAAATAACAGTTTTGATAATAATGCTATACTTGACTCAGTTTGGGGGTCTTACCATAGTTGCGAGATCCTGACATAGCCATCAACAAAATTTTCAGTGCCTCAACTCTCGGACAAGTACCAAAACTTTCAACGATTGTAAATTACATTTCGAAGATTGAACCATATCGTGAATAGTGTGAGGATGGCTACTTTCACTGATTTGGATGAGATCACTATTAACCGGATGGAAAATATCTCTTTCACTTATTTGATAAAATTTTAAAACTTCAAAAACGAGATTACTCAATCCAAAAGATTATTTTGATCGCAAATCTAGAGATAGGGACATTACACAAGCAATTTTATTTGAAGAGTTTTCTTCGTGAAGAACAAGAGATGATATGGGATAGAAAGGGTAATAAATGATCTGATTATTCTCTCTTTCATGATGGACAACCTCACTACCTTGTTTCAGTTGAGAAATGAGCTCATACAATGAATAATGTTATGAAACAAACTCCCAAAATAGACAAAAGAGAGATCAACTCCTTAGAAATCAGCCACTTCGAGGGGGAAACCTCATTTACCTTACATAAATGAACAATTATTGGATGACACAAATGAAAAATCCTCATTTCTATATATACGAGTCCATGGGGTCACAACATAATCCTAGCCGACCTAACAATAATAATGTAAGGGCACAACAATAACAATAGTGGCTTTTATGGGGCACAATAATAACAATATGGGGGCTATACGGGTACAACAATAATAATAAGGGGCTACACTAACAACAATAAGGGACTAAACTATTAATATAGGGACCTAACATGCCCCTCTCCTTCAAAAAAGTGTTTTCCTCAATTCTTGAGTAGCTCTGGATGCTTCTGTATAAAATTATCATCCTCCCATGTGAAATCATCAATGGGTAAGTTCTTCCACTTGATGATATACTCTGAAATTGATCAATTTCATAGCTGTCAAGTTCTTGTTTCCATGACTTCTTCAGGTTCCAATATTATTTTTCCTTCTTCATCAAGTTCTCGCAATATTTTTTGAACTAGAAGCTTGTCACCTGGAACCTTCTTTAAGCATGAAACAGGGAAAAATGGGTGCACTCGAGAAGAAGCAGGAAGCTCCAATTTGTATGCCATAGCACCAATATTTTGCAACACCTTCTAAGGATCATAGTACTTTGGCGATAATTGATTATCCTTCTTAGCTTTCTTGAGGGACATTTGTTTGTATGGTTTTAGTTGTAAAAATACCCAGTCTCCTACATCAAAAATTCTCTTGCTGCAATGTTGATCTGCGTGTTGTTTCATTTGATTTTGTGCCAAATTTAGGTTAGCCTTTAAGAGTTGGAGAACTTGTTGTTGATTCTCGATGTGATATTCCACTTCTTGAACCTTATAATTTTCTCTTAAAGATGATGTGATGTATGGTGGATGATATCCATAAAGTGCCATAAATGCGGTAATTTTTGCTGCAATGTGGAAGAGAGTGTTATACCACCATTCAGACAGAGGTAAACACTTGACCCATTGTGTTTGTTTATCATATACAAAAACAATGAATATATCCTTCCAAAAATTTGTTCACTATCTCAGTTTTCCCATCGGATTGAGGATGATAAGATGAGCTATGAGCTAGTTGAGTACCCAATTAAGAAAATAATTCCATCCAAAAATTTCTAGTAAAAATGGGATCTTTGTTGCTTAAAATAATCTTTGGGTTTCCATGTAGCTTTTGAATTGTTTTCATAAATGCAATAGCAACTGTACTTGATTTAAATGGATGAGATAATGCACAAAAGTGTGCATACTTGGTAAGTTTATCAACTACCACCATGATGACACTCTTTCCTTTAGACTCAGGTAAACCTATGATAAAATCCATTGAAACCTCCTCTGAACGTTGAATTGGAATGGATAAAGGTTGTAGCAAACCCAGGGTCTTAATTTTCTCAACTTTATTTTCTGGAAAAAAAAAAATTCCACCACAAAATTTTGAATATCAGATTTAAGTCCATCGCAAAAAAATTATTTCTTCACCCTGTGGTAAGTTTTTAAAAATCTTGAGTGTCATCCTAAGGGAGAGGTGTGAAATTCCAAAATAATCTTTTGTTTTAGTTGGGAATTATTGCAAAGATATAAGAGATCTTTGTACCATAAGGAATCATTTTTCCATCTAAATGTATCAGATGTACTAGGATCTTGCTGCAACTTTTTAATGAGTTTCCACACTTCTTCGTCATCCTTGCATTCATACCTTTCTTTGGTTATCCAATATGATTGGATAATATAAATGGAACAAAGCAATACTTCCACCTCTTCATCCTTTTTTGAGAGTGGATATGCAACAACATTTACCTTCCCTTTTTTGTAGATGATTTCAAAGTCATAACCCAACATCTTTGTGACCCATTTTTGCTACTCTTCTAAAGATAGTCTTTGTTCCAAAAAGTATTTAAGACTATCATGATCAATTTTTACCTTGATATTCCCATTAGGTAAGGTCACCATTTATTTAGTGCATGTATTATTGCCAACATTTCCTTCTCATAAATATCTTTTTGTAAATACTTTCTTTGATTGGACGACTTTCAAAATAAATGGATCTTCCTTCTTGCATTAAAACATCACCAATTCCATTTCTTGAGGCATCACATTCCAAAATAAAGGGTTTTGTGAAGTCTGGCATAACTAAGACTGGTGATAGGAACATTGCCTCTTTAAGATGTTCAAAGGAATTAGTTGCTTCAGGAGTCCATGAAAAATCATATTTCTTTAATAATGTTGTTAGAGGCACTGTTATTCTCCCATAATTCTTAAAAAACTTGTGATAACACCATGTTAACCCAAGAAATCCTCGCAAATGCTTTATATTTGTGGGGACTTTCCATTCCTTAATGGCTTTAATTTTTTTAGGTTCACCTTGCCACCCTCATGAGATACAATATGACCCAGATATTCCACCTCTTGTACTCCAAAGAAACAATTTGAGGTTTTTTCATATAATTTTTTCTCCTCCAATAGTTTGAACACCCTGTCAACATGTTGAACATGATCCTTCCAAGACATGTTGTAGACTCGTATATCATCAAACAATACTAACACAATTTTTCTAAGGAAGGGTTTGAAACTTGAATTCATGAACCCTTGAAATGTAGAAGGTGCACTAGTAAGGCCAAAAGGCATCACCGAAAATTCAGAATGACCCTCATGAGTTAGAAATGCTTTTTTTGGAATATCTCCAGTCTTCATTCTAATTTGACGATATCCTAAATGAAGATCCAACTTGGTAAAATAAATTTCTCCATGTAATTCATCCAATAATCCATCAATCATAGGAATGGGAAATTTATCTTTAATAGTGAGCTTATTGAGCTCCATATAATCAAAACACATGCACCATGATCCTTCCTTCTTGTGCACCAATACTACTGGAGCAGAGAAATAACTTTGACTAGGTTGAATTATACTAGCCTCTAACATTTCTGCAATCATACATTCAATTTTGCTCTTTTGGACATAAGGATATCTATAAGGCTTGACGTTTGGAGGAAAAATTCCTGCAATCAAATGAATAGGATGATCATGATCATGAATAGATGGGAGTCCTTTGGGAGTTTCAAACACCTTGGAATGATTATCCAATACTTTTTGGAGTTTTGTAGATATAGATGATTTTGATGTTGGAACTTCTAGTGAGCACAGTTGTGCAATTACACCTCATTATTCTTTCTTCAAAAGATTTGTGATGAAATTATAGCTTATTATATTTCTTGACTTCCTAGCGATACCCTGTAATTCAACTTCCTTTCCTTCCAAAAAAAAATTCAAGAAAATTTCTTGAAAATTAAAAGCTATCATCCCCAAAGATTGTAACCATGGTACTCCTAGTACAACATCGACACCTCCCATTGAAATGGAAAGAATTGGACTATTCAATAAATATTCCCCCATGGTTAGCTTGATATTATGGCATTTTCCAGAGAAATTTATATTTCCTCCATTTTCAACCATCACTTGACACTCTAGTGCTTGGTATAGGAAGCAATTCAATTCCTTGACTACCTTACTGTTGTGTAGGTAAATCCTCTCTACGGACAAAGATGATCCCTCTAGCCCTAGGGTGGGTCTAACAACAAGGGAAAAAGCTAATGTGTTGGTTCCTAGTTAACGAATATAATAGGTTGGGATAGATTGTCCTACCTGTAGTCCAAAGCGATTGTCACAGCTGTAGCAATGGCAGCCTCTTGATCTCTACCTCAACAGGTCACGGTTCTTCAGCAATGGTACTCAAATACCTGCACAAAGATCAAAGGAAAAAAGCAGCGTACAAGATTATAATTGCATTCATAACTAGATAATAATTCAAGGAGGATTAAACACATTGCATAAAATAAACCATATTAACACAAGATGGGAACGAAACATCAGTCATGTATATATTGATAGAAAGAAAGAGATTACAACCAAAGCCTTGACATCGCAGCCTCCTTCAGTGGGTTCAGCAGAAGCACGTCTCAAAGGTTTGTCAGTGAATTGGGACGAGGCGAGGACGCAAGCCTAAGATCTCTCTCGGCAATAGTCTCTTTATCTACTCTATCTCACCAGCTATCACAATGTTCAAAAATTACTCTTCAGCTATTCAGTTGTTCAACTGTTCAACTAGTGTATCTATATGAGATAGGTTTATTCATATAGGGAGATGAGGAGGTTGGGATTCCTTAAATGGTGGAAGGGAGGCCTAATCCTTTGAGACGTTCCCCCAAAAGGTGGAAACAAGAGGCCAAAGGAGGGTGTTTGTGGTTATTCAGTCGAACCACCCAAGCTGACTCACCCACGAAGTTTTTAGGATGGAAACTTCACCTCTATATTTAAAAAACATTTCAAAAATAGTTTGGCATGGGTATCTCACTGGGACAGAGCGCCAATGGGCATAGGACCCAGAGTTAATTTCCTCCATCGACGCGAGGGCATAATGGTCTACCAGCACCAACCCAAAAACATGTGTTTCTGATGGTCTACTCAGGGAAAATTTAACAGAGGGAATGTTGTCCTCATGGCAAGGGATGCAATGATAGTCTTTACAAGGCATGAAAATTCATATTAGTCACAGAAATGGTCCTCCAATGTGTGGGATGGGGATTGCAGGGATGGTGAAAAAACGTTGTGTAACTCTTACAATGAATAAAATTATGGGTACTACCAGAATCAGTAAACATTATTACCTTTCTCTTCTTGATATGTCCTTCGATATTGAGAGTTTGAGTAGTGGTAATTCCTGCCAATGCATTCCAAGATATGTTTAGACTCATTTATTCTTTCTTTAGGGTTTATTCCTGGTGTATATCCTCTTCTTTTGAAGTTTCTTGTTCATTTTCTTCCTCCTCTTCACAATATATGTAAAATAACTTCTTCTCAGCACACTTATGACCCTTAGTGTATTTGTTATCACAACTGTAGCAAATCCATTTTGCTGTTTTTTCTTCCAATTGTTGTGGTGTCAACCTTGTAGGTTGTGGAAGTCTAGGAGTGGAAACACTTCCATCTTTATAGATGTGAGTGGTATGCTTCCTTGTCACCATAATTTTACATTCATTTTTTCTTGCCAACCAGAATTATTTCTCCAATGAATCAGGTTCCCAAAGGTGAACCTCATGTGGGATCTTATCCTTTAAAGTCCGTATGAAGACATTAATCATGTGTTCTTCTGGAATACAAGTTACCATTATATTCAATTTTTGGAAGTCCTCAATGTGCTCCACCATTGAACCCTTTTTCTTGAGATTTATTAATTGGCTAAATAAGGTGTTGCTATTTGTATCCCCATGATGTGCTATCATTTCCTCCATAAAAATTGACCAAGTGAATTTTTTTTTATGAGAGCAAAGCCGTCGATAACATACAAAATTATTTTTTTCTAAGTCTAAAGTTGCAATGTATACCTTTTGTGTGTTTTGCACATTATGAAGATCAAAATATTGCTCCATCTATAGTATCCATGTTACGGGATGCTTGCCATCAAACTTCCTCATATCGATCTCTAGAATATTGTGGGTCTTCAATCCAATGTTAGAGTTTATGAAATCATGATTAACGTTTATTTTTTTCTCATCATGAGTTTCCACTACAACCTTTTCACCATTAGGAATAATTTCTTGTAGAAATTGTTTCAAGATTCCTTAAAACCTTCCATGTCTGCTTTTAGTTTTTCTTCTATACCATCAATCTTAGCTTCCATGCCATCCATGCCATTCTGTAAATAATCCATATTAAATTCCACACGATTCATCTTAGCTTCCATGTATTTCTTCAAAACTTCCATTTTAGGTTCCATGTCTTTCTTCAAACCATCCATTTGATTTTTGGTTACTTTTTGCGAGAGTGGAATTTGTTGCACTTGCTCTTGTAATTTTGATATATCACATTTCACTTCTTCCTCTTCATGAGTCATAGTATAGCCTTATGAGGGCTTCATGGGTGTTGAATTATTTTTAGGGGGCATTTTAGAACCCAATATTGATATCTATGCTTCAGTATTCCTTGGGAATCACTTCAAACTGATTTTTCAAACAAGACTTATGCAATTTGAAAAACAATAGACATATTTTTCTTGCTTTGGAGGAGCTCGATATTGAAACTGATGTATCTCTATAATTTTAGATCCTTGAGATTTTATCTTCAGTCCTTTAGTAGCCCTCTTAATATTCTTTCCAATGCCACAGGTCTAACTTGATTTGGATTCTTCAAGACAAAGTTATTTCCAATCTCCCACAATGACCTAATTATGGCCTGGTTTAGCAGAGAAAACTTGTACGGTGTTCCATGTGTCATGTTTCCTCCTTCGGCTCTAAAATTGATACACAGGAAACTAAAATCCATTTAATTTTGGACACTATTTACAGAATTCCAATCCGATGCTCAGAGAGAGAGTTAAGATGATTTTCTCAAGGTCACCTCTTTGAGATAAAATTTGGGAGCCTTCAAAAACCATAACTTCCACAAATAATATCTCCAAAAATATTGTGAACCAAGATCTCAGATTTTACACCACTTTCCTTGGGATTCATTCACAAATGGGTTTTTCTTTTAGTTTGTGAACCCTTTTAGAAATAACATTATAGTGAAAATTCCACGATGACCTGTTTGAAGCAATGAAACTCTAGAATCCAAAGCTCTGATACCAAATGTTATGAGACCAGCTCCCAAAATAGAAGAAAAGAGAGATCAATGCCTTAGAAATTAGCCACTTCTAGGGGGAAACCTCCTTTACATTACATAAATGAAAAATTCTTGGATGACACAAATGAAAAAACCTCCTTTCTATATATAAGAGTACATGGGGTCACAATATAATCCTAGTCGACCTAACAACAATAATGTAAGGGCACAAAAAAACAATAATGGCTTTTATGGGGCATAATCGTAACAATATGGGGGCTATAGTGGTACAACAATAACAATAAGGGTCCTACACTAACAATAATAAGGTACTACACTAGTAATATAGGGACCTAACAAAGAACTGGAATAGTATGGGGTATCTTCATTGCATGTAGGTGCATCATAAACAAGAAAAAACAAGGGATAGTGGAACAAAGAGGAAGTATCGATAAGAGAATTTTCTTCGAATGAAACATAATCTGGATATAAATATTTAAAATTAAAATTTTCATGGTGAAGTTGGGCATTCATCATCACATACATAAAAAAAATTATTATCATCAGAATGATTATTTCCCAATACTACGTATCTAAACAAACTAATTTCATTGTATTCATTACCAAGATTACAGATTCAATATCAACTAAGAATGAGGGGACACCATATTAACACATTGGATTTTTAAAAAGAGAATAAATATTGAATGAATCTTCAGCTTCCTGCTCCTCTACCTATGTAATGTGACTATCATGAACCCGAACACAATTTGGGCCAACAACTTGAAAATTAGGAGAGTGTGTAAAAATAGTTGCTAGAGTGGATTGATCAAGTTGATCATGGTACAAAGAGTCATAACATGTAGATTATATATGATGATAGAAATCTGAATCATATTCAAGACTAGAGTTATGAGTGTTAATACCATATTGAGGAATAGAAAAATGGTTTTCACCTTCGGATTCATGATCCATTCCGAGATTTCATCTATTGGACTTGAATCATGAAAAGTGGAAGGAGGATGAGAAGATGGATTAGTAATTTGATATGCAGATTTTCCAACTTTATGATTATTTCAAGGAGGCACATGCATCTTAACTAAAAAAGGAGCAGGACAAGGAACAAAAGGACAAACATGTTCCTCCTCTAAAATTAGGGGTGTCTCTTGGTTTACAAGATTTTGGGAAGAAGAAACATCAGGTGGTGTAGATTCACCATGTAAATAGATAAGAAACAAGAGCTAAAACTCTTGTTTCAAGAAATCTTGATCCATATCTTCTTCAGGAAATTCATAGGAAAGGTGAAGGAATAAATCAGAAAAATCCTCAACTGAGTCATTAGGTCTCATTCTTAACTGATCGATTATTTTACAAACATCTCAATAATCATACCTATAAAATTCTAAATGAAGCTCCTTGATGATATGATTAAGATAATGAATGTAAGTATGCGGTAGAGTGTGATGCCATCTGCTAACTTGACCTTCAAGGGCGGCGGTAAAAAAAATACAAGCCACATATTCACAATTAATTTCATAGTATTCACAAAACTTGATAAAAAGAGATGCATGCTTGGAAAAGGATGTATCACCTTCACCATAAACTTGAGTTGAGACAAGTCATGGAGAGACTCATCAGAGATTGAAAGTTCACCAGGGTACAAGTTAGAAAAAAAACCTTGGGATTATGATTTTATGTTGATCCATTTACAATAAGATATTCAAAACAGACTCAAAGGGCTCAGCTTGTCATCTAGCCCTCCTTCTAGCACCATTATGTTGACAGTGTTGGAAATTTTCCAACCAAGGGGTCTCCCTGATGTGAATTCGCAATTAGACCTCACACCATTTGGAATATAAGCCCCATCTAGGATATTGACATGACTATCATATGTCCTTGAAGACTTTCCTTGGATCTAACTATCATCAAGAAAGAGGAATGAAAATGTGCCTCTGAAAAGAAAGTAAGTGTGCTTGGTGGTTGTTTGGTTGTGGGTGTGTCAAGGCTCTTCTACTGTTGAGGGAGAGGAAGAAGTGAGCCTCTAAGAGAGAGTAACAGTACCACCCTAGTAGAGACACACACAACCAAGAGGTATCCATCTAACATCCAACATAATAGTCCATGGAAGATATTACAGTCATTAAAACCAATCAACAAGAAATAAGGATGGGACAGTAATAGAAACCATTACATCACATTCTTAATATGATAATTACTAAGATAACCAAAATATTTCAACTACTTTAGCACGGATGAAAGCAAACATGAAATACAAAAATATGCAGAATAGTTTTACAAATATTCATAATCCTTGCATGGATAATGTGCTAGCCATCAAGGCTTATATTATCAAGTAAAAAGTCCAAGACACATGTATACAATGAACACCACTAGCTCCAGTAGTGGAGCATTCAAGCCATTCTTTGCTCCTCAAAAGAACTAGCTTATCTCTATATTGCCTTACAGGAAGAGCCAAGGTGAAAAAGTCATTTTTTCATACAATGAGGGTGTATATATAACTAATTAGGTGATGCTTCACCTTCCTTGTGACTCTTTTACTACCCTCATGACTATTTGACTTCCTATGGCTTTTCTACTTTTACATGACTCTTCATATTTTTAATGTGTCCTTTGGACTTCCACTTTGCAATACATTTTAAATAGATAATTACATAATCCAAAATAATGATGTGGCATATGATGACTCGTGACCAAACCTGAAATGACATTGATGACATGGACTGCATGATGATCTAGCAGTGCCAAACTGTCCTTTTTGGTGCTTCTTTCTTTCTGTCTTCAATAATAGATCTATCCATTGCTTCATATTCATGAGATATATGTTTTTTTATTCATATATACCCTCCAAGGGTTTTAAATTGGATGGATTATTCATGCGATATTGATATTTGATCTTCTGTTATAATTCAGTGTTCCTTCATCTTCTTATTTGAGGATCATCTAATCCTTTCATCTCCATATTTGTCTTTTAGCATGTCCTCCTTCTCCATATTCTTCTTCATCATCTTTCCATACAATTATAGAGTTCTTGCATATGCAATCCACTCATCACAAGACATCATCAGTTTGATAAACCCATATCTAATTAGATGTTACATGATGATCCATTAACTGAGCTGGAACAGGGTGGTAGGCTAATGGATCGGCTCAGTGAATGCAAAATTGCACAACTCGAGAAGTCAAGGCTTAGGCTTGAGCCTTGATATTGTACAATGCATAGTTAAGGCTTGGACTGAGCAAAAAGATTGGATAGATGGGGAGCTTAGAGAGCCAGGATAAGGGTTTGAATATTGATTTTTCTCATTATGTTGTTCTGGAAGATAAAGGAACCCCAAGTGATTAGACATTTATGTAGTTCAAGAGATCATGGATGAGGATTGAGTCTTAAGACTACGCAATGCACATTTTAGACAAGATTGTGCAGGAATATTATGTAGTTTGGAGGCTCAGTGAATCAGACTGTAGGGTTTGACATTGTTTTAGTCAAATGCATAGGTTTGGGAGGTAGAGTAGACATGGTGATCCTGTATTTTTGTTGTTGGGATAGGGTCCCCTCGGGTCAAGTTTTTGGGTACAATTTTGGGTAAATTTTTTCAATACGTGTTGCGCGCAAAAGTCAAGGGACTTTGGGGTAGGTCAAAGCTCCTTATTGATTGTAATGGGTGAAAAGGGAAACCATGAGTCTCAAACCATGGTTTGAGACCATGGTACGTGCATGTCCGAGTCATATAAATATGTACGAGTTGAGTCGAGTAAAATCGGTCAAGTCATACATGATATGTTTTTATTGTGATTAATGTTTTGATCTAATATTTGGGTAAGTCTTGGTAGAAAGGATCTTGCTGGATATGTGCACATAGACCTATTCCTTAGTTGTGTGCAAGGACCCTTTTGTTGTGTGTGCAGGTAGAAAGGATTGTACTGAATTGAAGATCTATTAATAAAGAAGAATATTTGGCAAACTCTGTTCCATTGTGGTTTATGTGAAGTCTCACAAAGAATGATAAGCAGTATATCAGAAAAGTAGGGTTAAAGACCACATCATACCATCCCTCAAGGTGCAGAAAATTGGTTCCATCAGCCCCCCATATTGCTTTGGGTGAGACTTTAGTTTGCGTAAGCAGATCACTGCCGAAAGGGCCAATAGTTGGAGGGTTTTTTTGGTTGCGCAGAACACTCTGAACCTGGGTTAGGACCCCTCAATCCAAAAAGTGAAGTTCAAGAGATCAGGGTTTTTTATTGAGCTAAGAGACTGTCCAATGTGTAGTTGGGGCTAGGCTAGAGGGTTGGATTGCATAATTCTGGGGGCCAAGGTCTAGGTTTGAACATTGGAATTGCGCAGTACACAGTCCCGAGAGGTCAGAATTGCACATTGTGCAGTGTCAGGGGACAATGTTCCACCTTAAGGGTTGGAAATGTGCAATGAGTAGTTGAGGAAGGCTAGATGAGGCTAGGTTTCAGGGAAGTTTATGAAAAATGGCTAAGCATGGGATCAATGATACTGATGTGAACAATGATATGACTTGATCGTGATCTCATACTCAGAAACTTGACAACATAACAACATAGATAATCCAGAACATGTTGAAAAAATATTTCCCTCAATGCAGCAACTTTGTGATGACTTTATGACAAGTGTAACACTAAAGTTACACCTTGTGACGACTGTGATGACACTTTTACGACAATTCTTAGAACTTTGGAAATGAGTGCGACATGTGTTTACATGGAAATATCAACTCATTTTCACGAAGATAAACCCTTTAAACCACCAAATTGAGCTTATACACAATGTGCGATAGCTAACATTCATAAAGAATATATGAAGAGAAGAGGGAGAGTGGCACTTGTGATATACGAACGATATTGAAATTGATACATGTCATAGCGAAGATAACATGACAATGACACTAATTAAATTAAACAAAGAAAGATAAATTATTGAAAGCATGAAAACGACACTTGTGAAAACGAAGGTGCGCAAAAGCGACAATTTAAAAAACTCACCAAAACAGAAGTACAAACGCAAACAAAAGTGAGGGATTTTCAATGACAATGCACATTGATTGTCGACATGGGTTGAACATTGAAAAAAAATGTCTTCATGGATTGTGCTTATGATTTTTAAAGTTTGTGTGGAATAATGTGTTCATGAACTCATTGCAAACTAATCATGTATGAGCAAGTGACTTTTATCGATCAGTAAGTGACCATGGAACAACTGATTGCAAGGTCCACAATAGGCTCCAAAATCCAAGTATAGAAAAATTTTTGGAGGATGTTTGTTGCAGTGACAATAGAATCCTGTAAGATAAGTATATTATTTAATTTTGAAAGAATTATGGGAGTCTGACTCTTCACTTTTCTTCTTCTCGGTTAAGGAATTTCCTACTTGTCATTACTTCTAAGTATTATCTCATGTAGCTAGAAGCCACCAAAATACAAGAGAACACTGCTTAGAAACTGATGTTTTCGATCACTGTTAACACCCCACGGAGGCCAAATGTAAATATACAAGAATTAATATGTAAGTAATAGAGGCCTTTTTTGTACCTCTTAAGGGAATATTTTTTACAACCAATCCATAGGAAATTACAATATAGTAGTGGAATTAATGTTTCCCATGAAACAATTATCAATTAACATGAATGTATTCAACCAATATAACATATAGTTCATAATATCTAATTATACAATAAATAATAACAATTCATACATGTGAATTTACAATTGCCTACATATATAGTAATTTCCCATCTAAATAGTTACATTTTCCCATGATTTTTCTATAACTTCAGATACCCACAATTCACATTAATTTTTGTAACTGAATATTAACTTACAAAATAGAGGCATAAATTATCTATAAAAATATAGAATGGAAAATGTGGAGGGCTGCATGAATCGATGTGTGAAAAATAAGAAGGAAATCTTCAAAATTCTATAGATATGGGTTCATGTACCAATCAAGTGTAGTATACATCATGTGGTATTAATGAGTGAAATGATTGCTTCATATTTTGTAATGCTTGTTGATCAAATTGTTATAGATAAAGAAAAAATATTTGTAGTAGAAGGTGCTACTTATGGTTCACAATTGTGTGTGCTTATTGAGTATTTTATTGGTAGTTATTCTCAAGGTTCTAATTTTGGTGTTGTAGTTGATGATATCTATTTTAGGGGTTGGGAGGAGTTTGGTAAATACTATGCTTCCACTATTGGTGTACTAGAACCAAAAGTACAAAGGATAGTAACTATGACTACAAAATATAAAGTGCATGTAGTATTGGGTGTGATGGAGTGAGAAGGTTCCACGCTATGATAGAGGTAATGTTTTTAGCCTTCCCTTTGATAGTTTAGTGGTTATGATTTATTTGTAGCAGAATCACAAGCATTGCAGGTTAAAACAAACCTAGCACATGCTAGATTTTGTTTTATCACAAAAAAATAATTTAATGTTAAAAGAAATCTAGCGCACTCTATATTTGTTTCTAACACACACAAAAAAAATTGCAATGCTAGAAACAAGTCTAGCATGTGTTTCATTTTTGAATTTCTAGAAAGAAAAAAAAAACATTTCAGGATAACAAAAATATACCATGTGTTAGGTTTGTTTCCAACACAAACACTAGCATTGCTAGAAAAAACAAATCTAACATGTATTGTATTTCCTTCTTGCATAAATATAAACATTTCAAGGTAAAACAAATATAGCACATGCTAGATTTGTTTCCAACACAAACACAAGAATTGAAAATTAAAATAAATGTAGCAAACGTTATATTTGTTTTTAGCACAAAAACAAGAATTGCAAGTTATAACAAAGTTAGTGCATGCTAGATGTTTTTGCAACACAATCACAAGGATTTTAAGTTAAAGAAAACATAGCGAACACTAGATTTTATTAGCACAAACAAAATCAATGTAGGATAAAACAAATCTAGCATGCGATATATTTGTTTCTAGCACAAACACAAGCATTGCAGGGTTATTTCTAGCAGAAACACAAGCATTGTAGGGTAAAACAAAAGCAAAAATACCAGCATTACAGGATAAAACAAATCTAGTGCATGCTATATTTTTCATTAGTACAAACACCAACATTGCAAATTAAATTTTTTTTTATCATGCACTATATTTCCTTCTAGCATAAAAACAAGCATTGCAAGGTAAAAAAATCTAGTGTGTGCTATATTTTTTTCTAGAAAAAACACAAGAATTGCTAGGTAAAACAAATCTACTGTGCCCTAGATTTCCTTCTAGAAGAAATTCAAGTGTTGCAGGTTAAAAAAAATCTAACACACAATAGATTTGTTTTCATCACAAACATAATCATTGCAAGGTAAAACAGATATTGTGTGTGCTATATTTTTTTTAGGATAAAAACAAACATTACAAGTTAAAACAAATCTAGTACATGCTAGATTTGTTTTTAGCACAATCACAAGAATCGCAATTTAGAACAAAAATAGTGTGCGCTAAATTTATTTTTAGCACAAAAAAATAATTGTAGAGTAAAAAAAGTATAGGGTGCAATATTGAATGATGTTATCATTGATGTCAGTGTCAGTCCTTGAATTCTCTTAATATTCATCTAGTTTGCATTGATTGGCAAGCTCCAAATTACAAGAAGACATGGAAGTCATAGATTCCCTGCACTTATTTAAGAATTTTAGGATAAATTTTAGTGAATTTTCTTCTATATCAATCTTTATTTGATTCTCCTCATCGTATCGATTCCAACGATAGGTGGCATGTTAGGTGGGCCTCCCTAGTTGAGGAGATATGCCTCTTTAAATATTGGAGCCCCATTCATTGCTTAAGGAACCCCAAAAGAAATGTTTTAAACCATTTATGTTTAACCAAGAAAATTAAATTACATAGGAATATCCTATTCAATGTCAAAAAGAAGATTTTATCAAAAATTGAACTGAAGTCAACCTAAGGTTTGTTGGGGATTTTGGCTCCAAAATTAAATTTGAATTTGCAACTCGAATCAAAGGGTTGCAGGGCTAATGAGTCTCTTTAGAAGCACCTTCCTCTTTTATAAATTCAATGACCTAGATTCATCGAAGGGAAGTTATGAACTATCAATAAGATCTATCTCTTTGCTAGTGGTTCTAAAACTAGAGCTTCATGTATTCTCTTTCATGGGAGGCCAAGAGTTTTGAAGAAAACATCATTAAATATTGATTCTTTTTTTGTGGAGAATTATCTGAGTTTCTTTCAGCCTTGTGTAGGCACTCCCAACTAAAGGATATATGGAAGCATTTTCTGATACATATACATGTAGTGAACATCAAACTTTGCAGTCACAACCTTGGGCACATATCTCCTTAACAAAAATTGACATGAAACTTTGCGGTGATTCATCACTAAGCTTGGTGCAAACATGATGATGTGTGTGCGAGGGTTCAAAACCATAGAATGACTACTCATTGATGATGATGTTTATGTCTGTGATGATAATATATTTAGATCTACGGTGATTTGTGCCATGTTCTACTATTTGTAATGATATAATATATTCATTCTTGTGGTGATATAATATTCATATTGATGTTGATAATATTTTAGTATTTGTTTTGCTATGGGTCTTCCAAATATGCAGTGGTTAGTTATGTGCCGTGCAAATTACTTGTTGAGCCGAGAGGCTCATTCTAAAAACCAGTATGAGGGGGATGTGTAAGTTTTTCTGTCTGTCTGTCCCCCTTTAAAATAAAAACAAAAAAACAAAAAATATGTTCTAAATATAAAAATAAATCTGGCTATAATAAATAAAAAGAATATAAGTAAAAAAATGTATGAGTAAGTTGTTTAGATCTTATACTTTTCAAAATCGTTTCAACAATTTAAATAAACTATTTGAAGATCTATGTTAACTAATTTATGTCGATATTAGATTCATATATATCTATATATAGGGAAAAAATTGTTAAAATAAATGTTCTAATGTTGTATACAAAAAAATATTCAATGTGGGTTATCAATGAAATATTTTAATAAGAATTAATATTGACATATACTTAAAATATATTAATAATAAAAAACCATTTTAATTTGTGTGATATCAATGTACATGTGATCTAAAATATTTTAATGTAAATTATGTATATATTATATATCATTTTTAAAAAATGATGTATATATCATGGAAAAATTAATTTTTTATTGTTAAAACATTTATTTAATCCTATATATACTTATTTAGCATTCAAAAATACAATTTAAACAGCGAAAAATAACACATTTTATTTTGCACTCTAAAGAAGTTTGCACGTGAAGTAATTTGATCCCTCTTGTCTCATGTTAGATCCGTACTTGAGATGGATATATGTTGGTTTATGCATGGCACAGTTCTTAGCCGTATGTTGCATAGGACACATACATTTATTTTTCACTTTAAACTTCGACCAAGCCATGAAATTGAGTCACGAGCTTTGTTGAGTATTCTAACACATAATAACACATTTCCATACACTATTGACACATTGTAAGATTTGGCCCCGGATTGGTGAACTCAGAAAATGAATTGATATCATTTGGAAGGTGAATTTTCATGTTGAGTGAGATATCTCATTTTCCTATTATTGCATTATGTGAAGAGTTACTAGACAATGAACCTCACACTCTTACATTGAATCAATAAGTCACCTTAGATGGTGTGGTTGATCTATATATGAGTCATTGGTTTGTCAATCAATAACCAAGAAAACTACGTCATATAATTTTCATCGATTACATTGGTTCGACAAAAATGGGAATGAAACCATGACATAGTAAGAATCATTGGGCGTCAGAGTTGTTGGTGTAGTCATTACTTTAGTGTCACATATAACATGCCCTGCCATTGAAATTTTGATGCGTTAGATGTTGAATTGAGGAGATATTAGATCATTGGAAGATTGAAAATCTCTTTCACTTAGTCACAACAGATTTGATCCAATTTGTAATTTTAAAAACAAGTTTTAATTTAATGAGGAATGGATCAAACTTCCATCTAGAGGATGTGCAAATTGGATACAACAGAGGAAAATTAATGAGGTAGAGAATAGAGGGAAAGTGTAATTGTGAATATCAATTTAGTACATTTGGTTAGCTAACGCAATGTGAGTGTGCAGATCCTTTTCAATGGAACAAGGATGTTGTATAAATACCCCTATAAAAAAAATAAGTACAATATGGTATTTGTTTCATATTGGGATATGGATATGGATTAGGATTCGTGTGATTATGAATCTAGTTGGGCATTGGTTGCAGAATGAGTATGAGGATATTATTATTATTATTATTATTATCAAATTTTAAGGTCACGACGAAGCTAGGAACCAAATTGGTGTATGAGACCCCCTTGTTTATGGGACAAAGGATCCACCTTCACGCAGTGATTTGACTGCTAAGTCTACAAAGGCATACATACTCTACCCCCCTCTGGTTTTGAACTGATGACCTATTAGGAGGAAACACATGCTATTAGTTGTGCATAGTTGTAGCTATGGTTACCTCCAACGGGATGGGATTAGAGTTTGCATGCTAGTATTGTTTTGTGTACAACTATATAGTGTGAATTGAAGCCATTGCATTATGTTGTGGAAAAGTATACAAGAATGAGGGTTTATGTTGTATCATCATTGTTTAATTTCTACTATGTTTCAACTACCACATCTATTATTTCCATTATCATTATTAAGTGTACTTTTTAGGGTCACATTAGTTATATATATGTTTTATGCCATGAATTTTTCCACTTGTGTCTTATATAATTGAGAAAGCGTGTAAGTGAGCGTTTGTATGTTACCATGTACTTTAATTACTACTAATTCTAGATGAAGCAGAGAATGTAGGTGTTTGCGTTGTTTCCTTGTATTTCATGAGAGTTATTACAAAGTTGTATGGTTGAGTATGTGTGCATGATGTTGTTACTTTGGTTGATTATTTCATGAGTGGAGAGAGAGTTATTTCCATGATTTTCAGTGTGTTGGTATTGGAGAAAGTATTATTGAGAATAGTTGATGTATCATAGATTGTTTGTTAGAGATATATTGGGCTAGATTTTGCTGATATTGTTGATGTAATGGGATACTAGTAAGTTTTGGCATTGGTGATATTATTGTGCCGTAATAATGTATTGCTGAAAGATTGACAATGAGATTTTATGCTGCCTAGGGTTTGATCTTGATGATGATATGAGCAGGCTTTATGTCACAAAGATTATTTTGGTTATTGACTGTTATTGAGATGTTGAGAAACATTTGTTAGGATTCTCTATTGATCTAGATGTTGAGCTGTGGTTTGAAAGTATATGTTGATTTGTTGCATGTTGCTACTAATATTTGAAAAATTCATATATAACTTGAGGAGGACTATTGAGATATGATTTGAGGTTGGTGTGGTTGATTTGTTAATGATGACAAAGTCTTTCATGGTGGGAATGTATATTGAGAGATCATGATGCTAGGGTTTGCTACTATTGGGGAGATATGGCGTTGTTAATGCTACTAGAGGACTGATAATGAGAGGATTTATGTTGGAGTGAGATTATTTATTTTTATGTTGTTATGATTGAGTAGAAAGAGATATGTGGATCTAGACTAAAAATTGTGAAACATGGTCCCCTATGGAAAACTGAATTTCAGATCCTTTGGGGAAAATGGTGGCCTCCTGAGTAGCATGGCAGGGTGGTGCAAGGAAATATTGGAGTCTCATTCAGGTCATAGCCCAAAAACACTTCAAGGTGGAAGGGTAGTATTAGGGTAGGTTGTATCTTATTTGGGGCATTGGAGCATCCTTTCAGTTGGAGCTAATAAATCCAAGGAGTTAGAAAATCCTTCTGGTTGGATTTGGTAAGCTAGAGAATTAGAGTTCCCTTTTAGTTAGAGTTGATAAATGTGGGTGTTGGAGCCTCCTTCCACTTGTATATAGAGAATATTAGAAGATGGGCCTTCCTATTGATGTAAATTTTTTCAGACCAATATTAAGAAACATTTGCTGGTTTTTCTCCCGGAAGGGTTTCCACCTAAAATATCTTGTGTATTTTCTTAATGTTGTGCATTTTTTAGTGGTGTTGATAACTATTCATGTGATGTTATACCGATTTATGTTTTGATATAATGTTAATGGTAATTAATTCTCTATGAAGTTAAAATTAATTGATTGAAGTGAAAATTGATTCACCCCCCTCTTAGTATTTCCAACATGCACTAGATTTATTTCTAGCACAAACACAAACATGGAAGGGTCAAACAAATATAGCTCCTTTTATATTTGCTTCTAGAATAAACAAAAGCATTGTAGTGTAAAACATATCTATTGTAAGGAAAAACACAATATAATTTTCGAATAATCAAATGTAAAAACACAAGCATTGTAGGGTAAAACAAATATAGTGCATGCTATATTTGTTTCTAGCATAAACAAAAGCATTGCAAGGACAGAAACAAATGTATCACACATTATATTTTCTTATAGAAAAGACATAACCATGGTAGGGTAGAATAAGTCTAGTGGTCGCTAGATTTGTTACTATCACAAACAAAAGTATTGTAAAGTCAAAAAAATATAGTGTAAGATAAAACAAAAAAGTGTTGCAAGGTAAGACAAAAATGAAAACACAAGCACTGCAGCGTAAAATAAATATATCTTACGCTACATTTGCTTCTGGTACAAACGAAAACATTACATGTTAAGAAAATATAGCATGTGATAGATTTGTTTCTAACACAACCACTAGCATTGCAAAGTAAAACAAATCTAACACGAACTATATTTTCTTCTATCATAAACACAAACATTGCAAGGGAAAAAAATCTAACGCGTGTTAGATTTGTTTCTAAAATAGGCACATGCATTCCAAGGTAAAATAAATCTAGCAAGCACTAGATTTATTTCACCAGGAAATGTGGTTTTGTTTGTGCGAGAAATAAATCTAGCATGTGTTAGATTTCTTTTGCATGTTACATTTTTATTGTTCTTATTTATTTTATTAAAAATATAATGGTAAAAGTAATGATAAAATTTATAATTCATATTTTCTTCAATAATTAGAAAATTTTGTAATAGTTTCTTAATTTTATTTTAAGAAATGATGGACTATAAAGGCAAGGAAAATTCAAGGAAGCATCTAAAGGAGAAGAAATTTCAGGAAATATACCACGATTTTTTTAAAAAAATCGTATGCCATTTTCAAAATTAGTTTATACTTTGCTGCAACTGTTTAGGCATTATGTGAATAAATGAATGTTGATTCATGAATTTTGAGCTATCATTTTATTATAGTGAACTTGCATATGGGTTGAATTCTTTGTTCTTATACATGTGTGAAATAAGATGTTGTAAAAGATGATTTCATAATATATTTTAACTTGTGATTTTTTTTAATTCATTTAAAATTTTCATATATGTCTATACAATTTTTTTCAAATTCTAAGGACTATGGTGCAAGTGAGATTCCAAAGACATCATGGCTTATTATTGTATTTTGTATCCTTTATTATTTTGAGTTGATTTGTATATAAATAAATAAATAAATATATATATATATATATATATATTGCTAGTAAGATATTGTGTTAATGAAAATTATTGATTGAATGGTTGTTTAATGTTTTCATACCAAAATTTCTTACTTTAAAGAAATTCAACGAATGGACCAGGTTGTATGTAGAAATTATTAGATGATTGGTCTATTTTCTTGATTTGGACGATTGCAATTATTTTTTAAATTTTGGTTTACCTTGTCATTAGACCTCTTAAAAATTATCGATTTGAAGAATAGTTCATAGTGTTCTTATAACTTGTTTTTTTCCACAAAAGTTAAAAGACTATATTAGATTGTATATAACACCAATAATAGAAGTGATATTGTACTAAAATAAGCACCGAAAGCAACTAAGGAATCAAGGATATACTCAAGAAAATAATATACAATTAATTATTATGTTTGAAATTTAAAAAGTGTATTAGGTTTTATGTGGAAATTGACATATAATTAGTTTGTTTACTTGAATTGGACCATTGTAATTATATTTTTCAATTGTGACCAAACAAATAATTATAACGCTTAAAATAAACCATTTAAATGGTGGGTCGATCTATTTATGTAGTACTTATTGCATACAAATTAAATATATGTATTATGTCGTATATATAAACTACGCATATCATTGATTTTTTCATTTGAATGGTTCCATTATAACAATGATTTTGTATTACCATTTAAGTACTTTTGAAATTCACTTATTTTGTTACAATTGGAAAAATATTATAATATATACTAACAACAATTTTAAATTTTTTTAAAGTGTTATGCTTTGATGTTCTTAAGTAATGAAGTGTTGAATCATATATATGTTAATGTCATATATGTGGTTTCAATGCATGTGTGAATTAATATAAGTAAAAATATGTTGTTGATCTTTGAAATGGAAGGAGTATTCTTCCAATCATAAATTGGAGATGAACTAAGTTGTCATATTCAAAGAGAACCATATTGGCAGATTGGTGATAATTCCTATCGTTTTAGGTCTTCTAATTTGTAAGTATTAAAATATTGCTTAAAAAATTATGATGTTGCAATATGGACATTAGATGTCACTGGAAAGTACAACCAACAAGTACTTGGAAAATAAAATATTGATATAGGAGACTTTAAATTCATATGGAACAGGTTTTGTTTCAATTTGCAAACAAAAGTGGAAGAAGAGAGAACAATGAAATTCTATGAGAAAAGATTGATTGATGTGTACTCCCAATATGGAGATAAATATGAAGAATCAAATGTATTTCTAATAGATACATCAAATTCTCTTCCAAACTTTTCAAATATTAGTTAAACCACATCTGAATAACAACCTATGCAAGTAAAGTGCAAGATACTTGGCTTAAGCAAGTTTTATTTCCATTGCTTAAGAAACTTCATCGTATCAAAGAGAAATATGAGTACAATGAATGTTAAAGAGATCATTTACTTCACTATAATGGATGAAGACATTTTTTTATTAAATTTCATCGCAAGAGCATTCCAATTTTTCAATACAACTTGGACATAGCTTTTTTGTGAATTAATTTGTATGATTTTTTATTCTATTTGAAACATATAGGAATTGAAAATCATATTAATATACATTATTATTATTTATAATCATTTTTTCATTGAATTTGTTGTACCAAGGATTTATTTTTATAATGTTTGTATTTTAGTTTGCATTCTTAAATGAATTATTTTTCATTAAAAGGAAGAAAACTATTTTTATTGATTTAGATTTACTTATATCCAATGTAAATAAAGGTACAACTCTTACTAAAAAAATTGTAGATAATTTAGTTGATAAATTGTATATGCACTATTTAGGCTAATAAGAAATGGGGCATATGTAATGGGCCATAGGTGAATGATTTGAACATTTTGAAGTAGAAGATATATGATTTCCCAATCCATAATATTTGGTAAATTTATATATTCTTAAATCAATTAATATTGTAATTGCAATCATATAATACTGGAAATAGACAAGGCACAAAATCACTTGTTGACTTTTAATTGCCTATAAAATGCATTAATATCAGTGTATAAATGTGATAGATCACTTTTAAAATAAAGTCCATTTGTAAATAAAATTTCAATTTTTTTAAATGCATATAATTAATTGATAATGAGTGGAGTGTTAAGGTTTCATTGATCATGTATCATATATGATTTATGTTTTTGAAATTTTTGAATTGCAAGGAATTTCATTCCATTGTCTAATGATAAATTTTTATAATTTTTTTATATTCAAATAAAATGAAATTATATCATATGAGCCAACAAGGAACAAAGTTATTTTATCACCTTTTACTTATTTACATTGATTAATATTAGTGCATCAATGTGATATATAATATCCATAAATTATGAATCATTTCTTCCAAACATAAATATTATAATTTTTGGATAATAAGTTTTAAGTAGACTATTTAGACTAGTGGGCAATGGGACATGTATGAGTGACTTCAAACTCTTTAAATTTGAAGGAAATTTATTTTTAATCCATAATTCTCTCTTTAACTTAAATGTGCTTGTAAATAAATTATTTTTTATGAAATCATCTCAAACGAGTCAATAAATCGGGTTGCCATTTATTAACTTTCATTTCATATCATGTGGTTTCATAAGAGTGTATAAATGTTGTATCGCTATTTTTTAAATCAAACTCCATGTAAAACAAAATGTTTTTCATAATAAAACATGGAATAATAAATTGATAATGAATGTTAAGTGGACTATTCATCAAGAGCCAAGGGTTAGCTCAAGTGGTCTAGAGCTAGTTATGAAGTTCTTTGATATTTTTGCTAATCGTTACCGATCACGGGTTCAAATATTTTTTATTCCCTTGGGGCGAGGCCCCATAATCAATGTTGAATATTTACCCATTTTACTATCCACAAAATGTGGTAAGGTACTCAGGGTTTCCCATTATTTAATTCAAACTAGAAAAAGGAAAGAAAAATAAAAAGTGGACTATTCAGGGTTATTCATGAGATTGGTCATAAATAGATGTCTTTAAAGAGTTTGCATAATATGATATTGGATTTTCCCATCCACATTAACAATTTCTAAAGTTCAATTCTTAAATAAAGTATTTCTAATAGAAATAGTGTGATAGAATCCAACAACTAATTAACCTATTTATTGAATTATATTTAGTTATATGTATTGATACATGTTTATAAATGTATTTCACTTTTGAAATTATTTAAGATCTTAATGTAAGAAAAAATATTTTTTTTAGAAAACAAATTATAATTAATTGACAATGAGTTCTATGTGGTCTATTTGATTTTCAATCCATAACTTTTTATAACTATGTATTACTAAATAAATTACTTATATACGCAATAATTAATTGATAGTGAGTGTTAATAGGAATATTCAGCCTCATTGAAGAGATGAGCCATAAATGAATGTCTTTAAACTTTTTTCACAATAATATGACATTTGATTTTCCCTCCATATTAACATTCTGTAAATTTCAACTTTTAAATACATTATTTGTAGTTTATATAATCTCACAGAAGCCAACAAAACATGAATATATTTATTGAATTCTATTTAGTTATGTGCTTCCATAATACATGTTTATAAATGTAATGTATTATAGAAATAAAGCTCTTAATGTAAGTAAAGAAACAAATTTTACAAAATAAATAATTTAGAATTGATTGATAATGCATTTCAAATGGTCTATTTTTATTTTTAATCCATATTTTTCTCTAACTATGTATTCTTAAATCATAAACTTGTATTTGCAATCATCTCATACAAGTCAATAAGTATTGACTTATAATTTCCTATCATGTGGTTTAATACAAGTGTATAAATATGAAATTGTTGTTTTTGAAATAAAACTTCATGTAAAAAAAATGATGTTCCCAATAAAACATGGAATAATTAAGTGATAATGACTATTAAGTGGACTTTAAAGTCTCATTGAAGAGAAGGGTCACAAATGGATGTCTTTATACTTTCTGCACCATTATTATCACATTTTTTTTATAATATGAATCTTAAATAATATTTAGCTGAATTATAATTTTTTGGTAAATTTTTATAAGCAGTATAAGTGGTTTGAACCTCCTAATTTTGATGCTTTCTAAAGGCATTAAGTGGACATGTGTAGGTTTTAACCCTGTACAGAAATTATCTGCAAACGAATCTTAAAAATAGAAAATAAACAATAACGAGAGATAAAACATAAAATAGATAAACACAAAGATTTTCCCCTGGATCCCAAATCGAGACGACCGACTTGATTTTTCATTATATAACTTTTAGTGTTACAAAACATATATATACATGTTAAAGCATACATAAACCCCAATCCATTAACCCTGGATTATAACATAACCATAGTTCCCTTGACTGGATCTACAAAATACCAAGGGCCGAAAACCATCATGCCCCAAAACCATGTGCAAACCCATGCATAAAACCATGGGTAGGTCCACCCACGAGAAAATAAGGACCAAAAAAGTTTTCTGGGGTGCTGCTCTGGGACAGGGGGGGCTACTGCCCCCCTTGTGACCCCCCCGCAACGTATAGGGGGGGCTATCGCCCCTGCTGTTACCCCCCCCCCATGCGTGATTCGTCATGGAAAGAATATAACACAAACCCAACATTCTCCCTCTTGTTGTTTTCTTTCCGCAGGGGGCCACAGGAGAGCTGAGTCATTAGCCCAGCTTTGCAACACCCATTTTTTCTCTACACCAAGAGAACTTTTGAGTGCTCACAGACTTTGTCAATGCATCTGCAACATTCTTCAAAGTGTCCACCTTTACCAACAACACCCTTTTAGCCTCAACCATATATCTCACAAAGTGATATTGAACATCAATGTGCTTTGTATTTGAATGATAAGCAGGGTTCTTAGCGAAGAAAATTTCACTTTGGCTATCACAGTCTATCCTTATATCTTTCTGCACCAACCCCATACTTGAACACAATCTCTACAACCAATTTTCTTCCTTGCTTGCATGAGTGGCTGCCATGTATTCTGCCTCTGTAGTTGAAAGAGCCACTACAAATTGTCTTTTACTCATCCAACTGACTGCACCTCCAAATAGCCTAAACACATACCCACTTGTAGATCTTCTTTGGTCCAGATCTCCAAACCAGTCTGCATCAAGAAAACCATGAATGTCCAACACTCTTTCCAATCCTGGTCTTTCTTGGTAGCACAAGCCATAATCACTAGTGCCACACAAATATCTGAAACCCGCTTCACTGCTGTCCAATGCTCCTTCCCTAGGTTTGACATAAACCTACTCAATACTCCCACTGCATGTGCAATGTTTGGTCTAGTACAGACCATTGCATACATTAGGCTACCCACTGCACTTGCATATGGAACACGAGACATATCCTCCTCTTCTTCTTGTGTCTTGGGACACTGTTCAGCAGATAGCTTTGTACCTACAGGAATTGGAAAACTCATCGGTTTACTATCCTGCATATTGAACCTCTGCAATATAGTCTCGAAATACTTCCTTTGGTTTAACCAGAGCTTACTCTTTGCCCGATCTCTCTTAATTTCCATGCCCAAAATATAGTTTGTAGCACCAAGATCCTTCATGTCGAATTTGGAGAATAGTTGGGTCTTCAAATCTTGGATAATTTCTTTGTCATTTCCAATCAACAACATATCATCCACATACAAGACCAAATAAATAAGACGGTAACCAATTAATTTAAAATAAACATAGTGATCCTCCTTTCTTCTGGTGAAGACAAGTCCTCGTATATAGGTATCAAATTTCTGATACCACATCCTTGGTGACTATTTTAACCCATGCAGAGACTTCTCTAACCTGCATACCAGCTCTTTCTTCCCCTTCACCATAAAGCCTTCAGGTTGTTTCATGTAGATCTCCTCTTCCATATCCCCATGAAGAAATGTTGTCTTCACATCCATCCGTTCTACCTCAAAATCAAATGCAGCAGCAACAGATAAAAGTAATCTAATAGAAGTAACTTTGGCAACAGGAGAAAAAATATCACCAAAATCAATTCCTGGCACCTGGGAATAACCTTTTGCTACCAACCGAGATTTGTATTTCTCCACCTTGCCTTCTACATTCATCTTCTTCTTAAACACCCATTTGCTCCCGATGGGCTTCCTTCCAGCCGGAAACTCCACCAGATCCCATGCCTCATTTAAATGCAAGGATGCCATTTCATCAACCATGGCCTCCTTCCAGAGTTTTCCATCCTCTGAATCTAATGCCTCCCTGACAGTTCTGGGATCATCATCAATTATTGTTAAAGAAAAATTTGAACAGAAAGCAGATGGACTATACCTTTCTGGTTTTCTTCTTTCCTGAATTGATCTTCTCATAGATGGAGTTTGTGGCTCTTCCTCTTCTGAGTCTTCTTCTGTTGTAGATTTCGATTCATCCTCCTTTAGCTCAAACTCTATCTTCTCAGGTTCCTTTGGTAGGACTTCTTGTTTAACAATATCTTTCACCTCTCTAAACACCACATCTCAGCTGTACACAACCTTCCTTGTTTTTGGGTTCCAAACCTTGTAACCCTTTAAACCATCCTTATACCAAATAAATATGCACCTTTTAGATTTATTATCCAACTTGGTCCTTTTCTCCTTTGGAACATGTACATATGCATCACATCTAAATACCCTCAGATGTGAAAGAGAGGGTTTCTTACCAATCCATACCTCATGTGGAGTCTTATCCTCCAACATTGATGAAGGTGATCTGTTAACCAAGTAACATGTAGTCTCCACTGCCTCTGCCCAGAATTCTTGTCCTAACCTGGTACCACTGAGCATGCTTCTTGCCTTTTCCATCTGCGTTCTGTTCCTTCTTTCTGCAACTCCGTTTTGTTGAGGTGTGTATGGAGTAGTCTTCTGTCGTGCTATACCACACTTCTTACAGAACTCTTCAAATTCCTTCTTACAGAACTCCCCACCATTATCTGTCCTCAACACATTTATCTTCTTCTCTGTCTGGTTTTCCACCAGAGCCTTAAATTCTTTAAATCTGTCAAAGAATTCAGATATCTTCCTCAAGAAATATATCCATGTATCCTTGAGAATTCATCTATGAATGAAACATAGTATACAGACTTACCCAGTGATGGAACCGACATAGGTCCAGACACATCACTATGCACAAGCTCTAATATCTTGTTTGCCCTCTTAGCACTAGAAGGAAAACTCACCCGATTCTGCTTCCCATATACACAATGTTCATAGAAATCGAAATCTAGAGAGCTATTAGACATACCTTCTACCATACCATTTCCATGCAGTATACGAAGGCCCTTCTCTCCAATATGTCCAAGCCTTTTATGCCATAGCATGGTCTTTTCTCCAGAGACTACTAGGCTTTCCGCTTCACTTTCGGGAACCATAGAACTGTTGCACCCAACAATAACAGTGTTGCCCTGAAGCTTGTATAGAGTTCCAATCCAAACTCCCTGCATTAATACTAGTGCTCCACAAACCATCTTACAGGTATCTTTCTCAAACACTGTTTTTACACCTGCATCATCCATCTTGCTTACAGAAATAAGATTTCTGGCCAATGCAGGAATGTGCAGAACACCAGGAAGTGTTCTAATCCTTCCACCTTGCAGCTTCAGCTTGACTTTTCCACATCCGACGATTCTGGCCTTCCTATCATCCCTTAGGAAGACATCACCGCCATCATATTTCCCATACTCGCAGAACCACTCCCTATGGAGAGTGAATTGAAAATATGCACCCGAGTCAATCAACCATGACTCATGATCTACATGTGTATTTGAAGAAGAAGCCAAATACACATCCCCACCTTCATCCGAGGTGGTTTTTACCTCTGCAGAAGGAGCATCATCAAATCCCTTTCCTTTCTCATGAGCCTTAGATCTGCAGTCCTTTTTGTAGTTCCCTTCCTTTCCGCATTTCCAGCACACCTTTACAAACTTTCCAGGAGATTTAGATCTCCCTCTAGATTTAGATCTCCCACTCAAAACCTTATTCTTGTTTCTATTTTGGGACCTTCCTCGTACAAATAATGCATCTCCATTCCGACCCTCCATATTTCTCTGTCTCATTTCCTCCGACAGCAAGGATTAGACAATATCATCAAAATTCAAGGTAGTTGTATTGCTACCTATTGCAATAACCAAACTATCCCATGAGTCTGGTAGAGAACACAAAAAACTGATGCACTTATCTTCATCTGAGATTTTAATATCAACAGATGACAGCTGACTTACCACAGTATTGAAGGCGTTCAGATGCTCTGTCACTGAGTCTCCATCCTTCATCCTCATGTTATACAACTTTTTCCATAGGAACAATTTATTCACCAGAGATTTAGATTGTTACAAAGTCCCTAGCTTGTCCCACAAGGTCTTTTCCGTAGCTTCCCTAGATACATTCAACAATATTGAATCTGAGACACACAACTGTATTGTGCTCTTTGCCTTCCGATCCAGTTTCTTCCAGTCTTCATCTGAAATTGTCGTTGGTTTAGTACCTGGATCTACCATGATCCATTGATCTTTATCCACCAGCAGATCCTCCATCTTGAGCTTCCACAACTCAAAACTCTGACCATTAAATTTCTCGATCTATATCTTCCCGCCGCTCGCCATCTTCTTTCACCGCAAGAATCGATCTCATAGATCTCCCACTAAACAGGGTCTACCTCAGGCCCGAGAAAAAATCCCCTCAGCAGCAAAGGCGTCCCCTTGAAGCCGAATCTGCTATGATACCAAATGTAGGTTTTAACCCTGTACATAAATTATCTGCAAACGAATCTTAAAAATAGAAAATAAACAATAACAAGAGCATAAAACATAAAATAGATAAACACATAGATTTTCCCCTAGATCCCAAATCGGGACGACCAGCTTGATTTTTCATTATATTCCTTTTAGTGTTACAACACATATATATACATGTCGAAGCATACATAAACCCCAATCCATTAACCCTGGATTAGAACATAATTGTAGTTCCCTTGAACGGATCTACAAAATACCAGGGGCCGAAAACCATCATGCCCCAAAACCATGTGCAAACCCATGCACAAAACCATGGGCGGGTCCACCCACTAGAAAATAAGGACCAATTTTTTTTTTTTTCTGGGGCGCTGCCCCAGACCCCAACAGGGGGGGCTACCACCCCCCCGTGCATGATTAGCCATGGAAATAATATAACACAAACCCAACAACATGGAAAATTGAGCATAAAAACATATTTTACTTAGTAACTTTCTAGTGGACTAGTAAGAATGAAAAATTTGCGAGGCATTCCTTTCCAAGTTTTACACTGAGATCCTCATAACACCATCATATTTTAATCAAAATCTACCCCTATGTGTTGTGGGATATACGAGGGTGATTCGTTAGGCACAAAAATTGGACATCAAGGAATTTTTTTGTTATCAGTAACTTTAATATCTTGTTTTGAAGTTATACGTATTAAAATGATATAGTTTATTCCTACTGGCAACTAGTTTCACACTTCTACTATGTATTGATATTGTTGTGCCTAACAGTCCCATGTTTGACCTATTAATGGTCACTAATTGGATTTAAATTATTAAAAATATGTACCTTATCTTATCTTAATATTGTTAGTGCTTGAGAGGCACTATACAACCCAGTGTGGCAAGACCCCACGTAAACATTTACACTTGTAAATGTTAACGTTTACTAGGATATGGGGAGGTCCCCATTAAATTTTCAAATGATAGACTATTTAAGACAAGTTTGAGTTACTCATTTGATGGTTTACTAATGGCACTTTACAATGCCATTGTATTTCATATCCCATGGTATTTTTTTGTGGTATTTTCTATGATTTAGTGTACTTAATGGATTGAGGAAATCCATTATGGAATGTAAGAGTACCAGATTAGATCCATATAAACTCAGTAATCGATCCTTTTTGGCACTTGGTAAATCTAGATATAATATGGATCTATGATGGTTTACAAAATAATTAATTTTAATGAAGTCCTTGTATTGGTTTTGATTCTTAAAAGAATAGATTTAAACATAATATGATTCTTATGTAATATTTTCTCTTGTCGATTATAAAATGTTATCGAACTCCTAAATTATACAATAAAATATGATACTCAATGAAAACAAAATTATTAATAGTAATTAAAATTAGAATCTTTATGGAAACAAAAATACTAGTATAATTACATCATTAAATAAATTTTATGGACACTTTAAGATTGTGCCAAACTTCTACTAGAATAGTAACTCAAAAAATATTGTGTTTTATTTACTATATTGAATTATAATTAAATTCGTTAATAATACTAATATACATAATATTCTTTTCATGAAATAATATTATTAAACTTTTTAATAGAAATCATAAATAATATTAGAAGAAATAATGTCAGTCCAAGATTAAGATGTCAAATATTTTCTTCTACAACTTTATATAAATTTGTTTTATATAGTTTATCATTAGAATTTTATCACAAAAAATGGTAAATAGATGCATTAAAAGTAGTGAAATAGCCAATTTAAATACTTAATTTAGTTAAACTTCTAACTTCTATATCCAATAAATAATTCCCAATTTAATGAAATGTATTTGTTGTTGAAGTCCTTGTAACCCTCTACAACCCATTGCATGGTGGATGGGATTTCAACCCTATGCAACCACCTTCCAACATTTTCCATTGGACTGAAAATCATAGAAATTATCTTATAACACATGTATTTGATCATCTTACTCCATTCCACTACTTATTTTTCCCACTCTCTCCCTAGATTTAACAAACAACCTCTTCCTATATACCTAGAAAATAAAGTTAAGAAACTATTTGAGATTCAATATATTGAATCATCTGAGTCAAAATCTACACAATCTAAAGTGCATTTATTCAAAATAGGGGATGAAAGAAAGAAATAAATAAAACTCTTTCAAAGACATGCATCCTCAGATTTCATAATTTTGTATTTTGTAGTGTTGTTTATTTTTATAATTTTGAGATGTAAATTTTGGCTATAGTAGTATATGATAATTATCTTTGATGAATAAAATTATCACACACACACACACACACACATATAGGTTGATTTCAAGTGGCATAAGTGTGATGGTGACATTTGAATATGATGATGATGCTTCTTATTGATTTATATATCATCCATATATGATGGTTGCATTTATCATGGGAATTACAAGGTTGAAATCTATGTTTAATAAAATTATGAGAGAGTCTAATTTTAGTTTATTATTATTTAGTACATTGTTTTTTTCCTCACAACATTTTCTCTCTTTATCTCTCAAAACAAAATATTAAATAATAATTAAAATGTAGTTGAACTACCCAACTATTTTTTTCAAAGATAAAAAGGAGAAAAATCATGAAGGGAGAAAACCAAAAATATGTGTGAAGGTATGCCCAAGTTTTGAAAGTTATTTTATCATTATTATTCATTTTCATTCTAAGTTTACATTAAACTAAATATCTCATTAATAGCATGGATATTTGGAAATATGGGAGAGAATATTGAGTGGTGTTTACATATGGTGTTCTTCAAGGTTATTTATTTTGTTTGAAATTTATTTTCAATTTTTAGAAGTTTTGACCTTTTTTAGAGTTAATTAGTATGATTTTTATATATTTTGATGATGTTTAGCATATCTTAATGCGATCCAAACTATATTTTATAATTATTTCTCGTTATTTCACAAATTATTTTCCTCTATGTGATTTTTATTACATCCTTGGCTTCTAAAAATACTCATTGATCCTCATCCTCATAAGTAACTACAAGGAAAATTTATTTGTAACCTATATTGGTATTTAATAAAATATTGTGTTGATTTCTTTCCCTTAGGTTTTGTCAACACCATAAGAGACTCCAATAAGTGACACAATTAAGTGATATAATTAAGGGATTTCGCATAAGTAATGTACATAAGTAATACACTTAACTGAGACACCTATTCAACATTCCATAAGATACCTACCATAAGTGAGTTAAGAATTAATTGATTCAACAATTTAAACAAGCCATGAGACACCTCTCACATATAAGTTATGCACCATACTTGACACATAATTAATGTTATTATGTGGAAAACATCATTGATATATCATAAGAAACATACATAATATAAATATACCATTATACATAGTGGCTACAATATATTAGAATATATATAAGGATCTTCTATATTCTATTAACTAATCCCCTATGTTTAAAAGAGGTTGATGCCTCCTTTTATGGAAAAAATTGGCCATTGTACATAGTGGCGACAATATATGACAAGATATGTAAGGAAATTATAACTTCAATTAACTAATCCCCAATGTTGACAAGTGGTTGATGCCTTTCTTTATAAATAAATCCTAGTATAAGCATAAACAATTTTTCCTTTGAAAAAAAAAATGAGAAAGTGGAGAGAATATAATGTAGAATGTCAAGAGTTAGGTGCCAAAAATCCAAATATTGAATTCAAATTTGAGTGCATAATTAGGAAATGTAAGGAAACACACCTTAATTACATTGCATTGCAAGTTGGAAATGTCCATCGATGTATATCGAAGTGGAATTTGAAAAAAATTAGTTTTTTGTAATTTTAAAACCCATTTTTTGTGGAATTTGAAAACCCTTGTTCTGTGGAATTTGAAAACCCTATTTCATCGCTAAGGGTGTTTATTTTGGTGAATTCCCTATCAAGGGTTTGGAGAATATCACTAATTTTGGCTTATACTACGCTATAATAGCTAAGGATAAGTGTGGAAAACCTATTTGATAGCTAAGGTGAAGTGTCAGTAACCTCATTTTGTCTTGAAATTCAAAAAACCTTAGCTCGCGGAAAATGTTAATGTGAAAAACCTGGTTTATGGCTAAGTGTATAAAACCTATTTTTTCCAATACGTGAAAACAATATGGATTCCCATGAGCCTACAATTTTATAATATTATGTTAGGACTTATGATAGACATATAAATCCTAGCATTGCGACTTGGAAATATGCATCGATGTATATTTCAGTGAAATTTGAAAACCCTTGATATAATTTGAAAGCCCTAGTTGGTCGATAATTCTTCTCATTTGGTGGATGCCCTATTGATACGAATTGGATAATTATATTTTTTGTCATCCATCTCAATTCATTCGGAGTGGAAAAAGTGGAAGAATCATCTCATGGGACCTGTTTTAAGAGCAGGACCCAATTTGGCAAAGCTAGATCTGAAACCTTTTGGGAGCGATTTGAGGCATCAAATGACATTTTTTGGGGGTAAAAAATTTTATATTTATAAAAAAACCTTTTAATTTTCTTCTACACATAGATATATTGCCAACGGTGCAAGAAGCACATCAATCAGTGGTTGTATGCAAAAGTTATGCCAGTTAGAAGTTGCCCTTCTTGTTTTCACACCTATATTTCGGGAGGATGTCGCTTCAGCCCCCATCATTCATGGAAAAGGGGCTAACCACATGTTTTTTTATATTTAAAATACTCTATAATATTCTATATTGTAACTCTAGTTAAGAGTTGATGTAGTCAAATTAACCACTAGTAGACTATCGGGTTGTGTTATAACCGGGCCACTAGGAGGCAGATGCATTCTATTATTTCGAGACCATTTTGTTCCATAGATGAGAAAATATAGGAGCTAGATCACACAAAGAGTATTTTTGCATTGTAGCATCCCATGGGCCATAGGCATTACTTCTTTGTACCTGCAACCATATTTCCAAACAAAGAAAGAGAGTGAAGCGACTTCACCTTCCAACTGGTTTTTCTCTTGAAAGGGCTTCCTAGGGAGCATATATTGTGTCTTACGTGTGTGTGTGTGTTTATTTTGTCGTTATCTATGTTTTTTCATAATTTCCAACCATATGCATGCACTAATTACACTTAAATCCACAGATCTTAAAGTTTAATAAAATGTAATAGTGTAGAATCTAAGATTTTTAATATAATATTATCATATTTGTTGTGACGAACTGTCGAGTAGAATATCCATGGAAATTTACAAATCACCTATGAATATTTTGGAGAGTCTCACTGTTTCTATCTTGTACTAAGCTTTGGTGGCTAAGGATAAGTGTGGAAAACCTAGTTGATGGGTAAGTTGCAAAGTGCTTAACCTCATTTTCCCCTAAGAAGTCAACAAAACTTAGTTGGTAGAAAAGGTTGTGTGGAAAACTTTTTTGATGACTAAGGATGAGTTTGGAAAACCTCACTTTATCCTAAGAAATGAAAATAAACTAGAGTCCAATGAGTCTACAATTTTATAATATGATGCTAGGATTTTTTATAGAAATGTGTATCCTAACATTATAAGTTTGAAATTTCCTTCGATATATATTTCAATGAAATTTGAAATGCCCTAGTTTTATGGAATTTGAAAATCTTACTTTTGTGCAATTTGAAAACACTATAAAATCAGTCAAACTTTACTCTAGGAAAGAATTCCAATTTCTATTTCTATGAAATCATTTAAAGTTTTGAATTTATGAAAGCATTAAAAACCTATTCTTAAGTTTGTTCTATGAGAAATTTTATAATATGAAAATATATTTATTATATGAAAGCAAATAAATCTATTTTCTAAGAACTCAATTGAAAAAATTATTCATGCTAAGGAAATAAATATAACTTATCTTATAAAAAATGAAGATATTCTTATTCTAAAATATTGAATTAAAATAACATCTACGTATGAGATCAATGTAAACTTGAATTGACTGGGGTGTGTGTTCAGAGTTCAGATTTCAGTCATATCTGCGCAATATCTATAAATCTGAGACTAATTTGAATGTAGGGGTAAATGAATACTATAAAAAAGTAATTGATAATTTATTTATTTTTTTAGAGTTTTATTCAAATGTTTGTATTTACAAAAGTTACAAAAGAACAAGAATTTAATGAGTAAAATACGATATATAAATGATTAAATCAAAACAGAGAATTTAAACTAAATTCTTGAAAGAAACATTGCAGAAAGTAAACATAAGGGAAACTAATATATTTGACAGCAAAAAAACATAGGGAAAATTGATATACACTCAAACTCAATAGAGGGAATCCCGAGTTGCAAAAGAGATGGAAAACTCAGAGAAATTATTGATCAAACACCAATTCTTGTCGTGAAGGCACAACCATACAAAATAACTGTATTAATTGAGTAGTGTATGAAATTTAATAGCATTCAAAATAAAAATAATAACATCATAGCATACTGAAAATATCCAAGACATGGTTCGCTTCTCAGTGAATGATTTTATAGCGTTTTAAAATAACTATCCTGAGAAACTTATTACTAGAAACTAGATTTATGATTCAACATTTCAGTGTTTGATTTCTATTAAAATTAGAATTTGTGTGATTCACTATCGAGGAAGCGAATCATGTGAATGAGCACATCATCATCCTTCATGTTCTCCATTCCTTCATGATATCGATTGCTTGATATTGGGCTCGCTAGTCTCATTGTTTCACCAAATGTTTGATTTTGAAATTGTGGTCAACTAGTATTCTTTTGCTTGCGCCTAATAGGTGGAAATCCATGTAGGCACCATTTTGCACTTCTCATCTTATTTAGCTTATTTTTCTTTGATCTGTATTTTATGGGATATATTCAAACCTTGGTTTAAACTGCAGAATTTAGTGAGCTCCAGAATGTGTCAAATTTGGTAACTCATGCAAATTAAGTCAATTTTATTTCAAAATAGTAGTGTAGTGATGTTAGGATAAGTGGAAAATGAGTGTAAGGGAAGGGTAAACAACTTTCAAAAAGATGTAATTCCTGCAGCCCAAAAAGTAGGAAAGAGGTTTGATGTGATAAACATTTTTATGGATATTTTTTTAGGACTAAGTAAACATGGATAGGTTCTTTTGGTTAGAATTCTATTGGAAAATGATATGTATATTCTATTTTGGAATCCAAATATTTTTCTTTAAGGGAAAAAAATATTTTCATTTTTGTACATGAACTTTATGAAAATCTCTTTCTCTCTCTCTCTGATTGTGGCAAAAAAATATACCTTATTTGACATGAATTCTAATAAAAAAAAACCTTCCAATTTTTGTTTTTTTCATTATCATTTACTTTTAAATTTATATTTTTTTCTAAATGTTTAAAAGTAATGTTACTTTGCCACAATTGCCAACTATGTGTTTTAATAAAGCTAAAAAAGAGCTTAAAAAAATAATATTTTACTATATTATTTAAAACATATGGAATCCTAAATTTATTAATCAAACATATTAAATGGCATATAACATATTTTAGATTGTTATAAAGGATATTTTTTTTAACATTGAAGAAAAGGGGAAAAATAAATGCCATTAAAAGAAATTAAACATTTGTTTTAAACAAAGAGGCTATTTATAGTATATTTAAAGGTTGGTTTTCATGAACAGATTCATTTACATTCATCAGTTACATCAGTAGCTTCAAAATTCTGGCAAAGACAAAGATTGGTTTTCCTAGTGTCACGGGCTTTCTTTTCTACACTATTGCATTGAAAATGTCCATATATTCTACATAATTGCCTCAAAAATTGTTCATCTTTGTAAAAAAATACTAATTATTATCTAATTTTCCCCAAATGGTCCAGGGTCAAAGTCGAGTTTGCTCTCAAGTTTCACTTGCTTACCTCGAGTTGCTTCATCTTCTCCCATTTCCCCTATGGTTGCCATGTCCTACAAAGACAAATTTGGTTCTAGAGGGCCATATTTTTCCTCGTCCTCTAAAATCCAAGCCACCTCTGGCTCCATGGTCTTTAGTAACAACATGTAGGACTCAATGTAAATGATTTTTCACTTCATGCAAGTGTGCACCTATTCCAACTTATGTTCCACCACATTTTCCCTATAGTCCAACTCTTTCTCCATGGAGTCCAGCTTCCTTGCCAATAGTACATAAATCCTTATTAAATTTTTGAAGAGAATTATTGTTGATTTCTTCTAATAGTTGAAGTCTCCAAGAGCAGTATGATTCTCCATTTCCAAAAATGTCCAATTCCTCAATGTGGAATTCTAGCTGAGAAATATCCAAATAGTCTCAGAAACAACCTTGATTCCCTTATTTATCGACTCCCACTCCTCTTAGGAAGAATTATCCCTGATTGTTAGCATTAAATCCTCCTACATGTGAAACATCATTACATAATCCATGTATGATGAGCCAGTACTGATGCAAAGAGAACTCATGTAGGAATTAAAGGGAATCCCTTCAACTAATTGCATTTCCGACATCGGTTGTGATTATGAATACCGCTCAGAATTTAAAACAAATCGCCATTCATTAGTATTACCCCAAGTGTGGAGGTTGTTGTGCATGGAATGAAACCCTTGCTTCATGGGCTAGAACCCCAAATGTCCTCTCCCATCATCCTCCCTGTTGACGCTCCTAGAGACAGCCTAGAGTTGTGATAGACCAATGCCTAGGACATCTTAGCATAGCAAGGAGCGTATAATATAATGTATGAAGTTTTCAAATTCAACTCACATGCTATCTCCTGTAAACAGGGAAATAAACTAGAATGGGACCAAGACCCTCAGAAACTGACACATAGAAAGGGATACTGCAGAGGCAAAGTGCATAAATCTAATATGAAAGCAACAGACAATTCAGAGACAGTTTACTGCAAAGCGGGCCAATTCAAGTAATATGTCACAGATATCAATTATTAGAAGGTGTATGTAATGAAAGAAATGTTGAGAAGATATTATTCAACATTGAGCTGATACCCAGATATACAATACCACCATGCATGGGCTTACCAATCTAAGAATCCATACATGACAATAGCATTTTAAAAGCACCCTCCCAAAGCAACTAATATAGCAGAAATACAGTTTAGATGAATAGTGGAACATAATATCATGCATGAGCCATATTTAAAGCGCTTGACTAACCCAAGCATGGGTATCAACTCGGATAAATCCATACCAAAAATTAGTGAGCCACTCGCATTCCAAAACATGATACAAGACATATGGATGAAATGAAATGATATATTAAAATAGCACAATAAAGAAAGTTACAGACTGTGAAATACCAAAGACCAGAATCCTCTTTAATAGATGGAACTCCTCCTCATTGAGACCCTATGGGCTCTGAGCTTTCATACAAAATTTATACAAAATGTATACCAAAAAGCCTTTCACTGCATAATTTGCTGATAAAATCTGGAACCCTAAACTATATGTTCTTCGTGAGCTTTATAGGAGAACAAGAGAGCTCAAAAAAGGGAGTAGGTGGTAAACATTTAACTGTCTCATTAAAGCAAAATGGTGAAAAAGTGCCCGCCCATACTGCTTGACGGCTCTGTAGGGCTGTATGTACTCTGCTGCCTGCTTTCTGAAGTAAATGCACTAGGTAAAAATATCTCCAGGAGCACGGTATAGAATTAAAATCACATGGACATCCCGTCCTTTCTTGGAGAGAAAACTCCTGCTGAAATAAAACCTGGAGGGTATTGTTTCTTGTGCACAAATCTTTGGAGTGATTTGCAGGATCTTCAATCTGGTACTGCACCTTCAAAAGGTTAGATCAAAACCCTAAAATCTTCAATTATATGTTTTCAATTCCCTATCTTTCACTGATATTCTCTACCTGCTCCATTAATGTTTCCATCTACAAAATCTGTGTATTTTAATAAATCTAGGGGGTTTGATAGATTTTCACCCCTGCTTCTTTAATGAAAGTTGTGTCGTAACAGTTTCCCAGATTTCCCTCATAAATTCTGCCTCTGAAAGATGGTCCTTTGATGCATTCTCGATTTTTGAAATAGAGGCTGTGAATTATGGCAACTTTCCGCCGCTGTAACCCTGCAAAATCCACAAAATTGTTAAAGAAAAACATGCACGGGAAGGTGAATGCGATGGGGAATAAGGAGAAATGACAGCGCTGCATGGTGGGCTGGTAGAAAAATGTAGGGCGATGGTAGGAAATGCAGTGTAATAGTGTGGGATGGCCATGGAGAAAGATAGTGGAATGCGAAAATGATCGTGAAAATATGAAATAAACGAAGGAATGAACCAAATATAGGCCCGGGGTGATGGAGAGCACGTGGGGAACAACTTGAGGACAGGTGGCACGATACTAAGGCAGTGGGAAATGGACGATGTGGAATGCTGACAGTGGGACCGGTCAACGACGGGGATGATGAAATCTTGACTGTCCAATCTCAGGAGGAGATCGACGGTTGATAAAGCGTCGAAGGTGATGGACAGTGGGCTAGGGGTGTATTTTCCATGGATTAAAACCCGTGCAGCTTCAATGCGCGACAACCGTTAGATGAAGATCTCCAGATCCGACGGTTCACAGCGATATCGCTAGGCATCTTTTGCCGAACAATAGCGTGCGATGAACGACGGTTTTGGAGTCGTACGCAGGGACACGCGGTAGACAGTGTATGGAATCGTTGGCCAAACGAGAATTACCGCCCACCGCCAGAGGGCAGTGCGATAGATACCACCTCGTTTTGGAGTATCGTGTTGCGGGGACCACCAGGGCAAGGGAGATACGGACCGTCGGATTTACGGGTGAAAGGACGGCTGAGATGCGGTTTGGGAGATGAATGGAGTGGGCCATGGGCGTAGTGGAGGATTGCGAATGCCGTTCGATCTGTACAGATCAACGGCCGAGGGCACGCCCGATATTCATATGCGATAAGTGCCTAATGTTTTCGTGCTTGGTTCCAGCACTGGGTTACGTGGAGGAAACGATTGAGGGGCTAGGGCCGAAAGGGCTAAGCCTTGAATATTTTCAAATGTGGATTTTTGGCCCTTTTATGCACTTTTGAGGCAGGAAAGGGCAACGATAGGTAGCAAAAGGATTACTTAGGCTATCAAAATAATTTTGAAGGGTTCAAATGGAATGGCCTGCCAGAAATTTAATAGGAGTTTGACATGGTTAACATCGGCTCCATATGGGGAAGGCAAGTTCATCCCTGTACGTGTCGAGAACTTCGCAAACCATCAGATACTCTTCTGTGCGGGCTCTGCTCTTCAACAACCTTAATTTTCACTTTATGATTCATAATAACACCCACATTATTTGAAAAAAAATGAAACAGCAAACTAATATACAATATAATACACCAGGCTTTCTCGGCCTGAGCCAGAACTGGAAATAGGGTTTAAGGAATTGACCATTTACAGGGGAATCCAGCAAGTCGCCCTGTAAATTCTTCAACCTGAAAGTATTATTGCCCCCCTATTCCACAATTTTGAAAGGGCCAAACCAGAGGGGGTCTAATTTACCATGTTTTCCCTTCTTAGCTCTCCGGATGTCCCATCTGAGCACTAGATCACCAACTTGCAGATTCCTGTCTTTAGCATGCTGATCGAAAAGGTATTTCATCTTGTCCTGATATTCCGTTAGCCTTTGATTCACTTGATTGCGTGTTTCTTCCAATTCTACCAACTGGTTTATTCTCCTGATCATATCATCAGTCTCTTCTTTACTTTGCTGCATGAATCGGGCTACTGGTAGGGCTAGTTGAATAGGAAATACTGTTGCCCTCCCATATACCAGTTCATATGGGGATTTCCCAGTTTCTCTCTTACTGGTAATTCTATTGGCCCACAGAGAAAATTTCAATTGGGAATCCCAATTCCTCTTATTTTCATTTATAGCCTTCTTCAATGCCCTCACCAGGGTTTTATTGGAAGACTTTGCCAAGCCATTTCCCTGTGGATAATAGGTTGTAGAGTGACTTAGTGTGATGTTATATTGCTGGCAGAAACTCACAAATTTCGTAGACTTGAAAGCCTGTGTATTATCAGTCACTATTCTGGTAGGACAACCAAACCTGGATATGATGTTTTCCTCCACGAACTTTATGATCACAGTATCTGTAGCATTTCTTGCAGGTATGGCTTCCACCCATTTAGTGAAATAATCAGTGGCCGTTAAAATCCACTTATGTTGACCACTTGATGGAGGATGTATCTCACCTATAAAATCAATTCCCCACTATCTAAATGGTTCATCTACGTGCATAGGAATCATGGGAAGAGGTGCTAACTTCTGCCTTTCAGCAACTTTCTAACATTTTTCACATGCTCTAACCTGAGCAAAAACATCTCCAAAAAGCTTGGGCCAATAAAAACCAGCCTTCAGTATTTTGTGTGCAGTGGCCCTCCAGCTGTAGTGACCCCCACAGATCCCTTCATTAAATTCAGCTATAATACTCCCTACCTCATCCTCTATGAGACATAGTAGTAAGATACCTGAGGGATCTTTCCAGTATAGTCGGCCATTGGAGACTATATATTTTTGTGATTTCAATCTTAGTGTTCTGTATTTAGCCTTATCACAGCTTGGAGGGCAACTGAGTGTGAGGATATATTCTACTATTTCTTTGTACCACGGACTGGTGAGGTACTTTAGATGTGCTTTTGGAGTAGCTACTCCAATTCCCTATCGCTCGTCTTGCTCTTTAGATTCCTCACTTGCTATAATGGACAAATTTATGCTCAGAGCTTGATAGTTTGATTCAGATAACATTTTAGCAAGCCCCTGTCCTTTGATTAGCTTAGTAGGGCAGATGTCTAAGTCATATTCCTGTATTTTAGCGATCCACTTCCCCCTTTTTCCTTCACTATCCCCCTAAATAAGGTTATCTTTTATAGTAGCTGCAGGCACAAATGCAGTGATGTGGGACTGGAAGACATATACACGGAATGCTTTGAGGGATTTCACTAGGGTGTATGCTTGCTTTTCCAATATGTTGTACTTTAATTCCGCATCACGAAGCACCTGACTGAAAAAGGCAATAGGTTGCTCATACCCTTCCTCATTTTTCTGCAATAAAACTCCTGCTATTGTATGAGGTGATGCAAAAGAAAAAATCATGAAAGATTTATCATAATTTGGTCCAGTTAGCACAGGGGCTTCTGCAAAAGCATTTTTAATTCTGGTAAATGCCTCTTGTGATTCCTGGGACCACTTTACCTCATTATTCTTCTTCAGCATGTCTGTTATATGCCTAAATATCTCAACATAGTTAGGGATAAACCTTCTTAGAAAATTGATACGCCCCAGGAATAATTGTAGCTCTTTCTTATTTCTGGGAAAAGCAATACTATTTATAACCTCTACCCTCTTAGGATCTATCTTCACCCCAGCTTTAGTCACAATATGGCCTAGAAGCTTTCCCTCTTCTAATGCAAATAAATACTTTTGAGGATTCAAAGAGAGACCATACCTTCTGCATTTCTCAAAAGTTCTACGTAGATGCTCAATGTGCTCAGTATCATTCTTGGAAAATACAGTGATATCATCGAGGTAGACCACCAGGAATTTATCCTGCTCCCCAACAAAAGCAATGTCCATTGCCCTCTGAAAAGTGGCCCCTGCATTAATCAATCCAAAAGGCATCCTGGCATACATAAATGTACCCCATGGTGTGGTGAAAGCAGTCTTCTTTTGGTCTTCTGGAAGTACATCCACTTGATTATAACCAGAGAATCCATCCATCATTGACATTCTGGAAGCTCCAACCACCCTTTGCAAGATGTGATCCATCTTAGGTAGTGGATAATTATCCCTCAAGGATGCTCTGTTTAAATTTCTAAAATCCACACACAGCCTTATTTCTCCATTCTTCTTTCGTACAGGGACAAGGTTTGCCACCCATTTAGAGTACCTCAATGGTACAATTATTTTGGCCTTTAACAGCTTCTTAATTTCCTTCTCAATAGAAGGAAGCAGCAGGGGATTGATTTGTCTGAGCTTCTGCTTATGGGGCTTTGCATCTGCCTTCAGTGGGATTTTGTGCTGGATAATACTTATATCAAAAGTTTTCAAGTCTTGATATGACCATGGAAACACATCTTTGTAAGACTGAAATAATTTCTGATATAGCTTTTTATATTTTCCAGGGATTTTCTTAGACAATTTTACAATTTTTGGGTCAGCCCCAGTACCAAGATTCAGGTCTTCTACCTGATTTTCTTCTACCACTTTACTTGGCTGCAGTGGGACATCATTCTTATCAAATAATATTTCTAGAGGCACCAGCCCTCTAGGTATAATGTTTCCCTTTAACTGCAACACTTTATCACCTGCCACTTTCTTCTCCCAATTTCTTCCTGAAGTATCTTCAGACTCCTCTTCTTCATCAGCATCAATCTCCATATTTGAGAATTTTCCTACTGTTTCCAGGAATCTCTTCATCTATTCTTCATCTTCAAATACCTTCCAGTGCTTGATGTTATCTGGGATTGATGGTCGATAACGCACCTCAACTTCATATCTTAAAAGAGGGTTCTGAGGTGGTCGAAATGTACTAGCAACTATAGCAAGGGAATCAGCCATCCTATTCTGTTCTCGGGGCATGAACTGGATATTGAATGCCAAGAAGAAATTCTCTATCATGTCCCAAACTTCATTCCTATAAGCCTTTAGCCTAGGATGTTTGGTCTGACACTGATTCCTGACTTGTCTAACCACCAGCTCGGAATCTCCCAGAACTTTTAAACCTTGTATATTCATGTTCCTGGCTGTCTGCAATCCTAATAGGAGTGCTTCATATTCAGCCACATTGTTGGTGGCTTCATATTCTAGTTTGAAATACAATGGTACCCATTTGCCTGAAGGAGAAATCAATAGTATTCCTACTCCATTACCTTCTTTAGAATTTGCTCCATCAAAATGAAGTTTCCAGATTCCTGCATCATGGCTCTCTAAGGACTGCTCAGTCTGAATCTGGTAGAAGGATGGTTCATTAGAATAATCTTGATCTTCTTCTAGCATCAAGCATGAGAAATATCCTTCTTTACTATAAACTGGTGAATTTACAGAATTGTCAGCCTTAGTCACCATCTTGACAAATCTAGTCTCCCTGTACAACCTCCTCTCTTGGCCACCAAAAACCGGGATTGTGGCATATGTTAAATCCATCTTGAGTGATCCAATGATTTTTGTTCCCCAGGACCTTGACAACAACATACCAAAACGAGCTGGGATGTCAACCACCACGATTTCCATTACCACACTTTTTGCTGGGATTTGGGCCAAATTGACCACCAAATCCTTGATCATCCCCAAGCATTTAACTCTTTTGGAGTCAAATGAATAGAGTTCCTTATATGGACATGTGATTTGTAACCCTAGTTGTTCCATGACTGAAAAAGGCATAAGATTGTGGGAAGCTCCAGAATCTAGCATACAGTTATGTAGTAGCAGGTCATGAATCACTAGAGACACATAGAAGGGAGGAGTAGAGGGATCTAACTCCTCAACATGTGGGCCAAAAACTACCATGGGTCTTTCTTCTTGAAGGTTGAGACTATCTGGGATGATTGGTGCTTCTGGAGGGAGCATGAAAGAGGTGACTTGAGATTGATATGTTGGTTGTTTCAACAGTTTAGTCAAGGGGACTGGGATTTTGACCTTTTCAAGTTCCTTTTGCAGACTAAAAGCAGGAGGGGACTTTTCTATCACAACCTCTTTTGACTCTTTATTTTCAGCTGGGGGCTTGACTTCTTTAGACACAGACTTGACATTAGGGGGAATGACTGCTTTTGAAGAGGAAGGAATTTGATCACTAGACTGTAAAGGTTTGTTTAGAGGTCCCTTACCTTTGTCTGTGACTTTCTGCATTGTTGACTCCTCCTGAGCAGGTGCTTCCTTCTAATGTGGTTCTTCTTCTTGCTCTTGAGTACGAGTTCTCTTCTTAGAAGATCTAAGGTCATATCTTCTATTGAGTTGTGCTTGCATGAGGTCAACAAATTTCTTATAACAGTGATCAATCTCTGAATCTTCCATGTCTCTAGCCTTTTCTTCTTCTTGCAATGAGCATTCCTCTTCTTCTCTATCAGAGAAATCAAGATTCACATCCTCCAGTCCATAGGCAGTATCTCCAGTGGGATCATCTTCTGGACCTTCCAGGTACAATGGGTGTGGTACCTGATCCTGTTGCTCTTTTGATCCCCTCGGCAATATTTGCAGGGGTGGTCTTCTGTATTGAGGATTGTAACCTCTCTTTGGAGCATTCTGGAAATTCTTGAAGGCTGAGTTCTTGGCTTCCAATTCAAGCTTGACCATTTTCTTAATTAATTTGCTCATTTCTTCCATTTTGTCTAAGTCTTTGTCCTGACTAGAAGTGGATCCCTCCGCTTTGCCTCTTCTTCTGGTATCTTGTTCAGCTTTTCCCTTTGATTTACCAGTGGAGGCAAAGTTTTCTTCCAGCTCTAGTGCATATTCCTGAGCATCATCCAGAGTAGCAGGCTTTCTTTCTTTGAGAGAGAAACCAAATTCTGAATCAAAGCCTGCTAAAAAAACAACTTTAGCAGCAGTTTGATGGGGTTTCATATGAGCAGGGAGACTCAGATACAATTTATTAAATCTCTTGATAAATTTTGACACTCCTTCATTGTGTCTTTTCTTTAGTGTATTGAACTCAATGAGACAATTTCCATGATCTTTCTTCTCCCCCCATTTCCTGAGAAAAGTGTCTTCCATGTTATCCCAAGTGGTAATATAACGGCCAGCTAATGTCTTAAACCATTTTCGAGCTTCACCATCAAGAGATTGCACAAACAGTCTTAAGACCACATCTAAATTTTCAACATTAAAGTTCTCTGCAAAGGAGTAGAAAGTCTCAAGATGTTTTTGAGCATCAATCTCGTTTTCCCCATTGAATCTGGGCAAGATCTTCAGATAATCCTGGGGCATATCATTCAACACTTGGGGTAATGCCAGGGGAGCATATTTATTCATCAAGAAGGCCGGAACATTGGCCATTGGAGGAGGAGGAGGTAGTGCAATAGTTTGATGAGTAAGAGGAGGAGGAGGAGGTGGAAGTGGAGTATGAATAATAATAGGAATATACTCAACTGCAGCTTGAGGGGTTGAGGGGAACAAAGGTCTGTTAACAGCAGATACTTCGATTACTTCCTTGACCTCTTCAACCTCAGGAGTAGGATGAAGATTTTTTTTATTTCTGATACCCTCTCGGGGTGGACTGTCTGAGTAATATTCAGGATTTTCCTCAGTGTAGTATGGATTTTCTACTTGGACTTCTTGAGAGGAAGAGGATGGATAGTCTTCCTGAGAGAATTTTGGAATCTCAGAATGGAATGATTTTATTTCCCTCCAATTTATTCTATGTATGATCTTTTTAGGGTCAGACACTGAAGGTGTCTTTGGCTTAGACGTATCTGACCTCAGGGGTGTCTTACGAGGAGCCAGGACTGCAAATAGATTTATAAAATGAACAAATGTGGATTTGCCAAGGTGAGGGATCTACAACTCTCAACTCTCCATACTCACCTACTTGAAGATTGAATTAGATTTTGTCGAGGCCCGGGATTTTAAAATTTTTCAACTTCGTTCCCCGGCAACGGCACCAGAAAGATGTTGTCGCTCCTAGAGACAGCCTAGAGTTGTGATAGACCAGTGCCTAGGACATCTTAGCATAGCAATGAGCGTATAATATAATGTATGAAGTTGTCAACTTCAGCTCACATGCTATCTCTTGTAAACAGGGAAATAAACTATAATGGGACCAAGACCCTCAGAAACTGACACAGAGAAAGGGATACTGCAGAGACCAAGTGCATAAATCTAATATGAAAGCAACAGACAATTCAGAGACAGTTTACTGCAAAGTGGGCCAATTCAAGTAATATGTCACAGATATCAATTGTCAGAAGGTGTATGTAATGAAAGACATGTTGAGAAGATATTAGTCAACATTGAGCTGATACCCAAATATACAATACCACCATGCATGGGCTTACCAATCTAAGAATCCATACATGACAATATCATTTTAAAAGCACCCTCCCAAAGCAACTAATATAGCAGAAATACGGTTTAGATGAATAGTGGAATAGAATATCATGCATGAGCCATATTTAAAGCACTTGACTAATCCAAGCATGGGTATCAACTAGGATAAATACATACCAAAAATTAGTGAGCCACTCGCATTCCAAAACATGATACAAGACAGATGGATGAAATGAAATGATATATTAAAATAGCACAATAAAGAAAGTTAAAAAATGTGAAATACCAAAGACCAGAATCCTCTTTAACAGATGGAACTCCTCCTCACTGAGACCCTATGGGCTCTGAGCCTTCATACAAAAGTTATACAAAATGTATACCAAAAAGCCTTTCACTGCATAATTTTATGATAAAATCTGGAACCCTAAACTATCTGTTCTTCGTGAGCTTTATAGGAGAACAAGAGAGCTCAAAAAAGGGAGTAGGTGGTAAACATTTAACTGTCTCATTAAAGAAAAATGTTGAAAAAGTGTCCGCCCATACTGCTTGATGGCTCTGTAGGGCTGTATGTACTCTTCTTCCTGATTTCTGAAGTAAATGCACTGGGTAAAAATATCTTCAGGAGCACGGTATAGAATTAAAATCACATGGACATCCCGTCCTTTCTTGGAGAGAAAACTCCTGCTGAAATAAAACCTGGAGGGTATTGTTTCTTGTGCACAAATCTTTGGAGTGATTTGCAAGATCTTCAATCTGGTACTGCGCCTTCAAAAGGTTATATCAAAGCCCTAAAATCTTCAATTATATGTTTTCAATTCCCTATCTTTCATTGATATTCTCTACCTACTCCATTAATGTTTCCATCTACAAAATCTGCGTATTTTAATAACTCTGGGGGGTTTGACAGATTTTCACCCCTGCTTCTTTAATGAAAGCTGTGTCGTAACAGTTTCCCAGATTTCCCTCATAAATTCTGCCCATGAAAGATGGTCCTTTGATGCGTTCTTGACTTCTGAAACAGAGGCTATGAATTATGGCAACTTTTCGCCACTGTAACCCTGCAAAATCCATAAACTTGTTAAAGAAAAACATGCACGGGAAGGTGAATGCGATGGGGAATAAGGAGAAATGACAGCGCTGCATGGTGGGCTGGTGGAAAAATGTAGGGCGATGGTAGGAAATGCAGTGTAACAGTGTGGGATGGCAATGGAGAAATATAGTGGAATGTGAAAATGATCGTAAAAATATGAAAGAAACGAAGGAATGAACCAAATATAGGCCCGAGGTGATGGAGAGCACGTGGGGAACAACTTGAGGACAGGTGGCGCGATACTAAGGCAGTATGAAATGGACAACGTGGAATGCTAACAGTGGGACCAGTCAACGATGGGGATGATGAAATCTTGACCATCCGATCTCAGGAAGAGATCGACGGTTGATAAAGCATCGAAGGCGATGGACAGTGGGCCAGGGGTGTATTTGTCGTGGATTAAAACCCGTGCAGCTTCAATGCGTGACAACCGTTAGATGAAGATCTCCAGATCCGACGGCTGACAGCGATATCGTTGCGCATCTTTTGCCGAACAATAGCGTGCGATGAACGGTGGTTTTGGAGCCGTACGTAGGGACACATGGAAAAAAGTGTATGGAATCGCTGGCCAAACGAGAATTACCGCCCACCGCCGGAGGGCGGTGCAATAGATACCACCTGGTTTTGGAGTATCGCGTTTCGGGGACCACCGAGGCAAGGGAGATACGGACCGTCGGATTTACGGGTGACAGGACGGCTGAGATGCGGTTTGGGTGATGAATGGAGTGGGCCACGGGCGTAGTGGAGGATTGCGAATGTCGTTCGATATGTACAGATCAACGGCCGAGGGCGTGCCTGATATTCATATGTGATAAGTGCCTAATGTTTTCGCACCTAGTTCCAGCACTGGGTTACGTGGAGGAAACGACTGAGGGGCTAGGGCCGAAAGGGCTAAGCCTTGAATATTTTCAAATGTGGATTTTCGACCCTTTTATGCACTTTTGAGGCAGGAAAGGGCAACGATAGGCAACAAAAGGATTACTTAGGCTATCAAAATAATTTTGAAGGGTTCAAATGGAATGGCCTGCCAGAAATTTAATAGGAGTTTGACATGGTTAACACTCCCCAGGGAGATGTGATTCCATCTAGCATATTGTGTTTATTCTCCTTAGTTTGATTGAAAAAGGGTTTGATTTGATCAAAATCCTAAAAAAAATCATCAATTTTCTCTTATTATGAGATTGGCGCAATTAGTCTTACTCCATCCTGGAGCATAATAACTCCTTACTCAAGCTAGGAACCATGATTGGCCAGGGTGTTCGCCTCCATGTTAAGGTATCTGAGGACATGGAGTAGAGTTATTTTTTCAAATTTTAATGCCAACAAATTTATTCTATATACAATTGGAGGAAAACTTGATGATTTTCTTAAAAGAGGCTTAGAAACATGTCTTATTATTAGCATTGAATAACGTAGGATTGTGAATTTTGTGAAACCATTATCCCTGCAAGATCAAGGCCTTTCCATAGTGCTCATAACTCTTCCTGATGATTTGTTTCCAATCCTAGGCCCCAGGAAAAGCTATATTTTTTTTTTTTATTTGGGAAAACGGATTACCCCTCCCGCTCCTACCGCCCCTAAAATAAATTATACATTTTTGACTAAATGAAAAAAATGATACTTTATAGCTAATAATATTTAAAATGTTTAAACAAATACCTAAAAAACATGCTACCAATAACATCACTTTTCAAACAAGGGAAACAATAACCACCGAACACAACCTTTAGAAAAATTAAACTCTAAAGGTTTCTCATCGAATAAGTGGCTATGTTTCCCTCAATTCCCTTAGTTTCATCCCTTCTCTCACATTCTCATGTTCATGATTTACATTTTTATCATGCTTTATTCTCCATTGATACTGATTAACCAATCTATAAATGGACCAAATAAAAATTGTGGCAAATATTGAATGACATATATATGGCTATAGAAAAGCATAAATAATGTGTAATTTTGGGGAGCCTTCACCCATAATGACATAGTTTCTCATTAGATTCCTAGGAGTTGAGTAGTATTTTTGTGGGATATTCCTAGGAGGCATTCTATAGAGTGCACTAGAGGGAAAAAAAAATCCTACCAAACACTAAAAAATATGGTAGTTATCCCGACCTTGTGAAGATAAAATACCACACGTGGTAATTACCAAATAATTCAATTCAAAATAGAACAAAATTTCAATCACTTTAATTTCAGTAAGTGATACCAAAAAATGGATATCAAAACTTCTATAAGTTTCTTGTAGCCATAATTGCAATATACATTAATGATAATCAAATCACCTCCTAATTTATCACAAGGATAATCCTTAATTGAACTCGCAGTCCTTGCAAATTAAAAATTTCAAAAACAAAAAGAAGAAGAAAGAAATAATAGTAAAATTAAGGCACATCCAGAAAGGCCAATTGTAGTGACTTCCAATTGCACTAAACCCTCATGGCTTCCAAAAAAGTCATAAGTAGAAGAAATGGAAGTTAGAGAACCCCAAAAGGATATTAATAAAATTATATGTATGAGGCACCAAATAAAAATTAGATTGCAAATGAAGGTCTAAGTATAAATAAATTCTTCTTTAAACCTACTCAAATACTCTATAATCATGCTCCAACTATTACATTTTAGTTATTCAAGTAACAATATAACATCATACCTACCTCTTGAATTTTTACCAATATATTTTCCTCCCATGCCACTTCCCAATATTTCTATTGGAGAGACAAGGATATCACATATTGTTGAGCTTCCACCACCCACAGTTCACACCATTTCACAATTATGTTGACCTCCACTAACTCTCATATCATGCACAAATTCCAATGCAAGTCACTAATTCTTATTATTAACATTACCATCAAATCATATTATACGTATATTTGTTTTATTAATAATAAATTAATATAATCATGTTTTAATGTTAATTTTTCATTGTCATGTTGTTGTTTCAATGGTGTAGAAAATCAAACCTAATATACCACATTGTATTTTGGTACGATATTGGGTATTAGCCACATAATCTCTACCTATTTGGTGTGAAATTTGTGTGGTGGAGATTGAGAAACTCAAAATATTTTTCAACTACCTTGCATTATGTAGGTTTGAAGTAAGGAGGAAGTAATTATTAATTTCAAGGTGAGGAGGAAGTAATTAGGAGGTCCACTGTTAATTATTTTAGTTTCAAAGGTGTAGCAAATTGAGAATAAGGGAAATTTAAATTTTGGTGGAAGAGTGGATATTGGACACCTAATCTATATGTATTTGGTTCAAAATTCAGGAGTTAGTAATAGAAAAATCACAATTATTTTTATCCAACTTACATTTAGGAGATTAAAAGTGAGGGAAATTTAATTAAGAGTTGTCATGATCCAAGCATTTTAGAGCATGTCATTTGGAAAGAAAAAAACAAACATTTGAACAAGCTCACCTAAGAGGTAAGGGATTGAAAAAAAAATGATTAAGGAGTTGGCAATAGAAAAATAAAAATATTTGTATATAAAATTAATTAGGACTTCATGAACAAAGCATTTTAGAACATGTCATTTGGAAAAAAAAACAAAAAAACATTGAAAAGCTCATCTAAGAGGTAAGGGATTTGGTAAAGGATTGAAATTTTTTGTAAATTTTCACTATTTCTCTTATTTTCCAATATAATATGCTTGCAATAATTATAATTTAGGAATTTGGAGATTAAAGTTATTTACCTAACATTTTTTTTAAGGTAGAAAGAGCTTGTTATCATTAATTAGTGTACCATTAATCCAAATGATATAGATGTTGAAATTGTAATGAAATATAAAAACTTAAGCATGGAAAATTCAAATAAATTATCAATTATAGTAAATATTAATTCTAATTTGCGCCACCAACATCTTAATACTTTTATGAGACTATATCAAAAGAAAAACCATAATATATCTTATATATTTACAACTTATATATATATATATATATATATATATATATATTATATAAAAAAAAATATAATATGAAATAGTATTGAATATTATAATAACAAATTGAGTAACTTATTCTCTAAATATTTTATTAAAATTTTAAAATATTTATCATTATATATTTTTATGTGATTAGTATACATTATTCATTAAAAATAGTTTCAAAGTATTTAAATGTAATATATATATATATATATATATATATATATATATATATATATATATATATATATATATATATACACGTTCATTATATTATTAAGAAAACACAATCAGATAATAAAAACATATTTAAAAGCATTTAGATGTAAAGAAACATTTTAAAAATTATTTGTTTTGAGTTTTATAATAAATCGATCATAAGGAAATAGGAAACAATGTAAATGAATAATGAACGTTCAAAATAAGATATTATTTTAATTTAGTTAAAATTAATAAGTTGTTCCAACATAATTGGGCATCAATGTCTCTTACAACCCTTCACAATGGGCGGTGGTCGTTGTTCCCTACACATTATTGACTTCCCTAATTTCAAATGAACGTAGGGACATGGTGTGGCATAGCTTGGTGTACAGATTCTTGGTTATCGTGATTTGGTAACCATTGCAAGTTTTAATAAGTCAATATTACAAAACGTATGATTTTCCATTCACAAAACTTTGGTGTAATAATTATGAATGATTATTTAAAATTAAATATAAAGAATTTAGTTAAAAATTTTAGTAGTTTTGGAAGTTATTATAAAATTATTTACATCATGTTTAAGATTTATTTATGGGATGTTGTTACATGTTGTGTTGATTATATTGGGTTGTATTATCATGGATAAATGCATTGGAAATAGTTTATTTATGGATTAATATGATTTAACTAGATGTTTATGTGGTGCATTTATGTAGAAGATTGGACATCTATGTAGCTTCTTATGGGGTGTGACTTATATTGGTGGACATGTCAATGTGTTATATTTGTTTGTTGTGACCCTTTAGTGGATAAACGAACTTTAGTTGGGAGATATTACTAGTTAGGAGGAGTAGGTTGTTAGGGTTTTTCTATTTTGGTAGATGTTTTAGATAGGGTTTGCAAAACTTGAGTTGTACAAGCGTGTAATATGTTATTGTTATGTACTTATAATTCATGCCATTTATATATACCACACATTTTAGCCATCCAAACTATGCATATATTTTAATTTTAACTTATAATGCTTTGATAATTAAATAATGTCTAGAGTTGGTTATGTTTGATGATTAAGAAACTATGAGTCTCATTGATTCAACAAGCACTTATATGCTAAAGGGACAAATTACTATCATAATAATTCATCATATACTAAGTCATTTTCAAAATTTCAATTTTTTTGTGTGATATGGTTTGGATCATTATATTATTTTCCATTTATCTTGATGCTTTTGTACAAGAAAAATTGGAGAAATTAGCTTGCAGGGTCATTTTTACTAGTAAGTCCCAATTCAAAAATTTGGTGTCTAAATCTTTCAAGGGAATTTTGAGGAATTAAACAAATTATTTTGGGTATAAAAACTCTCACTTATAGCATTTCTCCTAGAAATATTCTACACTCAAAGACCTTTCCAAGGGTGCAAAAATTGTGTCCAACAAAGTTCGTATGGAAAATTTATGCCTCCCGCAAGTTAACATACCATGTTGACCACCATGGTATGAGTGGATGCCACTTTATCCCCCATCAATCATGCATATGGGGCTATTCACATGTGGAAATTGTATAAGACTTTAGAAGTATCAAACCCATAACTCTAATTGAGGGTTGAGGGAGTCAAACTTTACCCCTAGTTGGCTATTGAGCTATGTTACATACAAGGAAATTAGGATTCATGAGGGCTTCAATCAATCAACCTCTGACATATCATGTGTATTTTTGGCATACTAAAAAATACCCTTAATTTGACTACATATTGGAAAATGTCTCTAAAAATCACATTATTTAACCCCCTACCAATACGAACCCAATACACATTCCCAATTTAAAACTTCTACTTTCACTAGATATTATAGGTATCCTTTTTTTTCATTAACATTTTTATACCCCTTTATATTTTTTCATTAAATTTGAGCTTCATTTTTATACTTTCCATTATAAAAAATATTTACCCCCTATTATATGATCAATATATTATTTCATTTTTTCCTCAATATATATCCCCCAATATGAACACACATAGTATAGTATTTCTCCCCTAGTGAAGCTCTTGTGGGCGTAGTATGGATTTCATTCCATGCAATTATATTTTGTTTCATATTTGAGAAGAGAAACTAAGAATGGGAAGTTAGAGAGAAAAATGAGGGGGTTTAAGATTATTTAGTAGCCACATAGGCCGCAAATCTCAAGTAACTCCATATAGAGTGCCTCTTTCTTTGTACTTGCATATTTTCTATACTAGAGAAAATATAGTAGAGAAACCTTGCCTTCTAGTTGGGTTTTCTCCCATAGGGGTTTCCCATGGAAACTATTTATGATTATTGTGTATGGTTTGTATATTTTTTCATGTTTTCTATCGAATATGTATAATCTATTTCATTTAATTAAGCAAAAAAATCAGCTAAGTAAAAGTTCTAAAATCTAAAGGAAAAATTAATAATAAATATTTCAGTTATTTTACTAGACCTATTTCAGTAGTTTACAAATCATTTATAAGTGTAACCTAACCATTAAAACATCTTTGTATTGATGTACATTTGAATGGTATTTATATTCTTTTCATCCCTCTTACATTTTTTTTTTTTCTAAATAAGATTAATCTATTAACAAGGGAGTAAAATTACATCGTGACCGTAGTCAAAACTACTACCCTGGAGGAAGGCAGAATTATCATGAAAAACACATATGGAGACTGGCCATTGACAGGGAAACCAGTTTGAAATTTTTTTCCAAAACCCACGCAGGGGAGCAAGTTGTGATCTTCCTGATGTTGCAGAGTTTGCATGGATCCAAAAGTGTACAAAAATAAGCCAAAATTCCACATAACCGTTGCACAGAAACATGCCCAATTTTATGGACCACAGGGAAATAAAAAAGCCTCACAGTAAGCAGACTATTCATCTGGAAGTTCTTCAACAATACGACACCAACCTGAAGCAAGCCAATCCCTGGCAAGAGCATCTTCGGATTCTGAGGGACCTGGATTAGCCGGAGCCATCACAACATCAGGAACGCTACAAGCTTGAGCATCCAGAACCTGCATCGGCGCGCTGCCTACCCCCATCAGGATGTTCGAAGTCTGGGCAAAGTCCACACCAAGGCCCGCTGAATGAGTGCTAGACTCCCCCAATTGGGCTTCCTCATGGAAGACCACCGTAAAGAGAGCATTAATCCTTGGGCGAATCAGAGCGCTGTTGAAGGTGAAGCGCGCAAAACCAGTAGTGGGGGGAGGCGAGGTGGCCGGAGGTCGGGGAGCAGGGGAGCCCAAGAAATGGCGAGAATCAAGAAAACTCCCTCTTCCACTGCGGGTTCTAGGGTAGTGGCCATCCAACAAACCACTGGAGAGTGAAGGCGAGACAGAAGAAGGGTTGGACTTCGTGCTCGGAGGATGACCCCTGGTGCCGCCTCTGCGGCTCCGCATTCTGTGGCGCAGACGAGGCATAGGGGAGGCAGATTGTGACCGAACAACAGCAATGGCAAGGAAATAATAATTCGAAAGGAAGCGAGAGGCCTGAGTGAAGTGCCAAGGGTCCACCGGAGGCGGCGCCTCTATGGGACCAGAGCACAGCTCCAAAATAACTTCCCCCTCCAGGCAGCGCGAGACACCAAGAATGGTAGAACTGACACAGTGCAGATTGAAAGCAGAATTGAGTCCAGAGACCAGATAGAAGCGGGCGCGGTGCGACTGAGGCAACTCCACAGAAGGCCCATCGCCACCCTGCCATTTATCCTTCCCTCTTACGCATCGAAAATCCCCCATCATAACTGAAGCATTGAAGAGAGCCGAGGTTTCCAGCATGCAGGAGCATGCGAAGGCAGAAACCAGCTCGGTGGGCATGAAATGAAATCCTAAACCCCTAGAAACAATGCCGTTGAGATCTGTGAAACGTAAATGCAAGGATCTGTTGCACCATGGCCAAATATCCGCCATGTCCTGGGTAGACAGGTGTCGTCCCACCTCGCCGTACCCCTGTCCCATCGAGTTAAACGTCTATCTCTACACCCGCATCCGGGAGCCTCCCTCTTAGATTTGATTTGAAGAGAAAATAATAATTAGTTATTGCAATTTAATATTTTTTGGTGAATGCATGAAGATGGGTTACACTTTTGGGCCAAATGTGGAGATGAAATTTCAAGTTTTTCCTCTTTTTTCGAATTGAAGCCCTCAAAATTCATATAAGCATTGTAAATTTTGATTCATAGTAAAAAGACAAATTGTGGAGAATTATGTTTTTGTCATCACGATATTTTTTGCAAAAATATTTAGTGTCATATAATATGTCAATTTTCCATTAAATGAAATGTTTGTCCTCGCAAATTTCACACATCTTAAGAGGTACATGTGTGTTCATGTAGCATAACTCAGTCTAAAATGTTTAATTTTTAAAATATATATTTATGAGCATGATCTACATGGAGATAGCTAAGTTTTTCTTATTAAAAAAATATTTTTTTTATGAATATATATATATATATATATATTTTTTTTATTCCAAATTGGAAAAGTAATATTTCAAATGAATTTTGCACACACATTTGTTCATGTAAGGTTTTCTTCAACTATTTAAATAAATTGAAAAACCAAGAGTACCATTTTGAGGAGGACTTGTAAATGAAGATAGTGGTATTTTTAAATTTTTTTTCATTGCATATATTTTATGATGTTGATCTTTTATTCAACCTCTTTAAAATTGCTCAAAACAATTGCAAGCATTGTGGTTAAAAGAGAATAGATGAAAAATATCATATGAAATCGAAAATATCAAACTCATATTCCATTGGATAGAGGATTCCTTCATGAATCCAACATGATCAACTCTTCCACCTAAGGAAAAAAATTTCCCTAAGTCTGCTATGGTACAAATGGTTTTGCAGGAAATTTTGCAGAAGGGGTGTTAAAAGTGTTGATTTTAGGACTTCAAAGGTTTGAATGAGCATTTAATTTCAAATTAAAATAGCTCAATTGACGGTCTCTTAAACCATCGATCGTGCCATATACATCGTTATGTTGTAGATGCTACAACCACCCTCCAAAATTTTGGCTATGCTTTTATTTTGGAGCCTTCCCTTCTATCCACAAGAGATTATCTTTTACTGTCATCAAGTATTCATGATTTGATTAAGAATTATATTTTAATGTTGTGCTTGTGTTTTCTTTTTTTGACACTTATTTGATTGTTTTGAGTCATAATCTAACCTCTTGACTTGACCTTGTAATAGTTCTAGGCTTGCCTCCATAAACTGTGCAATCTTGGAAGGCAAGCCAACATTAATGATGCAAATTGCGTAATCCAGAATGGTAGCTCATCCTTGACCTTGAGAATTGCGCATTCCTAGATGGAAACCCAACACTAAGCTTAGAAACTATACAAACCATTCCTTGAGCCCAGAAACTGCAGAATGCACTGAATCAGAAGTTGCCCAGTTCCCTATAATTATGAAATCCTTCTCCACAATGTGCATGGAAAGTTTCCCAAAAAAGAAAAAGAAAAAAGAAAAAAAAATGAAAAATTATCCCTAGAACACAAGGAGTTATTATTAGTTTCCCAAAGGTGGCATGGTTACTATTTTTAGAACTTTTCGCCAAGTGTTTCTTTTTCCTTGATTTTAGGCATGCATGTCATAAACCCTAATCCACCCAAATATATTTAATAGACACCTCTAGAGCTCATTTTTATATTCAATCTTGGAGCTCTAGCATTCCTAAGGAGATCAAGGAGCCTTTGGTGGAGTTTGTGTCTCTTTTCTGGGCGAGTTTTGTTTTTGTCATATTTTTGTCTCTTTTCTGTCGCTTTCTGTCGTTACACTTCTATGCGTGATTTTTTGCCTGTTTCTCTTCATGGTGGTTGACGTTTTAACTTATATTAGCTTTAAGAAGTGTTTTTTCAGTTTTTCGTTAGCGTTTTATAAGTGTATCATTATTTTTATATTTTTTCACATTGGTGATCATAGGTTCAATGGCTCTCCTTGCATATTTATTTTTCCTTTTGTTTGTTGATTCTTTGCACTTGATTCACAACGATCTATCCATACTTACTCATATCTCCACTTTCAATTTCATTATCACTTAGATTTTCTTATTTCCAACACCATCACCAAGAAAATCTACACTTCACTTATCCATGCATTTTCTTGCCTATTTGAGCATTACGCAAGTCCAAGGCTCAAGCTAAGAGCTTGGCCTATGAGATACGAAATGTAGTATAGGTTATCCCAATTGCATACCAAGGCTCAATCATGCCACCTTTTCCACTACTACTGCGCAATGTGCAGTCTCTCCCTAACACTGCCCAAGATGAATTGCGCATTATGCAGTCTCAAGCTTCAGGTTGCATCACTGGATGTTGAGACTATGCAATGCGCAGTTCCTCCAGCCATTATCCCTCCCTTGATCCTATAAATTGCGCAATTTATCTCATTAGTCCAAGTTTTTGCTGCCTGATCTTGCTTTGAAAGTTAATTTTTTGAAGCTAATGTATTCTTTACATGAGTTTCTTTTCATCCTACATGTCTTGCAGTTGTTGAGCACCTCTCTGCAGGAGTCACTATTACTATGGCACCCAGAATAGCTTCTTCAAAGGACACCACAGAGAGAAGTACCGGGGAAGCAGTTGAGAGTACACCAGTAAAGTTGTTAGTGTATTCAAACACTCAATGTTTTGTGGAAAATGAATCAAATCTTACATGGAATAAAGTGAACAGATATCTTTCAGCAAATAGCTTCAAGGAAGATCTAGAGGATTCGCAGGTATATGTCAATTTTTAGCAGTCGTGGCTACACAGGGTTTCATTGATATATCCAGCCTTCCCATGTGAATATGTTATCAGTTGGATTGTTTCACATATTGATGTGAAAACTATGACTTTGAGAAATTCCAACAAACATAAGCTTGCTACCTTTCTGTAAGAAGATTACCATCTTATGTACCATTTTCACGAGCCAGAAACACTCATGGATGCAAAATTCTTTGCCACCAAAAACTATGTGAAAATGAGGGACATTTAAGTATTGAGGGGTTTTCGTAGTGCATTATATTAGATATCATTTTTTGGGATTCAACTGCTTTAATTAATTCATTCATATATGACCATTTCCATGTGAGGTAGTTGTAATTGACTAATTTCTCATGATTTTTGAATATCCCACTTACCACGCATTGCATCGCGTGATTCTCACATGGGTGAAAGTGGGACTGAAACTAGTGAAATGAATCACATAGTGTCAATCATCACATCCGAGGCTTGCACCCGATAACCAAGACTTCTCGGGAGGTTACCCATCCTAGATCGTCTTTGGCTCAAGCTCGCTTAATTGTGGATTTTTCTCCACAATCAAGCCCACTTAAATGTTAGGTGAAATATCCATGAAAGTTTCATCAAACACCCACCAACACTTACAATAAAAAGTATCTCAAGAGGGCCTATCAGCTCTCGTTTATCCTAGCTTCCAGAATCTATGGTCAGCAAAGCACCGATACATTTCTAGAGGAGTGGGAAATATTATTGAATTAAGTTTTGAATGAGGGGAAGTCATTCAATTGGTCATAATTGTTGGCTTGATAGTTAAGTATCCATGTAGCTAATGCCTGGGAAAGAAATATTCGACCTGTCTACATATATGTGAGATGCAATCTGTGCGCACAATGCATTCCTTGCAAAGGATTGGACTTGGACACCACGAGACCCTGTTGTGTATATCTATCACAGGCTGATATTATATTACAACCACACAGGAGTAATGGAGAAGCTAATTGATGACTTCCTCATTCCACTATACGAGATGGTCTTTGAGGAAGAACCACCTTGCATTTCACGTGAGGGAATGGAAGCAATATCAAAGATCGCAGATTGGTTTTCCTCACCATATGGCACCTTCCTTAGACTATTTTGCGGTCATAGGTTGTCACATATTTTTCCAAGGTATGCCACTGAAAATCGTGTCATGCAAGAAGTTGCATATCATCTCTCCACAGGGTTTCCAGAATATTTTCACAAGAAGAAGAAAGCACCTTTTCCAACTCTTCCTATACAAATTGGATTGGACAAGATCAATAAGCTGAAAGTCCTGGATATCGAAGGAAAGGTGATAGAGGAGTTTGCATTAGTTACTTGGTATTTTAATCCATATGATCCCCAAATATTTTCAAATACCATTGTTTGAGAATTCACTTCCAGTGGCTCATTGAGGAATTTCACTGGAAGGAGGAGGATCCATGGCAGAATTTTTATAATGCATCCAATTCCCATGAACAGGTCAATTTTGTAGGAACTTCAGAGGTGACTCCACAGAAGGAAGCTACTCCAGAAGTAGTACTAGTAGAAGGGAGCAACCCCGTTCATGACAAGGGAAAGAGGAAGGTTGCATACAGTCCAGGGGGAGAACGAAGCCGCAAGATGAAAGTGTATACAAATATTATGAAATTGGCTTTAGCATCAGAGGCAAAGAGGAAACAAAGGATGCAAAGAGAAGAATGGAGGAAGAAGAAATAATAGAGGAGATTAGAGGAAGAAAAGTAGAAGAAAGAACAATAAAATAAGAATAAGCAAGAAGAATAAGAGAGGCGAAGGGAAATAGAAAAATAAACAGTGAAAAAACAATCTAAGTGTAATATTCCTAATTAGCCCAAGCTAATAGGAATATTTCATTATGTTTTTTATTTTATTTATTGATGAATAAAATGTAAAGGAGGACATGAAAAACTCCTAAAACATAAGAATAAATCAATGCCCAATGTGAACAGAGACAAATCAGGGCTTTCTTAATAAGATACACTTGTGTGTGAATAGGGTTGAGCCATTTGACCGGGTCAACATGACCAAATCACTAATCATACCAGATACATTGAACCACTTTGAAGACCTAGCGCAGTTCTAGAAGGAGGATCCCATGTGAAAGGGGTTAATTCATTTGAGGTGGTTTAGGGTTTTTCACATCCTCATCTTATAAAAGGAAGGAGAAGGCTCAAGGAAAGGTTTTTGATGATAATTCAATTTTGAGCTTGCTTGAGCAACTCAAACTCTCTTGGCTGTTTAGCTAGAGAGAGAGGAATTTCTTGTTTAGGAATTCCTCTTCCATCCTTGAGGGTCTCTTGGAGGAGATTGTGCTACATTGGTCCACTATCTGGCATTGGCCAAGCTCCACCTCCCTTGATAGTGTAAATCCTGATTAGGGATTCACTGTTTAGAGAGCTACAACAAGTGGAATCATATCTATTCAGATCTGAAGAGTTCTATTGCATCTTCTCAGTGGGGAAGTCATCTAAACCATTGGCAAGAGTGCAATAGCTGTTATGAGCTTCAGATTATTATCTTGGCATGAGGACAAAGTGTGCATCACTTCATCTATGCAGTTAGCTTCATAAACTTCATTACTTTGCAGGCAGAGTTGTAGTGTTTATTTGCTAGCAGTTTGGAGGAGAGATCTCTGGTGAAAGGGTTCCTTTCCTTCACTGAGGTGATCCGTGGATTTTCCAACCAATCCATGTCTTATTTCAGATATGATCTGCTGTATGAAATTTTCTTCAGAAATTTTTTAATTTTACTGCAGATCCATGGTGTAGATCTCATATCTATTCAGTGTCCTTCATTATAAGTTGAGATCCCTAAGGGGAATGTACTTAAAAGTCATTTTTGCATATAGATCCCATTTAGATCTATCCTTTTGTACTATGATATTTTATAGATCTGAAACTTAATGAAACACTGCTTCAGATTTTTGAAAATTACGCTATTTGATTCATCCTCTACTTCTTGTGTCATAAAGCTTGGTTTTTAGGCCTTTTCTTCAAGTATAGATCTGTATTTTCTAATGTAAGATCCTTGAATCTTATTCTTAGATTTTCATACTATTATCTATACATAAAATCATAAAACACTTCAGAAAATATGCTCTCTATGCTTCATCAAATTTCTGCATACTCCAAGTCATGGGAAATCAACAATTTTAAGCCTAGTCGGGAATAGAGGATCTGTTTAACATAGAAAAACGCATTTTTTTCTACTGAAATTCTGTATTTGAATCCCTCTTGGCCTAATATAACATATCCCAGAGCCATGACCCTTATTTTTACGTACATTTCTGAATACAGTCATTTTAGGGCATGAAAAGCTGCTTTTCCTCACCTTTTTTAGAATAAAAGTTGAGTAAAGGCTGCTGCAGCATTTGGAATTGGTTTCTGAGTGTTTTTAAACAAATTTATGATAACAGAAGCACAAATCCCTGAAAAATGTGTTTTTCAGGCATGTCTTGCTGAGAAATCCCTTTTGGGGATATTACAATGGTATCAGAGTATGATCTGGCACAGCCTGTGAGATCAAGATATCAGAGAAGTGAAGAGAATTAATAGAGATCAGAATGATGGAGAGGATGATATTACTCTCACTAGTGTTCAGATCCAAGAAGGGCCTCTCCAAAGAGGTAAATCAGAAGAGAGAAAGAAGATGCACCGAGACTCCTAGAGGGTTTCGAGAAGAAGAAAGTTGCAGTGAGACCTACAGAAGGTTTCAAGAAGGAGAGGAAGACCCATGCACTTCCTACCCTCACAAAGAAGATGAATTTTACATAAAGAACAAGAGCATGTTTCCACCACTTAGAAGAATGACAGAAGAGGAGATCTCCCTGCTCCTTTTCCAGACCATGAAGGGTATTGAAGAAGATCTCAAGGAGATTGAAAGGGTAGAGACTTGTACCAGCACTGGCACAACCTTGGAGGAGCAGCCTTCATGTCCAATGGAGGGGGAAAACACAGTTGAGGAAGAAGCTCTTGCTTCTACATCTCACCAAGGTATGATTAAAAATCCATCTATTGTCATTTCAACACATTGTATGAAGAGACATACATCTTTTGTTGTTGATTTAGAGCAACAAAGTTGCACTGCGCTGTGAAAAGGTAGTAAGGAATAAGAGAGGAACCATTCCTCATTGGAGCATTCACATGGAAGCTTAATTCATGAGCAATAGAGGATGGAATGATGGATGGTAGACATCTTGAAGTGAGAAACCCTTTCTCCCTTCTAGATGACCCTATCTCAATGAGCACACCCCTGCTCAAAGAGAAACTTCTACTTGTAGCAAATCCAAGGCTTCTTTGGTTTTGAAAGGCCATGCATGAGGAGAAGACCTCATGGGAAGAATTCATTGGAGGTGCACTTCAGCACATCATGGAGTGAAAAGTTCTTCAACAGTTTGAGGAGGATCTTCCCTTCTCACAGGAGCAGATAGTAGATGGAGGAAATCTTTGGATGGATAACATCTCTCATGACTGTGTTGGAAATTTCTTGAGCCATGCACATCATGATGGGAGGTTTTTTCCTACCACCTATTTGGGTCCTCATAGGGTCAAATTGATCCTATGGAAGATTGCATTTCAAGATCCCATGAAATGTAGGAATTTGATTTGGGATGATGGTAGCCCTCATGGGAGGAGTACCAAGATGAAGGGTGGAAGGAGACATCCACAATTGGTTGAGTGGATGTGGATGGAGAGCAAGAAGCTGGAGAGCTACTTGCAGATCTATGACACCGGGCAGCAGGAGGCTTGGCTCCGTTGGTTGCTCTTGAAAGAGTTTGGTCATCACTCTCTTTCTAAGGGTATGTGGCTGGATACTTGCATCATGGAGCAGCAAAGAGTATGGGCACATTGTGTTGGCATAACATTCTTCATGTCAAGCGCCATGTTGTCACTACATTATTTGGATGATGGAAGTATGAGGAGGCACCAACAGATTTTTTTGCTTGGAATTTTCTTGAGAGAGCAAGGGTAGAATTGCTCTCATAGTTTTCATGATGTTGTAGGAGTAGAAGATGGCACTATCATAGTGCAAAGGGGTTACTCCTTGGCCTTATATGTTCAAGAAGGACATTCTTCATGGGAAGGACTTCTCATATGTGGAAACATTATGAGAGATGCCTTTGACATCTTGCATGTCAAAGATTCGAGTTATGTGTTGATGGGAGCCTATTTACATAGGCCAACAGTGTTGTCACTTTGGAGTTGGGATTTATTGATGGAGTATTCCCAGGATCACTTCTCATTCGATGCACTTGGTGAGCAAAGAGGAGATGAAGAAGATGAAGTGGTAGATGGAGACATCTATTACTGTGGTGTGCTTTTCTTGACTTGGGTTTCCAAGCATGAGGAGAAGGACTTTCATGCAGCACTTGGTTCATCCCCCTTCATGGGAGTGTGCCAAAATATTATTGAGGATTCATTCATGAATCCATGTATCTTCTTTTTTCCAACATATGGTGAGAGCTTTTGCTTGCATCCTCTTACCATCTTTTGGTAATGCATTGCTCCACAAGAGGGCAAGCTTTTCATTGAGCTCCATGATCTACATTGGGCCAAATTATATGATGGAGACAACCATCTCTTATGTGGCTTTGGGAAAAGATGTTTTTCTTACATGTATGTTCATTTGATTCATCTGATTAACCATGTAACAGGAGACAATTTTCCATGTATTCTTCTGCAGCAACAGTTTGTAAAACTATGCTGTGAAGACTTGGGAGACTGTTGGTACCTTCCTGCATCATATGAAGCCTTCAGTATTTCCTTTTTCTTGATGCTAATAATGGTTCCAATTATTTATGTTGAGCTTGCTTTTGTGAGGAGCATGATTGGAGAGGAAACAAATTGGTTCGATGTGTTCTTTTGGGAAGAGGAATCCCACACTTTCTGCAGGACATGTTTGTGGCCACCATAGTAAAATATTTTTTTCTCTTGGAGGTGGGCCAAATGTGTGATGGGATGCCATATGATGATGCTCTTCTATCCATCGCATGTGGAATGTTTTGGGCCAACTGGTTTTACAACGTTGGAGGGAGGATCTTTGGAGATCTATTCCTCTTCTTGCCACTTGAGGGAAACCTATTTGTAGCCCAAGATCAGTATGTACTCTACACTTTCCATGAGTGGAGAGGAAGATAGCGTGGGGTAGGCCATCTTGCATATCATGTTCATATATTCAACCCACCCTCTTTGCAAGAACCTAAGGTGGAAGAGACATTTCATGAGTTTCCATGTTGGAGGATGACTCATCTTGTATGGATGATTTCTTGGGGAAAGAAGTTTTCCCAATCCATTTTAGTTCTTTCCTTGCAGTTTCTTGAGGAAAAGTAACATTTGGGATGGGAGGACTGTAATATTCCTAATTAGCCCAAGATAATAGGAATATTTCATTATGTTTTTTATTTTATTTATTGATGAATAAAATGTAAAGGAGGACATGAAAAACTCCTAAAACATAAGAATAAATCAATGCCCAATGTGAACAAAGACAAATCAGGGCTTTATTAGTAAAATCCACTTGTGTGTGAATAGGGTTGAGCCATTTGACCAGGTCAATAGGACCAAATCACTAAGCAGACTAGATACATTGAACCACTTTGAAGACCCAGCGCAGTTCTAGAAGGAGGATCCCATGTGAAAGGGGTTAATTCATTTGAGGTGGTTTAGGGTTTTTCACATCCTCATCTTATAAAAGGAAGGAGAAGGCTCAAGGAAAGGTTGTTGATGATAATTCAATTTTGAGCTTTCTTGAGAAACTCAAACTCTCTTGGCTATTTAGCTAGAGAGAGAGAGGAATTTCCTGTTTAGGAATTCCTCTTCCTTCCTTGAGGGTCTCTTGGAGGACAATTTTCTACATTGGTCCACTATCTGGAATTGGCCAAGCTCCACCTCCCTTGACAGCGTAAATCCTGATTAGGGCTTCACTGTTTAGATATTTGCAGCAAGTGGAATCAAATCTATTTAGATCTGAATATTTCTATTGCATCTTTTCAGTGGGGAAGTCATCTAAACCATTGGCAAGAGTGCAATAGTTGTTATGAGCTTCAAATTATTATCTTGGAATGAGGCCAAAGTGTGCATCACTTAATTTGCACAATTAGCTTCATAAACTGTGTTATTTTACAAGTAGAGTGGAAGTGTTTATTTGCTAGCAGTTTGGAGGAGAAATCTCCGGTGAAAGGGTTCCTTTCCTTCACTGAGGTGATCAGTGGATTGGCCAACCAATCCATGTATAATTTCAGATCTGATGTGCGATATGACATGTTCTTTAGAAATTTCTGAATTTTACTGCAGATCCATGGTGTAGATCTCAAATCTATTCAGTGTTCTTCATTATAAGCTGAGATCCCCAAAGGGAATGTACTTAAAAGTCATTTTTGCATATAGATCCCATTTAGATCTATCCTTCTGTAATCTGATCTATTATATATCTGAAAATTAATGAAACATTGCTTCATATTTCTGAAAATTTCTCTATCTGATTCATCCTCTACTTATTGTGTCATAAAGCTTGGTTTTTAGGCCTTTTCTTCAAGTATAGATCTATTTTTTCTAATGTAAGATCCTTGAATCTTATTCTCAGATTTTCATACTATTATCTCTGCATAAATGCATCAAACCATTTAGAAAATATTCTCTGTATGCTTCATAAAATTTCTGCATACTCCAAGTCATGGGAAATCAGCAATTTTAAGCCTATTCGGGAATGGAGGATCTGTTTAACATAGAAAAACGAATTTTGTTTTGCTGAAATTCGGCATGTGAATCCCTCTTGACCTAATCTAAGATATCCCAGAGCCATGACCCTTATTTGTATGTAAATTTCTGAATACAGTCATTTTAGGGCATGAACATATGCTTTTCCTCACCTTTTTTAGAATAAAACTTGAGTAAAGGTTTTTGCAGCACTTGGAATTTGTTGTTGAGTATTTTTAAACACATTTATGATAAATTAAGCACACATCCCTAAAAAAATTATTTTTCAGGCATGTCTTGCTGAGAAATCCCTTTTGGGGATATTACACTAAGGAGCAAGAATGGAACCAGAAACCATAAGAGGAGAGAAGACAGATGCAGGACCAATATCTTACTCAATAGATTGAATATTTGATTTGGATTGTAGACATGGAGGAGAAACTAGAGCCGTTGAATCAATATGCTGACCTAATGCCTAGCACACATGAAGTCACCATTCAATCTCCACACCCTCCGGAAGAAAAGTTAGCTCCAAGTGAGGAAGAGGAATTTGTTCCACTTTATGATGATTCAGTTATGGACACATACAATTTTTCGTGCGATGAGCTTAAGAATAATATTGTACAAGCACCTAAGAATAATTTTTCAGATGACCTCGTATCTCTTGCATTTATTATAGAAAGGGTGATTGTGATGGACACTATGAAGAACCCCAATACCATTTCCAAATCCATCTTTGCCTTCGCAGGTTCATCTAAGTCGAACATTGATTATTTGACGGTCAAGAATAAGAAATTGACACAGAACTTGCAGGTTGTTAGGTGAGAGGTTGAATAGCTCCACGTAGTGGCTTAGAATGCAGGTTATGTACAATTCCATCCAAAGGAAATCAAGGAAATTATATTGGGTGATGTATCAAAACTTGGAGAGAATATGCGGAATATTTTTAAGGATATTGTTACCGTGCATAAAGTTGTTGTCCACTTGCATGGCTTGCAGAAAAAATGTAAATAATTTGTCAAAAATCTCAGGAATCTACAATTTTCTATGGTTTCCGTGCATGAATGGTCAATTTGATACAAAGGGGCACCACTTGACTTGGGAAAGAAAAAAAATCAACAATTAGAGATCAAGAAAGCAAGAGTTTGTATGCTCATCCAGAACAACAAGCAGTTCACTTCATTCATTCATAACATTCAGGGCTCGTATGCATTGTTGTAAAATAGTCTGGATTTATTGGTGAACTCACACAGGATCCCATTAATTGGATCACTCATTAAATCCAAACCCAGGAATGAGGTTAGACAAGAGATAGAATAATACTTGGAGCAGCTTAGATAGATTTCCACCAAGGAATATTTAGAGCTGGACAGAAAAAACATGTAGAAGTACATCGGTGGTCCTATCCAAGTGTACACAATGTTGCTCCTACTCCAGAAGGAAGCTCAAACTAGTTCCAAATAATTTTACCTGGATGACATGAAGTTTAGCTTCCACTTCCATATAGACACCATCGCACAGTTTGGCGATTTCATCGCATAGTACAAATATTGGCATTGGTACGTGACCGAAAGACATCAAGTGGAATTTGTTGAGCTTGATTTTCCCCATACTCAAGAATGATAGTGTTTTGTCTTATTAGAATGTCTAGTTGGATCTACCCTATTTTGTCTTATATGGGTATGAGTGTATTGTAATATTATTTTGTAATTAATTTGTAAGTGTAATTCCAAGTGTCAATTGTGGAATGTGAAGAGTCATGATGTAATGTAATTGAATATTCATTTGTAAAGAATTTGAAGAGTCATGAGGGAATTACAAGAGTCATAAAGTGAAGTTGAAGAGTCACCTCTCTTTTTATAAATATAACCTCATAAATCATGTAAATGGCTTTTGGGAGCCAAGCTTTTGGCTAGGTTAAGGCTTAGAATAAGGAGATTTGGATTTTTGTGAGAGCCTTGGCTTCTCCGTAGCATAGAGTGAGTATATTTATTTGAAGGAGTAGGTGATTTTGACTTCAAGTTCCACTATTAGGGCTAGTGGTTCGTAAATGGTGTATGTATGATTGTAACTTTCACTTAATAAAATATCATAGCCGACACATTTCACTCATATGTTGTAAATATAGTATGACTATTCTTTTTATATTTGTGATGTATGTTATTTCACTTACGGTTATGCTTATGAACTATTTCGTTTTCATTGGTATGAATCTTGTTGAATGTGTGTTGTTGTATTATTTCATCATTGTTAACTTGTGAACTATTTCGCATATTAGCTTGTGATGTCTTTATCCTCATGTATTCCTCCCAAGATGCATACTATTATAGGCTTATAAGGGACTCACTCATTTCCCTTTCGTGTGTTGGAACCTTCATGCATCACACTTGACTTTTCGTAGGGTCACACACTGATCAGAGGCTTAGTATATAAGCTCAAAAATGAAATTTCTCAGAATTGATTTAAAATAGAATGAAAACATAGATCTCATCACCAAGAATCCAGCGCAACTCATTTCATCGAAAATTGAGTCCGGATGAGGGAGAAAATGCATGTTGTTTGTTTTCCTAAAAAGCTAAAAAAATTGCAGAATAGGACAAAAGGATGACATGGAAACCCAGTCAGCACAGGATATTTTGGGAATATTCTTCAGTTTTACCCAATGAAACTATGACAAGTGTTACTGCAGGATTTACCGGTTTGGATTGGGAAGGTGAATTCTTTTCTAATTTTATCCAAGGTTGAATTTTCCTATTATATGGGTGTATTTTATTACAAGGTTGATTTAATTATATGTGGAGAAATTGTTTTTTATTATATAGTAGGATAACTATATAATAAAAATATTCAACATATGTTAAATATTGGCGGAAAACATTTTATTCAAAGTCTGAACTTTGGTTAAATATCATTGGAAAAATATATATGAGAAGGGGCGAAGGTCGGGGTCAAACCCATGACCTCCCTCAAAATAACCCCGTGCCTTACCACCAGGCCACGTGGAAGACTTGTAATATGATGGCTAACTAAATTCATTTGAATTACATTTTATGATCTTATGGCAGAAAAGAGGGGGCCAACCCACTCCCATAAGACCAAAATGATATGACCTTAACCCAACAAGTTCGTTAAGCACGCTTACTTGATCCGGATTTATGCAGGAACGCAACAGAATAAACATATAAACATAAATACAGAGATTTAGCGGAAATAACACTTCATTTCATTAATATCAACGAACTGAATTTTGCTTACAGACAGAATGGAAATAAAACTAGCTAGGGCGCTGGTAGCTATCTCTGAGAAGAGATGTGGCGGCTACAGGCCTCTAAACTGAGTTACAATGAGGCTCGAGGGCCTATTTATCATTTAGAACAATGGGAAATCCTAAACAGCCAAAACCCTAACCCTAGGAGATGAAGCGCCAAAACTATGGGCCCCGTTTGGGTAAATTGGTGTTTCAACTTCCCAGGGGCGTAACTTTGGCATACGATCTCCGTTTGACGCGTACCATACCTCGTTAGAAAGATCTATCCGAGGAATACAAATTTGGAACGGGCAACATTAGTCCATGGACCCTTGTTGCCCTCCATTTTCCCAAAAAACGTCGTTTAGGGCCTCAAAACGGCTCCGGAAGTTTAGGACCCGAAAAAATGCTAAAAATAGTAAACTGTGCCGAAACTGAAAAACTGAAATAGACAATGGTGGAGCCCCAAGTGGAATAGGCGGGTGACCACCAATATCCACCTGGATCATTCCTCCCCCCTTAGGAAGCAATGGTCCCCATTGCGCTAAGTTCCTCCATGAGATGAGGAAATTTCTGCTGAACTTGGTCCCTGGTGAACCACTTTCCTTGGTGCAGGAGTTGGCCAGCTTTGACAACCCGATATAGTTGGATCTTCTGCTGGCGAGTGTTCTTGATTAGCATGTCCATGATGCAATCTATGGTGGCCTGTTCCATGCAGTCTGGATTTAACTTAGTTGGTGTGAGTTGTTCTGCAATGTCCGAGGTGTCCAGTAGAGGTGGGAAGTAAGGACGAAGGCGATCCACATTGAAGACTGGGTGCAGACCAAGGAATGGTGGAATACTGAGCTCGAATGCATTGTTCCCTACAACCTTGGTGATGGTGTACGGCCCGTATCGGAGCGGGCGAAGCTTGCGGTGGGGTCCAGTGAGGCGCTCCTTCTGCAAATGTAGCCATACTTTGTCACCCACCTCGAAGTTGTGTGGCACCCGGTGTTGATCATGGCGTTGCTTGTACTTGGCATTGGATCTATCCAATATATCATGAACCTGTTGGCGGATGTGTTGAATGCACTCGATGAAGCTACTGGCTTTGTCAACTTCAGACTGGACATGAGATGAATTGGCCTGAGCAGCTGCAAATGGCATGGCTACGTCAATGGGACATAGTGGCTGGAATCCCAAGCCCACCTGAAAGGGGCTATGGCCGATTGAACCGTGGAGAGCCCGATTATAACTATGTTGTACATAAGGGAGGCTCTCGTCCCATGTGCGTGGATGCTTTGAATTGTACATGCGCAGAATGTGTACAATCATTCTGTTGACGACCTCTGTCTGGCCATCCGTTTGGGGATGGAAAGCTGTGGACTTGGTGAGCTTGGTATCCAACATCGACCAGAGGCTGGACCAAAATGTGCTGAGGAACCTGCTATCCCGATCTGATATGATAGATTGTGGGATCCCAAAGTGCACCCACACTCGTTCAAAGAAGAGTTTAGCAGTGGCTTCTGCTGTGATATTCTTCTTGCAGGCCGCCATAATGGCCATCTTCGAGAATCCGTCGACGACCACAAAAACATAGTCATTTCCCTGCTTAGTAGAAGGCAGGCCCAACATGTAATCCATGGAGATGGATTCCCAAGGTCGACTAGGGGTAGGTAGAGGAGTATATAGGCCTTGCTTCTTGATGGTCGGTTTGGCAATGGCACAAGCAATGCAGGATCTGATGTGCTTCTCGACATCCTTTCAAAGGTTCGGCCAATAGAAATACTTCTGTAGTATTGCTACTGTTTTCTCGACCCCAAAATGCCCAGCGACTCGACTGTAGTGTGCTTCCCATATCATCTTGGCACGCTCGCTTGAAGGAACACAAAGGTGTCCCAGGTGACATAAAAGTGCATCTCGGAGGTGAAAATTTGGAACTTGCGTACCCCCCAAGAGTGCCTTGTAAGTGTGGCCGAATTCTGGGTCACTCTCATAGAGAAGCGGCCAATCAAAAGTCTCGTGCCCACAAGAGTTGAGCACGGTGGTGAGCGCCACGATTGGTGGTCGGCTGAGGCAGTCTGCAACATTATTGGTGCTACCCTTCTTGTACTTGATGTTCAAATGAAACCGTTGCAGATATGTGGACCACTTCTGATGGCGATCATTCTGCAACTTCCCTTGTGTCTGTATGAACTGCAGGGGCCGGTGGTCTGTGTGGATGATTGTTTCCTTCCCCAAAATGTAATGCTTCCATTGTCGATAAGCTTGCACAATGGAATACATTTCTTTTTCATAAGTGGGATACTTGCGAACTGTGTCAGACAATGTCTCACTGTGAAATGCCACTGGATGTCCCTGTTGAGTAAGAACTGCCCCAATAGCATAGTCAGAGGCATCTGTCTCGATCTCAAATGGTTGTTGCAAGTCCGGTAAAGTGAGCACTGGGGCAGAACAGAGGCGGTTTTTCAGTTCTGTGAACGCCTTCTGTTGAGGTTCCGACCAAAAATTTTTTGCTCTCGCTCCTCCCTTGGTGACTTGACTCAAGGGCCAAGTGATATGAGAGAATCCCAACATGAACCTGTGGTAGAAATTAGCAAAAACCAGAATGCTATGAAGCTCTATTAGGGTGGTTGGGGTTGGCCAATCCCGAATGACTTGGATCTTGGCCGAATCCACATGCACCCCCCTTTCATCAATAATGTATCCCAGATATTGAACTTGGGTCATGCCAAAAGTGCACTTCTCTAAATTGGCACATAACCTGTGTTGCCATATGTTTGGAGGACTTGGCTCGCTGTGGTGGAGGTGCTCTTCCCAAGTCTAGATGAAGATTAGGATGTCATCCAAGTACACTACTACAAATGAGTTTCTGAATGGCAGCAAGATGTCGTCTATCAGCCTCATGAAGGTTGCGGGAGCATTCGTCAACCTAAAAGGCATGACCAATCATTCGAAAAGGCCCTCCTTGGCTTTGAAGGCATTCTTCCACATATCGGGTGATTCGATTGGTACCTAGTGATACCCTGACTTCAAGTCAATCTTGCTGAAATATTTCGTCCCTTTGAGTTGGTCCAAAATATCATCAGTCCGTGGGCTCGCTTACCTATTCCGGATAGTGATCTTGTTCAACGCCCGATAGTCAATACAGAGTCTCCAAGTCCCATTCTTCTTCTGCACCAACACGATTAGGCTCCCACAGGGCGATGAACTTGGCCAGATGTGACCTTTCAACAAACTTAATCTGCCTCTTGATTTCATCATTCTCCAGAACAGAGTGCCGATAGATCGGTCCATTGGGTAGCGGCGCACCTGGGGTCAGATCAATCAGGTGCTTGACCTGACAGTGCAGAGGAACCCCTATGGGTGAGGTGAAGATGTCCCCATACTTCTCCACAACCTTATCCATTTGTTGTTGTCGTGCAGAGGAGCCCTGTTTGGAGGTCGTGGCCACAGTCTTCTTCTTGCCCTGGGGCAGATCATCAGGAAAACGAATTTCCTAGTTTGGGAAATGAGCTTACTGCATTGTTTTGCAGTAACCAAAGATATAGCCGCAGGAGGTGGTACCTCTGGTATCATGTACAACTTATTTCCCAAAGTAACAATAACAGCACGAGGTCGAGACTCATACATAGCATGACGCTTCCACAAGTATGGTTGTCCTAATAATACATCAGAAACATCAATAGGAGCAATGTCACATAATACCTCATCCGTGAAGGGCTTGATGCTATAGGGAAGGCGGAATTGCTGGCTGACACGAAGATCTCGTCCTTGGTGAAGCCACTCGATGGTGTATGGATGTGGGTGAGTTGTGGTTGGCAAGCCCAACCGCTTCACGGTGTCTACCGAAATGAGGTTCTTTTGGCTCCCATTGTCGACAATGAATTGTACCGGGGAGCCCTTTACCCACATCTGGGACTGGAAGAGACGTTCCTCCTCCTCCGGATCTTCCGGTTCCTCCTTCTGGATCTTCGTAGTGGCAACAGTGGCATTGGGCTCCGCATCAATAATCTGTTTCCCTTTGTCATTCCCCTTGTCAGGTTCTGATTCAAATTCGGAGCATGCATCTGACTCAGAAGCCCGCATCTCGGCCACCAGCGACTGCTTGGCCCGACACTCACTTGTGTTGTGAGTGGAGCTCTTATGGAACTCACACCACTTTCCTGTGTCCTTCTTTGGCTTTGCGGTGCTGTTATTTTCTTGTGGCTTCGATGAGTTGTATTTAGCCGCCATGCCTTGGCTCGGTCCTTTGTTCTGCGGTTTGGAAGCACCTTTCCCTTGCTTTTGATTCGCAGATCCAAAGTCTCGCTTCTTCTGTTTGAATTTCTGCTCAATCTTGGTAGCATACCGGTATGCCGTACCAAGCGAGGAGATGTCGAGGAACTCCATTACCTCCTGAATGTATCTGTGCAGACAAATGCGATACTTTAGCACCAGATGTTTCTCTGAATCTTTGATACCCAATTTGGTGCGCAGGGTATGGAATAGATTCGTCAGCTCATGCACATCTTGATCCCTTTGTTACCGTAGCGTGGTCCATTGTATGTACTTGTCCTCATAGCTCCCCACAGGATAGTACTGTTCCTTGACGGCGTCTCGGGAAGAATTCCAAGTTGGTACGGCCGAGAACAGAGAGGGTTCTGTCTGGTCCTTGTTCTCACAGTAGGTTTCCCACCAGTCCTTAACATGGGGGGTAGCTTTGAGGAGTGCAAAAATAATCTTCTCCCGGTCTGAAAAGTCATGAACCGAGAAATATCCTTCTAACAGATTCAACCATCTATCTACGGCATCTGCATCTGTTTGACCCTCAAATATGGGAATGTCAAAATTTACTTGTACCTTAAAAGGAGTCGCGCCTCCAGAGTGGCTGCTGGATGCAGATGCGCCGCCGGTGGGTAGCCGTTGAAGGATCTGAGCAAAGTTATCCATCATCACGTTCCTTTGTCTTTCGAGGGCCTCCTCGAGCAATATTTTGATAGGATCTCCTGGTCCCTCATCTTTCTTTTCGTCCCCCATGGGCGTCCGTCGAGGTTTGCGAGGCTGATCTTGCAAAGGTTCCACCAGATCGAGCCCTAGCTCCTTATACCCCGACCTCGTTGGGGACATGCAAAGAAGGATCGAGAAAAAGCAGACCACTCTAATACCACTGATCCGGATTTATGCAGGAACGCAACAGAATAAACATATAAACATAAATACAGAGATGCATCGGAAATAACACTTCATTTCATTAATATCAACGAACTGAATTTTGCTTACAGACAGAATGGAAATAAAACTAGCTAGGGCGCTGGTAGCTATCTCTGAGAAGAGATGTGGCGGCTACAGGCCTCTGAACTGTGTTACAATGAGGCTCGAGGGCCTATTTATCATTTAGAAAAAATGGGAAATCCTAAACAGCCAAAACCCTAACCCTAGGAGATGAAGCGCCAAAACTATGGGCCCCGTTTGGGTAAATTGGTGTTTCAACTTCCCAGAAGCGTAACTTTGGCATACGATCTCCGTTTGACGCGTACCATACCTCGTTAGAAAGATCTATCCGAGGACTACAAATTTGGAACGGGCAACATCGGTCCATGGACCCATGTTGCCCTCTGTTTTCCCAAAAAACGTCGTTTAGGGCCTCAAAACGGCTCCGGAAGTTTAGGACCCGAAAAATTGCTAAAAATAGTAAACTGTGCCGAAACTGAAAAACTGAAATAGACAATGGTGGAGCCCCAAGTGGAATAGGCGGGTGACCACCAATATCCACCTGGATCATTACTTCACCTAATCCTAAGATTAACCATTAATTAGACACTAGTTAACTATGTGTTAAGTTGTCGGAAACTTTGGAAGCGTCTCCAAATTCGGTGCCACCTCGAGAATTTTGGGCACTAACTGGGGTATTCTCCAGTTTTAGAGGAGAGTCCTAGGAGAAATTAAATGAGGCATATCTGGAGAAAATTTTGACCAATTTTGGCTCATGAAGAGTCATTCCTAGAATATTGGCATGCTTTTAACACATTGGAATAGGTTTCAGAGGCAGTGGAGAAATTCTATAGGTGTTTTTGTCATTTTGAAGAAAATTGAAACCTAGGGCCACCAGGAAGGACGACCATGCCTAGATTAGCTGAAGGCCAAATGGAGTGAATGAATAGTCATTTCTGATAGATTTCAACATTCTGAACTCATTGGAGTATGTTTCAGGATAATTTGATGCATTTAAACAACAATTTTTGCACTATTGAGCTAATACAAATACCCAAGGCATGGAAGGTGGACCAAGGAGATGTAGCCCGGGAGGGGTGAAATCCTTCATCAAAACTTTGTGTTGATGGATAAATTGTGATGGTTTTTTGTTCTTTATGTTTTTTTTGTTCAAAATTTGGTTTTCATACTTTATGCTCTTGAATTCACTCATAAAACTCAGTTACTTTAATTGTTTGACACACATAACAACCAAGGAAACCTATGTACATCGAGCATAATATCAAATAAATTATAAATATGAAATTTGTAATTAGCACAGAAAAACTAACATACATATCAAATCAAGTTGGTATTATAGCTTGGTTGAAAGGCAAGGTTATTTTCTTGATAGTTGCTTGAGTTTTGTGAAAGTTTAATGGTTGCAAATTTGTGATGTTGACAAGGTTAAAGTTGCAGAAAGGTGAAGGGAAATTTTTGGTTTCAAGTCCTGAGATTAGGAACAGAAAAAGGAGAGCTACAAGATCACCATCTTCACCCAAAGTTCCACTCATAGCTGCACTTGAAGTACCTCAAGTTTTGTCTCAAGAAGCTAAGATTGAAGAGGTACAAATTGTGTAAGAAGCTGAGTTGATTGAAAAGGCACAAGCATCAAAATCTGAGATTGAATCCATAGCCATGATGTCAGGTGTTGGAAAGACTCAATGTCATTCAAAAGAGGATGATGTCAAGAGATACTTCAATGATAGAAAGAGGATGGTTAAAATTATGCTTGATGCATTTACTATTGGGATGGCAGGAGAAGGTTCTAAGCCTCCACATGGATAAGGAACTTTAGATGATAAGAAGGATGAAGAGAAGAGTTAAAAGGGTAGTGGAGGAAATCCACCTCCATCTCCACCATATTCATCATCCTCATCATCTCCATCAACATCATCTTCCACTTCCACCACAACAAATACTCATACTCACTCAAAAGCCACACAATGAAAAACACCCTTACTCAAACTTGATGACAAATTTGAGCTTCTACTGTATAATGGTGAGATAAATGCAGAAAGATTGAAAAATTGGATACGTCAATTGGAGGTGTATTACAGAATTCAGAACCTTCATGAAGATGACATAAAGATTCAATTGGCTTCTTTGAGGATGGAAGGATCTGCACTTGTATGGTGGGAAGCAAGGACTCAAGAAGAGATTAAAAACTATGGTAATATCTCTATTTCTTGGTCAAGTTTAATTGATTCCAATAAAAGGAAATTATATCCCTTATCTCACATGCAAAAGGAAATTTTATATTGGAAAAATTTTAGACAATTGAAAGGGAAAAGTGTGCAAGATTATACTCATGAATTTAGGAGAAGAGCTCTTATTTTAGGTATTAATTTACATTCTCAAGAAAATTTGTTAAATTATGTTGGGGATTTGCACAGTTACCTTAGACATACTATTCTCATGTTTAATCCCACAAACATAGATGAGGTTTGTGTTCAACCCACACACTTAGAGGAAAGAGGGAAAAAAAACATAGATGAGAAAAGTGAAAGTGATGACGGGTAAACCCACAGTCCCAGTTTTCAAACTCAACCTCTATGTGAAATGTATCCAAAATTTCTTTTTCCCAACCTTTCCACAATTCTAGCAACCTTACTCTGTTCTATTTTCTTAGTCTGGAAAATTAGATAAATATTTTGAGGCTTTTTAATATCTCAATCTAAGATTGAGATATTAATTCAAAGTTCCTCGTTTGGTTATGGAATCAATATATGCCCCTTTGGAATCAACGCAATTGAACCCAACAATCATATAACGTTACTCGGCCACATCAACCATATATATTCGACCAATACTGTGGACCTTGGTTGACTAATCATCAAGGCATTGCGCCATTCCACTTATTTTAAAACCTCCAACCAAACCAAATACATGGACCATATGGATACTCCACCCAAGGTTGGACTTATAATAAAACACAACCAATTTCCTCATAGAAATCGAGCTCCATTGTCATTACCATACGACGGCTTGCGTGACTTACAACCATGGGTTATAAATACATCTCGGTCCACAAGTTTTTGACCCTTAACTCATTAAGATTTATGCCAGTGATCAACACAATACATGTGGGGCCGTCGACCAATTAACTTTCCCTGCCCATCAACGGCTGAAGGAATTTCGTATTGGCCTTGACGATCCGATGACTCTGATCAAGTCTTGCGCGGCAATTATACATGAACTTTAACCCGCGATGAGAGAGGGTTTCCAAAATTGCTCAGGGACATGAGTCACTCAGCCTATGGAATCACTCCAATTTCTTAAATTCAGCTTACCGCCTTTGTGACTCGCGATATACTTCCGGATTAACTCTAAACCACGTTCACTTCTCAACTAGCATAATTCTGCCCCTTTAGTTCACGAATTCAATGTTAAACTATGCCAAACCGAATTAGATCTTAACACACACCATTCGTACAGAATTTCAGATTCTCTGCATGTACACAATTTCAGGTGTGATTCCTTCGCCGAACTATTCCATACGACGCAGATTTATAGGCTCGGTCACATTTTGAGCTCCGCTACCTTTCGAAAGCTAGCTTCATCAAAACAGGGATTTAACACATAATCAATAATCAGAGACAACCCATTTTGTCCTTCAACAAGATCTTGACAGTATCGACTCCTACCAATCCATCCCATAAATTACATTCTCTACTAATTACTGCGTTGTGGCCTTGGCACATTGATTAATTGGATCGAATATACGAATTCTTACGCAGATGCTGGATACGTCCAATTTCCGAGAGCTATATCGAACTCTTCACACAAGACGGGCATATATTTAATCCATACAACTCAGAACAGGAATAAACATATTAATTCATAGTATAGAGGGCTATCACATGCTGCCCCTATGGGATTCCTTATCGAATTCCAAGCTCGTTCGCATGGAGATAAATTAATAATAAGAGTAGGTTGCGAAATCGATCACTCAGTGATAGATTCACAAGATTTTACCAGTTCAATCATTAACACAACTTCAGCATACGATTTCTATACATTCTCTCATCACAGAGATTAACTCGACAGATGCACAATACCATTGAAACAATTCTGCATTTATACAGTGAAGTACTTACAACTTTGACTTGACCAGATTTTCGATCAATCGGCCCTTTAGTAACCTATCCTCTGTAGATTCTCCTACAAACCTACACAGACCTATGCAGGTCCTCTATGCATGTCTATCAACTCTGCCACAAGGATTTTATTTTTATACAAATTAGGAATCAATCAATTCAGCTTCCCTGATGACTCTTGGACTCCTAAAATTAGCCTAAACTTCTGAAACTGACTATCTCTTCAGGTGCCCATTAATCATTCAGGAAATTACAATTTTCTCCAGTTAGCTAAAAATAACTCAATTATGAATATTTACATGGGGAAATAAAACATGAGACCCCCCTTTACATTTATTTATGTACAAAAATTGTCTTGGGCCTAATGCCCCTACATCAGACTCCCCAGGTTAAAACGGTTCATGATCTCCTGATCATGGTTTTCATCTTTGTCTGCCTGGATCCCACACTTTGTTCTGCAACTGGCCATCCATTGCAGTGTTCTTCTTTCGCATTCCTCCTAGCTTCCATACTTTATGCTGTAGCTTTCCATAGGCTGCACCTTTACATCCTCTTTCTGCTTTGCTTGTGCTGCTACTTCTTTGTTTCCTTGTTGCTACCTTTTTCCCAAACATCTTTATCATCAACTTTCTTATAAATTCGATTTCTTGATCCAATGTTTCCTTTGACTGCTAGACACCACTTCTCTTTTATTGCTGAACTTCAGCTGTGTCTGTAGCCCTTCTTACTTCTCCTGTTCTTACTGCTGCCCTAGCTTCCACCCAATCATCCATGCCCTCTTACTATTTGCAACAGTAAAACTCTTCCTGATTGTCATTTATGACAACTTCCTTACCCTCTGTCTTCAGCAATTCTCCCAGCAACACTCCAATTATCTGCTGCTCTTCCATTTCACCTTCTTTTCTGGATGTTTCCTGTAAACATTCTCTCCATCTCCTTTGGCCAAACACAACTTCACAATGCTGCAACTCAGTTTCAGCATCTTCTTCTTCTGTCTTGGCAATATTTAGGAATTTCCTTCCTTCTTATTGATTTACTTCAAGCTCTTCCAGCTTTGCATTTTCACTTTTTGTCAGAGTGAAACTCTGGTTTTCCACTACTGTAGCAGCCCCAAATGTCTGCCATACAGCCTTCTCCCCAATATTCTCTTGGCTATTCGACCAAGACAATTCCTTTCTGCTATCAACAACAACAATATTCTGCACATGAGACATGAATGTCTCATCTTCTTCCAGCTACTCATCCTCATCCTGAAACAACTCCTTTTCTTTATCATCTATAGAAACAAAAAGTTCCTTCACAGGAGGCATGATAGCCTCATCTCCCTCCTTCTGCAACAGTCCATCACCTTCCATAACAACTTCAAAAGATGAATTGTTTTCTTTCTTTCCTGTAAACACAGCCAATTTATTAGTTCCAAAACCCCAAGACCAATGGTCCCAACTGATGATTTAATCATCAATTATTTTCTATCTTCATCCCATTGTGTCTTCACATTCTGCAATCCCCAACTCTGAAATTGAGGTTTTCTTTCTTGCATAGGATCCTACTGACTCAACATACTCTCTATCAGCTCGATTTCTCCATTCCATGCGTTAAGACCTTCCACATAATTCTCCTTCTCTGTCAATTGACTGCCCCATGCTGTCAACTTATCTCCATCATCAACAAGATCTGCATTCATCAAACAATTGTTAAAACATAATCCACAAGGCCTTAGAGCCTTTCGTTCCTCTGTCAGCATCTCAGTATGCTGTCCTACAAGTCTTTTCTGTTCTATCAGCACATTAGAATGCTGATTCCAATTCTTCAAACATTTCTTGAGACTACCATCTAGTCTCTCCTCTGCACCATCCTCTTCAAGGATGCCTCCCTGCTCTAGTTCATAAAAATGAACTCTCTCATCTTCAATAATCTCTGTCCTTACAATCTGAACACCTTCTCTCTGTGGTTCTGTCCTCTGCTCCAGAACACTTAATTCATGCCACAACCTTGGCATCTCACCTGAGAAAACATCTCCACAATATTCACTATCTTTTGTTGTCACTATCTTCTCAGCCTTCCTCAGAATAGAATCTTTATTTCTCATCTCTGAAAAAACTTCAGCTATCTGTCCATCACTCCCTACTTGGCCATTTAACAAAATCAATCTGTCATTATCATCATTAATTACAAACTCATTACCATCGACCACAACCGTCATGTCCTCCTTGAGGCAATCCCTTCTATAAAACAAGGAATTAATGAATTCCTTCTACTGCAATAGTTCAATCTATTCTTCATCTAAAAGATACTCATCATATCTTGCTTGGAAATAGTCTGCTTCATTTGTCACAGTTCCATCATACGAACTGCCTTCATTAACACCTGCATTCACACACAACTTGTCAGTTGTAAAAACACAAGACCTCATGGTCTCAATTGATGATCTGATCATCGAATCTTCTTGTTGTTACATGTCTTTCATATGCTTTAGAGATTCTTCAAGAGTCTCTCCTTCAATTTCTTCAAGTTTTCCAACTTCCAACTTCTGGTCAATATCATAATATAAAGCTCTTCTGCTTCCAATATGTTGGAAAGCAGGATCTTTCTCCAACTGTGCATGGAAATTTTCAAAACATGTAGCTGCTCCATTTTCCTCAGTGACAACATCAACAGTTTGTTCTCTCTCATCTGCTGTTCCTGCAAACATACAAAATATGTCAGATGTAAGGCTCTTAGACCCCTTGGTCCCACTTGAAGCTTCAATCTCCAAGTCCTTCTCCAGATACTCAATCACTCTGAGTATTTCCTTCTTCTTCTTAGCATTCATCATTTTCTCTTTCTTCCTTTGTAGCCTCTGCCACTTTATCTTCTTCTTCATGAGCCAACCAACCCTTTGGCTTTCTTATATCCTTCTCTTCAGTTCATTAAACTGTTCTCTGATCTCATCTACTTCCTTCCAATACTCTTCATCAGTGAGTCTCTTTCTCATGCCAATTTCTTTGGCATCTTCCCTCACTCTTCTGTTGTGGCTTCTCTCAGAACCTCTGAAATATTTGCAGTCTCTGCTATGGCTCTCAGTAGCCATTTTATTCTCTAAGAGTTCTTCACTCACAAGCTGCACTAAGCCTCTGCAACAGCAAGCTCTCTTGCTGCAACTTACCTCACCAATCCCTTCCTCTGGATCCGGCTTTTGGATAGCACTGGTCCCCTGTCTGCTGGAACCCTCTGAGCACTCTCTTTTGCTCTCTAGGATTCACTCTGCAACTTCTCTCAAGAACACCTCTATTCTTCCCTCATCTAACCTCAGTTGGGAATCTTCTAGGTTCTGCCACACTCTTTCTGCACTCAGAATCCCTTGCTGGACACTTCTATCACTTCTCTCAAAGCTTGTGATCTACCTCTTGCTGATATTTCTTTGTGATCTATTCTACAAACAAATCATTCCAACCAGAGTTCAAATAAGGCTCATCATCTTACCTCTCAAGATCCTTGAATGATCTTGCTTCTTTTCTCACCTGCACTGCACTTCTACTTGTTGCAATCTTCAAGACACTCTGTCTTCAACTCCAGATTTTGTTCATCTGGAGAAATTCACTGCATGTCAAATCAAATCTGCAAATTTTGCGTTAAACAGATTTAAACTTCAACTTTCTCACTGTTCAATACATGTGCATTTCAAGAGTCAACTTTCAAAGAGCTACTTCAATTCTAGCTCTGATACCACTACAATGACGGGTAAACCCACAGTCCTAGTTTTCAAACTCAACCTATGTGTGAAATGTATCCAAAATTTCTTTTTCCCAACCTTTCCACAATTCTGGCAACCTTACTCTGTTCTATTTTCTTAGTCTAGAAAATTAGATAAATATTCTGAGGCTTTTTAATATCTCAATCTGAGATTGAGATATTAATTCAAAGTTCCTCGTTTGGTTATGGAATCAATATATGCCCCTTTGGAATCAACTCAATTGAACCCAACAATCATATAACGTTACTCGGCCACATCAACCATATATATTCGACCAATACTGTGGACCTTGGTTGAATAATCACCAAGGCATTGCGCCATTCCACTTATTTTAAAACCTCCAACCAAACCAAATACATGGACCATATGGATACTCCACCCAAGGTTGGAATTATAACAAAACACAACTGGTTTCCTCATAGAAATCGAGCTCCATTGTCATTACCATACGACAGCTTGCGTGACTTACAACCATGGGTTATAAATACATCTCGGTCCACAAGGTTTTGACCCTTAACTCGTTAAGATTTATGCCAGCGATCAACACAATACATGTGGGGCCGTTGACCAATTAAATTTCCCTGCCCATCAATAGCTGAAGGAATGTCGTACTGGCCTTGACGATCCGACGACTCTGATCAAGTCTCGCGCGGCAATTATACATGAAATTTAACCCGCTATGAGAGAGGTTTTCCAAAATCGCTCAGGGACACACATCACTCAGCCTATGGAATCGCTCCAATTTCTTAAATTCAGCTTACCACCTTTATGACTTGCGATATACTGTCGGATTAACTCTAAACCACGTTCACTTCTCAACTAGCGCAATTCTGCCCCTTTAGTTCACGAATTCAGTGTAAGACTACACCAAAACGAATTAGATCTTAACACACACCATTCGCACAGAATTTCAGATTCTCTGCGTGTACAAAATTTCAGGTGTGATTCCTTCGCCGAACTGTTCCATACGACACAAATTTACAGGCTCGGTCACATTTTGATCTCTACTACCTTTCGAAAGCTGGCTTCATCAAAACAGGGATTTAACACATAATCAATAATCAGAGACAACCCATTTTGTTCTTCAACAAGATCTTGATAGTATCGAATCCTACCAATCCATCCCATAAATTACATTCTCTACTAATTACTGCATTGTGGCCTTGGCACATTGATTAATTGGATCGAATATACGAATTCTTACGCAGATTTTGGATATGTCCAATTTCCGAGAGCTATATCGAACTCTTCACACAAGACGGGCATATATTTAATCCATACAACTCAAAACAGGAATAAACATATTAATTCATAGTACAGAGGGCTATCACATGCTGCCCCTATGGGATTCATTATCGAATTCCAAGCTCTTTCGCACTGAGATAAATCAATAATAAAAGTAGGTTGCGAAATCGATCACTCAGTGATCGATTCACAAGATTTTACTAGTTCAATGATTAACACAACTTCAGCATATGCTTTCTATACATTCTCTCATCACAGAGATTAACTCGATAGATGCACAATACCATTGAAACAATTCTACATTTATACAGTGAAGTACTTACAACTTTGACTCGACCAAATTTTCGATCACTCGGCCCTTTAGTAACCTATCCTCTGTAGATTCTCCTACAACCCTACACAGCCCTATGCAGGTCCTCTATGTAGGTCTATCAACTCTGTCACAGGGATTTTATTTTTATAAAAATTAGGAATCAATCGATTCAACTTCCCTGATGACTCTTGGACTCATAAAATTAGCCTAAACTTCTGGAACTGACTATCTCTTCAGGTGCCAATTAATCATTCGGGCAATTACAATTTTCTCCAGTTAGCTAAAAATAACTCAATTATGAATATTTACATGGGGAAATAAAACATGAGACCCCCCTTTACATTTATTTATGTAAAAAAGTTGTCTTGGGCCTAATGCCCCTGCATCATAAAGTGAGGGTAAAGGAAAGGGAAAGTTTTATGGAAGAGGAAAGAGAAATAGCTATGTAAAAAGAAAGAAGGAAAAAATCACATGCAAAATATTTTCAATTACTGGCCATGATGAAGACCATTGTTGGCAACTTCATCCAGAGTTGAAGCCAAACAAACTGAAAGCCAAAGAGAAGGGTAAAACTATTGCTATAGTTGAACATGACTTAGGGTCAGATTCAAGAGATGAGACAAATATTACAGCCATGGGTTTGAAAGGTAAACATATTGCAAGCACTACTTCTTCAAATTGTTCAAATGTTACTCAAGATGAAGATACAATAATAGAACTTTTCCATCATAGAGTTGTCTCTAAACATACCAAGATTGATACACTTTTTAATAGTGGATCACAAGCTAACTTGATTTCCGAAGACTTGGTTAAGAAGCTAGACCTTGAAACTATCATACATCCAATACCATATCCTTTGGGTTGGATATGCAAGAATGAAAACTTGCACGTTACAAGGAAGTGCTTACTAAGATTCGCCATCAATCCAAAATTTATTGATAAAGTTGAACTAGATGTGTCGCTTGAGATGTCAAGTATTGTATTGGGAAGTCCTTATCTGTATGATAGGAAATAATTATTTCATCACCATGATAATAAGTATCAGTTGTTTAAATATGGTATTGAGTACATAGTTATAGCGCATAAGAAGAAGACAAGTTTGTCTCTTATACACGCAGGAGAAATGAAGAGGATAGTGAATGAAAGTCAGATTTGACATTGTTTATGATCAAACAAAGAGATGTTTTGAATCAAACCTTCAAAAAATATTCTTATTATTATAGTGAGATGTTTTAGGATTATAACAGGCTTCCTTTGAAAGGAGGTGAACAATATTTAAAACATTTGTAGCAGTCAACATCAGTGTTGAGCCGTGTTGGAAACAAGATGCTCATGCAAGAGAGTGCAAAGGTCAAAGAGGAAGTGACAAAGTAACTTGAAAAAGAAGGCATGTGTTCCACAAATGTTTATTTTTGGTTTCCAAAAGGTACATGGAAATGGAAAATATACTTGGTCAAGATTTGATGCAAGTACAAAGCGAGATCATCTAAGAATCTCCATGGTGACAGTGTGCAAGGTGAGACATTTTTTAAGTTTCCTTTAATTAATGACCAAGGTAGGAAAAAGATGGTTTATGCAAGAATATCTTGTTTCTCTGCAAATTCAGAAAAATTGCAGCATGATGGTGTCAATGACAACAAGAGAAGGTCGCAATAATCAAGAAAAAATATAACTTTTCATGAAAAGCTCGAAATGATGAAAATGGGAAAATTTCAGTGGATAGAGACTAGAAGGGTGAGGGAACAATACCCTCATCCACATGATTAGTAATCAGAGAGATTTTGGGGTCCAAAAGGCTTCTATTGGGGAGGAATGATCAGAAGCTTAGTACATAATCTCAAAAATGAAAGTGCTCATAATTGATTGAAAACAGAACCTCATCATAGACCTCGTCACCAGGAATCCAACACAACTTGTTTAATTGAAAACTGAGTCCGGAAGAGGGAGAAAAGGCCCGATGTTCATTTTCCTAAACATCTAGAAAAATTGTAGAACATGACAGAAGGATGAAATGGAAGCCCAGTCAGAAAAAATGATATTTTGGGAATATTCTTCAGTTTTACCCAATGACACTGTGACAAGTGTCAATGCAGGATTCACTGGTTTGGATTGGGAAGGTGATTTTTTTTAAAGTTTCTCCAAGGTCGAATTTTCATATTATATGGGTGCATTTTATTACAAGTTTGATTTAATTATGTGTGGAGCAAATTTTTTTTTATTGTATATTCAGATGAATATATAATAAAAATATTCAACATATATTAAATATCGACATAATACATTTTATTCAAAGTCTGAACTTTGGTTAAATATAGTTGGAAAAATATATATGAGAAGGGGAGGAGGTCGAGTTCAAACCCGTGACCTCCCTCCACATAACCCCATACGTTACCATCGGGCCATTGGCAAGACTTGTAATATGATGGCCAATGAAATTCCTTTCAATTTTGTTATATGATCCAATGACGGAAAAGAGGAGGCCAACCCCCTCCCATAAGACCGAAATGATATGACCTTAACCCAACAGGTTTATTAAGCGCACTTAAGGAACCTAATCCTAAGATTAACCACTAATTAAAAACCATTTAACCGTGTGTTAAGTTGGCAGAAAATTTTTCATCGCCTCCAAATCCAGCACCACCTCCAGAATTGTCGGCACTAACTAGAGTCTTCTCCAATTTTAGAGGAGATTCCTAGGAAAAATTAAATGAGGCATATCTGGAGAAAATTTCGACCAATTTTGGCTCGGGAAGAGTCATTCCTAGCAGATTGGAATGCTATGAACACATTGAACAGGTTGCAGAGGTAGTGGAGAAATTCTACAGGAATTTTTGTCATTTTGAATAAAATAGAAGCCCAAGGCCACTAGGAAGGAAGGCCATGCCTAGATCCGCTGAAGGCCAAATAGAGTGAATGAATAGTCATTTATGATAGATTTCAACATTATAAACTCATTGGAGTATGTTTTAGGAGAATTTGATGCATGTAAACATCAAATTTTTCAATATTTATCTAATACATAGGCCCAAGCCATGGAAGTTGGACCAAGGAGATGTAGCCTAGGAGGGGTGAACTCCTTCATCAAAACTCTATGTTGATGGATCAATTGTGATGGTTTATTGTTATTTATGTTGTTTTTGTTCATAATTTTATTTTCATACTCTATGCTCTTGAATTCACTCATAAAACTCATTTAATTTACCTGTTTGACACACATAAAAACCAAGGAAACCTATGTACATCAAGCATAAGATCAACAAATAAATTATAAATCTGAAATTGTAATTAGCACAACAAAACTAACATACATATTCAGATCACACACTTTCTCTCACCAAATTCGTCATACATCACTCTATGCATTATTTCATCCAAGGCATATCATTAACACCCACTGCATCGAAAACTAAGTTGTATTCCAGATGGGACTCCTACACCAAACAGTGTGAGGTCTAATTGGGAATTCATATAGGGGAGAATCCCTAAATGTTGGTGGTTCCAGCACCTTCGATATTTATGGCACTAGAAGGAGGACCATATGAGAAGCTGAGACCATGAATTATGTTTGAAGTTTCTACATCTTCAATGGATTCTTCCCATATCTTAGCCCTGGCATGTTTTTCAAGAACAAAAAAATTTAATGTGGTTTTCGAAATTATCAATGACTTTTCAAATCTTAAATTCGATGGAAAAAGTGGAACAACCATTTTTTAGCACACCACTCATTTTTTTTAATTTCACACTAAACAAAATATCCATTGTGAGGATACTGCGTGCAGGTTGTTCGTACTCACATTCGAAGGGAGCATAAGGGAATGGTGTTACACATTTCCTGTCAATTTCATTCACTCATTCGAACATCTTACCACATAACTTTACCGTGCATTTGATAGATATGATTACAAATTTGTGTTCAAGAAAATTATGACATTGCGAAAAGCACCTAATGAATATCTTGATGATTTTCATGATCATTTCGTTCATTTTTGTTTTGAGTTTTTTGAAGATGATGTTGATTGGCCCTTAATGAAAGAGAAGTTTTAATTTTGTGTTCACATTTTTATGAATCCGCATGAATATGAATCATTCAAAAGTATCCCAACATACCTCGGTTATAGAGCTTCCAAATCCACGATGGATGAAGTTTTTGTTCCAAGTGACTCTTTGTCTTCTCCTCATAAAACAACTCAATTTCTATAGGTTGAGGTGCGAGAACTTGAGAATTCATTTGTTGATTTACAACCATCTTTTCCCACCCTACATACTCAGAATTTTAGTGCAGGTTTGGATTTTGAATCTGATGTTTGCTATGAAGTTTTATCTCCTCATCCTACAACCATTGCTTCCTTTGGTCCTCATGATTGTGAGTTGTTATGTTCTCCTATTTCAACTGTTTCTTTTAATTTTCATGAGGATCAAGTTCAGGATGGAATTGGTGTTGATAACCCAAACTGAGATATCATTTATGATAACTATGTGTGGTAGTCCACATCTGAACAAGAATTCACAATGAAGGTTGATTCTTTTCCTTCTGCACCTCTTCCTCATTATCTTAACATTTTCTGTGATTCTGTCATTCCTGTTTAATCTTGCAAAAAATGAGTTTCTAATGATATTATTTCTGATGATCACACTTGGAACTCCAGGAATGTCAGTTTTACACCCAAATGCGGAGAGGAAAAGTCTTTTCTTCTTGATTTATCCAATATTTTATCTGATCATTATGAATAAATAGAGGGTGAAATTTCTTTTTTTCAATATTCCCCTCTTTATGATTCATCGGGTCTTGAGGCTGCCCTTGTTTTTTATTTTTAACTTTTTGATCATGGCTATCATGATATTTTCACCAATTCATCTGGTCATGACTCTGATTTTTATATTGTTTATATTTCTAAGCCACCGGTATTTGATGATCTACCTTCTAATGATTTAGAACTTCCGAAAGTTTTCAAAGAACTTTAGCCTAAGCTTATGGTTATTTCAGGTTCTCGTAGTCTTGAGGCTAGTTCCAATTCTGATCAGAATAGCGTTGTATCTTTCAAGGCTCCTCATCACTCCACCACGCAAATCAAAAATACATTTGCTTCACAATTTTTGCATCTTCCAACCATTTTGCACGATCCTATCACTCAGTCTTTGGAGGATTCATACCTGGTGATCTTTGTTGCAAAATGAAAATTTTCTTCTTTCTTTATGTTCGCCTAGTTTTTTCTTATGTATATTTGAATCACAATGTTTTTGAACACAATAATGCATCTCCAATATTCCTTGCATGTGCATTCATTTCATGCATTTTTGCGTACATTTTCAAACTTTGAATTTGATGGTTTGTATTGTCTTATATTTCTTATTTATGGTTATGTTTGAATATATTTTTTTATATTCATTCCCTAGCTTTCATAGGCCAACCGATGCGTCAGTGGTTAGACTATAAGTTTCATTTTACGTAAGTTTGTACTATTCTCTGTTAGGTTAGGAGTAGGAGTAGTTTGTTTTTCTTCGTTTTTTTGTTTTTCTTTGATTTACTTTCTACTCTAATCTTTTCTCTTCATTTATTTTTAGTCGTAGGATAGTTTCTACATGAGGCCGTGTTTGGTTTTTGAAAAAAGCATGGTGAAGTTCAAGAGAACGTTGTTCTATTATCAATGCTTGGTTTTCTCCTTATTCCATTTCTTTGTGTGAATATTTCATTCTTTTATTCAGTGATACTCTGATGGAAAATACGTCCTTTTTTGAAGGAAACCACTATGGAATCACGATGCTTGAATCTATCACTAGTATCTCCTACTCTAATCGAAATTTTATAATTTTTTCATTTATCCCTTGTAAAATAAGTCGAGTAGAGTAAGGAGGAGAGGAAAATTTAACAAGTGTGTTAGAGGTATATATAAATGTACTTATCTAAAGGGAAAACCTCTTCTGCTCTCAATGAGTGGGGATCACTCTTCTACCCCATGAAATAAATAAGTGCCTTTGCAAAATTCTATGAAAAAAATGAAAAAATAAAATAAAGGGAGAAAGAAGAGAAAGGATTCATGTGCATGGAGGTTAAGCAAGCAACCCTATTGGGGTACTATCGAGGCTTGCTGGAAGAGGATAAATGTTTGTGTTCCCGAAGTAACTCTGTCGGGGTACTGTCCAAGCATACTAGCAGTGGAGAAAAACGAGAGATGAAAATGAATACTTTGACATTCCTTTTAATTGTATTCTTATATACTCCTCATCCCCAATTGACGCAACTTAGTTCTACTGTTCTTGGTTAATTTTCTCGTCGATGAAGAGAATGGTAGGTACTATATATTTAACTTAGGCTGGATAAAGAAGTTACGATAATCAATGAATTTAACAATACTTCTTAAAGAGTTAGAGCTGATTTGAATGATACAACACCCATACAAAGAGTTGGAGTTCTACCAGTGTATTACCAATTGTTGCATCTGCTACAACCACCCTCCAAAAAAAAATTTATGCTTTGATTTTGGAGCCTTCTCTTTTGTACATAGCAACTTATCTTTTACTGTCATCAAGTATTCATGATTTTATTAAGACTTATATTTTCATGGTGTGCTTTTGTTTTCTTGTTTTGACATTGATTTGATATTTTTGAGTCACAAGCTAACCTCTTGACTTGACCTTGCAACAGTTATGGGATTTCCTCCAAATCCTGCGCAATCTTGGAAGGAAATCCAACCTTGATGACGAAAACTACGCAATCCAGAATGTTAAATCAGCCTTGATATTGGTAATTTTTTAGTCCTGGATGGAAGCCCAACACTAAGCTCATAAACTGCGCAAGCCATTCCTTGAGCTCATAAACTGTGTAATGCATTGAGCCATAATTTTCCCAATTCCCCAGAATTGCGCAATCCTTCTCGATAGTGTGCATGGAAATTTTCTTGAAAAAGAAAAAAAATAAAAAGTGAAAAAGTGAAAAAACATCCCTAGAAAATAGGGAGTCATTATTAGTTTCCTGAAGGTGGCACAATTGCTATTTTTGGAACTTTACGCCTAGTGTCATGTTTTCCTTTATTTTAGGCATGCGCTTCATAAACCCTAATCCACCCAAATATATTTAATATATTCCTCTAGATATCACTTATACATTTTATCTTGGATCTCTAGCATTCCCAAGGAGATCAAGGAGCCTTCGGTGGAGTTTGCGTCGCTTTTCCAGGTGAGTTTTGATTTTTTCATATTTTACCACTTTTTCTGGCGCTTTTAGTCATTTTTCTTCTGTGAGTGTTGTTTTTCTTCTTTCTATTCATGGTGGATAGAATTTTAACTTATATTAGCTTGTATAAGTTTTGGTTCAGTTTATCGTTCTCCCTTTATAAGCTTTGCATTAGTTTTCTTATTTTATCACACCAGTGATCGTCGTTTCAGTGACTCTCCTTGCATGTTTGTTTTTCCTTCAATTTTTTGATTCTTTACACTTTATTCACACTGATATACCCATTCTTATTCATATCTATACTTTAACTTGCAATGTCACTTAGATCTGTTAGTTTCCCACACCCTCACCTGGAAGATATGCAATTCACTTGGTCATGCATTGCCTTGCCCGACGAGGCATTATGCAAGTCCAAGGCTCAAGCTGAGATATTGGCCTTTGAGACTGTGAAATGTGTAGTATAGGATAGAAAAATTGCGCATTTCACAATTATAGGGCTTATTCCTGCCACCTTGGTCACTCAGACAACACAATGTGCAGTCTCTACCTGATATTTCCCAGGATGAACTAAACATTGTGCAATCTCAGGCCTAAATTTGCATCACTAGATGTTGAGACTATGAAATGTGAAGCTCCTCCAGCCAGTCTTCCTCCATTCATCCCATAAAATGTGCAATATCTCTCATCAATCCATGTGTTTGCTTCCTGATCTTGCTTTGAAATTTGATTTGCTGAAGATAATGTATTTTTTCCATGAGTGCCTTTTCATCCTACATGTATTGTAGTTGTTGGGCACCTCTCTCTCTAGCAGTAATTTTTACCATGGCACCAAGTAGAGATAAATCAAAGGACACCATAGAGAGAAGTATCGGGGAAGAATTTGAGAGTACACTAGTAAACTTGCTAGTGTATTCAAACACTCAACTATTTGTGGAAAAGGAAAAAAATATTACATGGCAGAAAATGAGTATCTATATGACCGGTAGGTATATTTCAATGTTTAATGGTTGATGCTACATAGGGTTACATGCAAAATTCCAGCCTTCCCATGTGCATATTTTATCAGCTGGAATGTTTCACATGTTGATGTGAAAACTATGACTTTGATAAATGTCAACGGAGCGAGGCTTGCTACTTTTCTAGCATTGTATTACCATCTTATGTACGATTTTCCCAAGTCAGAAGCACTCGTGGATTCATAATTCTTTTCCATTAACATCTATGTGTGAAAGAAGGACATTGTTAAAGGTTGGGTGAAAGAGCCATCAAATTTTCGTCAAGCACCCACCAACACTTACAAGACAATATCTCAGGAGGGACTATCAGCTCTTGGTTGTCGTAGCTTTCAAAATCTATGGTCAACAGAGCACTGAGACCCTTCCTGAATGGTGGGAAATCTTATTGAACCAATTTGTAAACGAGGGGAATTCGTTCAACTCATCATACTTTTTGGCTCTACAGTTAAGTATCCACGTATCTAATACTCAGAATCCTCCCAAAGGTGGGCAAGCAATATTCTACATGTTTTCATATCTACTGGATGCAATCTGTGAGCAGAATGCATTACCTAGCATGGATTGGACTTGAACATCATGGGACCTTGATGTGTATATCTATTCCAGGCTGCTCTCGAATTGCAACCACAGAGAAGTAATGGAGAATCTAACTAACTACTTCCTCATTCCGCTATATGAGTTTAAATTTTAGGAAGAACCAACTTTCATGTCATGTGAGGAAATGGGAGCAGTATTAGAGATCGGAAATTGGTTTGCCTCCCCATATGACACCTTCCTTAGAGTGTTCAGTGGTCAGAAGTCGGCACATATTTCTCCAAGGTATGCCATCGATAAGATTTTCATGCAAGAATTTGCATATCATCTCTCCATAGGGTTGCTAGTAGCTTCTCACAGGAAGAAGAAAGCACCTTGGCCAACTCTTCCTATGTAAATCTGATTGTGTGAGATCAAGAACATGTACTCATGGATATCGAAGGAAAGGCGATAGAGAATTTTTAATTCAATACTCGGGACTTTAAACTGTACGATCCCCGTGGTATTTACAATGACCATTATGCGAGAATACACTTCCAGTGGCTCAGCAGGACATTTCACTATCAAGAGGAGGATCCATGGAAGAATTTTTATAATGCCTCCAAATCCCACAAGCCGGTCATTTTTGCAAGAACTTCGCATGTGACTCCACAGAAGCAAGCTACATCAGAAGCAGTACCAGCATAAGGGAGAAACCCCACACATGAAAGTAGAAATAGGAAGGTTGCATATAATCTAGGGGGAGAACGAAGCCGCAAGGTGAAAGTGGATACACCTATTATGAAAGCGACTTTAGTAGTAGAGGAAAAGAGGAAAAAAAGGAATCAAAGAGGAGAATGGAGGAAGAGGGAATAATAGAGAATATTAGAGGAATAAAATTAGAATAAATAACAATAAAATAAGTAGAAGCAGGAAGAATAAGAGAGTCGGAGTGAAATAACATAAGAAACAATGTAGAAATAAGCTGAGGAGAAATAACATAACCAGAAACCAGAGGAGGAGAGTGGATATATGAAGAACCAGGAGCTTCCTCAGCAGATTGAAGAGTTGATTAATATTGCATACTTGGAAGAATAACTAGAGCCAAGAAATAAAATGTCGACATGATGCCTAGCACATAGCAAGTCACCGTTTAGTCTCCACCCCCTCTAGCAGGAAATTTAGCTCTGAGCGAGGAAGAGGATGTTGTTCCTATTAATGATGATTTTTTATGGACACGTACAATCTATCGTATGATTAGCTTCAGAAGAATATTGTACAAGCACGTAATAATATTTTTTTGCATGACCTCGTATCTCCCATATTTATTAGAGAAAGGGTGATTTTGGTGGACACCAGGAAGAATTACATGCCATTGTCACAACTAGCTTGCCCTTCGCAGGTGCATCCAAGTCGAACATTTAGTATTTGATGGCTAAGAATAAGCAATTGGCATAGAACTTATAGTTTGTTAGGAAAGAGGATGAACAGGTCTATGCAATAGTTAAGAACGTATCTTCCGCATAGGTCCATCTAGAGGAAATGAAGGCAGTGATACTAGTTGATGTATAGACGCTTGGAGATACCATGTGGAATATTTATGAGGAGCTTGTTATGGTGCATAAATTTGTTGTCCACTTGCATGGATTGCAGAATAATTGTAAATAATTTGTCAAAAATCTCAAGAATAAACAAGTTTTCATCACTTCCTTGCATGAAGGGTAAATGTGATACAAAGGGGCACCATGTGACTTGGGAAAGAAAACAAAACAACAGGAAGAGCTAAAGAAAGCAAGAGTTCGTATGATTATCCATAAAAAAGGCAACTGGCTTTGTTCATTGGTAACATTCAGGCCTCGTATGCATGTTTGTACAACAGTTTCGATTTCTTGGTGAACTCACACAGGATCCCATTAGTTGTATCACTCACTTAATCCAAACCTAGGAACCAGGTTAGGCAAGAGATAAAAGAATACTTGGAGCAGCTTAAACCGATTTCCACCAAGGAATATTTGGAGCTGAATAGGCAAAACATGCAAAATTACATTGGTGGTCTTGTCCAAGTGAACACAATGTTGCTCCTACTCCACAAGGAAGTTCAAACTGGTTCCAAATCATTATACCCAGATTCTATGGAGGCTAGAGTCCACTTCCATCTAGGCACCATCAGTTTCGGGATGCCATCACACAGTAACAAGCTTGGCAGTGATATGTGACCGAATGACATCAAGTGGAAGTTTTTGAGCTCGATTTTCCCCAAAATCAAGCATGATAGTGTTTTGTCTTGTTAGGTTGTCTAGTTGGCTCTACCCTATTTTGTCCTATATGGGTAAGAGTGTATTTTAATATTATTTTGTAATTAATTTGTAAGTGTAATTCCAAGTGTCAATTGTGGAATGTGAAGATTCATGTTATAATGTAATTGAATAATAATTTGTAAAGAATTTGAAGAGTCACGAGGGAAGTCCAAGAGTCACAAAGGGGAGTTTAAGAGTCACCCCCTCTTGTTATAAATATAACCTCATAACTTATGTAAAGGGATTTTGGGAGCCAATATTTTGGCTAGGCTTAGGCTTAGAATCAAGACCTTGGGAGTTTTGTGAGATCCTTGGCTTCTCCATAGCACAAAGGGAGTAACTTTATCAGTCCTCAAGAATTTTTTCAGACTTTTCACTTTAGGCGAAATATGTTACACATCATTTTTTCACCATTGGGAAAATTACCACCAATCTGGATCTCTCGTTATTTGATGAAGTGTTCCAAATAATTCCCCTATAATTTTACAAGCAAAACAATCCAAAAGACAACAAGAATCATAAATTACATTTCTTAAAAAACCTATTTTCAAGCACTTTCACACTTTTCCTAGTAAATGTGTGTGTAAACTCCATTATGATCATTATGGCTTGCGCAATCCTGCATTCTGTTCTCCACTGAAAATTTTGACAACCTCTTAACGTAGGTAAAAATAAAAATAAATTTCTATAAGCTTTTTTGGGGGGGTATTTTTCTACTAAAAGGCTCAAGACCCTACCTACTTGGGCATCATCCCTTAGTTCATGGATCAAACTACCTCTCTTTGTGGAATCCTAATACCTCTCTTTATGGATCTAGTCCCTTGAGAATAGGATCCCAAACCTCCTCCTCTTTTCCTATAAATTCAACATAGAATGGAGGGTAGGGGAAGACTTTGGAATGTAAACTTATATTGTCAAATTGAAGTTGGAAGCTTGTCACTTAAGGGAGGATTGAAGACTATTGGAATAAGGTTTGCAACATCAAGGATAATATTGGATCTCTCCCTTTTATTCAATATTAATACAAGTATTTTTTACTTTCCTATTTTCACTTATTATGATGTTCATTGCAAAACTCCTTGATTTTTGCATAGTTTGTAATTGAGTATCGGATTCATGCTATGATATATGCTATGTTGTAATTTCTATATCAATTTTGTTCCAATATTTATCTATTTTATTCATTTTTTATTTATTTCTATGCATATCTTCTCTTGAAGCAGCAAGGAAGGAAGTTTTAAAGCATCAAGGGACATCTATAGGTATTTCGTAGAAAGGTAACATGTTCTTGCACATTTTATATAACATGTTTTAGTTATAGACTAAGGAAATTTTACAGTTACTTGTTTGTTTGTTTCAATATTTTTCTTTAAATCTACAAAGATTGTTCTTGTCTACAATAATTATTTGTTCACCATAACATAAACTCTACACTAAGTGAGCCCTGTAAGAAGCTTAATACTATGTCATCTCCCTAAACAACTTATGAAATCTCCATTTACATGAATCACTTCAAAATTTGAAGTTGAATATATAATGCAGTTGAGAAGTTTAAATAATTTACAATCAATAAAATTATAGGTATTATAAAAACTCATTAACATTATTGTTATTATATTTAAATATATTTTTCTATCTTAAACATTTAAGCGCTAATGTTAAATGTGGTGGAAGTAATCCCTCTGTCATGAAAAGGTACCAAGGTTTACTATTCTTAATTTTAAACCATGAAATTTCCAAGTAAATTCGAATGCATGTTAGTGTCAAAAACATTACTACTATTATTCAATTACATAGCATATCATTATTTATGGAAAATATTTTATATAATTTTTTCATTGTATTATGGGATGGTAATAATAGGTGCCCATTACCAATATCCTATCTCATCAATTAATGAGGACATGCAAGTTGTATCATTATATGGCCCAAATTCAATTTTGAGAGCCATCAACCAATAAGATAACTAAAACATGAATTGAACATGCCTTTTGTGCATCATATGTGTGAATCCTGTTAATTTTTCATATTTTTCAATTATGTTTCAATTACTTCAACCGAATTCAATTCTTCATTTCGAAATGCATCCAATTATTAATAAAATTTCCAATCATAAGCAGTAACTGAATATAGAAAAATATATGAAATGAAAAAGGAGACCATAACAAAATCACAAGAGCCACGATATTGGTCAAAGTCCATGGAAAAACCCCAAAAGGGGGAAAACCCTTTTCAAATATTCTTCTTATTATATTGTCACTAAAATGTTTTAGCAAAGAGTATAATCAGCCCAATACATAATATTTCAACATGGATTTACCCAATACAAATTAGAAACAAACTTCTAGAATCATTGCATAATAGAGAGAAATATTCCAACCTTCAGACATTTGTGGTCAACTCCAGTAAACCCTAACTTCCTAGTCGCTCTCTAAGGCACTATGAACGAGCAAATTTAACTCCTAGTCGCTCCTTGAGGTACTGCGACTGTGTGACTGTAAATCAGCACGGACTCAAACCCTTGGTTTCTCCTTGCAATATGTTATGTGAGAAATTAATATTCCCTAGTGACTCCCTGAGTCATTGTGTGCATGCGAATGTGGACCAAAACTGACTCAAACCCTTGATCACTCCCTGCAAGATGTTATACAAGCAACTATGATTCCCTAGTCACTCCCTGAGCCACTATGTGTGTGCGAGTATGGACCATAACTTACTCAAATGCTCAGTTTCTCCCTGCAAGATGCTATGTGAGCAAATGTGACTTACAAGTCGCACTTAGAGACACTGTGTGTGTGACTCCAATCAGAGATGACATGTGGCAAGCATGCTACTGGAAAACATAAACCATAATCTGTGTGAGCCTTATACTAGAAAATTTTCATCTTAAGCATGCGAGCAGAAAACAAAAACCCTAATCTGTGTGACCTTGAGACCAAAAACTTTGGATCCTAAATGAGCTTCCTCCGACGAACTTGTGCAAGCCAAATAATATATGAATACAGAAAAAGATTATTCATGATAATTTTCAAATGAATTTTAGGTATATTATATTTATTTCCATGAGATTCCATTTGATGTTGAGGCCAACCTGTCCAATTGACATGAGTTAGTTCATAAATTCAAAAACCAACTTCTGCTTGTCTAAATGAGGTGATATTTAGGTCTATTTTGGTCCTCTCGAAAAGAGGAATTCAATGCAATCACAATATTTGTCATATGAGTTTTCCAAGGTGTAATTTTAACACATTTTCATAAATTAACACTCCCTCTCATATAAGAAGTATTCCACCTATCAATATATGTTCGTTGATCATCACATCATCCTGTCATGTTGTCGTCATGTTGTGACCATATCTCCTCAACCCTATCTGTTGAAACATTATAGAATATAAAATAAGAAGAATCGGGGAGCATTAGCTTCCACCCTCTATCTCATGGGGTAGTCACATATATCAACCCCATATCGAGCAATAGGATATCCAAACACATAGGGGAGCACATTTCAACACTGGAATCACATCAGGGAGCTCATTCTCAACCCAAAACCACGAATGGGAGAAAATCTCAACCAAAATATATTTCCTACTGATATTCCCATCAACGACCCTCAATAGTCATGAGGTAGAACACCTGCATCATGATCAACTTGGGTTGTACACCCCAAGTACACTCTCAACCTGTTTACCAAACAGGGAGCAATATTCCCAACTGTTGGCTCCCCGTAATTTGCAAGAGTGGTAGGAAAAAACACTGTAGGGGCCACATCAGAACCACTTTGGAATCCTAGGACCTAGCCTTCCTGGATTCAGAGAGGGATCTCTCTATAAAGGTGTTTTCAATTGATATATCTTTGTGATCTTTGTTTAAGATATTAGGCTAGTTATGAAGTTCTAAGGACTTGTTGTTTTTGGTTGGATTAATTGATAGATTGAAAGATCAATGGTGTGACTGATTGAGGGAATGTGTCAGCTGATCAAATAGACTGTGAGAAAACATCAATCCATTGGGCTATGGAGTCATAAAAGGATTTAATTTTTCATAAACTCTACAAGGGTATTCATAGGGCATGTTAACTATATCAATTGGATTCTTTAGATTAGGTTGTGATATGAAACAATAATAAGTTGTGAAGGTAGTAAAGCTATAGTCAGTTAAGAATCTTCTAGCTCTACTTAGACAAGAAAATCATTTTAAGGTAACTGTTTGGATCAAGCCAAAGGACAGGGCAAAACGTAGACTTCTTTGGACAAAATTTAATAAGCAAACCTCTAAGACAACAATCCAGTAATTCAAGAACTACTTTCAGGTAAAGAAAACATATAAGATAACAGTGAGAGTAGTCTAAGATCAAACAGAAATAATCTAATCTGCTTTTGCCTAACTCTCAAAAGACTCTTCAAAGCAACATTTCAAGGCAGACTAGAGGGTAGGGCTTACCATAAACCTCTCTGGTTTAGACTTTAATAAGCATATCTTAAATAAAGGTCCTAAAAAAAATATCTCAAGTCTTACTCAAGGGAACACGGATTCACCATAATTTCTTTGGTTTCACTCTATTGAATCATTTCCAAGACAATGAGCTAGATATAACTGGAAGGAAATTAATAATCTTCCAATCAGAACTTGCAGATGAAAACATAAATATAAAGAATACAGATAGAAATAGGGTGCTGAAACAGCAAATCCTAATCTAAAACTTCTGCTTCTTTATCAGAGAAAGATGGATATAATGGAAAAACATAAGGGAAACAATGAAAATTTAGGAAAACTTAACCACTGATATAGCTCAAGGATCCTGTGAAATTGCTTGTATTATTGATGATCAAACCAATTAAAATACTCCATGTACAATAGCTCTCTACAACTCGGAGCTTTCTACAGTTCAGTCTAGCATTCCTCAACTAGCTTAGCAGTATAAATCAGTCCGATAACCATCAAGTAACCAACATTTACAATTAAGCTCATATGCAATATTTATATGAAAAATGAGGAGGTGCCGCCAAAATAGGGTGTTTAAATGTTATTTATTACAGAGTCAATGTTTTTTGACCTTTGAGACCATGCAAGGCCCAAGGAAAAAATATCTAAAAGAGTTACTCTGAAATAATAACTTTGTCTTAACTTCTAAGTTATTTTATTTGAAATATTTGACTTTAAAGGCTTTGTAATAACTTTTTAATAACTATTGAGTTGCTTCAAAATATCTCTGATTGTGTAATAACTGCTTGATGCCTTTATTGAGAGAAAACATGTTGTAGGTGGAAAATTTGTCGTTGTGAAGTAATTGTTCTTTTGTTGAGTCATTCAAAGTTGTCTTTGGGTTGATCTGCCTTTGTTTTAATCATCAAAACCTGTTTAGGCCTTTTGGACTTTGATTTAACTTTATAATCTGCTTTTTCTGTCTTTATTCTTCATTTCTACTTTATGGCTATATGTTTATTTATCTTTTTCTTTTAAACCTTTAACCTTTATCCTTAATCATTGTCTTCATGGCTAATCCTTTGTGTCTTATCCTTTGATCTTGAATTAGCCTTTAATCCTTCCATCCTTCATTGGCTTCATTGTTTCTCTGACTGTACTTGTTCTTTGAATGCAGGGAGGTGTTCTTCATGTGCTAGAGGGTTTTATAACCCATCAATGATCATGATTCATTGAGGGTTAAGCCTTTTTGTAAACCCTTGGTTATGTCACATGAATTCACCTCTTGGATTGTCACCCAGAGGTTTAATTTGTAACTTATTGACTGCGAGAGGGAATTTTGGGCCTTTGTCCGCCATTAAAAACCTACACAAAACACAAACAAACATTAATTTGAAAACCTGCGAGAGGGGTAAAACTGCATTTTTTGGGTTTCTGAGGCATCATGGGCAATCTGCAAAGGAGAAGGCAGTGGAGGGGCATGGTTTCGGACGCGGAACCATGAGAAAATTCAAACAGAGGTGAAGAACGTTGATTTTTGCATGGGGAGGAGAAAGGTGGTTTTGGAAAACCACAATGGTTATCGCGTGGGTTGAGAGTGGTAAGTAGTATAAAGTGGTGGATGCACAATTCCACTAATCGATTGTCGCGTGTCCAGGGCGAAACTGCCCATTTCATGTGGGTTGGAGGCTTTAAACCTCAGCGCCATTTTCTGCGTGATATTCGATCTAGGCCATCAGATCTCGAGGAGTGAGATCGACAGTGCGAGATGACTCAAGGAGTGGGCGCAAGTTTGTAGGGTGGAGCCCAGTGATAGGTGGCGAGGTTTGTTTGGGCGACAGGGCTAAGTGGAAGGCGGGGCCCTTGTCGCGTAGCGCGAGGTAGTAAGATATGCGGGGATGATGGGGATGCGACAGCCGTTGGATTGGTGGGACCAATCCTGATCAACGGTGGAGATGGATTGATGAAGACGAAACGCAGGGTGAGGGAAAGCAGGCCCGCATCTTAATTTTTCAAAGGTTCGGGGCTTTATACAAGGTGTGGGGGTTAAATATAATAAAAAGGGGTGGAGGCATATTTTTTATGGTGGAAGGGGTTTAGGAATAGGCGGGGGGGTCGGGGTCATATGGGAGTGAAGGGACTAGGGCTTAAGTGGAGAGGGGCTTAAGGCCTATTATGTTCAAAGGGGGTAGATTTATAAAAGCAGGGTTTTATAAGGCTTTTAAAAGGCTCTATAGATAAAAAGGTTAAATTTAAATAATGTAAAGGGATTTTTTTACATTGTTTAAAGCTTTTTAAGAGGAAAATGATGAATAAGGGGGGTTTAGGAGGGTTTTTGGGAAAGGAAAAATGGATTTCAGAGGGGAAAAAGGGAAAGAATGAGAGGGTGTAAGTGGAGTGATAAAACAAGTCAAATAGGCCCAAAAAATGGAGTTTTCTTTAGAGCAGTGGGTTGAACTTTTGAGAAGGCAAAAGATAGGAAAGTTTAGTGAAAAAATATTCAAATTTAGGATGATGAAGGTAGTGAGATTTCTATAACTCACAATGTTTCTCAAATATTGTTTCTAGAAATCCAAAATCATTATTTAGTCATATTTTGATATTAGAAAAAATTATAGATGGCTAACAGTGGCTCCAATTGGGGAGGGCGGCTCCTTTAGGAGGTGTCAAGAACCTTAGATATCAAATCTCTGGAAGAAGTAGACCAGTGCCTATTTTCGCACCTTGACAGACCTCCATTAAAACTTGATGACTTGCTTCTTTGAAGAGGTGATTTTTCAGCATCTAAATCATAACATGATGGCTTCAACTCAACTTCTACCTACCCATCATACTTTTTCTAACATTTTTTCTTCATTGGGTGCATTTGAATTAGCCAACCCTTGACATTATTTTCTTTTGAAAACAGGAAACTAAAAAATTCTACACTTACATTATCCAAGAGTTCAGATTAAGCTGATGAACTCATTTATTTCTCTACCTATTCTAACTATCTGTCAAGATTAAACTGTTTGACATATTTTCATTCTCTAATCTACAACAAAAAATTGAAAACATAACCAAATCAGGATTGGACTGTCTAATTTGTTATGAACATTGATACTTTGTACAATTTTGCATACATAATTTATTTTGTAGATATTTAACACAAAATTTTGAGGGTTGAAATCTGTAATTTTCTTTTTATCCCTCTCTTCCTTTCTTGGTTCAGATTTTGAGCTTTGGAACCAATTTCTTTTCATAATCTAATCTAATCTACTGATAAGCCAAGTTTAAACAGTTTGGAAAATCTTCATTCACTAACCTATCAGCAGAAATTTAAAATTTACTGAGTCATGATTAGGTTGTATGACTGAATAAGGCTTCTTTCCTTCAGCAGTGGCATTTGGACTTGCACGCTTTTAGAACTTATCTTTTTTTTTTTGGTATGGGGTTGTACCTTTTCTTTTTCTGCCCTCTTTTTCTTTATTTTTCTATTTTGTATTTATTTTTCTCTGATTCTTTTTTCTTTAAACAATGCTATATGCAATGGATAAATATTTGAACTTGGCATCACTAATGGAAATAATGTTTGAGCATCCTGCCATTGACAGGACCTCCAAAAAATTATGTTCCATCCATCTCTTGTAAGAAAAATACATTGTTTCCTCTGGCAAAATGGATGATGTAGGGACCTTACCACAAATTTTCAAACTTACCATGTTTTCCCTTGTCTTCTCTCCTTCAGTCCCATTTGAGCACTTTGTCACCAATGTTGAAATCATTTGCTTTTGTCCTTTTGTTAAATATCTTCTTGATGTTTTCTTGCACTTGTTGCGTTCTATTGTAGACTTCCTCTCTTGTTTGCTGCAATTGTATAGTCTAATTTATCCTTCTTATCATGTCATTTTCTTCAGACTGTACTTCTTGGATCAGCTTCATAACTGGAACTCATAGGCTTGCTGGAAAAATTGCATTTGCTCCATAAACTAGCTGGTAGGGAGACATTCCAATTGATTTCTTGCATGTTAACTTGTCTACCCATAATGCATGTACTAGCTTGCTGTGCCATGATTTTTTATTTTCCCCCAGCAACTTTTTGATGATGTTCACCAAATTGTTTTTTGAGGATTCTTCCAGCCCATTACCTTGAGGGTAATAACTTGTGGAATGACCCAATGTGATCTGATATTTGTGGCAAAAATCCACTATCCTTTTGGATCTAAAGGCAACAACATTATCGGTGATAATCTTCCTAGGACAACCAAATCTAGACAAAATATGGTTTTCAAGGAATTTAATGATGACTAGATCAATGGCAGTCCTAGAGGGGATGGCCTCTATCCATTTTGTAAAGTAATAAGTTGTTGTGAGGATCCATTTATGTTGGGTAGATGAAGAAGGATGGATTTCCCCAATGAAGTCTAGGCCTCATTGTTGAAAAGGAGCTTCAACAAAAATAGGATGCAAAGGTAAGGGTAAGAGTTTTCTTTTGCCTTCAAAGCTTTGAAATTTGTGGCAAGAAACTACTAATTTATGGATGTCTTGGAAGAGGGTGGGCCAATAATAACTAGCTCTAAGGATTTTGTTGACAGTTATTTTCTAATAGAGGTGGCCTCCACATTCCCCTTCATGAAACTCATGCTTGATCTTATCTGCATCATTCCCAAAAAAACATTTAAGCAATATACCACTAGCATTTTTCCAATATAACCATTTATCTATAATGCGGTAATTTACAGCTTTTAATTTCAAGAATATTTTCTTTGTCTTAGATAAACCAGGAGGAACATTAAGATAGAAAAGCACATATAAAATATCAGCATACCAAGGTGAATTCAGCAATACTTCTTCAACATGAGGGGTTGTGCATTCTTCTTGTTCTTCTAAAACATGAACCATATTCATATATAAGGCTTTGAGATTTGATTCAGCCATAATTTTTGCAAGTCCTTGTCCTTTGATCAGTTTAGTGGGTTTGATTTCCAAGTCATATTCTAATATAATAGCAATCCACTTTCCTCTTTTTCCATCAGGATCTTGTGTTAAAATGTCTTTCACAACTGTGTGTGGGACAAATGCAATGATGTGTGAGTGTAAAATGTAAACTCTGAAATGTTTCAAGGCCTTGATCAAGGCAAAAGCCTATTTTTCCATTATGTTATATTTCAGGGGTGCATTTCTTAATGCCTTGTTGAAAAATGAAATGGGCTGCTATTGTCCTTTTATGTTTTTCTGAAGTAGGACAACAGCAACTGTATGTTCTGATGCAAAGGAGAAGATGAAGAAATCTTAATTAAAATCAAGGCTAATGAGAACCAGTGTTTGGGTAAGTGCTTTTTTAACCAGTTCAAAGTATTTCTTTTCTTCAATGGTCCATTTAACTCCTATTTCCCTTTTTAGCGTGTTTTTTATGTTTCTAAGGAGTTCAACAAGGTTTGGTATGAACCTTCTCATGAAATTAATCTTTCTAATGAAAGATTGTAGTTATTTTATATTTTTAGGATGACTGATTTGAAATATTCCTTCAATCCTTTTTGGTCTATCTTTATTCCCTCTTCTGATATGATATGGCCTAGAAGTTTGCCTTCTTGGAGGCCAAATAAAGTTTTCTTGGGGTTTAAGGATAAACCATACTTTCTACATTTCTCAAATACTTTTCTTAGGTGAGCAAGGTGTTCTTCATCTGCTTTGGAATAGATTGTGATGTCATCTAAATAGATCATAATGAAGAAGCCTATCTCTTCTGAGAAAGCAATATCCATGGCTCTTTGGAATGTGGCACCAGCATTCATTAAACCAAAGGGCATTTTCACATACATGAAAGTTCCCCAAGGTGTAGTGAAATTTGTTTTAAGTTGATTATCGGGGTGTACTAGCACTTGGTTGTATCCTGAAAAGCCATCTAGCAAAGAAATTTCTTAGAAACTACTACCCTCTATAAGATATGATCCATTTTGGGCAAGGGTTAGTTGTCCTTTAAAGAGGCTTTGTTTAAGTTTCTAAAGTCTATGCAAAGCCTTATTTCTCCTATTTTCTTCCTCACAGATACAAGATTGGATACCCAGTCTGAGTATCTCACTGGGACTATGATTCCAGTATCATACATTTTTTTGATCTCTTTCTCCACCAGAGGCAACTGCATAGGGTTTATTCTGCGCAATTTTTTTCTAAAAGGTTTCTGGTTTTCTTTGAGGGGTATCTTATGCTAAATTATCTCTGTATCATATGATTTTAAGTCCTCATAACTCCAAGAAAAAACATTAGAAAATTCTTTAAAAATCTCAAGATATTTCAGTTTTATATGAGCTAGCAGTGTTTTGGATAATTTAATCATTTTAGGCTCTTCTTTAATGCCTATATTGCACTCTTCTATTTCAGTTTCAGTGGGTTCCATTTTTGGCTTTTTGGAAACATCATTAAAGTCAAACAATTATTCTAGAGGCACTAGTCCCTTTGGCAAGTTATCAGTGTTAGACTGCAGCACTTCAAAATATTCTTGTTCTAAATTAGTGCTCAGCTCTGTCTTTTGTGGGTGTAGGAAATCCTATATCTATTTATCTCCTTCAAAGACTTGCCAATATTTAATATTATCAGGGACTGCTGGTCTATATTTAACTTGGACTGTGTATTGTTTTCTCTCATAAGGTTTTTGACATGCACTAATAGCAAATGCTAAACCATTGGCAAGAATGTTTTGGCTTCTAGGGACAAAGTTAAGCTCATATTCTGCGAATGTTTTCAAAAGGTCAACAACATCATCTCTATATGCTTGTAATATTGGATGCTTGGCACTATATTCTCCATTCACTTGTTTAATAATCATTTCTGAGTCCCCATGAACAATTATCCTCTTGGCTCCTAATTTTCTCAATAATTACAGTCCTAAGAGGAGAGCCTCATATTCAGCTATGTTATTTGTGCATTGAAAGTTTAGTTTGTATGAATTGCCCTCAGCATGATTATTTTCTATGTTATGCACCCATATGCCTGCTCCTGAACCAGTTTTACTACAAGACCCATCAAAACTCATACTCAAAAGAGGTTCACATTCAGATTTATTAAAGTAATTTATGTCCTCTTTGTCCTATTTATTTTTGCTATCACTATGTTTTTTTTTAGGATCTGCACTATGTTCATTTTCACTTTGTTCCTCAAGGTTTTCACTATGTTGAGTTTTATCTTATTTTTCATAATCAACCCTGTGTTGATGGTTGGTTTGTTGCCTATGATCTTCATCATGTTTTCTGTGATGTTCTGAGTTAGCAAACTATTTTATCTTTTTCGCCTTTCTTCCCTCTTTTCCTATTGCTGGTTTGTCATCTCCTTCTCCTTGCTCATTAAGATTTTCATCATTGTAAAGAATGAATGATTCAAGGTCGGTGTGAATAGAATAAAGTGGGGAGTTGTCTAGTTTTTCTTGACTACTAACCATGTATTTCATGTGTGTTTCCCTATATAGTCTTCTTGGTTGACTAAAGACAGGGATGGTTACATAAGTCATATCCATCTGTAGGGTACCTTGGAGTTTATCACCCTATGACCTTGAAAGGAGCATGCCATATTTATGAGGTATATCAACCACTACAATGTCCATCACTAAGCTCTTGGCTGGTATTTGTGTTAAGTTTACACATAAATATTTGATCAAGCCTAGACATTTAACTCTGTTGGAATCAAAGGAGTATAAATCTTTGTGAGGTCTAGTTATCTCAAGGCCTAGTCTCTCCATCACTACTTTCTGCATTAGGTTGTGGGAGGCTCCTGAGTCAAGCATGACATTGTGCAAAATCTTATCATGGATGTTTAGACTTACATAAAAGGGAGGAACACCTCCTTCTTGAAATTTTCCTTCTACTTCAGGTCCAAACAGAAGCTCAGGCTTGTCATCATTCACATTGACAGAATCAGTGTGTTCTCCTATGTTTAAAGCTATTAAAATTTGGGTTTTATATATATCATGGGTGACTAATTCAGTAAGAGGAACAAGGATCTTGATTTTGGCAATTTCACTCTCTATGCTGAAAGGTATCTGAGCTTTCGAAATGTTCAGATCAACCTTCTTAGTCACTGTTTTCTCAGCAAATTCAGCTTTCTAGTTTTTATGATGAACAACAGTTAAAATAGTTTTGCTAGGAGAATTTGACTGATTTTCTAGTGCTACTTTGTTCATCATTGTGCTTGTCATTAATTTGGTTGTTTTTTCCTTTGTTTTTATTAGAACTTTCAGCCACTGTTTTGTTGTTTTTTGCTGTCTTTTTAGAAATGTTTTCAGAATTGTTTCTAGCATAAATTTCAGAGGTTTTATTCTTGGTAGTGTCTTGATTATTTTCGATCCTAAGGGAATATTGTCTATGTACTTACATTATATAATTTTCAAAGCCTTGTTTGTAATCTTCAGATTCTGGGCTTTCTTCATCATAGGGTGTAAATATGCCTTGTTCTTCTTCATTTAGGAAAACAGTATCCTCATTGTTTACTCCAAATAAGTTTATGTGATCTCCCTCTGCTTCTTCAATCACTCCCTCATCTTCATCAGCATAGTTTTTTTGAAAAGGAGGTCTGACTTGCTGATCAGGGCCTCTTTGTTTAATTTGAGGGGGATTCCTTCTAAAGTTTTGGTTCTAATTTTTATTTTTATTTTGAGGAGCTGTTTGGTTTTCTTTAGGATAAGCTCTCTCATTTATGTTAATTCTCTCCATCATCATCTCCATGGTTCTAACCAGACTATCAATTTTTGAATCTGATGTGGAGGGTCCAGCTTCATCTTTGTAGGTAACCTTTTTCTCTGCTTTCAATCTAGCCCTTTTGGCATTTAGGTTGGCTTCTACACTTACTGCCCCTTTCTGCATATCTTCTAATGTGAGGGGTTCTCTCTCCCTTAATTGATAACACATGTCTCGGTCAAATCCTTCAGGAAACTTCATTAAGGCTAAGCCTTGTGGGGGTTTCATTTTTGGAGGGAATGCATTATACACACTATTGAATCTAGTGCAATAATCTTGGACACTCTCTCCAGCATTTCTTTTAAGGTCATTGATTCTGATAGGATTTGAAGGGGATTTCTTGACTTCCCATTTGTTTAGGAATAGTTTATGAAAATTAGAGATATCATTAATACTGTTAGGGGTTAAGCCTTTGAACCATTTTCTTGTTTCTCCCCCTAAGCTTTGAGAAAAAATTCTAAGTTTAACAGTTTCATCATCTATTTCTTATCTGTCAAAGTAGTCATTCATTATGTCCACATTTTTTTGAATTGTAGTAGAACTACTAGCATCATATAATGGAATCTTGGACTAATATTCCTATGGTAGAGCAACTAGAGGTAAAGGAAGGGCTAAGGGAGCATACCATGTTGCTATGATATGAGCTTATGGATACAATGGGGGATTAACAAATGGAGTTAGATGATGAAATGGAGTGGTTTGAACAGTGGATGTATGGGTGGGTGTAGCTGAAGTACTTGGACCAGCTAAGTGATGTTGAGCAGATTTAGGATGAGAGAAGCCAAAGTTATGGAGAAAATGGAAATCAGGAGGAGTGGAAGGGGAGGCTTCCCTACTATTACTTTGTTGTGAGTTTACAGGCTCAAGGTTTATCTGGTCTATACCACTTTGTGACTTGGTTCTAGATAGGTTTCTTATATGAGGTAATTCAACTTGGGTATTTTACAAGTTCATAAGGTTTTCAGGAAAAGAACTTGCTCTGTGCATTAGTCTGTCAATAGTTGGGTTTTTAGATGTAGGAGACTTCCTAAGGATGCTTTTAGGATTGTCAACTATTCCAGGAGGATTTGGGTCAGGATGGGATCTAGTACAGATTCTTCTAGAAGCCAGGATTTTGGACCCAACAAGTCAGAAAGGTTTTTTTTTTAGAGGTATAACAGTCTTAAAAGAGATACTTAATCCACAAATTATTCTTGACTGGGTATTTTTTAATGTTTTGATGGTCTAATAAGTTTCCCAATGGAGTCAATGGAAAATTAGTGGATTCACTAGGTGGAAGATTTTTACTTTTTTTTTGACTGATTGTTTCCCACCATCATTAATCAGAAACCATTCTTAGACAATAATTGATTCATCGTTAAACTAATGAGGTTTTCTGAGTTTTGAGTGAATCTAAAATGTTTATTACTCAATATCCCCAGTATGGTCGCCACTATGTTGGCTCCCTGTAATTTGCAAGAGTGGCAAGGACAAACACTGCAGGCGCCACATCAGAACCACTTTGGAATCCTAGGACCTAGCCTTCCTAGATTCAGAAATGGATCTCTCTATAAAGGTGTTTTCAATTGATATATCTTTGTGCTCTTTGTTCAAGATATTAGGCTAGTTATGAAGTTCTAAGGACTTGTTGTTTTTGGTTGGATTAATTGATAGATTGAAAGATCAATGGTGTAACTGATTGAGGGAATGTGTCAGCTAATCAAATAGACTGTGAGAAAACATCAATCCATTGGGCTATGGAGTCATAAAAGGATTTAATTTTTCATCAACTCTACAAGGGTATTCATAGGGCAAGCTAACTATATCATGTGGATTCTTTAGATTAGGTTGTGATATGAAACAATAATAAGTTGTGAAGGCGGTAAAGCAATAGTTAGTTAAGAATCTTCTAGCTCTACGTAAACAAGAAAAGCCTTTTAAGGTAACTGTTTGGAGCAAGCCAAAGGACAGGGAAAACCATAGAATTCGTTGGACAAACTTTAATAAGCAAAACTCTAAGAAAAAAATCCAGTAATTCAAGAACTACTTTCAGATAAAGAAAACATATAAGATAACAGTGAGAATAGTCTAAGATCAAATAGAAATAATCAAATCTACTTTTTCCTAACTCTCAAAAGACTCTTCAAAGAAACATTTTAAGGCAGACCAGAGGGCAAGGCTTACCATAAACCTCTATGGTTTAGACTTTAATAAGCATATCATAAAGAAAGGTCCTAAAAAAAATATCTCAAGTCTTACTCAAAGGAACATGGATTCACCATAATTTCCTTGGTTTCACTCTATTGAATCATTTCCAAGACAATAAGCTAGATATAACTGGAAGGCAATTAATAATCTTCCAATCAGACCTTGCAGATGAAAACATAAATATAAAGAATACAGAAAGAAATAGGGTGTTGAAACAACAAATCCTAATCTAAAACTTCGGCTTCTTTGTCAGAGAAAGATGGACATAATGGAAAAACATAAGGGAAAACAATGACAATTTAGGAAAACTTCACCATTGATATAGCTCAAGGATCTGGTGAACTTGCTTGTATTATTGATGATGAAACCAGTGAAAATACTCCATGTACAATACTCTCTGCAAGTTAAAGCTTTCTTCAGTTTAGTCTAGCATTCCTCAACTAGCTTAGGAGCAGAAATCAATCCAATACCCATCAAGTAACCAACACTTAAAATGAAGCTCATATGCAATATTTATATGCAAAATGAGGAGGTGCTGCCAAAATAGGGTGTTTAAATGTTATTTATTACAGAGTTAATGTTTTTTGACCTTTGAGACCATGCAAGGCCCAAGGCAAAAATATCTAAAAGAGTTACTCTGAAATAATAACTTTGTCTTAACTTATGAGTTATTTTAGTTGAATATTTGACTTTAAAGGCTTTATAATAACTTTGTAATAAATTTTGAGCTGCTTCAAAATATCTCTGACTGTGTAATACCTGCTTGATTCCTTTATTGAGATAAAACATGTTGTAGGTGGAAAATTTGTCTTTGGAGAAGTAATTGTTCTTTTTTTGAGTCATTCGAAGTTGTCTTTGGGTTGATCTACCTTTGTTTTAATCATCAAACACTGTTTAGACCTTTTGGACTTTGATTTAACTTTATAATCTACTTTTTATATCTTTATTCTTCATTTCTGCTTTATGGATGTTTGTTTGTTCATATTTTGCTTTTAAACCTTTGACCTTTATCCTTAATCATTGTCTTCATGGCTAATCCTTTGTGTCTTATCCTTTGATCTCGAATTAGCCTTTAATCCTTTTGTCCTTCATTGTCTTCATTGCTTCTCTGACTATAGTTGTTCTTTGCGTGTAGGGAAGCGTTCTTCATGTGCTAGAGGATTTTATAACCCATTGATGATCATGATTCATTGAGGGTTAAGTCTTTATGTAAACCCCTGGTTCTGTCATATGAATTCACCTCTCAGGTCGTCATCCAGAGCTTTAATTTGTCACTTATTGACTGAGAGGGCATTTTGGGCCTTTGTCTGCCATTAAAAACCTGCACAAAACACGAACAAACATTAATTTGAAAACCTGCGAAGGGGTAAAACTATATTTTTTGGGTTTCTGAGGCATCGAGGGTGATTTATAGAGGAGAAGGGAGTGGAGGGGCATGGTTCCAGAGGCAAAACCATGAGAAAATTCAAATAGAGGCGAATAAGGTTGATTTTGGCATGGGGGAGGAGAAAGGTGGTTTTGAAAAATCGCGGTCGTTATTGCGTGGGTTGAGAGTGGTAAGTGGTATCAGGTGAGGGCTGCGTAATTCCACTAATCGATTTTCACGTGTCCAAGGCGAAACCACCCATTTCGCATGGGTTGGAGGCTTTAAACCTCGGCGTCATTTTTTGCGCGATATTTGATCTAGGTCGTCAGATCTCAAGGAGCGAGATTGACGGTGCGGGATGACTCGGGGAGTGGGCGTAAATTTTTAGGGTGGAGCCTAGTGATCGATGGTAAGTTTTGGTTGGGCGGCAGGGCTAAGTGGAAGGTGGGGCCCTTGTCACGTAGCACGAGGCAGTAAGATATGCGGGGATGATGCGGAGGCGACAGCCGTTGTATCAGTGGGACCAATCCCGATCAACGGTGGAGATGGATTGATGAAGACGAAAGGTGGGGTGAGGGAAAGCGGGCCCACATATTAATTTTTCAAAGGTTCAGGGCTTTATAAAAGGTGTGGGGGTTAAATAGAATAAAAAGGGGCGAAGGCATATTTTGTATGGTGGAAGGGGTTTAGGAATAGGCGGGGGGTCGAGGTCATATGGGAGTGAAGGGACTAGGGCTTAAGCAGAGGGGGGCTTAAGGCCTATTATGTTCAAAGTGGCTTGATTTATAAAAGCGAGGTTTTATAAGGTTTTTAAAAGGTTCGTTAGATAAAAATGTGAAATTTAAATAACGTAAAGGGATTTTTTTACATTGTTTAAAGCTTTTTAAGAGGAAAACGATGAATAAGGGGGGTTTAGGAGGGTTTTTGGGAAAGGAAAATTTGATTTCAAAGGGGAAAAAGGGAAAGAATGAGGGTGTAAGTGGAGTGATAAAATAAGTCAAATAGGCCCAAAAAATGGAGTTTTCCTTAGAGCAGCAGGGTGAACTTTTGAGAAGGAAAAAGATAGGAAAGTTTAGTGAAAAAATAGTCAAATTTAGGATGATGAAGGCAGTGAGATTTCTAAAACTCACATTTTTTCTCAAATATTGTTTCTAGAAATCCAAAATCATTATTTAGTCATCTTTTGATATTAGCAAAAATTATAGATGGCTAACACCAACAAGATTGAATTGTGGGTATTATTCCAAATAGGGTATACTATACATATACCAGATAGGGGAGAAGCATCTATAACCCTATGTAGATATGGTAGAATCATCTCAACCATGTGGGTAACATATAGGGGTGATCCCCTATTGTCCAGAGATCCCTAAACCCCATGAGCCCTCTATCTCAGTTCCTCACACTAGGAGCTTAACAAGGGGGAAGAGTTGGCTTAGTGTCCTCAATCAGTGTTAAACCTTATTAGGAGGGGTCACATTCATCAGTCCAAGATGCTCTATGAAGACCAATAACTTCCCTTTCAGTAAATATTTGGTGAGAATATTTGCAATATGTTCATCTGTCGATATGTGATGGAGTCTAACAACTCCTCTCTTCACCATGTCTCAAATGAAGTGATATTGAATCTCTATGTTCTTGGACTTTTCATGAAACAAAATATTCTCTTCTATATGGATCCCACTCTTGTTACTAAAATATATCATTGTAGTGTCTAGGACCTGCTCAAATATCTCTTTAAAGAGCTTCCTCAACCAAATTTCTTTGTAGCTAGCCATGGTAGAGGAAATATACTCTGATTTGGTAGTACTCAATGCTATAGAGTTTTGTTTCCTGCTCATCCATGATATCATGGAAGATACAATTCTAAAACATCATCCATATGTACTCTTCCTAGCAATAAAATTTCCTACCCAGTCAGTTTCGGTGTATCCCTGAAGTCAAACATCTCCAACAGAATACCTCAGACCAAGTGTGATTGTCCCATGCAAATATCTCAATATATGTTTGAAATTTATGCTATGTGGATGTAGGGGCTCAGTCATGAATTGAATCAACATGTCACTGCATAGCATATTTCTAGACAATTGTTCACAAGGAACATCAAAGCCCCAATGAATTGTCTATACTCGGGAGGATTTACAAAATCGGGTCCTACAGCTTCTCCACATAACTTCTTGAATTTCATTTCCATCGTAATAGCCATGGATTTTCATTTTTTCATTCCAAATATTTGCAACATCTTCACAACATATTTTCCTTGTGAAAGGAAAATCTCATTGGGCCTTTCTCATACCTCAAGGCATAGGAAGTAGTTCATGATTCCGAGGTCCTTCATTTTGAATCTAAAGGCTAGCTCCCTCTTACACTTGATCATCATAGGCTCACTACCTGTTAAGAATAGAGCATCAACATACAGAACCAAAATTAACATCATACCTTGGACTACGTTGAAGTATAGTTTGGGAGAGGCATTTCTTCTTGTGAATCCCAGTTTCATCAAATAATTATTTATGTGGGTGTACCAAGCTCTGGGAGCTTGCTTTAAACCATACAATTCCTTCTTCAACCTGTAACATGTGTTATTTGATCCTCCACCTCAAATCCATGTGGTTTCCGAACATTCACTTCTTCCTATAATATGCCATGAAGGAATGTGTCCTTTACATCCATCTGATGAAGAGTCCATCCTTGACTTGTGGAAAGGGCTAATATCAAATGGATGGTTGTGTATCGAGCCATAGGTGAAAATATATCATCATAGTATTCTCCCTCTTTCTATGAGAATCCTCGAGCCACAAACTTTGCCTTATATTTCTCAATGCTACCATCAAATGCATGCTTGATATTGAATAGCCACTTTGAAGTTACCACATATTTCCCCTTCGACCTCCACACAACATCCCATACATAATTTTTCATTACCAATTCATATTCCTTGGCCATAACATCTTTCCAAGCTTATTATTTTACCGCTTCTTCGAATGTGGAATTTTTTTCTTGAATCATAGTGCTCATGGTTGTAACATATCCTTGGTACCTGCATTATTTCTTTCTTTCTCTAAATGACCTTCGAATGGGAACATGTCTCTTAGAATCCTCTAGAGTGTCACGAAACAAAAGTGGTATCTTCCTAGTAGGAGGACCACTTGGAGGAGAATCTAAGGGATCCATAGGCTCCATGGGATCATCAAACATATCAGTCTTGGACTCGGGTGTGGAAGGACCATCTATAATATCCTTGTCATCATGATTCTTCTCGGGAGGAGGAGGTGGATGAAGATCTCTTTCTTTTCCAAGAGAAACAACTTCATTGAATGTTACATCCCTGATAATTTCAATCTTCCTTTGACCAGGAATATATATTCTATATGATTTATAATTTTCACAATAACCAACAAACATACATTTTATTCCTGTAGCCTTTAACTTGTTCCTTTTTTATTTCGGCACATGAAAGTATATGAGGCATCCAAATATACAAAGATGGATAATTTCAACTTTTCCACCTGTGAACACTTATTTGGGGGTCTTATTTTCCAAATCTTGATGAGGTACCCTATTTTGTACATATACAACAACATGAGTTGCTTCCCCCTAAAGGAACTTTGGTACCTTTTGATCATGGAGCATGGAACGAGCAACTTCTAGTATAGACTTGTCCTTCCTTTCTACTAATCCTTTTTTTTATGTATAGGGAACAATTGTTTCCTTCTTGATCCCTCCTTTCTTGCAAAATTCTATGAACTCATTTGACATGTATTCCCCACCATTGTCAGACCTGAATAATTTTATTTTATTCCATGTTTTATTGTCAACCAAAGCTTTGAATTCCTTGAATATTTCAAAGGCTTCATCCTTGTGCTTCAAAAAGTATATCCATGTCTTTCTTGAGAAGTAATCAATGAACGCGATGTAGTAGAGATGAACACCAAAATAATTCATAAGCATCAGACCACATATATCAGAATTAATGAGATGGAGGATTTCATTTGTCTTATTCTTACTAGAGGGGAATGGTCCCCTTTCCTTCTTTCCACTCACACAACTTGGACATACTCCATCATGTTGGTCTTGAACATCAGGAATACCAGAGACCAATTTATTCAATTTCGGAGGAGCATCATAATGTAGATGAGCCAATATTCGGTGCCACAACTTTCTTAGATGATTAATATTATGAACCAATGCTAGAAGTGGTCTTCTATTGACTCTATAGAATCCTTCAAATCTTGATCTTAATGTCAATGCATCTCTCATAGGTGAATCGACAAACCAAGTAAGAAATTTTCCCTCGATGAAGGAAACCATCGTCCTTTTATCCTCCAATGCAGATATAGATACGAAATTATTCATTAATCCCGATACATACATAACCTCATGCAGAAGAATGGATTCCCCATACTTAAAATGAAGTCTGAAATGCCTAAATCCTTTCATGAGATAAGTGGAGTTGTCTCCAAGAATAACCTTCAACTTAGTCTCCCTCTCTACTATATTAGAGAGAACTTCCTTATATAAAGATAAATTATGAGTGGCCCCACTATTAACCAAAAAACTATCACACGAATCCAGAGGAGAAGAACTAGTAAGGGCATAAATAAGAACGTATTCAGATTTAATTACAACATTAATTTCACACCTAGGAAATATTGACTTCTTTTGAGGATGATGATATTCTTCATGGTCGCTTGAGGTATCTATTTTTATTCTCTCATATCTTTTATCACGATTATTTCTCCAATCGTCTTTCCTTCTGTGATTATTATATTTTTTGTTGTTTCTTCTTGTGTTGTAACGTGGTATTTTGTTCTTCTTAGGACAATATCGAGCATAATGGCCCTTCTTGTGCCAATTATAGCATTCAATATGATATGTCTTTCATTCCTTGTTTTTTCATTTTGAGGAGGAGGACTTCTTGATGGACCTCCTTTTCCTTTACTCTTTTTTTTTCATGAGTGATATATGAAGTGGGATATCCCTCTTCATGATTTTGAATTATTCTTCTTGATACCATCCTTGATTCTTCTTGAGTAAGCTTTCCAATAATTTCATCAAATAACGGGAAGACATTATTGTTGCTTATAATAGTAATGAAGGTTTCCCAAATAGGAGGGAGACCTCTAGGAGTCACAAGATATCCTTATGATATAGGATTGTAAAACTTCTCTTTTGTTCATCTTGGCATCTTTGAGTTGATATTTCAAAGTGATGATCTCATTCAAATTATTGATTTCATACATGTTTGTTATCTTACCCATTAGGGGAATTTTGAGGTCTAAAATGGGCCTCCTAAGGAAATTATAAAATAATAGTGGAAAAAATCAATAAGATTGGATGACATCACCAAATTTTAGAGGGAAAAATGAAAAAACTACTTTTTCAACTCATATTTTCAACTTATCTCCCAAAGTTTTTACTAAAATTTTGAGCGGGAGTACTCGTTGGATGCAAAATTTAATTTCTCTTCCAAGGAGTACCCATGTTGCATACTTTCGATAGGTCCTACTACAAGAAAAATGAGAAATACATGAAAAACGTGATTGTAATCACGTTTTTTTATGTATTTATAATTTTTCATGTAGAAGATTCCATCGAAAGTATGCAACATGGGTACTCCTTGGATGAGGAATTAAATTTTGCATCCAATGAGTACTCCCACTCAAAATTTGAGCAAAAACTTTGGGATATAAGTTGAAAATACGAGTTGAAAAAGTAGTTTTATTATTTTATTATTTTTTAATATTTTCACCCTTTTACTTAAAAAATGGTGAATCATCCCCCATGGTTGACATCATCATCTTGAATCTTATTGGTTCTTATAAAGTTTATTTTTGTTGTACATCTTTCTTAGGAGGCCCATTTTAGACCTCAAAACTCCCCTAATGCATACATGTCGTTTGACTTCCTTAAATTTCTAACATATGCAAGTAAATGATCTTATAAACCATCAACTATAATTTTCTTTTCTTTGGACTCGCCTTTTCTTGTACTTGTTTTCCAGGGAAGCAAAATAATTTTATAGAGGCTCGGGCATTCTTCCTTTAATGTACTCCAACACATCATTGTTTTTTTCTATGACTTTCCATGTAGAAAAGTTTGATGAGTCACCCAAATTTTCATTCTCCTTGAAGGTAGAGGAAGACGTCTTCACTTTAACTAGATAATTTCCTTCAAATTTCCAAGGAAGATGGCTTCAATGCTTTTCCTTCACCTTAGCTCTGATCCCATGTTAATTTTTCAGATTTTTCTATGTTGTTTAAATTAGTTCAGCCCAATCCAATTATTCATTTAGAAATGCATCCAATTATTAACAATGTTTCTAATCATAAGAAGTAACTAAAGATAGAAAAATATATGCAATGACAAAGGAGACAATAACACAACCACAAGAGACATCAGATTGGTCAAAGACTAGAGAAAAACCCCATAAGGGGGAAAACCCTTTCAAAATTTCTTCTTATTAGAGTGTCATAAAATGTTTCAGCAGAAAGTACAATGAGACCAATACATAATATTTCAACAAATATTTACACTGTCAAAATCATAAACATACTTCCAGAATCACTGTCAATCAAAGAGAAACCTTCCAGCCTTCAGATATCTATGGTCAACTCTAGTCAACTATAAAACCCTAGCTCAGAACCCTAGTCGTACTCATCAATAAATTATGTGTGATTGTGACTTCTCAGTTTCTATCTGAGGCACTATAAGCAAGTGAACTTGACTCGTAGTCGCTCCCTAAGGTATTGTGAGCATGCCACTATAAAGCATAATTGACTCAAACCCTCAATTGCTCCCTAGAAGTTGTTATGTGAGAGAATATGATTCCCTAGTCACTCCTTGAGCCCGCGACTATGGACCAGAACTGACTCAAAACTCAATCACTCCTTGTGATATGTTATGCAAGCAACTATGATGCCATAGTCTCTCCCTGAGCCAATATGTGCATGCGAATATGTACTATAACTGACTCAAACTCTCGGTCGTTCCCTACCATATGTTATGTGAGTGATTTTGGCTTCCCAGTCACACTCATAGACACTGTGTGTGTGTGTGTGTGTCTACAGTCGGAACTAACCTATGGTGATCCTAACAAAAACCCTAATCCATGCGAGCCTTAAACCAAAAACTTCGGGTCTTGAGTGAGATTCCTTTGACGTACCTATGTGAGCCATGATAATGTTCAATTGAGCTTGAGTTATCTTATATTTGCAGGCTTCCATGAGGGTCCATTTGATGTTGAGGCCAACCTGTCCAATTGACATCAGTGAGTTCATAAAATTAAAAACCAACTTCTGCTTCTCCAAATGAGGTGATATTTAGGTCGATTTTGGTCCTCTTAAAATGAGAAATTCAATGAAATCATAATCTCTTTCATCTGAGTTATCCAAAGTGGAATTTGACCCTGATTTCATAAATTAACAAATCCACCATATTTATGTTTAACACCAATAATATATATTATGTATGTAGGCATTATGTTGGTGCTCAAATCATCTTGATAACTAAGGACAACCTAATACCACATCACTGAGGATCCTAGATCCTCTCACTCTAGGTGACAAGGGTTGGCCTCCCTTCCACTCTAGGATCCTAGATCGTTGTAAAATAGCATGAATTAAATATATTTTCTAAGTAAACAAATAAATAAGTGATATTATTGAATAAGAGTGTTATAAATAAAATAATGTTTTTTGGAAAAAAGTGATGGTACATACATAACTCATGAAAACTTATTAAATTAAAACTTCATTAACGAAAAAGAGGTAAATTAATATATATATCATAATTGACAAAGGTTAGTAAGAAATAAAATTAAAATAAAGAAAATAAATTAATTAAAGCACACTAATGTTAAATACATCTAATTGAACTATATGGTTTAAATAACATAACATCAAGTATTATTATTATTATTATTATTTAACCTGTATAAAAATTAGAATCATTTAATATAATAATTTTTAATAATTAATATTGGATAAATATTAAATTAAATGTAATGTGTGAAACATTAGACAATCTAAACAATTTGAATAATCGCTAATAATTTCACGTTTTATAGTGAGGGAAAACAATGAAAACAAGAATAAAAAAATAAAGAACTGGTTTTATGGCTTTTGAATTTACAATGCACATAACCCTAAATATCATGTATTCATGGATTAAACCTGCAACCAATAAACTCAAAACATGATTTAAAAACCCTAGATATAAAGTATTGCAAAGTATTTAAAATCATTTAATATATTTGAGAATAATGCATTATCAAGTTAAGCCATCATTATGAAACAATAAACCAATGTATAAAATTGAAATTAAAATAAAAAACAATGGAAGAAAATAAAAGAAATAAATTATAATATTATTAATAAAACCTCCATATCCAATGAATGAGAGATGGTTGTAATAGTTAAAGTCTTCTTTCTCGGAGCTACCATCCTCAACCTGCCAAAAATCCTAGAAAAATCTTCTACATCTTCTTTTAAAAGTTTGGAAGTTCGAATGCAATTGCATTAATAATAATTATTTTGACTAAATGTAATACATATTTCGTCATTGAAATAAATTCTTGCTCGAATTCTCCACATTAAAATTCATTTGAATAATATTCTCGCATTAATGTGTGTGTGTGTGTGTGTATTCTCTATTATTAAACATTATAATAAATGAAATTAAACCATAAACTTACTTTTCATAATTTTTTCCTTATTTAATTTTTACCTTAGGTGATACCTAGTATCATTTTCTCACTGTATAAAACATTATGTCATAAATGATGTATTTAACATGAACGTATTTCCATAAACACAAGATAGAATCCAAAATATTAAATTTACTATGATTTTCCCTTTTAAATATTAAACGCTTACATTTCTAAAAAAAATGCCATGAAATCTCAATGCTTCTCCCATGTCAAATTGATGTCTATGCAATTTCTTCCCCCAACCATTAGAACTAAAAAAAATGAATTTAAAGAAATAAAATATATATATTAGATTTTAATTATAAATTCCAAATTTCTACTTTGATATAGATTTCAAATAATTTTCTAAACAACTTAGACTATATTTTTTATAAAATGTCAAAAATATATAATATATAAATTTGAGTTTCAAATAAGATTATATATATATATATATAATTATAATTATAATCATAATTTTTAATAAATAAATACCTATATATTATAATTTTAAATAACACATATATAATACATATGGATTTCAATATAATGCATGTATTATATATAAGTTTAATATATATATTGAACTTTATTCAAAATCTTTCTTAAACGTATTTAATACCTTTGTCGGTCCAAGGATGAAAGAGAGAGTTGAGTGCAATTCGGGTCTGATGCGTTATGCGTTATATTAAATGTCTTAACATATTCCACATGAAGACAATTCGAATACATTGAAGGGTGGTATATAGGGTATTTGGTTTAAATATTTTTTAGGGGCACAATTCGAATCCATTGAAGGGTGGCAGATAGGGTATTTGGTTTAAATATTTGTTAGGCGCACAATTTGAATCCATTGAAGGGTTGTAGGTAGGGTATTTGGTTTAAATATTTGTTAGGGGCAGAAGGATCAAAGAATACGTTGCCTCCTTTACTCACATGCATGTTAGTGTAGTGATCCTTTCTGTGATTCAACATGCTCTATTTAGGAGGTAGAGTAGTTATTATGTGGGAAGGTAGGGAAGTTATTAAGATTTTGTTATTATTAATTTTTTTATTAATTAATATAATTCATGTGCATTGTGTTTTGGTTTATTTAAAAATTAATATTTTATTTAATATATGATTGACTTTTGTTTATTAATTTGTAATTAATTTGTTTTATTTAATTTTTTTTAATATTTATTTTTTTATAATTATTTTAATAATAAGGAGTATTAAAATGATATTTATAACTTATTAGAGTTTGATTTATGAATAATAATAATAATAATTTAAGATTAGAATTTCATTATTTTATTTAATGCAATAAAATAATGCAATAATTTCTATAAGTTATAGTGATTATTATAATAATCAATTTAACGTAAGGAAAACAAGAAAATTCAAGGGAATAATTTTTCGATCATGTGAATATGAGATGAGGCATAAGGCGAAACTAATATAAGGAGTCAAGATATAATTGGGGTCAAAATGATGACAACACATCTTTTAATTTTAAGTTTCATCGCCATATATAATAATTGAAACATAATGGGAAGTGTCTTTTGTGTATCATTAGTTGAAAATATATCCTCTTTATAGTTAAGACCAAATAAGAATATATTAATAATAAGTATATATGTACTTCAGTTGATCATTATATATGCACTTTGGTAGTTCTTTGATTGTGGGTTCTATAAACTTGAAGGTTGTTCATCATTTTCTATCTAACAACTCTGAATTCTATCACAAAATCTACCTATCAAATAAAATTATAAAAATGGAGAATTTAATCCTAGCGTCTCGCTTGAATATTGATATTTGATCTTAATCCTAGCATCCATCTTGAATCTTGATATTTTTATACAAAATATTAAGAAATTAGCTAGGGTTAATATCTTTTAATTTTATATATGTGTGTGTGTGTGTGTGTGTTGGTAAGTGAGATTTTTCTATAGACATTTGTTACATAAAAGAATGGTTATGAGTTTGATATGTCAAGTATTTCATGTAATACTATAAAATGCTCTCGTATGGGTTTTTCTAAACAAAGAGAATTCCCTTTTGTTTTCCACTATTATAGTTGTTTTCTAATCATTCATAATTTTCCTTGAGACTTTTGGGGTTGTTTAATATTTTTATTCATGATTTCTCAGTTACCATGTGTAGTTAATTAGAAACATGATCTTATAAATTATGTTGCTGCATATTTATGCTAAGTTCATTCTGTTTTTAGAATCATTCTTGCACCATCAATTAGAATGTTTCTTTTGAAGGTAGGTAGGATTATAATCTCAAGTGTTGATAATTCCATTATTGTCATTTTTAACTACAAATATTGTCAAAGGTCCAAGATGTTATTTCTCTAACCTCAACTTTGATCTCAATCCTTATATTTGTGATATTGATTAATTTTATTTAATCATATCCTAAAATTTTAGTTGATTCGATGACTTCAACTTTAATTACAAATTCCCATATTATTGGATCCTTTATGATAAAATGTAACATTGAATTTCATATAGTTTATTATCGACATTGATGTGTGCCTGCAGTGTTGCATATGTATGGTTGATTTTCATTGATGTCAACCTCGTTATTTGGGATGCAGGCGTGTTGAATATGCATGTGTATAGGTGGTTGCAGGTGAATTGTGTATGGATGATGTTTCGATGGTCCTTGGCATGTCTACTAGCTTGGACTAGCTTGGAGATGGTCCTTGGCATGCGTACTAGCATGGAGCTTGAGGATGGAGCAAAGATTGTTGTTGTTGAGTTGGATGATGGTATGATGGCATGCTGCATTAGCTTGGATATAGGATGATGGTGTGTTGAACTAGCTTGAAGGCCTACCCATGATGATGGTCTTCATGATCACGTTGATGCATACAATTTTTTATGCCTACTACAAAGTTTATATATGTGGACCCTTGATGATTAGGTATCCTTGGTCTCCTTGGTCTCCATGTTCCCGGATTAGGTCTCCTATGATGACATGTTATATGTTTGGCTTGGAGAGGATATACATGTTATTATGGATTCTTGAGATGGTTTTGTGGCTCTTGGAGGCTGTCTAACAGGTTTTTGAGCTACATAGAGATGGTAGGGATGTTTAGGAATATTTTGATGAATTTGCTTAGTATGGTTGTTGGTTGGAATCCTAGTCAACCTAGCTTGACTTGTGATGTTGCAGATACTTGGTGAAGTGTTGCAGACGTTTCAGAGACTTCCATAGGACTGACAGAGGCTTGTCACTATGGAAGAAATTTCAGCAATTTCTAATATGATTTGGTTGAGGCTTTACCATATTCTTCCCCAGTTGCAAGCTTGTTGAGTCATGGGAGTAATTTTAGGTCCATAGTCACATGGAGAGCAGACTATGGGAGTGACTATAGCTCTAGGATGCTAAATTCACATGTAGAGCAGTGCTAAGGGAGCGACTATAGAATTTTCACCAAAATTTATTTGCATTCCTCGCATTGCTCAGCCTATTTTGGTGTTGTGGTGATGTTATTGATCGGTGTTTTTCGGCATATGGTCGGAACATTTTTGTGGGCCCTCTAGAATTTGATTAAGGTTGAAGATATCAAAGGGTTAGTGGATTTAGTGATTTATTTGTTCAAGAATCCATCCTCAACCAAATATGAAGTGTGTGAAAAGGATTGTTGAGTCTTCCATATCTTGTTTCATTAACTCATTAACTCAACACAAAAATTTGATAAATAGAGGAAGACATTGAGTTCATTTGGTTGGTTGCTTGGAGAGTGAGTGAGTATGTTATTGTGAGAGCATTGTGAGTGAGTAGAGTATTTAGTAGATGCTCACGTATGTTATGAAGATATATATCATATATTTATGAGTAGAAATCAGAGTTAGAGTTGAGAATAAGGTTCATATTGTGTATTTATTTTGTGGAAGAAAACTTGCAGCCAATTGTGTATTTATGAGGGGTGTTTTGGTGTGTGAGTAGTGAAGAAATTCCCTTCTCTGGGCATAATTTAAGATTCATTTTTAATGAGCATAATTCTAGAGTTTTTGGGTTACTCGTGTTGATTGAATTGAGAATCTAGTCTAAAATATTATGAAACATGGTTCGCACGAAGGAATTTAAGACATGGAGGCTTCAGTAGAGACACAGATTTGGTGAATTCAATAGTAGGAAGAGTTTTATCCATTCAATACGAGTTGGGAAGTCCAATGGTGGTTAGGTGAATATCGTTGGTCTTGGGAGCTTCCAGAGGATGGTATTTTGTAGATTTGCGAGAGAAACAATTTTCTGAAATTGATAGTGCCATCATACTGTAGAGAAAGGCAAGTCTTCCGGTTATGGGTGTAGCTAATCCATATACAATTTTTTCATTAGATAATAAAAATAATTTAGCAGCACAATAATAGCAGGGTGGTTTTCTATCGAAATTGTTTCCACCAAAAATATCTGTGTTCATGTGTGTGTGTGTGTGTGCTTATGTTTCTCATGGTTATTTATCATGGTGATTATGGTTTCATTTTATTGTTGCTTACATGGTTTTATGTTCTAATCTTGTGAATGTGCATGGATAATAGACATTGAGGAAAAAAAATAGTTGGTGAAAATTGATACAAATGCCTTCACTACTGATTCACCCCCCCTCCCCTTAGTAGTGAATATATTTCCAACAATTTGAATTAGAACCAGTGTTCTTCAATGAAGCTTGACCACTTGGATATTACATCTCCAATTATGATTAGAAGCAAGAGGATGATGTCTCGAAATAAAATTAATTTGAAGAAGTAAGAATATTGGCCCATTGCAAAATAAGTTGCAAATTTTGAATCAGATGTGTCACAAGGTAATATTTTTAAGGAATTTATTAATTAAAATTCTTATGATTATTTGGAGTTTGATGATGAGAAGGATATTTTTACTGTTAAGGATGAATATTAATTAGAAATGGTTGTGATTAAATAATTAGCTTCTTAAGTGGAAAAAATAATAGTTACATGTAGAGATCATAAGAAATTGTCGCAGATTTGTAATGAGAAGGAGAAAAATCTCAAGGAGGAGCTCACTACCTTGAGAACCAACTGGAGGATCCAAAAATAAATGAAGAAGTTATGTGCATAAATAAAAAAGAGAAGAAATATTATGTTGAGGCACTCGAAAATGTAGTAGAAAATTTGAGAAAGGAATTAGAATAAAAATACCAGTAGCTTGAAAAGGTTAAGTGCAACATAGCAGTGAGAAAATCTAGCTCTAACCTTCAAAGAGGAGATGCAAGTTCACATGTAGGAAAAATTGACAAGATAGATTCAAAGAAGCCTACAACGAAGATTGTGAACATCCATGATAATATTGGAGAGAAGATGAAGCATGTTAATCAGCATCAAATAAGATATTTGAAAGAAAATTCTATTCCAAGAAGATCATACGCTCGTAGAGTTGATAATAGAACAATTCAAAAGAGAAATCAGAATTCATTTTCTATGTTAATGAACGAGATTGAGTGTTTCAATTTCCATCAGTTTGGACACATAACAACATTTTTTAGGAGAGATTTTGACACATCCATGCAGCAGTTTTGACAACAAGGAATGGGATCATCCTTCAGGTATACAAGCTCATTTAATGGTTTATGTTATTCTTGCAACCTGTTTGGTAATAAAGCCATTTATTTTAGGTCTAGTACGAGAATTTAGAAATCTAGCATGATGAACAAAATATCATATCCTTTGGCTTCTTATCTTGGTAATGTAGAATGTTTTGTGTGTCACAAATTTGTACACATGGCCAAGGATTGCTTGATGCCTAGATCCATAAGACTATATGTTAGTATGAGATTTCTTGGAAGCTGTACCAAAAACACTTCACTTAAGTCATAGGTGATAAGTGACCCTAACAACAATTATTGGTTACTTATACTTCAGATCTGCAATAATAATATGGGAAAAACCTACGTAAAAAGATGTATGTGATCTAAAATAATAAAAAATAAAATAAATTTGATGCAAGAACCCAATTATGGAAAAAAATTTAAATGGATAAATCTTTATGATAACACCCAGTGAAGGAGATATATAAAAGGGTATGCAAATCCCCCTCTGTAGGATAGGTCCTTTGATTTCCTTGACGCTTTAGTGATTGATATTCCTCTCTCAATATGTAAAAAACCCAAAAATTATGTAGAACTCTAGTGGGAGCTTGAATGCAAGAAGACATTAATGGTGATGATGATAATGATCATGGTGAAAAATGAATGGAAAAAACTCTTATTTATAACATAGTATTGGGTTGATCTCAAAAATGGGAATTAATAAAATATTATTGACCAAATCAAGATCTAACCGTTCAAAATACTTTATTATATTTTATGGAGAGGGAAAAGATATTCAAAATGGTCAAATATATTTATTTAGAAATAATTAACAATTAAAATGATTCATTAGTTATTTCGTGAGGATTAATAAACATATGAAATTGAAATAATTATTAAATATTGATTTAAAAATTATTCCAAAAATTGACTTAAGGAATAATAAATAAATAGTGATTTATTTAATTATTCCTAGGTGATTTAGTCAAATGTGTCAAGAACTAATTATCAAATAATGATTTAATAATTATTCCTAGAGAAAATTAAATAAATAATTATTTATTCAATTATTCTCATGGGGTTTTTTAATTTTAATCAGAAATAACTTAATAAAAATGGTTTACTAAATTATTTCTCATGGTGAAAGTGATTTTACAATGGTAAAATTAATCCTACATGGTGTATTTCGATCCACCTAGTTAGAAATAGCTAGGTGATCATTTTGTGTGATAACATATTTCCCCCCAATGTATGAGTGTTAGGAGAAAATTGTAATACTAAAATACGTCGTAGGTTACAATTACACAAGACACCAAATGGGAGTTAGAGAGATAGATAGATAGAGAGAGAGAGAGAGAGAGAGAGAGAGAGAGAACTGAAGCAATGCAAGGAAGGAAAAAAATGGAGGGGGAAAGAACTAATAAACTGATATAAGTTTCATTTACATTACATAAAGGAAACCTCCTTTACATTACATGAATGAAAAATTCTTAAATGATACAAATGAAAATACCTCCTTTCTATATATAGGAATCTAAGGGGTCAAAATATAACCAGAGCCTACATAACAATAATAATGTAAGGGAAAAAAAATCACAATAGTGGGCTTATATGGGGCACAATAATAACTGTTGAGATTCAAAAAGAAATTTTTGGCACCCATGATCCTATTGACTTGAAGCACTTACACTAGGGTGGGGCCCACGGGATATTTTTAGGTGCATGTCTATTTTTATTATCCCTTAATTTAGATGGGCATTAAACTATAGTCTATTCTCAATGTGGATTTTAAATAGTTAACTGAAGTGGAAAAATCAGTTAGCTAAGTGAATTTCGAGTTAGAGGTTGGTTGGTGGGACATGCAGAGTAATTCTAGTTGTAATAGAGTTTGAAGTGCAATGGTGCATGAGTTTGTGAAAGTTGTAAATAGTTTAAATCATTTAAGTGAGTTAAACTCAGTTGTGCTAGTTGTAACTTAAGATACAAGTAGTGAGAGATCAAGTGAATTAAATATTGATTAATTCACATGCAGCTATCTCACATGCACTTGAGGATTTACTAATATTAGCTGCATGCATGTCAGATCTAGTGGAGACCCAGTTGAGTTCTAAGTGAAAGGGAAGTTGAATATCAGTTGTGACATTATCCGCTTGCACACATTCAAGCACACACACATTGGATGTTCCCATGATACTTGTGTTGTCAAGGGAGGAAGGATTGCATCAATTCAGGGATTGCACAATGAAGGCAGGCTATCTGGAAACAGTAAATTGGCTAAGGAATTTGCCAATTTTTGTATGACAATGTGAGAAAATTAGTTGATGTACCAAGGGCTCTTGTGAGAAGTGTTTTTTATGTAATTATTTCATGATCCATGATACAATATACAATAGAATATAGTGGGGCTTTTAGCTGTAAGCTTTCCTTGGGAAATTATTTGTGTTGTGTGTGATTGATCTTTCTTCATGTTCATGTGATTAGCGATTGTGTTTTTTAATTCCGCAAAAGATGTGTAGAAGAGATTCAGTACTTAACTTTAGCACATTGTTATATCGGGTGAATCCAAGATATACATACATATTGTATAATTTCTACATGGTATCGAAGCACAGGAAATTGCAGAAGTGAAGCAGGAACTGATTTTGTGACTGGATAGAATTCGAATTTACAGAAAGACTTTCTTGGTGCTATAGTTGATTCAATATATAAATGGCTTTCAATGGCTTGAGGTTAGAGTATGCACTCGAGGGCAGCTCGAACTAAATTTCTTGGAAGGACAGGATGGAGGCAGTACTCGAAGAAAATGGCTTGAAGGAATTCATTGACAATGATGTTCCTAAACTCGTTGTGACAGATGCTGCCAATCTTGATGCATGGAAAAAAAAAGTGGCAAAGGCGAGGAGGATTATGTTGGATGGAGTACGATACCACATTTTCTCAAGCCTCCATGGGAAAGCCACATCATATGCTATGTGGAATACTTTGACAGATCTATTCCAAGGCAACAACGACCATAGGAAATTGGCACTCAAAGATAAACTCAGGAAGATCAATATGGAAAAGGGCGACACCACTAGAAAATTTGGTGGAAATTCCAACGGCCAATTCGTCGCTATTCCGACACATAGTCGTCGCAAGAGCGACAATTCGAGGGTGGGAAAAACATGGTTTACCATACTGTCACAGTTCCGACGCAATTAAAAAGTGTCGCACTATCAACACTTTTTTCGTCGCTTCCAAACAAGCGTCACTCTTCCGACGTTTCCCAATCCGTCGCACTTCTGACCTTTGTAAACTGTCGCACTTCCGAGGAAATGTGGTTCGACATTTTGAACATCGCTCTTTCGACGTCTGTAAACTGTCACAATTACGACGAAATGTGGTCCGACGTTTTTAACGTCGCTCTTCCAACGTTTGTAAACTGTCGCAATTCCGACGCAATGTGGTCTGACATTTTGGACGTCGCTCTTCTGAAGGTTGTAAACTGTCACAATTCCGATGAAATGTGGTCCGACGTTTTGGACGTCGCTCTTCCGACGTTTGTAAAATGTCGCAATTCCAACGAAATGTGGTCCGACGTTTTGAACGTCACTCGTATGACGTTTTTATACTGTCACTCTTCCGATGTTTCTAATCTGTCGCAATTCCGATGCTTACAAGGCATCGATATAGCGACGGCAGGTTCAATTTAAAAAAAAAAAAAATGAAACTTTAAAAGAGGAAAAACGTTGTTTTGAATATATTATATGAAGTAAACAGTCCATGAAGTCATTACATTTTTACATCTGAAGATTGGAACCCAAATATCCATCCAGAAAAGTGGAAGTCCCACCCCAGACAATGATAGAAAAATACCCCATGTCACATACAGGGACTTGATATAAAACCCAGTAACGGTCCACATGGAGATTATTGAAAAATCTAAGGAAGCATCCAAATATGCCCGAGGCATCTATAAGAAAGTGAAATAGCAGTATGTAGAATAGTAAAACAACAGATAGAGTACCGACGTCCATTGTTCCAAATAAAAATTAAAGTACCCAAAATCCTTGAACAGAGAAAAACGCTAATCATGTGAGGAGTGTGATATGTCCCAAATATAAAAAGACCATGATACCATATCAATAAACCAGCAACATAGACTAGCATCACTAGTTTTGAAGGCAGAGTGATAAACATTAATCATTTTTTTTTCACAAGAGAAAAAAAGTTGTTTTGAATATATTATATGAAGTAAAACAGTCCATGAAGTCATTACATTTTCACATCTGAAGATTGGAACCCAAATATCCATCCAGAAATGTGGAAGTCCCACCCCAGACAGTGATAGAAAATACCCCATGTCACATACAGGGACTTGATATTAAACCCAGTAACGGTCCGCATGGAGATTATCGACAATCCGAGAAAGCATCCAAATATGCCCGAGGCATCTATAAGAAAGTGAAATAGCAGTATGTAGAATAGTAAAGCAACAGATAGAGTACCGACGTCCATTGTTCCAAATACAAATTAAAGTACCCAAAATCCTTGAACAGAGAAAAACGTGTTGAAAATGCAGCAAGATGATGGAGCTTAGTGAAATGAAGTCGCCTTCACTAAGTGGGCCCGCAGGCGATTTTGGCGCAAAGTCTATTTTTAGACTATGTCTATTTTTAGACATATGGAGCATGGTCCGGGGATTGCAGTATGTTATTCTTGGAGTATTGGTCATGTTGGTAAAAATAGATGGACCTATATTTTTGGACCTATAGGTCGAAGTCTATTTTTAGACCGCCTATCCTAAAAATAGGGAAGTCAAATATTATTTACCCTTAATAATATCTGGACTCTAAACTTCAGTTTACTCTCTTGGAGCACTTCAGTTCGAGCCTTGGAAGTGGCTCATGCATCTGACAGAGGAATTACGCTATTCCTAGGGGTTTAGTGAGCTCATGCATGGTTGACTTCAGTTAGGACTTCAGTGGCAGAAGTTTGGTGGAGTTAATGGGACAGCTAGTGGAGTTGTGTTCGGTTTAACTTAGTTGAACTAGTTGAGATTAGTTTAAATAGCTAATCAACTAGTAATGAGTGGAGTGAATTAAATATTATTTAATTCACTAATTAGTAACTCATTATTCAACTCAAGAACACATCAGTTCACTACAGTGCATGGACAGTTCAGTGGAGACCAGTGAAAGAGGTAGATGAAAGGGTTGAGATAACTATCAGTTGTGACATCAGTTGTGCATAAGATTTGCACCACACTTGGAGGAAATTTCCCATGAGGATTTCGTTTTCAAGCCAAGGAGATTCTAACCTTGGATCTCTCATTAGACCGGCCTTGATTGCGCAATAGAGGCAGGCAATTAGTGGATGAGTTTTGAACCTGTGACTTGTTCAAAACCAAGCTAGTTTGTGTGTAACTTCATGAGATAGTACTGAGTACTTGTGAGGAGTATTGTACTATGTACTGTTACATGTTATCTCCATTATAATATACACAATAGCTGAGGGGTTTTCAGCTACAAGCTTTCCCCATACATACTGTGTAATGTGTGTGATGTTTTGATGATTGTTTGATCGCATACCGCTTGTTTTATTTCCGCATGTGTGATGATCTGAGTGGAAGAGATTATGTGTTGCATATGAATTCGAATTGATATGTGATCAGGATAATCTTGGTGGATAATTAATCATTATTCAGAAAATTTCTACATGGTATCGGAGCTATTGAAGCAGAGATTGATCATCACAGTGATTACAAACTTATTTCGGTAGACAGAGTCTGCATGCGGGCCAGGTAGCCTCTGGATCCATCCTTTCATTTGAAAGGTGATATATCCAGTAAATGCCCCTGCAGTCGATCTCTGTGCTAGAAATAATTTGTTCTCACAGATCAAGAGCGGTTGAGCTTTGAGTTGGAATTCGAATTTTGCAGCAGTTTTGTTTTCTTTGTGCCGGAGTTGAAAATGTCTTTCAACGGTTTGCGACTCGAATATGCTCTTGAAGGCAGTTCGAATTATGTTGCATGGAAGGATCGCATGGAGGAATTATTAGAAGATAATGGACTGAAGGAGTTCGTAGATACAGATTTCCAAAAGCCCACTGATCTTGCTGAAGTCGAAGCATGGAAAAAGAAGATGGCGAAATGTCGAAGGATTTTGTTGGAGGGCGTGAAGGATCACATTGTATCCAGCCTGCATGGAAAAGCTTCTCCATATTTAATGTGGAAAGCATTGACAGATCTATTCCAGAGTAAGAGCAACCAAAGGAAGCTGGCGCTCAAGGATAAGCTCAGAAACATCAAGATGGAGAAAGGCGACAGTATCGCCAAATACCTCACGAAGTTCACTCAATGCAGAGATGAGCTGGGAAGTGTGGGGGTGACTGTCGAAGAAGAGGACATGGTGGACCTGGCTCTCCTTGGTCTTCCGAAGGCTTGGCATTCATATCAAGATAGTGTCAATGGTCGGGAGAAGTTTCCGGGATGGGAGCGCCTTTGGGCGGATCTCATGCAGGAGGAGATAAGGCGGACTACCAGATATGGATCTTCATCAAAGGTACCTGATGAAGAAAATTGCGCTTTGGCTGCCAAAGTAAAGAAGGGGAAGAGCAAGAAAACTACTCATTCCGGTGCAAAGGGCAAGAAGCAAGACATGTCTAAGGTGAAGTGTTTTCACTGTCACCAGCACGGACATTATGCCACAAATTGTCCGCAGAAGAAGAAAAACAAGCAAGCGGGAAGATCTGCAGATGGAGAGGCTTTGGCCTCGCAGTTCGAGCTTGAATTTTCGCTGATCGCATGCTTGGTTTCAAGTGTGGCGGGATCAGTTTGGTTCTTGTACAATGGTGCGTCATTCCACATGATGGGAGATCGAGATCTGTTTTCAAATCTGGAGGAAAAAGATCTTGGAGTGCACATCGAGATGGGCGATGATGGTAGATACAGTGTGACTGGTATCGGTACCATTTCCTTTGAGTGGGATTCTGGTAAACCTTTCATATTGAAGGAAGTTTTGCATGTTCCAGGATTGATGAAGAACTTGATCTCTGCAGCGATGTTGGAAGACAAGGGGTATGATGTGGTCTTCAGTGAAGGAAAAGCCTTCCTGCGCAGTAAGACTACTGGAGAAACCCGGAAGATAGGGGTTCGAGTCAAGAACCTTTATCAGTTGAAAGTATATGGATGCGTAGCTATGGCATGCAAAGCGGGAGAAGTGGTGAGCCGGGATGATGAGGGCGAACTATGGCACAGGAGATTGGGCCACCTTCACCGTGGAGCTTTGAAGATCCTGCAGCAGATTTCTACTGGGATTCCTAAGGGCACCCTTGCGCAGTCAGATCAGTGCAAGGGGTGTACTTTGGGAAAATATGTGAAAGCCACCTTTCGGGAGAAGGATATTCACGCCACGACGATCCTTGAGAGAGTTCACACAGACGTGTGTGGTCCTTTCTCAGTAGCTTTGACAGCAAAGCACAAGTACTACGTGATCTTTGTTGATGATTTCTCTCGGAAGTGCTGGATCTTCTTCATGCAGAAGAAGAGCGAGACATACTCTAAGTTCTGTGAGTTCAAAGCACTGGTCGAGAAGGAATCGGGGAAGAAGGTGAAGGCTCTCAGGAGCGACAATGGTGGTGAATTCATCTCGGCTGAATTCAAGGACTTTTGCAGCACAGAAGGGATTCGGAGAGAGCTCATCGCACCCCATAACCCACAGCAGAACGGGGTGGCCGAGCGGAAGAACAGAACGATCGTGGGTGCTGCACGGGCGATGTTGCATGATCAGGGCCTACCCCTTCACTTGTGGGCTGAGGCATGCAATACAGCAGTGTATGTGCAGAACCGTTGTCCTCACAAGGTTCTTGGCATGAGTACACCGAAGGAGGCTTATTCTGGTAAGAGACCTGACATTTCTCATTTGAGAATTTTTGGTTCACCTGTCTACATGCATGTGACGAAGGATGCCAGAAAGAAGCTGGATCCGACCGCAGAGGTTGGAATATTTGTGGGGTACACCGATACACCTCACAACTATCGGGTGTATTTGTCAGACAGTCGCAAGACTGTTGTGCGACGGGATATCAAGTTTTAGGAGGAGAAAGCCATGCAGTGTTTGCTTGAGAGGGAGCTACACTTGCATGCAGATGAGGAGCTGTTAGTTCCTAAGGAGGAGCTTCCGGATGTGGATTAGCCACAAGAGGAAGTTCAGGAGGTGGAAGAAACCACCCATGCAGCGCCAACCATCAGAGGGCGCATGCGCACTACAGAAGCTGAGCGACTGGCTCGGGATGCAGAGAAGGTTGTAGGACCACCTACAGCACAGCGCAGACAGAGACAGTCACCAGATCGGTACACTGGATACATGGCTCTTGTGAGTCAATGTGTCATGACGGAGCCATCCTCTTTTGAGGAAGCTGTGGAGGAACCCGCATGGGTTGATGCCATGATCGAAGAATATGATTCGATCGTCAGGAATAGTGCATGGGAGATTGTCCCAAGACCGGTGGGGAAATTAGTGGTGGGTTCGCGATGGATCTACAAGGTGAAGCAGGCGGCTGACGGGAGTGTGGAGAAGTACAAGGCGAGATTTGTTGCCCGTGGCTTTTCACAGATCGAGGGGATTGACTATGAGGAGACCTTTGCACCTGTCGCAAGGTACTCTTCCATACGGACGATCCTTGCTCTCTCAGCGCAGATGGGGTGGCACATTCATCAGATGGATGTGAAGACTGCGTTCCTCAATGGAGTTATTGAGGAGGAGGTGTAAATAGAGCAGCCTGAAGGTTTTGAGATCTTCAGCAGTGAGTCGCATGTGTGCCGACTCAAGAGAGCACTGTACGGGCTGAAGCAAGCACCTCGTGCTTGGTACACTCGGATAGATAGCTACTTCACCGGGCTTGGATTCTCCAAGAGTGAGGCGGATCCTAACTTGTACCAGATTGTGGTGGAGGGGAAGCTGTTGATCATCGTACTGTATGTAGATGATCTGATTTTGACTGGCGATGAGCAGTTGATACTTTCATGCAAGGAGGATCTTGCACGAGAGTTTGAGATGAAGGACTTGGGCATCCTTCATTATTTCCTGGGATTGGAGATTTGGCAACACAGCGGAGGACTGTTTTTTTCTCAGAGCAAGTATGCCTGGGAGATTCTGGAGAGGTTCAACATGCAAGGCTGCAAGCCTGTTGACACTCCTCTTCCTGGTGGTTGGAGGAAGGAGGATGCTACTTTAGCAGAGGTAGTGGATGCCACTGTCTATCGACAGTTGGTGGGGTCGCTTATGTATCTGGTCAATACACGACCCGATATATGCTATGTTGTTAACCAGCTTTCGCAAGATATGGTTAAGCCTACCAAGCTCTACTTGAAGGCAGGAAAGCATGTATTGCATTATCTTAGTGGCACATCGGGATATGGTCTGTGGTACAGACAGGAGGATGAGGTGAGGCTTTCTGGCTTCACAGATGCAGATTGGGCAGGGAGCCCAACGGACCGGAAGAGCACATCTGGAGGTATTTTCAGCATTGGATCGACAACAGTTTCCTGGTACAGCAAGAAATAGAGATCCGTGGCACTCAGTTCAGTAGAGGCCGAGTACATGGCAGCTAGCTTGGCTGCATGCGAGGATATTTGGATGAGGAAGATCCTTGTCGGATTGTTCGGGTCGCACTTGGAGCCTACTGTGATTTATTGTGATAACCAGAGCTGCATCAAGCTCTTGGTTAGTCCAGTATTTCATGATAGATCCAAACACATCGACATCAGGTACCATCATATCAGAGACTGTGTTCAGCGGAGAATCATGATGCTTTCATATATTCCCACAGAGGATCAGGATGCTGACATCTTGACGAAGGCGCTCACCAGGAGCAAGTTCGAATTCCATAGAGGCAGGATAGGGGTTGCAGATAATCCATATCTTGCTGAGAGGGAGTGTTGAAAATGTAGCAAGATGATGGAGCTTAGTTAAATGAAGTCTCCTTCACTAAGTGGGCCCGCAGGCGATTTTGGCACAAAGTCTATTTTTAGACTATGTCTATTTTTAGACAGATGGAGCATGGTCCAGGGATTGCAGTATGTTATTCTTGGAGTATTGGTCATGTTGGTAAAAATAGATGGACCTCTATTTTTAGACATTTAGGTTGAAGTCTATTTTTAGATTGCTTATCCTAAAAATAGGGAAGTCAAATATTATTTACCCTTAATAATATTTGGACTCTAAACTTCAGTTTACTCTCTTGGAGCACTTCAGTTCGAGCTACAGAAGTGGCTCATGCATCTGAAAGAGGAATTACGCTATTCCTAGGGGTTTGGTGAGCTCATGCATGGTTGACTTCAGTTAGGACTTCAGTGGCAGAAGTTTGGTGGAGTTAATGGGACAACTAGTGGAGTTGTGTTCGGTTTAACTTAGTTGAACTAGTTGAGATTAGTTTAACTAGCTAATCAACTAGTAATGAGTGGAGTGAATTAAATATTATTTAATTCATTAATTAGTAACTCATTATTCAACTCAAGAACACATCAGTTCAATACAGTGCATGGACAGTTCAGTGGAGACCAGTGAAAGAGGCAGATGAAAGGGTGGAGTTAGCTATCAGTGGCGACATCAGTTGTGCATGAGATTTGCACCACACTTGGAGGAATTTCCCATGATGATTGTGCTGTCAAGCCAAGGAGATTCGAACCTTGGATCTCTATTTAGACAGGCCATGATTGCGCAATAGAGGCAGGCAATTAGTGGATGTGTTTTGAACCTGTGACTTGTTCAAAACCAAGCTAGTTTGTGTGTAACTTCATGAGATAGTACTGAGTACTTGTGAGGAGTATTGTGCTATGTACTGTTACATGTTCTCTCCATTATAATATACAGAATAGCTGAGGGGTTTTCAACTATAAGCTTTCCCCATACATACTGTGTAATGTGTGTGATGTTTTGATGATCTTTTGATCGCATACCGCTTGTTTTATTTCCGCATGTGTGATGATCTGAGTGGAAGAGATTATGTGTTGCATATGAATTCGAATTGATATGTGATCAGGATAATCTCGGTGGATAATTAATAATTATTCAGCAAATTTCTACAAAACGCTAATCATGTGAGGAGTGTGATATGTCCAAAATATAAAAAGACCATCAGACCATATCAATAAACCAGCAACATAGACCAGCATCGCTAGTTTTGAAGGCAGAGTGGTAAACATTAATCATTTTTTTTTCACAAGAGAAAAAATGTTGTTTTGAATATATTATATCAAGTAAAATAGTCCATGAAGTCATTACATTTTCACATCTAAATATTGGAACCCAAATATCCATACAAAAAATCATACAAAATATCTCATAACAAATTGAGATATTATCTAGGATAACTAATAAGTATTTTACAACAATATAGAGACAGATTGTCTCGTAGATAAGAAAAATGATAACTGATGTTGTGTTGTTTCCTTCTTTTAAGAATGTGCTGGAGGCAGGCCCTATATCTTGGCTTGCTGTTGTCCTCTTCAGTAATTCTATGTTGATTATTTTGTTTCACTGATACTCTTTAACTGCTCTGATACTCTTTGACCTTTGTTCATCCTTTTATCCTTTTTATCATGATATACTGTGGTAAATAGGCAAAAATTTATGCAAGGATAATTTTTTACAAAAGTTCCATCATTTCTTCCCACCATTGAACTTCTGGCACTCTGGTCATTTGCAACTCTCTTAGTGTTTCATCAGCCTCAGTATGTCTGAAGTAATCAGGTTGATTTGGGAACAAATGATTTACTTCATGCTCAAGATAAAATAAATTCTCCAATCTGTCATGAAGGTTTTTCCTTGTAGGCAATGCTGCTGTTGATGAACTGGTTGAAGAACTAGCTTGATTATCAGCATATTTGTCCAATTTTTCAACATAACTATCAAGGTCAATTAGCTTATCTTCTGCAACTATAGGACTGGGCAATCCTCTATTTAACAAAATATTCAATCTTTCTCTGAAGGCAATGATTTCTTCTTGCATATCTGAGCACCTTCGTTCTAAATTATGTACCAGAGTTCTTTTAGTAAAAACTCTTTATTTCCAGAATTGTTCTGGTCCTGTCCTGAATACCAATTTCTGCAAGTTGATTCTTAGTCTTAGTATTCAAAAAATGTATAAGTCTATTGGCCTCTTCTGGCATATTTCCCAACTCTTGTCTTGATCTCTCAATCTCATCCAGAGCCAACTTAACTAAGTTATTCTGTTCCTTCATTATTTGAATTGAGGACCAAACATCCTTTATTGATTGAATGATATTATCCCAAAGAATTTCATTTATTTCTTTTAAATGTTTCTCCAATGTGAGATCCTTTTCCAATGCTTTGACTGTTTTTTCTAATTTTTTCACTTCTCTTGTTTTATAAGCAACACTCATTTTTGAAAGATCATATTTATGTTCTAGAGTGGCCAATTTTTCCTTTGTTTTGTGAATCTCTATGGCCTGAAGTTTCATATCTTCCATTGAATTTGTTAATTCATCAGTGTTCAAATTTGCAGTGTTGATTTGTGACAATTCTGTTGGCTGACCTGTTGTTGTTGTACCTATCACTACTCCTGTTGTAGTTACTGGAATATTTGTCTGCTTATCTTTTAATGCATTCTCAAGCTATTTTTCAGTTGCAGTAAGTTGCTCATTCAATTTTGAGAGAAAATCCATTAGTTCTTCCTCAGAATTTTGTTTGATGATTTATGCAGTCTGTGGATGTCTTGAGGCCGGTAAATTTAATTGTTTTCTCAGAGCTGCAATATCATCATCTTTTCTCTTGATCAAAGCTTCAATACCTTTCACATCTTTAGCATTATGACCCAAACCAATGATTATTTCCTATAAAGTTTTGATTCTATTATCCTTAGCCTAGGAGGAGGCTTTTTCAAGCTGCGACTGTGTATTAGTATTATCCAAAGAATCCTGCAGCTTATGGGTCATCATTGATTTATCCGTCAGAGTAGAATAAATCATCTCACCTGTTTGATTGTGTAGCTCAATTTGATCTAAAGGATGGATATCCTTTGCTAAGACTTCAAAATTAGTCCTAACGTAATCTACAGCTATCTGAGGCTGCTGCACCTTGGGCTTGAAATGGCTCATTAACATCTTACCCTGTTGTATGTCATAAGCTGACATCAATCTTTCTTGACTTTTCGGAGCCATATTCAAATATTGGTTGTATACTTGAAGTCTAAATGGATCGTTCCTGGCCTTTATATTGATGAATGTTCTTTTGATGTCTGAGGCAGTTTTTACTGGAGGTTTGAAAGAAGATATTTATGCACTTTGTTGCCTCTGTATTTCCTGTTTTTGAAAATTAGTGGATGTCCCACTACCTGTACCTGTTTGCTGACTGTCTTCTCTTCCCTGGCTGTCAAGGATTTCCTGAAATGATTCATCTTCTGGAAGGGGAGTTAATTTCTACCTTTTAACATCTTGTTGTTCAGAAGAGCTACCAATAGGAGTAGTTGTTTTAGCCTCTCTCCTTTTTCCCTTTTCTATATTCAGAGGAGTTTGTAAAATAGAAATTTCTGGCTCACTGATCTGAGTAGGAGGAATTTTTCCTTGACCTTGTTCTTTAGAAGCCTCTGGTTGCTCTGTCATTATGAATTTTTTAATTATTTTTATATCAGGCTCCTTTTATTTTCCTTTAGATTCTACTGCTACTGTACTAATCTCCTGTAAATTTTGTTGTAAAGTCCTGGCTGAAGGAGATCCCTGCACCTGTCCAAAAGATTCTAGGTCAAGTATCTTTTCAAGATCTTTCATTACATTTTCAACATTGACCTGCTCACTATATTTTTCAACCAATGTCCCTTCTGTCCATTCATCCATATTAGCATATTGTTCTATTTCTGGGATTCTTTGATGGATGTATGGTGACAGTTTATTTTTCATTCTTCTATCACAGATAAATTTGTTTGGATCATAAGGCACCCAGTAGAAACTCTTTTGTAGTCTGAGATAGTCTTCTAAAATCCTTTTGGCTTCCTTTCCAGCTTCCCTAGAGTTACAAATGAAGGGACCTAATTGGCTCTTGATCCTGAGTTGAGCCTTTTTCTTTGCATTGCAAAAATGAATTATATCTGAATTATTCATCTGCCCGAAATATTCTAATGCAAAGAGTCTCATTGGGACATACTTGGGCAGTTTGAATGGGCATAATTCACATCCATATATCCTGATCTCTGTGTAGTTTTGATATAGGTACCAGTCACCTATCTTGTACTGCTTTGAGAGCTGAAGGATTTTCTTGATTTCTTTGTTAATTCTAAGAGGAGAGACTCCTGTCAACAAGGTAGTTGCAGAATGAACAAAAAGGTCGACAAAATCATTATAGGAATAAGGAGAATCAGAGGAATTGTGAGTAGTGGCAGACCAAAATATGATTGACCTAGGATTCCCTTTGGCATCAAGTTTCTTAACATAAAAAGGGAAATTTTCTGAATGAAATTAAATCATGAGATGATATATGACAGAAGAATACTTAAATACTCTCTCAATATCAAATCTCATGAACTGATCATGGATTTTGTCAGCAATATAAGATGCAAAATCGTACTTGACAGCAGGAGGATGTCCAGGGGTAAAAATGGATAACAATACTAGGGTTAACTAATCAACATACTCACTAGTATTGAAGCCCATTATGGAAGATATCATGTTTAAAATAAGTCTACCCTCATCAGTAAAGAAAGTATAACCATAAGGGGGAGGGTTTTTAGGCTGATGCTCTGGTAACATGAAGGTTTGGCATAGGCGGTTTAACTCTTAATGGGATAACTTAGTAGATTTCTCAAGTAATTCAGCCATGGATAGGGGAGTGAGAGCTTGACCAGGTTGGAATTGTAGCATTTCATTTATGGACTAAGCAGTTATTGGGAAAAGGACATTTTGACTTGGGGATAAAACTTCTTGTTGGTTGGGATCATAATTTGCGTAGCAATAATGGACTAACTTAGGAAAAATATGGACTAAGGGGAGAAGGTACATAGGAATATTTGATTCCAAAAGTCCAAAGATGTCAGAACCATTCAAATAATTGTCTCTGCAGCGGCAAAATATTCGAAGAGGATTCTCACTAAGAAACAAGTCCTTAATTTGAAAATCCATATCGGCTAAAGGAAAATAATCCAAGTCCTTGTGAGGGGCTTTGATGGGCATGCAATTCAGAGCTACAAGAACTTCCATTTCTGGTTCTTGCGGATTCAGAAATGGAATTTTGGGGTTTTTGTGGAAAAGGGGCACAATTACTAGTTTTGGGAATATAATTGCAGTTCTGGGAACGAAAAAGACCAAACTGAACTTATTTTCAGACCTTAGTGCAGAATTAAAACTAAAACCAGGATTTTTTACATATTTTAGTGGGGAATTGGAATAAATACCTGTTTACGAGAAATTAAACGTGTTTAAACAGGCGCTGGTTATGACAGAAGAACCCTGAAATACTCGGCTTCAATTCTCTTCAGCAAGGTAACGGTCAGCAAGCGTTAACAGTTGGTTTTTGAATTTTGTTGCATGGAAGACTGGCTAGTGCACGGAACAATGAAAATGACGCAAACGCAATTTGTTTTATTTACAAAGTCAAAAGGGTGGTGGGTTTTGATTGATGACGTCAGCATGTACGATGGTTTCGTCACAGAGGGATAGGAGCGGATCTTTGTTTGGGCCGCTCGCGCAGTGGAAATCCAGACCCGAAAAAGATTAGGGCGAATTTGATAAGAAATTCGCATCACAACTCTCCCTCCGTACGCTAGCCCAACTTCGGACCCGAAAAATATTAGGGCGGAATTCATTTGGTTTTCGCGTCACAAAATTGGCCGACGTCAGCAGGCTATTTTGGAACGCGAATTTGGTTTGAATTATGGTTTATCGCCGTTTGAAGTCCGGCGGGCTCGACTTAAGAACAATTTTGTTTGATTCCATCTTATAAAATTTGTGTTGGTTTTCTTTGATAATACACATATTTATAATAAATCATGGGAACACCACACTAAACATGTGGAAAAGTTATATAAATTATTGAGAACAATCATTTTTATGTAAAAATATCCAAATGTGCTTTTGGGAAATAAGAATTCGAGTATTTGGTTCATATTGTTTTAAAGGAAGGAGTGAAGTTGGAGCCTCAAAAGATGCAAGCTATTACAAATGACCTATTCCTAAGAAAATCAAGGTTCTTAGAAGATTTTTTAGACTTACATGATATTATTGATCATTTGTTAAGAATTATGCATGCATTTCAAGTCCACTCACATATCTCTTGAAGAAAATATCATTTATATGGAATGATGAGGCTACTTTTGCATTCTCTCTTTCAATGGATGCCATGTCTTCTACACCAACATCGGTTGCACCTACTTTTGGTAAAACATTCATAGTAGAGTGTGAGGCACTAGGACAAGGAATTTACGTAACATTAACACAATAAGGGATATCATTTGCTTTTAAAAGCAAGGAATTCAAAGAAAATATTTGGTGAAATCTACGTATGAAAAATAAATGGAAGCAATATTACATGCAATAAAAAATGGGGATAGTATATCACTAGGAGGTACTTTAAAGTCAAGATATACCATGATAGCATAAAGTATTTTTTGAAGCTATGGATTTCATTGGAAGATTAACAAAAATGAGGAGAAAAAATGCAATTTTTTAATTTTGAGATAATCTGCAAAAAGGGTAAGGAAAATTTAGCACATGATGCTCTTTCTAAAATAGAAGAGGCCTCAAATTTATATCCAATTACATTTTCTATTCCTAGGTGGCTAGAAGAAGCTTGCCATAATGGAAAAATGACAACAGTACTAAACAAAAACTAAAATTTATAAAGGATGGGATGAACTCTATGGAGCATTGGGAGTGAAAGAGAGATATACTTTGGTGCAAATGTAGAATATTTTTATGCACACAAGCATATTTGAATAAACAAATATTAAGGGAGTCCCATGTCTCTCTGATGGTAGGACGCAGGGTTCCTTAAAACATCTCAAAGGATCAAAAATATATTTTTGGAAGGAATGAAGAAAGATATTCAAAATTTTGTAAGAGAAGGTCAGGTTTGCATAATAAATAAAAGAGAGATAGTAAAATCTCTAGGGTTGCTTCAACCATTCCACATACATATTCAAAGACTAGAATATATATCAATAGAATTTATTACAGGGTTACTGAAATATAACGGTAAGTATTACACTAGCTGCCATGAGTTCTACATATCAAACACAATCAAATGGTCAAACAAAAATATTTAACAAATGTTTTTAAGGTTATCTACAATGTTAATCTTTAGAAAATCAATCTTAATGGATGAAGTGGGTTCCTCAAGGAAGAATGGTAATATGATACTATCATACTACCTGTCACACATCTACTAAAATTTCCCCATTTAAGGCCCTTTATGGATATCCAGCTCCTAGTATCTCATACTTTTTGCAAGATAAGTCCAAAGTATAGAAAACAGAGTCACATATGGAAAATACTAAAGAAAATTTGAAAATTATTATGGAAAACCTTCGAATGACATGAAACATGATAAAACAACAAGGGGAACAACATTGAAGTGAAAGATAATTTGAGGAGGGTAATTGGGTATTTTTTAGATTATAGCATTATAAGCAACCTTCATTCAAGAAAAAGAAGAATAAAGAATTAGCTAAAAAATGCAATGTGGAAAAATTTGAAGTCGGGATTAAATCGTCAAGGGTCCAAAAGTTGAAATACTCGATAAAGTCGAGAGTTTTTTGAAAAATTCGGCAAAAAGTCGGCAAAACTAAAAAAATACAAAAATATTCATTTTTGGAAAAAATCATGATTTTTTCAAAAAAAATTAAAAAATTATTAAAGAAACTACCTCACTCAAGATTTTTTCGAAAAATTCGGGACTTCGAGGATAAAATCGCGACTTTTTCAGGGATGAAAAATAAAGCAAAAAGTCGGCTCCGGGAAAATTCGGGATTTTTTCAAAAAGTCGGGACTTTTTGCCGACTTTTTCCACACTGAAACTGTTATGGCCCTAAATAATTATTCATAGGATTGCACAAGTGGTATAGAAGTTATATTTTCCTTATTCTTGCATTCATAAGGTTTTTCATGTATCTTTCCTAAAAAAGGTTTTGGGAAAAAATATGCCAATGTAAATAGAACTTCCAAAATTAGATGAAGAATGAAAGTTGATTCTTGAACCACAAAAAGTTATAGATAAACATTATGTATCTCTTTGACATATGACCATTATGAAGTACCTAATCAAGTGAAAGAATATTCCTCTAGAAGAAGGTACATGGTAAAATGATCAATTCGTGATGAAATACCCACGGCTAAAGGGTTCGTTTGAAGTTTTGACAAAGGTTTTGTTATATGTTTTATATAATGCGCGGCGGAATAGTTTTATTGTTTGTTAAGGTCCCACACAGTGATCAAATTTGAAGGGCAGGTCCGAATTTCAATTAGAAGGGAATATATCTATGTCGCCCTTCCATAATGAAAAGCTTTAAAAAAAAAACTTTTCAATTGACCACAATAAATTATTTTTACATTTCATTTTCAGAAAGACAAAACCATCAATCTTTATATTAATAAAAGACTGTTACATATACAACAATGAAGAAGGATCCATCTTTCATTGCTTAAATATCTCATTCGCAATGTCAACATAAGTCTTGAAGACACTATTATAATAATTTGGATACATACCACCGAGATATAGGAGATTCTTATGTGTCAGATTGTGTAATGCAATTTTGACTTTGTCTCACAAGGAGCAGCAGCATGGAGGTCTGGATTTTTCTTATAGAACTTTATTATTATTATTTGAAATGTTGTTTATAGATATGAATACAACAATGAAAGTATGAGCATGGTGGACAATTAGTCAAGCTCATGATGCCAAACCATGATGATGTAAGTTTGGAATTTAACATTTTTACATGTTAAAGACAAATAGTCAAAATCACTGACAACTTAGTATGCCATAATTAATAATAATTCCCTGTTCACTTTTGTTAATAGGTTTATGTCACACGATGATGCAGGGGCATTAGGCACTATCCAGCAATGTAGGAGGTTTTTCCACATGTTGTGGCTAGGAGGGTTCGAAAACATTTGAGTTGTAATAGCTAGGTGTCAATACCTCAACTGACTGTATTACTTAGAATAGTTAGAGTTGTAGGAGTTGAACAGTTTTATTTAGTTGAATTATTATAATTAGACCTTTTGATTTCTAGAACGATCCTCTCAGAGGAACCGAAGAGCCATATGTTATGTATATAAATTGTAATTCCTTGGATGAATAAAAGTAGAGAGGGAAGAGGAGAGTAGAGAGGGGATTTCTGCAATAAACCTCTGTGTGTGAATAATTGTTTCCAGTTAAATGATTTCCAAGCTTAGTTGCCATTGCATTATCTCGAACCGCTAATTGTGAAGAATTGTTTAACTGTGAGGTGATTGGGTACTAATAATTCCATTCTTCTGTCTTTGAATTCCCGTAAATTTTTGGATAACCCTGTGAACTCACCCCACCCGAAGGCGAGGTCTGTGTAGAGAACCGGGGTCGTGAACACGGTTCAAATATAAAAATCCCGCTTAATAAAGAGACAAGATTGTTGTGCTTTCAGAACCTGACCCGAGGATTGGACATGAGCTAACAAACAAAAGGATAGCGGAACCAGACTTGCACCCGTGGTCAAGCCCTGTAACAAAACCACGAGCGGAATCACAAAAGTGGGTTGCCCATATCGCACCACTTTTGCGGAGTAGGCGGTATTTCCTATTCGTGAGCGATTCCATAGGGAATGCGACACATGGCGAAGTGACCCCCAGAAAACCACCGTCTAACCCACGCCATCGCATGTTAAAGCTTGACATTGGAAGCCGAGCGAAATTTCCAAGAGTCGTTGCTTTGGAGAAGGGCCATCAGACGATGGTCGCACGTTGAACTTTCCTGGAGGTTAACTAAGGTGTGTGGAGGATAGCCAGGTATGATACGAGTGTCTTATTGGTTATTGATATATATAGGTGGGGCCGGAGTACAATGAAATTGTTTAATTAAACGATTGGCAGATAATTAGCATAAGTCTAGAGCGTGATTGTTGTAAGGCTGGGTGGTGAAATATAGAGCCAAAAGTTCATTACAAGTTATTTATTTAAAAAGAAACGTGGAGTATAAATACAAAGTGTTGAAAGTTAAACATTGGTTATAAGGATTGGAGATAATATAAAGTCGGGAATATAAATTAAAGTCCAACCATTGTGGATAGTATTTATTTATCAAATTCTACGAATTTGATAAATAAACCCTAAGAAAGAAGAAGTCAATTAAGACTCAGGCTGGAGGAAAAGAACGGGGTAAACCAAGGGAAAATGCTGACAGAGCGATTGTAGACACACCAGCTCTCCTTAGGGGTCCAATTTCAGTTTTGTTGCATCACACGATGATCTCTCTTCTCTGGAATTTACTTGTATTGAAGATCACTATTCTAGGAATAAGGATTTATTTTCTCCAAAAATAACCCTAGCCAAACATTGACAATGCATCAAGGATATCTTTCTATGCTTCATAAGTACATATGTTCTACTTCTAAATCATGTCTTGGAAGTGGTTGTTTTTCTAGAAATTATTCACCAGTTGGTTTCATACCGAAGTCTTTTTCAAATTTTCAGCATCCAATACATGAAAAATATAATGGTTTAAAACAACATAAATATTTGAAATTTTGCAAGAATTGTTTGGCACACTTTGAATATGAATTTTGAAGTCAAGTGCATGATGCTATATAGGATCAAGTGTCATTTTGAATACCAAATGTTTCACAAGAAAATTCTCAACATGCTACCCTACAGTAAGGATTAAATGACAATATTGCATCAACTATTTCCATAATAAAAGTGCACCTCGGCCATAAGACTAAACAACTACAAATGTTGTAGATCTAACAAGACCACACAATAAAATGTATTCCACAAGGCCAATACTGTATGAAAAATGAAAAGGAGTTTGCAACCAAAAATACCTTAGGCAACTAATTCAATTAGATACACCAAACCATCAACAAAAAGGAAAACCAACCTACTTGGCCCCAATATTTTCAACTGGGTCCTCTAATTCAACCAATAAAAAGGCCAAAACCATAGCATTGAGATACATTTCATTACACTTTCAATAACAATAAAATTTGACTCAGCCATAACCCTTTCCTTTTATTGTTGTGAAAATCTTTATGCATTACTCTAATGTGGCTAGTCCATAGGCCAAGTAGACCACTGGGTAACAAATATGTTTCCTTTCACCTTTGAGTTTTCAAATTATGCCTACCAAATCTAAGACATTTAAGAGGGGGAACTAATACAATGTTAAAAATAAAACCATAGCACACATCTACAAATTACCTCCTTAGCTACTGTCACACCATCATTAACTATTTTCGGAGAACCATGCTTGCTCTCCAAGACAACATTTTTCCCTTCACCCCAAGGGTGACTCCAACAAGATCAGCAAGTTTGTTCACACCGCCTGCAAGACAAATTGAAAATGCTTTCAGTAAGTGTGCAATTGAATGCCAGACCATATGCCAAAACAACCCTCCATGAAAAATTAAAATAGCACGTTAAAATCGAATATAAGTGGACAAGGAAAGATCCACCGCAGTGAATTTTCACGTGCAGGTGACCTTCCTTTAAACATAATTTTTTCTCTGACCTGCAATTTTTTTGTCACTGAGCCATCCTTGTTGAAGTAAAACTCCTTTTCCATAGCTCTTGTATTAACTACCTTCTCTCTGTCATGTAATCTCAGAGTCCCTCTTCTGCTTGAGCGATTAAAGGAAATGGGTAAAAAAATTGAAAGAGAAGACAATTGTCTGCCATAATTATCAAACATTGCACCCAACTTCTTCCCCTTTCCATTGTTACCCAATGAGGTAGATGTGGCAATTGTTGTCATACTTCCCAAAGAAGAGGCCATATTCTCTTATGCTGAATATAGAATTACAAGATCTTCATATTAGTATGAACCTTAAAAAACATGACTCCCATTGCTAAAAACCACTTTGAAGTTGTAACAGGGAAACTAAATAACTACCGCAACTTTTGGCAACTTTTGGAGCATTAAGAGAGAAACAACCAAAGAGAAATACAACCACAATCCTCATTTTAATGAGACCGGACTATATATTTGCATTAAGATAATAGAAAGAAATCACGACTATATTAAGGCCAGCACAAAACAATCTTTAACCAATGTCTCTCGCGGCCTTCAGGTTTCCATGCTAGAGGTTGCATATTTTTAATTTAAATTCTTGACCTCTCGTGCCCATCTATGAATGCATCCAATGGGATATATACATCAAATGCTCCTTTATATCCCAAAAAACAAATTCCCTACTACAAGAGCACCAGTATTGATGGATCACCCCACACCATCCCACCCACTAGAAACGGTGAAAAAGGAAACCTGAGAAAACTTCTGAAATATCTCAAGATGACTATATGGGTGGTTCTTATGAATCAACCAACCATTCAAAACATTCTCATCAATCCAAACCATGAGTATTATGTGACAATATTCAAGCAGGCACTGAATCGGATTTATGAACCTATGTTAGAGAAACCCTAAACTCTCACTGAAAATAGGTGAAATGTGGCACCACTCAGGGATTGACATGTTACAATTGGTACAAGTGGTAGACAATTGGCATGCTCAAACAACGAGGTGATGCAGGAATGACATGAGGGAGAAAATATCAGAAAAGCGCCAAATCTGGAGAACTAAAGCTCATCACCAACCTGAGATTGACAACTTTACATGATGTAACCTATGAAATCGTAAATGGAGAAATCATAGTAACAATAAAGTGACCTATGTAACAATAAATTCGGACTCATCTTGGGAGTGGTAATGGGAGAAATCATAGTGAACAACAGGAAACATGCAGAGTTTCTTACAATCAAATAGATGAAAAAACACATACAAAAAACCTAGATAATAATCATGAACAAGCTTAATATTGAATTATGAACCGTAAAGGAACTTACAAAATGTGACATTACGAACCTGGTCAAGTGCACAAGAAAAAATATCCTGAACATGACCCTGGTTGACAAGTTGTATTGCTCATGATGTGTTGGCTGGCAAAGTCGTCCCCGCGGCAAGACCTGTGTTCAAAGGGTGTGTCAACAAGGGGTCCGGTGTAGTCTAGGAACATGCCGGCATTTTCACCCTGCTCTTGGAGAGCAGTGCGTCTCACCCGAGGCGTGCCGCGACCACATGTGTAAGGGGATGAGATCACGGGTAAGGAGTAAACCCGCAACCAAGGAAAGAAAGCGCATCCATTACATATACCAAATTACACATGCAAGATCACTAACTAAGTATTCAGACAGTCGCAACTTAAAATTTTTAAATCAGTGTAAACACATCACAACGCATGAAAAACATATCAAGACAGCAATCCTCCTTTATATTATTCTTCTGGCCGAATACATGATTACATAGCTTTCTTCTCTGATAACTCACAAGTCAGATACAGATGGGTTTGAGAACAGAAAGGAAGACATAGAAAGTAAGAACCCAGAGGAAGAACAAGCACAATCCTCCCGCAGCTGCTCTGCATACCCTTCCTCAGGTCTTGATCCTCGCGACGCATCTATTCAACCTTCAACAACAACAACCAATAACCAACCAACCTCTTTCTTCAGTCGGGTGATCGCCTTTTATTCACCCGCTCGTCGCGACTGGCAGCTTCTCCATGTCTTCACTCTAGCTTTTTCCAGCGTCTCTTCTGATGTCTGCGTGGTCTACCTTCTGTTTTCTGCTGTATTTCTTTCATCTGTATTTATCTCTGTTCGATCTCCAGTTATCAAGTGCTTCCGTGCCACCTTGGTAGCTCCGCAACTCCTGGTCGCTGCGGCGCAGTCGCGGTTGCTATGTGCATTTATTCCGCGACTCAAAAAGAGTCAAAGTTCAAAATGTCTTGGCCAAAAGTTCAAAACTTAAACAAAAACAAGGGCCCCAACAGGCCCCGACCACAATCCTTTGACTCGTCCGCGAGTCAATCGCAAATGACAGTTTCTACCTCCATACCCTCACTGGCTTCCGCGCCCTGCTCTGCTGTTCCTTCTTCCGCTACCCTTTCCTGCTGTACTCCGCCACCTGCTAGTTCAAACAAGGGCCCCAACTCTGGGACCCGGCGGAGTGCTGAATCTCGAAGCTCTGTGAAGGTCGCCACTGCTTGCTGCCATTCCTGCATAAGTAGGTCGGCGTCTTGAGAGATTCGGTTAGCGGCGGCTTCGTCTATGGGCGTCGGGGCAGCCCCGAACAGCGTGGCGAGCTGGGACTCGGCCTTGGCATCCAGTTGGTGCATTGCATCAGCATGGGTGCGAAGGGGCGGCCGCATCTCCCGGAGGACGTGCTTAGCCGCTGCTGATTCGGCCTCAGTCATCTGCATGTGAAGTTCCAGCTCGTCCAACTGGGCGTAGAGCTGATCTAACCTGGCCGGGTCCGTGGTCGCCCGAATTTCACTGGAGATCTGTTGCAGCTGGGAAGCAATGGGCTGCGTCTTGACAGTTAACACGAGTGAGCACTCTTGCAAACTGCGTAGAAGGGCAGAAGCCGCGGTTGTCGTGGAATGGAGAGTTGCTTGTAGATTAACTGCCTGCGCCTGTTTGGCAGTTACCTGTCCTGAATAGTCAGAAGGTGGATCTGGAAGGGTGGGCCGTGCGGCTAACGCCGCTTGTAACTCTTGGTTCTCTCTGAAAATAGTAGTGAAAACTTCCCCGAGCTGGCGAGCCTGTAAAGCTATACTGTCCTCTTCTATGCGAGCAGGGAGTGGGGCATGGTGAGCCCGTGCCTCCGGCCATACGCTGGAGAGCGCTTGATTAACAATGTTGGCCTGCTCCTGGAGGTAGGTCTTCTCCTGCAGCAGCTGATTGCGCTGTTCAGTAAGCGCCGTGATCTGATTCCGCTGCTCGGTGCACCGCCGCTGTAGCTCAGTGTGAATCTGCTCGGCCTTGATGGCCGCCCGCTGAATGAGCAGATACAGCTGTGCTGGACTCAGTTGTTCTGCAGCTGTTGTGCTGGGTGTACCCTGTTCTGGCGTCTGTTCCTGCGAAGATTGGCCCATGGCCGCTGCTCGGCCTGAAGTCTCTGGAGGGTGGACCGGTGTCTGCTGCTGCACCGAAGTGGCCATATCAAGCTCTGGCCGGTCCTGCTGCGTGGTTTGCTCTGTGGAAGGGGCGGCTGAATCAACCCCAACTGTGGCTGGCTGGACAGATATAGTGGCAAGGGAATCCCGGGATGTGGCCACGGGGTCAACAGGTGGTACCACGGCTGCAGTACTGGAGGTGACCTCCGCCCCGTGGTCACCGCCGAAAAGTTCCCGGATCAAAGAATCTGACACAGTGGCTGATGAATTGGACGGATTGGGGGAGGTGGCATGTGGTCGGCTGGTGGAGGGGGCGGTAGATGGAGTGAACGAGGTGTGAGGGAGACGAATGTTGAGGAAATCTGCTGGATCAATCAGCGGTTCCTCCGGAATCAAAGTGGCTGTGGGCGGCGTGGCTGGTGGATCATCCTCCGTTAGATCCACCACGGGATCTGTGGCCGTAGTGCGGGCCCTCTTGGATGGAGGTGGGCTGGTGGAATCGGGTTCGGGGCCCGGTTCACCCATTGTCGTGATGAGGGGGGTGGCAGAAGTGAACAGGTTAGTGGGAATGGGGGAAGTGAGGGGGGCGGTGTTGGAGAGACCAAGGGACCGATTAATACGAAATTCATTAAAAGAAGGAAATATAGGGGCGCCACTGGAAACAACCTGGGTTACCACGTTGAGTCTCCGGGCCTGGTCGTTGAAATGCTCGACGATGGGGACCAGCGATTCAGGCAGGTCCGCTGCAGTCCCCGCTGCATCTGGGGTTGTCTCCACCGCAACTTGGGAAGATCCCCCGGCACTGGTCACGGCAGGCTGCTGTGCAGCCCGCATCCCATCAAAATTATAGCGGAGGACTCCGTCGCTAACGTGCTGGACAACCCCCGGCCATGTCGAAACCTTCTCTGTGGAAGACATTATCATTCAGCTGGAAACGCAAGGGCGCCATATGATAAGTATGGTGCGGTACACAAGTCGGCCGGATGAAAGTGTGGTTGTGGCTGACGCCAAACCACACCTGTTCACTGTATTCATCCAACAGGTTCCGGGGCACCCGTTACTGGGAAGCGACCACATCGGTCATCATCCCATACCATTCTCGGAACGCCTCTGCGTTCACCTGCCTGCTGCTGGGGGCCGTGGACACCTGCCAGGGGGAATATCTCATCGCGAGCGGTTGGCTCACGGTGAGCTCCGCCGGTGTCCGCATCGGAGGAAGATGCCATTTCCACATGGTGAACGCTAAGAGCAAGTACCCATAGATAAAACTGGTAGTCCGCCTGTAATTGTCTTCGCAAGCCGCGAAGAGTTCCTTCAGCACAAACGCGCTCCAATTCAACCTGGCCCCCCGGACGTAATGCTCCACAATGGAAATTGTGTCCAGAGTGCACTCGCCCTTTGTGTAGTGGCGCATGGTCTTGCTAGCGATCAGGTAGCAAGCAAACTGGATTGCTGGTACATTTATCAAATCTATCTTGGCGCCTTTACCACCCCGGCGAGTGCCATATTTGGTGTAGAGGTCCGCCTCGGCCGACTTCCGGGCGCGCTTGGAGGATTTCTGGCCCGCAGTGGAGACATCTGCACCTGTTTGGGATAGCCCCGTAAGCCGACTAATGTCTGCAGCATGTATCAGAATCTCTTCGTTCAACCACAGGGACCTGTTCTGCACCCGACTGAGGAGGAACCGGGTACATTGCAGAACTGGTCCGGTGGTGCCGAAGACGGGAAGACACCTCAAATTCATCAAATTCGACTGCTGTAGGCCCCGGAATTCTTCCCGCATTCGACTGTTAGAGCTGCTCCCGGGCGTGTAATGGTGTTCCATGAATACCTGCCAATGGAGGTGAGGAAACTCAGCCGGGTCGGACAAGTTGGCGTCCATACAGGGTGCATTATCATACTTGCCGACCAGTGACTCTACCCGGTGAATTCTGCTATCTAATGCTGGTTCAGGGACTGAGAGAACTGCTCTCGGCATCTTGGCGCGTCTCTGATAGACTTGGACGATTCTTCTGTAACTTCCTACGAGGTGCTAAGTGCGCTGATATTGCGAGTGCTCCAGAGTTGCTGCAACTTCCAAATTGAACTGGTCCGTCATCTTCGTGCTGATATCCTTCATGCAAATTGGGCCATCTGCTGGCACGCGCGGAGTTGATGAGACTCCATAACGGCAATTAATTCTTGCTATCTTTCTTGCCTGCGATAATCGTGCGATCAATCGCAGGCCTGTGTGTAATCTGACAGTTGCTGACGGCGTCATGGGGAGATGGGCGGACTCGACGGCTGAGGGAACTGTGGTTGATGGCAAATGATTACGGTATGATTACTGTCCATTAAGGGAATTTATGACCAAATCTGAACGATCCTACGGACTGACAAAAAGACTGACGGTTATGACCTGGACTGACACGAGGATGGATCCTACGTGAACGACACGCTGGACGGGAGCGGTGACACGCTGGACTGGCGCTGCGACACGCTGGACTGGCCAGCCCCGACCGCAGTCGGTTGCGGTATTGTTACCGCAACTGACTGTTTATTTGACTCATTACAAAGGAACGAAAAAGACTACCTACGCTCATCCCGGTTGCGGGAGAGTTATTCAACTACGCTACTCTACGGGTTCTCTCGGTTGCGAGAGTTATTAATGAGAAATGAGAAGTACCTACTCCTGGTAGGGCTTCAGGCGTGCGCCATTCACCCATCCTGGAAGAACTGTGCCGTCCAATTGTGCCAATCGAACGGCTCCTGAGTCACGGATTTCGATGACAAAGTACGGTCCCAGCCAATGCATCTGGAGCTTGCCTGGAAAATTCTGGAACCGGCTGTCGTATAAGAGAACTTTGCCGCCAACTTGGAAAGATTTAGTTTTGATGTGGCGGTCGTGCCATGCTTTCTGTCTGGCCTTCTCAACCTTCTGGTGGAATTCCGCAAGAAATCGAGCCTCATCTAGCTCCTGCAACTCCTGGAGTCGTTCCTTTAGTGACGCCTCTTCTGAGAAGTGAAGGGACGTTGCGATCAAAAGGCTGGGTACGGTGAACTCAGCGGGAATCACAGCTTCCCGGCCATACACCAGCTGGAATGGCGTTTGGTTGGTCAAGCGTTTTACCGTGGTCCGGTAAGCCCATAATGTCGCTGGCAGCCGCTCATCCCAATCGTCCCGCTGAGCATTGCAAATTTTAGTCAAGCCCTTCTCAAGAATCTTATTGAAGGCTTCCACCGTACCATTGGCCTGCAGGTGGTATGGGATGCTCTTATGATGCTGAATCATAAATGTGTCCAGTAGCGATTTGACCGTGGCATTAATGAAATGCGTACCCTGATCGCTGGTTAAGCTCCTTGGGCAACCAAAGCGGCTGATGATGTGTTCAAAGATGAACCGGGCAGCGGTCTCTGCCGAGCAGTCGCGTACCGCTGCCGCCTCAACCCACCGTGTGAGGTAATCCGTCGCGGTAATGATGTACCGGGCTTTGGAGTGGCGCGCGATGGGTACGATGGGGCCTACGAAATCAACAGCCCACTTCTCAAATGGCCGCAACACATGCACTGGATGTAGCGGAAGCTCGTCCCTGTGCGAAGGCCTTCCCGTCCTCTGACAAATATCGCAACGTTTCACATAGGCCTTACAGTCTGCATGTACCGTCGGCCACCATAGGCCAGCTTGAAGCACCTTCCTTGCGGTGGGTTTAGCACCCACGTGTCCTCCCGCAACACCGCTGTGACATTCCCACATCACCGCTTCCCGCTCGTGGTCAAGAACACACCTGCGCAACACCTCATCCAGGCCCAGCTTGTACAGCTGCCCTGCGATCAATTGATAATCGGCCGCCCGGACAACCAAGTGGCGTTTCTGAAGAGGGGTGTAATCCTCAGGGCACTGTCCCGTGGTCAGATACGTGGAAATGTCAGCCAGGTAGTCTGGGACTGCTTCAACTCGGAATAGGTCAGCATCCGGGAGCTGATCATCCAACGGACCTTCATTCTCTCCCGTCTCCAGCCTGGATAAGTGATCGGGACCAACGTTCAACCTGCCAGGCTTGACAATCACCTCAACCGTGAACTCCTGGAAAAGTAGAAGCCATCGACAGATTCTTCCTTCCAACACCGGCTTATTGACCAGATATTTCAATGCCGAATGGTCCGTGAAAAATGTAAATTTGCCGCCCAGAAGGTAGTGGCGGAACTTCTGGAGAGAGTACACCATCGCCAACGCCTCCCGCTCGGTCGTGGTGTAATTCTTCTCCGCATTCGATAACCGTCGGCTGGCGAAGTATACCGGGTGGTCAACTGTCGTTTCCCCGGGTTGCGCCAATACCGCGCCAAGTGCAATTCCGGATGCATCAATGTGCACATGGAACTGCTTATCCCAGTTGGGATGGACCAGTATGGGTGTCGTCGCCAATTTCTCCTTCAATGTGTTGAGTGCCTTCCTGCACTCCGCCGTCCACTCAAATGCTTCTGACTTCCACAACAATTTCTCCAAAGGGGCAGTGATTTTGGCATAATTGCGGATAAACCGTCTGTAGTATCCTGTGTGCCCGAGCAGTGCCCTCAACTGCTTCACTGTCTCGGGGGCCTCCATGTGGACGATGACTGTGACCTTGGCAGGATCAACGCAGACCCCTTGCTTACACACCACGTGACCCAAGAGTGTGCCGAATGGTACTGCAAAAATACATTTCTTCAAGTTCAAGGAAATCTGCAGCTGGCGACACCGGTCGAACATAACACACAACAGGGAGGCGTGTTTCTTCAGCAGGCTGTAAACAGTCCATTCGTCCATATATACTTCTAGGAACTTGTGAATGTACTCCCGGAAAGCAGCAATGACAATCCGGGAAAACACAGCCGGTGCGTTCTTCAGACCAAACGGCATAACGTGGTATGCGAATGATCCCCACTCAGTTGTGAATGTTGTCTTTTCTTTGTCTTCCTCGGCGATGTGCACCTGATGGTAGCCCGAAAACCCATCAGTGAAGGAATAAGCTTCGTTTCCCGCGACATGATCTAGGACTTCGTCGCTGAAGGGAGTGGGAAACGGATCGTGAATACAAGCATTATTCAAACTCCGATAATCGACGCAGACACGGATTTCCGCTTTGTCCTTCTTGTTCTGGATGACAATGGGACTTACCCACTCAGCTTCTTCTACTGGAAAGATGAGACCCGCAGCTAGCATCTTGTCGATCTCCATCTTGACCTTCTCTTTGATACGTGGATTCAACCGGTAGGGTCGGTGCTTCACCGGCCTGGCCCCCGGTTTCAGTGTGATGTGCATCTCGCCCAAATCCCCCTTGATCCCCTTCAGGTCCGCAACTGATGACGGAAATAGATCTTCATACTCCCGGAGGAGGCTGAAGATTTCTCTTGTCGTCTCCTCGTCCCAGTAATCTCCCACCATTGCCAGCTTAGGTTTCTCCTCCGTTCCAATGTTCAGCTTTTTTGTCTTTAGGGGCTGCAAATGGACTCATTCTGTCATCGGCTCGTCGCGGATGCTCCGCTCACCTTCCTTTTCGTCAAAGTAGAGATGCCTAAGATCCTCCAAACTATCATCTTCCGGATCGCCATCAATTCGTTGGCAAACCAATTCGCGCTTGACCCCGGAGCGTGACGCCACCGGTCCCTCATCGGGCTCAGGATGGCAGAAAAACAGAACCTCCTTGACGGCTTGTAGGGCCTGAGATTCCTGCGCCGTATCCCCTTCGAACGAGAAGCTCTGGACGAACTTTTCCGCGACTGCTTGCTAGGAGCGGGTTCCCCGTTTCCGCTCTTCCTCCAGGTACCAGGCCTGGGGAATTGTACCCAGGGAGTGGACAAACCTGTGGACCCACAACTCCTCAGGGTACCTTGCGCTACGCCACTGTTCCTCGCACGCTTGCAAATGCTGTCGCGGGTCGGAAGCTCCATGATGTTTCAATGTAATACAGGGCCCTTCATCCTCTTTGAAGCGTGCCCGTAGAGCATCCGCCACATGCTCCCATCGCAACAGAGTGTTGCGGTGATTGTTCCACCATCGTCCCGATATTGACTTCAAGGCCACATCTAAAAGTGGTATCCGGCTTTCCTCTGGGACCCGGTCTTCCACCTTGGCAATAAAAGTATTCACCGCTTGCATGTTGGATAATGTGGGGTATCCGCGGATCTCAGTCCCAACCCACCGGACCTGAGCGATGGCGGCACATCTCCGCGTGGTGGTCTCATACCCCCCCTGCTGCCAGTCTTCCCACACAAGCTCGGATCCGAGCTCCGAGCTCTGCACACTCCGCCAACTGATAGACCCTGTTGCGGTCGGGTTGATGTAATCGTCCCGCTTCCCTGCAGTCATCTGATAGAGATGATCCATCATCTGAGCATCCTCCCGATCGTCCACTGGCTCTGTATATTGCAGACCCTGATACGGGTCGAGAGGCTGAGTGACCCATACCTCCCCATCCTCAAAGATCATCAGCTCCTTCTTGAGGTCGATGATCGCGTAATTCTCAAAAGCCCAATCAATGCCAAGTAAAGCAGGATAGGGGTCCTTATCAGCCATGATATCAATAACCTCAAAGTCAGTGTATGTCTTTACCCCCGCAACGTTGACCTCGACACCCTCGAGTCGGCCGATTGGCAAAATACAGTACTGGTTCGCCATCCTGAGTTGGATTGGGGAATAGGCGAGCCGTGGCTTTCCAAGAGCCTCCCATGTCTTTCGTGGCAATATATTGACGTCAGACCCCAAGTCCAACATGGTGTCGCCGATTTGGAATCCCGCGACCTGCGTGTTAAGCCGGAATTCTTTGCCTGTTCGTTGCTTGTTCTGCTTGACACGTTGCACATATTGAGGTCTAGCGTCCGCCGGGTTTCTCGGTTCTGCGTGCCCTTGCAGCGCTCCGCTTAAAGCATGCTTGAGCTGCTGCCACAGCGCAGCGTTATCAACAATCCTGAGGAATAGCCGGAGCCAATCCTCGACCATCGTATATGCGGCGTCCTGCGCACCGGATTCCGGCCGCCAGGGCTCCTCCAGCCCTCCCTCATTCCGCAACTGGGCGAATGCCTCAACCGCCTCCTGGAAATACTTCTTCTGGACATCGGGCCTGATCAACTTCTTTGGGGATGCCGGCCGAACCACTCATGCTGGCTCCTTCTCGTGGGCATCGTCTCCAGTCTTCTTCCCCCCCCGTGTTACTATCGAAACCTTCTGCATGTCAGGGGTTGCAGTGCTGCGTGGTTCTGAGTTTATCAAATTCGCTCCCCTCTGCCTCACCCGTTCTTCCCACTTCTTGATGAGCTCCGGACAGTCTTCTGTAGCATGGGCATTGACCCAGCACTGGGAACACCAGGGTCGTCATGGAAGGGGACATTCTCGAGCCACATGACCCTCCTGGTCACAGTTGTAGCACTTTACCGGACCGCGTCCTCCGGTTCGGCCTCCCCTCATGCCACCACCTCTTCCCCTTGTAGCCTCGTTCACCCTGTACGAGGGACGATCCAGTCGATCCGCAAGAGCGTCAAGCGCCCTGCACCACTCTGTGTTGTGAGTTGTAGACACACAGAATTCGCAGTATACATTATTCGGCACCGTGGAGTACTTCTGTAATATCGGGCACATCCGAGGAGGATGCCCCATCGTCCGGCAAATCTCACAGTACTCTGTGGTGGAAGACCCCGGTTGCGGCGAGAACCCCACAAAGGTCTGTTGCGGCTGGTAGACTCCCTGCGGGTTCATCACCGCGCCACCCCCTAGTGGTGGACCCCCCTGAATTGCTGCAACTGAGGGCCCAACTCCTGCACCGCGCAACCGAGGACATTCGGTTGCGACGTGTCCCTCGACCAGGCAATGAGTACACCAAACATTCGGTCGCGCTGGTCTCGCTGGCTGAATTTCCTTGAGCTTTTCGGTCAAGCTGGCGATCTGATGTTGCAACCCTATCAGAGAAGGGTCTTGCGGGCCCATCCCCCCCCTGTATTCCTGGGGGTATCCCGCCATGGCTTCAATCTTCATGGCCTGCTCCAAAGCGTCCTGCAGATTATCAATCTTCTGCTGTGTGAGAGGGGTTCGTGTCAGGGGGAGCAGAGCCTTGATGAACCAGTCCCTCTGGTGGTTTGGATCGATCGGGTAACTGAGTTTCCCGATCGCGTCTTTAAATCGCCGCATCAACTCCCATGTGGTTTCTCCTTCCTTCTGCTTAATTTCCCACAGCTCTGACAGGCCCTGCTGGTCTGTCTGGGGAAGCTTGAATTCACGGACAAAATCCCGCTTCACGTCCGCGATTACCGGGTTAGGGTGCGCCTCGGACCACTTGATGAACCAACGTAGAGCTCTCTCTCTGAGCGTGGTTTGGAACTCTATTAACTTCCCTGCATCCGGCGTCTGTCGAGCCCTCCAGATGGCTTCGCACAGATACCAGTGTTGTTCTACGTCGTCATTTCCCCGGCCAGAGAATTCCGGGTACCGGGTGAAAGATCCAGCCATGTATACTTGTGGAGAATTAACCAGGATAAAACCTCTGGGTCCTGGTTGCGTAACGATCCCACTAGGGAAAATACTACTACTAGTGACGCTGCTGCTATTGGGCGTTACCGACGCCGCTGAACTACTATATGACTGACTTAATGCTTGTAACTGAATAAAAATATTTCTCAAAGGTTGATAAAGTACCAGTGGAAGGTCGGGATCCTGACCATGCGGAAAGAGGGACGTAGGGCTGCCTGGAGGGGTGGGTGCCGTTTGATCCTGGAACATCTGCTGCATCACGCTGTGCCATTCGTCATCGGAGCTTTCTTCGGGCTGCATCTTTCCATTATCTTTGCTAGTCGTTACTTCTCTTTCTCGTGTCGCTGGGCTCCCATGCACCCACTGTGCGTCCGCTGTTGTCCCGTCCCCCGTCCGGGTATCCAAATCCATGGTTCTTGTCTTCTGAGGTTCCTCCTTCTGATTTCTCCTCTCGATTTCCCTTCTCTTCAAATCTCTCATTACCCTTCTTCGCCACCTATCGGTGATCTGTGCCCGCCGATGTGCACGTGACTCCCGCAACTTGCATGCGGCTTCAACGTCCATCCCCCGCTCCCCACTCTCACAGTCTACACAGCATCGGTCCCCTCAACCCTTCCCCCAGTACGGGTGGTTTATGCTTCCATACTCGTTTTGCGGAATTCAATCAACCCTTCGTCCACCATCAGGGCCTTGATCCACAGCGGAATCTCCTTCAACAGCTTCCCCCTTAACCCTGAGTGAAAAACAGCCTCAGCCTTCGAGAAGGATTGGTAACACTCAGCAGCAAACTTCACAGCATATCCTTCCAACGTGGTCCTTACCCAAAAATCCACTGCACGGGTGAGTTCAGTGTCTGCCCGGTGCAGTGCTACCAGGTCTTCGTGCGCCCACCTGTGATTTATCTTCCGCGAGCCTTCTTGGGGCACCGTCGCTCGTAACCTTTGCAACCAATTGTAAAGGTCGGTAGGGAACCTTCCCCAGAAAATTTCGTACGTATCACTGGCTGAATCCGAGAAAAGAACGATCTCCTTGATCGCGGCCTCCTTCTTCTTGGTCAGCTCCGCTTGCTGAGTAATGAAATGGTCAAGATGATCATCCCACCATCGCCGTATTGCTCCTTCAAAAATCCTCGAGACCATGATCTAGATCCCCTCAGAACATGCAGGTCCCGCCAACGGAACCATTTGTTGGCGAAAAGTCAGGTCTCGCGGGCAAGACCCAGGTTCAAAGGGTGTGGCCAACAAGGGGTCCGGTGTAGTCTAGGAACACGCCGGCATTTTCACCCTGCTCTTGGAGAGCAGTGCGTCTCACCCGAGGCGTGCCGCGACCACATGTGTAAGGGGATGAGATCACGGGTAAGGAGTAAACCCGCAACCAAGGAAAGAAAGTGCATCCATTACATATACCAAATTACACATGCAAGATCATTAACTATGTTGTCTGCCAGACAGCCCCAACCTTGTACTCCTTAAATCAAGCAAACACATCACAACGCAATGACAAATTACACGAAGACAAAGAACTCCTTATATTATTCTTCTGGCCGAATACATGATTACATAGCTTTCTTCTCTGATAACTCACAAGTCAGATACAGATGGGTTTGAGAACAGAAAGGAAGACATAGAAAGTAAGAACCCATAGGAAGAACAAGCATGATTCTTCCGCAGCTGCTCTGTGTATCCTTCCTCAGGTCTTGATCCTCGCGACTTCTCTCGCATCCATTCAACCTTCAACATCAACAACCAATAACCAACCTCTTTCTTCAGCCGGGTGATCGCCTTTTATTCACCCGCTCGTCGCGACTGGCAGCTTCTCTGTGTCTTCACTCTGGCTTTTCCCAGCGTCTCTTCTGATGTCTGCGTGTTCTACCTTCTGTTTTCTGCTGTGTTTCTTTCATCTGCACTTATCTCTGTTCGATCTCTAGTTATCAAGTGCTTCCGCGCCACCTTGGTAGCTCCGCAACTCCTGGTTGCTGCGGCGCGGTCGCGGTTGCTATGTGCATTTATTCCGCGACTCAAAAAGAGTCAAAGTTCAAAATGTCTTGGCCAAAAGTTCAAAACTTAAACAAAAACAAGGGCCCCAACATGATGCAAGAGGATTTTTACCTGCACTACCAAGTCAATCAAAATCCATCATTATCTATACAATAAATACAAGTAATTGATGTAGTATTTTTTACTCTAAGATGCATTCTTATGATAATGTTAGAACATATGTTGAAAATTTCAAAACATACCTGAATAAGCTCCTCTTCATTTCAAGAACAATTTATTGGAGTCGCATGAACTTGGAACAAGCCTCTCACGATCTGAAAGAGTAGCAACTAAGTCAACAGTGACTTTTTTGTTGCTACACTGGATCGAGGGAGGTTTTCTCCAAGATTAAATCGCTCCAATAAATTATTCTCTACTAAAAAGGGCCAACCACGTGAAGGTAGAAGCTCTTATGGCCCCTCCCCTCCCCCCTCACATCATTCTCAATTCCCCAATACCCAATCTATATTTCATTTTTTACTTTCATGAGCATAAAAAAAAATATTCAATAACTAATAAAAAAATAATTCAGCAAAAAGTACGCAAGGAAACATTGTAATTAATGCTTGACATAAAAATAGTATGATAAATGAGTTTTTTATATAACGCAAAAAACGTTCCAAGTATGGTAACTTTTGTCTTATAATAATACAATATTTTACATTATCGAATTTTCTTTTTCTTCTTCCTATTTTTAAAGCTCCTAATTACATCATCAATATCATCATGCTCTGCTCCTGTTTCGTGCCTTTCGACCCGCATTGCTGACCTAGTTGCGTAGTCACGATGTCTGGTCTCATCCAGTGACGGAGCATCGCCTACAAAAACAGATAATATTAAATTTTAATTGTCAGTTTTTAAATATCATTGAACTAGTTTGGTAATATTAATAAAAAAAATTGCAATGAGATTATTTACCTGGTGCACCAGTTGTCGCCGCTGACCTAGTAGTCACGCTGTCTGGTCTCATCCAGTGATGGGGCATTGCCTACAAAAACAGATAATATTAAATTTTAATTGTCAGCTTTTAAATATCATTGAACTAGTTCGGTAATATTAATAAAAAAAATTGCAATGAGATTATTTACTTGGTGCACCAGTTGTCGTCGTTGACCTAGTTGCGTAGTCACGATGTCTGGTCTCATCCAGTGACGGGGCATCGCCTACAAAAACAGATAATATTAAATTTTAATTGTCAGTTTTTAAATATCATTGAACTAGTTCGGTAATATTAATAAAAAAAATTGCAATGAGATTATTTACCTGGTGCACCAGTTGTTGCCGCTGACCTAGTTGCGTAGTCACGATGTCTGGTCTCATCCAGTGACGGGGCATCGCCTACAAAAACAGATAATATTAAATTTTAATTGTCAGTTTTTAAACATCATTGAACTAGTTCGGTAATATTAATAAAAAAAATTGCAATGAGATTATTTACCTGGTGCATCAGTTGTCGGCACTGACCTAGTTGCGTAGTCACGATGTCTAGTCTCATCCAGTGACGGGGCATCGCCTACAAAAACAGATAATATTAAATTTTAATTGTCATTTTTTAAATATCATTGAACTAGTTCGGTAATATTAATAAAAAAAATTGCAATGAAATTATTTACCTGGTGCACCAATGGTCGTCGTTGGGACTGTTGCCCTATCTTCCTCTCTGGTGGTAAGATCCCCAAGGGAAACATTCTCTGTCATTTAAACAAAAAACGTTATAAGGACAACCATCAAGGTATAATTAGAAAAAATTATAAGTGGAAATTAATTACCGTCATGGCCCTCATTGATAGTAGCATTGTCGGCCTGGTCCCTACTACAATGATCAGGTTGCACATGAGGATCATCTACATTTGGCTCTAAAACTGGGTTATTTGCGTCGTCTGTAGTGTTGCTCCCCTGATTTAAACAAAGTTGTTAGAAATTAAATTTATGGATGAAAACAAACATATTGAAAGGTTAATGTTTTACCTTATCAGGCATTCTGGATCTTGGGACCTGCCCCAAGCTTATGCGACGTTCAACTACGGCTTGATAGCCGAAATAGAAAGCGATATTTTTATCTTCCTCTATAGTTTCTGTTCCGAAGTCATCACCGTACATTACATATTATTTTTTATTTTTAATCATATTTGATAGGATTACAAAAACGTTGGAAGGTGATACAATTAATTATAAGATGTTTAGCTACTTAATTACAATTCTTGCGGCCAATTTCAAGTAGCCACCCTGGCCTAGCTTGTGATGGCCCTTTTTTTCATCCTAGCTTTGGTTGCCTTTGAGGTGTCAGTAACCTAGCATCAAAAGATTGAAGTTAGATATGACGTAGCACACTTTTTATTTTAGACATAAAGAAAATTAAAGCCATTGAATTAAAGTTGTAATTTACCTTGCGGGTCTAGTTGGCATTTTTCCTTCTTGCTTTGCCCTTTTCTCTTTTCCATCATGGATGAGTTCTCTCCACTCACTCTCTAAAACTGCGAGAGGACGCTCATATCTAGGGTTAAATTGCAATTGTGTCCTATAGGTGTCCCCGGTATATTTCAAATATTTGCCGGCTACCTGAGCCACTGCTGTTCTGTCAAATGTGCCGACCCCAAAAAGGGCTTCTAGATAATCTAGAAGTTCTTTTTTCAGGTTGGAATTCTGGGAATTCCACCCTATACGTATGGTTGGGCCAAAAATTACCAACGCATGGCTCTCCAGATACCTGTAGAACTCATTTTTTCCTACACAGAAAAAGAAGAAGATATTATCATTAATTTAAAAATAAAAATCATGATAAAAGTGTTTTAGATAAAGTACATGAAATAGTTAAAATATTAAAATTTACCTGGGAGTTGTACATGCTTTATAGGGACACCTTCATCGTTCACCAACAACATGCCATTAATGGTCCCTGTGGAGCTGACACGTGTAGCTCCAGGAAATGCAATAATGTAGTTGGCCATATCAGCCTCATCATTGCCAACATGTTCAGCGGTTGGTTGGGTGTCTGCTTGGGCAGGGTGTGTTTCTTGGCTGGAACCTAAAGGAGTAGAAGGTGTACGAGAGGGTTTTTGGGCAATCTCTTGCCCTTGTGTCCCACTACCACCAAAACTGGGTTCAGCAAGTGCCAGAAAATGCTACATACAAAAGAAATTTTTGTTAGTTTAGTCAATGTAAAAATTAAAAATCAAATTATCACAATTCATCTCATGCAGAACAAAAAAAATATCCTTTTGACTTTTTATTATTACCTGATATCTTTCTAGCTGGCTCATAAGATGTTTTATCCTCCCTTCTGTTTCAGGTGTTTGAGGCGCGTCTATCAAAGTATTAAATTCTGACCTTGCATCTCATGCCTTTTTTCGCAACAAGAACACTAGAGATAGGGATGAAGAAAGCTCTTCCTCAAAGAGGGAATCATCAGGCGTACCATGGCTAGGTGTCTGCATATTTGAACAAAATTAATATTATTTCAATTATGTAAATAACTAAAATACCCGAAGATAGAGCAATGCTGGCACTTTACATGTTCTTCCGCTGGCCTCTTTCCGCGATCATCCCGTCTCTAGGTTGTTCCTGCACTGCTCTCATCAGTCTGCCACATTGCAATAAAATTATAAATGTAAAAACTTGAAAACAATATCTAACTTGAAAACACAAAATGAAAACTGAAATAATTTCTAATAAGACACCGGAAGACAGAGTTAGAGTTTCAAATATGCCTTGCATTTAATTCAGTCCTGGAAACATGTCATTGCACATTAAGGCACCCAAACAAGAGACGAGTTGACAATGAAGACCTTATTGAGTATATTGTTGGAGAAACTTCTAGTAAACTTGTTGTGAAGACCTTAAGGGGAGCAACATTGTTGAAGCTGATGGTATAGCATTGTTGGAGACGATCTTGAAGGGCCTTGAAGTGAAGCTTTTGGAGCAACTATTGAAAAATCCTTAGAGCATTTAAGGCACTTTCTATCTTCCATCACCTTTTTCCTTTCAATATCCTTTAAACGATTTTGTTGATATTTAATGTTTGAAATCACGTTATAATTCCTTGATTATATGTGTTTGGGGACTTTTCCTTTGAAATTACCCAAAAATACCCTGGCAATTTTATCTTCAGGATGCATGTATGACCCTATTGTTCAATATTTTGATTGATAGTAGTAAACATAGAGAGTTAGGGGGCTATTGACTTGGTTTGGTTGGGCCATTAGATCCCTAACATCTACTAGGAGAACCCCCCTTGACTTGGAGGAGAGCTAGCCCAAAGTGAAAAGAGGTTGGTGAGGTGACAATGGGGCTATTGAATTACACATGGTATCACACTTTAGCTTTAGGACTTTATCTTGAGAAGTGCGATATTTTTCTATATCAATTCTCAAATTGTTTACAACACTATTGTTAAGAACTAATAAGAAATTATGTTGAGCGATTTTTGGGTATAAGAAACAATACCATTTAAAAACTAGGGTTCTTAGTCCTTGGCATTCCTTCACCTGGGCCTAGGGGCACACTAGAATAATTTCACACTAAACCATGCAAAATTAAAAGTAACTTAACATATCCATAAAGTAATAATAATCATAATTCCTAATTTCCTATTGTACAATATGATGCAAATTATTCAAACATGAAGCAATGAAGACATGAAATGTCTGAATTTCAAGATTGATGAACCAATACAAGAAGTTAGAAACTACAACTTTGATTCAATACTATATGTCCTAACTCCAGGAAGAATCTAGTTTGTAGTACAGAACATGCATCGTGTATTATCAATTCTTAATTGACAACAACTAAAGGTCATCTACCTCATCAATTCCTTCCCATTTTGTGTTTTTATGTTATATTCCTTATAAAAGTGTCAAATTTCTCTCAAAGTAAGCAACCACAGAATAAAATAAAAAATAGTTGAGATATGATTGAGAAATGGTCATTTATTTCTTGAAAGGATCTTCACAATTTCTTTGGTTGTTTTTCATCTCAAGAAACAAGAAATGACCTAAGAAACTATCGTGATGTAATATAAGAAACAACACGGTGCAATGGCCATTTTCAAAGCCAAATGATGTCCATCGAGGACATGGCCTTTATTTGGTTCCTGTTTCATAGGAGTTTCGGGTAGAAATGGAACTTTGTTGTACCATTTCCAGTAGTAAAAAGGGAAAACCTTCTTTTCCATGGGAAATAATTTACCTTTCCTTTTTCAAGATAATATAAATCACAAAAAATATGAACTATACTGCACACATTCTTGGATAATGTGAAAGTGGAAAAGGAATACCCTACAAAAGTGATGCACACATTTACATTTGAACACTAATAGATTTTTGTAGTTGAAATGCAATGCTTGTTTTCATTTAAATGTAGGGTTTTTAAAGTAGGGAGAAATAATGGCTGCCAAATTAATAAGCGTTTCTTTGGGAAAAATTTAAATCTTGTATTGGGTGATGAAGATAATAGAGGGTATTTAATCTTGATTCTTGACATCTAGAGAGAACTCTACAGCCTAACACAATCCAATGGAATTGACCAAAAAAACCCAAATAGAGTCAACCCTACTATAGGAGGAAGGGCCTACAGTAAGAACTTACCATTTTGGCAATTTGGCAAAAGCTAGGGAAAATGTTGTCATAAAGAGCCGAGGCGAATGTTGTTCCGCAAGAGCCGAGGGCGACGCAGGGTGAATGTTGTTCTCGCAAGAGCCGAGGGTGAATGCCGAGGGCGACGTCGTTTCCGTGTTGAGCCGAGGGTGAATGCTGTTCTGCAAGAGCTGAGGGCGAATGCTGAGGGCGAATGGTGTTCTGCAAGAGCGGAGGGCGAATGCGCGCGTGACATTAGACGTTAATGTAGCACACATGTACATTTGAACACTAATAGATTTTTGTAGTTGAAATGAAATGCTTGTTTTCATTTAAATGTAGGGTTTTTAAAGAAGGGAGAAATAATGGCTGCCAAATTAATAAGCGTTTCTTTGGGAAAAATTTAAATCTTGTATTGGGTGATGAAGATAATAGAGGGTATTGAATCTTGATTCTCGACATCTAGAGAGAACCCTACAGCCTAACACAATCCAATGGAATTGACCAAAAAAACCCAAATAGAGTCAACCCTACTATAGGAGGAAGGGCCTGTAGTAAGAACTTACCATTTTGCAAGAGCTGAGGGCGAATGCTGTTCTGCAAGAGCTGAGGGCGAACGCTGAGGACGAATGCTGAGGGAAAATGCTATTCTGCAAGAGCTGAGGGCGAATGCTCAGGACGAATGATGTTCTGCAAGAGCGGAGGGCGAATGCGCGCATGATATCAAACGTTAATGTAGCTATTGCGACGGATACGAAACAATAAAATCATTTTTATGTAGCGCGCATATAAGTTTCGTATTTTTATTTAGTGCGCATATAAGTTTCATTATACCGACGACGGAAAAGGCGTCGCTATTGTGACGACTGCCTCCAAACGTTGCAATTGCGACACTTAGACATTGTGTCGCACTTGCGACATTTGGAGGCAGTCGTCACAATAGCGACGCTTTGGGCCATAGTGTCGCAATTGCGACGTCTTCCTCCAAACGTCGCAATTGCGACACTTTTCTAAGTGTCGGTATTGCGAAACTTTTCTATAAACGTCAGTATAGCGACGGTTTAGGGTGGGATGGAAAAAATTTGGGGAAATTTCCGACATTTGGTCAAAAGCGTCGGAACCAAGTGTCGGAATTTCCGCAAAATGTAGTAGTGCACCATTCCAAAGTATCTCACAAATTTTGTCCAATGTCGGGATGAACTAGGGAGTGTGGGAATAAAAGGGTTGATGATGATTTGGTGAGTTTGGCTCTCCTAGGACTTCTTAAGAGTTGCCAGATTTATAAAGACTTTGTCAACGGATGAGAAAATTTTTCATATTGGGAATGATTGTGGTCGGATTTGGTTCAGGAGTAGTTCAGACGGAACACCCGAGATGGATCTTCATCAAAGCATGATTATGAAGAGGATTGTGCTTTGGCTACCAAGGCGAAGAAGGGGAAGGGGAATAAATTCCATTCTAAATATGAGTCTAAAGGAAAGAAGCAGGACATGTCCAAGGTGAAGTGTTTTCACTGTCACAAAAATGGGAATTTTGCTACTAATTGTCCACAAAAGAAGAAGAACAAGAAGGTTGTTGGATCTGCAGCTAGTGAATCCCTTGCCTTGCAATTTGAGCTTGAATTCTCCTTGATTGCATGCATGGTGTCAAGTGCATTGGGATCGGTGTGGTATTTGGATAGTGGCGCTTCCTTTCACATGACGGGAGATAAGGAAATTTTCAGTGATTTGGAGGAGAAAGATCTCCATATGCATATTGAGATGGGCGACGATGGATGGTACAGTGCTACCGGTATTGGTACCATTACCTTTCAAAGGGATTCAGGTAAACTGTTTCAATTAAAAGATGTAATGCATGTTCCAGGTTTGAAGAAAATTTTTGTCTCAGTCGCAATGTTGAAGGACATAGGCTATGACATTGGTTTTAGTGATGGAAAAGCTTTCATGTGACGTAAAACAATAGGTCAAGCCAAGAGGATAGGGATTTGATTTAAGAATAACTACAAGCTGGAGGTAGATGGTTGCGCTACCATGATGGGCAAGGCAGAAAAAGTGGTGAGCTGAGATGAGGGTGAATTATGGCACAGACGATTGGGCCATATTCATCATGGAGCCTTGAAAGTCATGCAGCAAATATCTATTGTACTTCCAATGGGAACACTTGATCAGTTAGATCAATGCAAGGTTTGCACCAAGGGGAAGTATGTAAAGTCCACCTTTCATGAGAAGGATAATCAAGCTTCGGGGATCCTTGAGAGAGTTCACACAGACGTGTGTGGACCATTCTTAGTTTCTTCAACAGAAAAACATAAGTATTATGTAATCTTTTTTATGACTACTAGTTTAAGGAATTGGTGGAGAAAGAGTCAGGGAAGCAAGTGAAGGCTCTTAGGAGAGATAATGGTGGAGAATACATCTCTAACAAATTCAAGAAATTATTCAGAAAAGAATGAATTCGAAGAGAACTAATAGCGCCTCATAACCCACAGCAAAATGGGGTCGCAGAAAGGAAGAACATAACTATCATGGGTGCATCACGAACAATGTTGCATGATCAAGGCCTACCAATGCATTTTTGGGCGGAAGAATGCAACGTTGCGGTTTATGTGAAAAATCGTTGTCCTCATAGAATACTTGGCATGAGTACACCTAAAGAGGATTTCACTAGTAAGAAACCCGATGTTTCACACTTTAAGATTTTTAGCTCATTTGTTTATGTGCATGTGACCAAGGACGCCAGGAAGAAGCTGGAACTGACTGTTGAAGTTGGGATTTTTGTGGGGTACACAGAAACACCCCATAATTTTCATGTGTATTTTCCAAAGAGAAGAACAACTTTTGTTCGAATCGATATAAGATTTGATGAGGGGAAAGCCATGCGGTTGTCCCTTGAGAGGGAGTTGGACTTGCATGTAGAGGAGGAACTGTTGGTTCCCAAAGATGAGTCTCAAGATGTGGATAAACCACATGAGGAGGTTCATGGAGTGGAGGAAATCACTCATGCAGAGCCATCCATCAGAAATTGCAGAAGGTGCACCACGGAAGCTGATAGGCTGAGACTTGATGTTACACAGAATGTAGGAGCCCCTACTTCACAGCGCAGACAAAGATAGTCTCCTGACCGATTTACTGGATACATGGCTCTCATGAGAAAATGTATTGTGGCTGAACTATATTCCTTTTAGGAAGTAGTGTAGCAACCTACTTGGGTTGATGCAATGGTGGAGGAATACGACTCCATTGTCAAAAAAAATGCATGAAACATTATCCCAATACTGGTTGATAAATCAGTGGTAGGTTCGAGATGGATCTACAAGGTAAATCAAGTTGTTGATGGGAGTGTGGAGAAATACAAGGCCATATTTGTGGCCTGAGGCTTCTCACAGATCGAGGGGATAAATTATGATGAGACATTTGTACCTATTGCAAGGTACTCTTTCATAAGATCTATCCTTGCAGTCTCAGTGTAGATGGGCTGGCGCATTCATCATATGGATGTGAAAACTGTGTTTCTCAATGGGATAATTAAGGAAGAGGTGTACATAGAATAGCCTGAAGGTTTCAAAATATTCAATAGCGAGTTGCATGTGTGCAGGCTCAAAAGAGAGTTGTATGGGTTGAAGCAAGCACCTCATGTTTGGTACACTCAGATAGACAACTATTTCACCGAACTGGGTTTCACCAAAAGTGAAGTAGATGCAAACCTGTACCAGATTGTGGTTGCGGGTAAGTTATTGATAATTTTTCTTTATGTTGATGATTCAATTTTGACTGGCGATGAGTAGCTGATACACTCATGTAAGGATGACCTTACAAGGGAGTTCGAAATGAAGGATATGGGCCTCGTTCATTATTTCCTTGGATTGGAAATATGGCAGCGGGATGGTGAACTTTTTGTGTCTCAAGGAAAGTATGCAAAGGAGATACTAGATAATTTTAACATGGAGGGTTTTAAACCCATGGATACTCCTCTTCTAGGAAACTAGAGGAAAGAGGATGCTACTTCTGGAGAGGTAGTGGATGCTATTGTCTATCGACAGTTAGTGGGTTCACTAATGTATCTAGTGAACACAAGACCGGATATTTGCTATGCAGTTAACCAGCTGAGTCAAGCTATGGTTAAACCTGCCAAGTTCTTTTGGAAGGCGGGGAAGCATGTCCTGAGACACCTGAGAGGCACATCAGAGTATGTTCTATGGTACAGACAGACAGATGGAGTGAAGGTGCTTGGCTTCACGGATGCAGATTGGGCTGGAAATCCATCAGACAGAAAGAGCACATCAGGGGGGATCTTTAGTATCAGATCTACATTTTTTTCTTGGTACAACAAGAAGCAGAGATCTATGGCACTCAGTTCAGCGGAAGAAAAATACATGGCAGCAATTCAAGTTGCATGTGAGGTTATCTGGATGAGAAAGATCTTGGTTGGTTTGTTTGGTTCTCAGATGGATCCGATAGTGATTCATTGTGATAATCAGAGTTGCATTAAAATATCGATTAATCCTGTGTTTCATGATAGGTCCAAGCATATAGATATCCAGTACCATCATCTTAGATATTTTTTGCAAAGGAGAATCATGTTGCTTTAGTACATTCCCACAGAGTATTAGGATGCAGATATTCTAACGAAGGCACTCACAAGGAGAAAATTCGAATACCATAGAGACAGGATCAGGGTGAAGGATAATCCCTTTCTTGTTGAGAGTGAGTGTCGAGATTCAACAAGAGATTTTTGGCACCCATGATCCTAGTGACTTGAAGCACCTTCACTAGGGTGGGTCCCATAGGCTATTTTTAGGTGCAGGTCTATTTTTATTATCCCTTATTTTAGATGGACATTAAATTGTAATCTATTCTCAATGTGGACTCGAAATAGTTAATTGAAGTGGAAAAATAAGTTAGCTAAGTGAATTTTGAGTTATAGGTTAGTTGGTGGGACATGCAGAGTAATTCTAGTTGTAACAGAGTTCGAAGTGCAGTGGTGCATGAGTTTGTGCAAGTTGCTAAATATTTTAACTCAGTTAAGTGAGTTAAACTTAGTTGTGATATTTGTAACTGAAGATAAAATTATTGAGAGATCAAGTGAATTAAATGTTAATTAATTCGCATGCAGTGATCTCACATGCAACTGAGGATTTACTAATATTAGTTGCATGCATGTCAGATCCAGTGGAGACCAAGTTGAGTTCTAGGTGAAAGGGAAGTTGATTATCAGTTGTGACATTATCTGCTTGTACACATGCAAGAACACACACATTGGATGTGCCCATGATACGTCCACAATCCAAGCAGGCATGATTGCATCAATTCAAGGATTGCATTCAACAGGAATTGCGCAGTGAAGGTAGGCTATTTGGAGACAGTAAATTGGCTAAGGAAGTTTCCAATTTTTGTATGACATTGTGAAAAAATTAGTTGATGTACTTATGGCTCTTGTGAGAAGAGTTTTGCAGGTAATTTTTTCATGATCCATGATATAATATAAAATAGAATATAGTGGGGTTTTTAGGTGTAATATTTCCCTAGTAAATTATCAGTGTTGTGTGTGATTGATCTTTCTTCATGTTCATGTGACTAGCGATTGTGTTTTTTAATTTTTCAAAATAATTGCAAAAGTGATTCAGTATTTAACTTTAACACATTTTTAGATCGGTTGAATCCAAGATATACATACATATTGTATAATTTATATAATAACAATATGGGGACTACATGGGCACAATAATAAAAATAAGGGGCTTACACTAACAATCACAATAAGGGTCTACACTAGTATTATAGGGACCTAACATGCCCATGTTAGGTCCCAATAATACTAGTCTAGCCTTGTATTTTTATTGTTGATATACCCCCTTATTGTTATTTTTGTGCCCATGTAGTCCCTGTATTTTTATTATTGTGCCCCATAGAATCCCACTATTGTTATTGTTTTCCCCTTACATTATTATTGTTATGTGGACTCTGATTATATTGTAATCACTTATACTCCTATATATAGAAAGGAGGTCTTGTAATTTGTATCATCCAAGAATTATTCATTTATGTAATGTAAAGGAGGTTTCCCCCTCAAATAGGCCAACTTTTAAGTCATTGATATATATTTTATTCTATTTTTTGAGTTGGTTGCATAACATTTGGTATCAAATATTTGGATTCTATGGTTTTTCTTCTTCAAACAAATCATCCTGGAATTATCGATATAATTTTTTTATACAAAACCTGAGAAGCTGAAATTTCAATCACATGGAGCTGAAATATTGGTGAACCTTGTGTAAGAATTTCAAATATTGTTTCGATATATTTTCGGAGATATGATCTAAGGAAGTTAGGGTTTTTGCAGGCTCCATAATTTCATCTCAAACATGTGACCTAGGGAAAATCATCATTACTTTCATTTCAGACATCGGATTTTTATTCTATAATAAGTGGCCAAAAGTGCATAGACAGTAGTTTTTCTTGTAGAAATTTTAGGTCGAATGTTTAAACAGTGGCACGCGGTATCTGTTACAACTTAGCTCTACAGAATCCATCCATAATCAGGACATCGTGGGATATTTTTCATAACTCTATATTGAAGAATCTGATATTGGTATGATTTGTCGAATTTAAAGAAGATTCAGAGGAGAACAATAATACCAAAATTCAGACCTTGGAGATCCAAATTTATAGATATACAACCATCGCAATATCAAGCTCTTAAAAGAAAGAAAAAGGTATGATTTTTTTTTAAATTGCATAACCTTTGTTTGAAAAAATAGTTTGAAGTGATTACAAGGGAATATTGAAGAATATATATCAGTATTGGGTTCTAAAATGCCCAACAGTCAAAATAATTACATACCAAATAAGCCCTCAGAAAGCTCTATTATGACGCATGAAGAGGAATCTTGGAAACATGATATATCAAAATTAAGAGACCAAGTGCAACAAATTTCTCTCTCGCAAAGAGTAACCAAAAATTAAATGGAATCTAATATGGATGGTTTGAAGAATGGTTTAAAATAAGACATTGAAGGTTTGAAGGATGGATTAAAATAAAACATGGAAGGTTTCAAGGATGGTTTAAAAGCAGATATGAAAAGTTTGAAGGATGTTTTAAAAGAAGACATGGAAATTTTTAAGGAAGGTTTGACAAAGTTGCTACAAGAAATGCTTCCTAATGGAAAAAAACTATTAGATGAAGCTGATGATGAGAACAAAAGAAATGTTAATCATGATTTCATAGACTCTAACATTGGATTGAAGACCCACCATATTCCAAAGGTTGATATGAGGAAATTTGATGGCAAGGATCCAGTAACATGGATACTACAAATGGAGCAATATTTTGATCTCCATAATGTGCAACACACATAAAATGTATGCATTGAAACTTTATATTTAGAGCCTAGCTAGTTTGCATGGTATCAATGGATTTTTTCTCGTAAACCAATTATCACTTGGTAAATTTTTATGGAGGAAATAGTAGAACACTATGAGGATATAGAGAGCAACACCCTCTTTATCTAATTGATAAATCTCAAACAAAAGGGTTCAATGAAAGAGCACATTGAGGACTTACAAAAATTGAATATAAGGGTAAATCATATTCCAGAGGAACATAGGATTTATGTCTTCATAGGGACTTTAAACGATAACATCCAACATGAGGTTCTCCTTTGGGAACCTGAGTCATTGGAGAAGGCGTCATTAGAGGAAATTTCAGCCTAAAAGTGGCCTCCTAAGGAAAAATAATAAAATAATAGTTATAAATTTTGGAGTGAAAATAAAAAAACTATTTTTTTCATTGTATATTTGGCTTATCTCCTTATAAAATTACTCAAATTTCACGAGTAGACACTCGTTGGATGTGGAATTAAATTTCTCATCCAACGATTACACATTATGCATACTTTTGAGAATACCCACATTGATAAAAATTAAAGATACATTAAAAAATGTGTTTCAACACCCTTTTTTAATGTATCTTAAATTTTTATCGATGCAAGTCTCTACAAAAGTTTTCATAATGGGTACTCATTGGATTCATAATTTAATTTTGCATTCAATGTGTGTCTACTCATGAAATTTTACTAAATCTATAAGGAGATAAACCAAGAATACAATTTTAAAAAAATAGTTTTTTTCCCTCCAAAATATTTACATGTACCTATTTTTTAAATTTGAAGGATTTTAATTGGTTTACATATTATATACATGAAAATTTCATGAAAAATTTTAGGCTATAATTTTATCTAATGTCAGGGTGGAAAGAAACGTTGATAGAAAAATGATGACAACAAGGAATTCTTCCACTCACAACTATAAAGATGGAAGTGTTGTTGCTCCTAGCCTTCCACAACCTACAAGGTTGACACCGCAACAATTGGAAGAAAAAAAATTAGAAGGGATTTGTTACAGTTGTGATAGAAAATACACTAAAGTTTATAAGTGTGTTGAGAAGAAATTATTTTACATATATTGTGAATAGGAGGAAGAAAAGTAACAAGAAATGTCAAAAGAAGAGGATATACACTAGGAACCAACCCTAGGGAAAGAAGAAATGAATCTGACCATATCTCTTAATGCATTGGAAGGAATTACCACTCCTCAGAATCTAAAGATAGAAGGACATATCAATAAGAAAAATGTAATAGTGTTGATTGATTAATGTAGTACCCATAATTTTATTCATTGTAAGATAACCAAAGAATTTAATTGCTTCCTATATCCAATGCCACATTTTCAAGTGATGGTTGCAAATGGAGGAACCATAAATTTCTTTTGAAAGTACCATAATATCAAGCCAACCATGGGGGAATATGTATTTAATATTCCAATTCTTTCCATTCCAATGGGTGGTGTTGATATTGTACTGGTTACAATCTTTGGGTACGATAGCGTTTAATTTTCAAGAACTTTTCTTGAAATTATTTTGGGAAGGAAAGGAAGTTGAATTAAGGGGTATCGCAGGGAAACCAGGAAATATAAGTAGCTCTAATGGTATGCCAAATCTTCTAAAGAAATAACAAGGTGTCATTGCACAATTATGCTCACTGGCGGTTCCAACATCAAAATCATCTACTTCTCCAAATATCCAAAAAGTCTTGGAAAATCATTCCAAGGTATTTTAGAATACCAAAGTCCTCCCACATATTCATGATAATTATCACGATATTAATTTTATTTCGGGAAGTGTTCCTGCAAACATCAGGCCTTACAGATATCCATATGCCCAAAAGAGTGAAATTGAATGTATGGTTGCAGAAATGCTTGAGGCTGGTATAATTCAACCTAGTCAAATTTCGTTCTCTACTCCAGTAGCATTGGTGCAAAAGAAGGATGGATCATGGCGCATGTGTCTGGATTATAGGGAGCTCAAAAATCTCACTATTAAAGATAAATTTCCCATTCTTTTCATTTATGAATTGTTGGATGAATTACATGGAGAAATTTACTTCACCAAGTTGGGTCTTCGTTTAGTATATCATCAAATTAGAATGAAGACTGTAGATATTTCTAAAACAACATTTAGAACTCATGAGGGTCATTATGAATTTTTGGTCATGCATTTTGGCCTTACTAGTGCACCTTCTAGATTTCAAGGTTTGATGAATTCCATTTTCAAAACATTCCTTAGAAAATTTGTGTTAGTATTTTTTGATGATATAACAATCTAAAGCAAGTCTTGGAAGGATCATGTTCAACATGTTGACAGGGTGCTCAAACTATTGGAGGAGAAACAATTATATGCAAAAACCTCCAAATGTTTCTTTGCAGTACAGGAGGTGGAATATTTGGGTCATGTTGTATCTCATGAGGGTGTTAAGGTAGACCCTAAAAAAATTAAATCCATTAAGGAATGGAATATCCCCACAACCATATAGCATATTCGAGGATTTCTCAATTTGACAGGGTATTATTGGAAGTTTTTTAAGAATTATGGGAGAATTGTAGCACATCTAACAACATTACTGAAGAAACATGGATTTTCTTGGACTCCAGAATCAACTAAGGACTTTGAACATATTAAAGAGGAAATGTGTGAAGAACAAGTCTTAGCTATTCAATACTTTACAAAAACCTTTATTGTCGAATGTGATGCCTCAAAAAATTGAATTGGTGTTGTTTTAATTGAAGAAGACCCATTGGCTTTGAAGGTCGCCAATCAAAGGAAAATATTTACACAAATATATTTATGAGAAGAAAATGTTGGAAATAATACATGCACTAAATAAATGGTGATCTTACCTAATAGTAAGGCACTTCAAGTTAAAAAAATATCATGATAGTCTTAAATACTTTTTGGAACAAAGATTATCTTTAGAAGAGAAGCAAAAATGGGTCACAAAATGTTGTGTTGTGACATTAAAATCATCTACAAAAAATGGAGGTAAAATGTTTTTGCAGATGCACTCTTAAGAAATTATGAATATGTAGAAGCATTGCTTTGTGCCATTTCTATTATCCAACCAAAATGGATAACTAAAGCAAGAGATGAATGGAAGAATGATGAAGAAGTGTGGACACTCATTCAAAATTTGCAGCAAGATCCAAATACATCTTATACATTTAGCTATAAAAATGATTCATTGTGGTTAAAATATCGTTTATATATTTTTAATAATTCCCAATTCAATTAAAATACTCTTTTGGAATTTCACACCTCTCCCTTAGGAGGGTACTCGGGCTTTTTAAAACTTACCACAAGGTCAAGAAGGAATTTTTTGGGATGGCCTTAAATATGATATTCAAAAGTTTGTGCTAGAAATTTTGGTTTTCCAAAAAAATAAAGTGGAGAAAATTAACACCCCAGGTGTGTTACAACCTTTAACCATTCCAAGTTGACATTAGGAGGAGGTTTCAATGCATTTTATCACATGTGTACCCAAGTCTAAAGGAAAGATTGTAATCATGGTGGTAGTTGATATAATTACCGAGTATGAACTTTTTTTGCATTATCTCATCCATTTAAAGACATCATAGTTTCTATTGCATTTATGGAAATAATTCAAAAGATACATGGAAACCCAAAGACTATTGTAAGCAATAGAGATCCCATTTTTACTAGAGATTTTTGGATGGAATTATTTTCTTATTTGGGTACTCAATTAGATCATGGCTTATCTTATCATCCTCAATCTAATGGTAAAACTAAGACAGTGAACAAATGTTTAGAATGGTATCTTCATTGCTTCGTATCTAATAAGCAAACACAATGGGTCAAGTGGTTACCTCTAGCTGAATGGTAGTATAACACTTCCTTCCATACTACAACAAAAATGACCCCATTTATGGAACTTTATGGATATCATCCACCATCCATCACATTAAAATTTAAGATAAAATTTTAAGGTTCAAGCAGTGGAAGATCACATTGAGCATCAATAACAAGTTATCCAAATATTAAAGGATAACCTCACTTTGGCGCAAAATCTAATGAAACAACGGGAATATCAGCATCGCAGTGAAGAAGTTTTGATGTAGGAAACTGGGTATTTTTACAGCTACAACCATACACACAAATGTCCCTCAAGAAAGTTAAGAAGGAGAATAAATTATCACCAAAGTAATATGGTCCTTATAAGTTGTTGCAAAATATTGGTACTATGGAATACAAATTGGAACTTCTTGCATCTTCCCAAGTGCACCCAGTTTCCCATGTTTCATGCTTAAAGAAGGTTATAACTGAAAAGCTCCTAGTTCAAACAATATTGCCATAACTTGAAAAGGAAGGAAAATTCATATTGGAACCTGAATTAATAATGGAAACAAGAACCCAAAAGCTACGAAATCAACCAATTTCAGAGTATCTCATCAAATGGATGAACTTACCCGTTGAATATTCCACATGCGAGGATGATAATTTTATACAGAAGCTTCCACAACTACTCAAGTGTTGATGAAAACACTTTTTTGAATGAGAGGGGCATGTTAGGTCCATATAACACTAGTGTAGCCCCTTATTTTTATTTTTAGTATAACCCCCTTATTGTTATTTTTGTGCCCATGTAGTCCCCATATTGTTATTATTGTGCCCCGTAGAATCCCACTATTGTTATTGTTGTTCCTTTACATTATTATTGTTATGTGAGGTCTAATTATATTATGACCCCTTAGACTCCTATATATAGAAAGGAGGTATTTTCATTTGTATCATCCAAGAATTTTTCATTTATGTAATGTAAGGGAGGTTTCCCCCTCAAAGAGGCTAATTTTTAAGTTGTTGATCTATATTTTCTTCTATTTTGTGAGTTGGTTGCATAACAATCCACCTAGTTAGAAATGGCTAGGTGGTAATTTTTTGGTGATAAATATTCCCCCCCAACATATGAGTGTTAGGATAAATTTGTATGACCAAAATAATTTATAAGTTACATTTCCACGAGATGCCAAAGGGGATTCAGAGAGAGAGAGAGAGAGAGATATACAACTAAAGAAATCTAAGGAAGGACAAAAATGGAGGGGGAAAGACCTACTAAAATGATATAAGTATCCCTTTATTTTGGAGTACATCATCTCAAATGAGGCATTGGAAGCATACCCATAACCACCAATATTACTGAGTAAAAAGAATAATGGTCAGCCCAGAAATGTGGTACTGAGCTACAAATTACATGATACATGATACATGATATGTTGGCATCAATAGGCTGGAAATTAATACAATGGATCCCATATACATAATGCACCTCGAAAGACATAGTTCATGACTTAATACAATAACATCTTAGTACATGAGACATAATTCCCCTCAATATGACATGGTGAGGGGGAATCACAACCAAAGAAGCTCTGCTAAAGAGGAAAGGGCTTTGAAGATCTAAATGGATCATTTGAAGGAGGCATACATGTTGTGATTTTTGCAAGCGGCTGAAACTGAACCCATCAAATATGTGGAATTGCATCTGAGGCTGGATTATGATTTATGGGAATCCAGGCATGTGGGGGGCTACCTCCTCATAAGGTATGGAACATCTGACACAAACCTGGGAAACATTGGTAGAGTCTTATGGATCACTAGTTTGTCAAGTGTACGATTCTCAATCATGTGATAATGAGTTGGAGTCGAGCACGTGAGAAACAACTGTTACACCATTTTTTGGTCATCTAACCTATCATCATTAGATGGACCCAAGTACACCATGTAAGACCAATTTTACCCTAAGTAAAATTGCTTTCACTATGTAAAATAACTTAATAAACCACATTTATTAGGTTGTTTATGGTCTAAACAGGAAACCCCAAAAGGAAATATTAAACAAACCTATATTTGTTTGATTTTCCTCATGAAATAATTAATTAAACCATAATTTAATTATTATTCCTAATCATGTTTAACCCAAAAAAAAGAAATTAATTAGATAAACCTTTATTTATCTTATTATTTTCTAGGAATAATTATTTAAATCTTATTTAGATAATATTCCTTGTTAAATATGACCAAATCACCCACAAATAATTAAATAAATCATTATTTATTTTATTATCCTTCAACCACTTCCTTAAAATGATAAATAAATCATTTATTTATTTATTATTCACAAATAAAGGGATTTGACCCAAGTCAAATACTTTTTCCCTCCAACAAATATAATAAAATATTCCATAAAAGGTGGATCTAGATTTGGTTAATGTTATTTTAATCATGCACCAAGATCTAGAATGACCCAATATTTTGTCATAAATAGGAGGGTTTCTCCTACCATTCTTCACCTTTTGTTGCCTATTAGATCACTCTGGCTCTATACTCTTGGTCTGACTTTGAGCCATTATCATTGTCATATTTTCCATTATTTGCTGTGTGATCTCCCTTTGAGTTCTATCTTTGTCTGGGTTTTCTACACCAACAGGAGAGAGAAATGCTAGATCTGAAGTGCTGAGGACTTCCAAGAACCCATCCCATTGAGGAGAATTGGAAACATCTTCTTGTTTTCCTCCCAGGTGCCCTTAATACAAAAAATTCTTTCAAAAATTGTTCTTGTCTTGTCTATTGGATGTATGGAGCAAACCCTTCTTTTTACTGCTTAATGTCTTTCTATGCATAGATCTGGTTTTTTGCAGCTCTTGTCTTCATCAACTAACTGCAGATCTGAAGATATTGGCAGCCACTTTTGATGTTAGGGCTATTATTTATGTGTAGCTAAAGTGGTCTTTTTTCGTACACTTCGACAAAGGATTCATACTAACAATTGGCAACTCCACACGGGTTTTCAATTACAACCGATGTCGTTTTTCATATTCCTGCATATCCAACTACTTCAGACCCTAGGGTTTCTTTTCAGATTTTTGTTTTTCCTATTTTTATGTTGTTTTTCTCACATAAACCCTAAAACATTAAAATTTCTAACTTCCGCGTGTTTCTGGCCCTATTGCGCAGGTAATAGACATCAGCCGCAACTGAGACGGCAACTTCTCTGAAAATCTGCCGCCGAGACACCCGGAGCTTCAGGTCGCACTTTTCAGCCCATAACCTGCGACCTGGACCTCCAGGTCGCACTTTTCAGCCAATTTTCTATGACCTGCACTGAAAACAGGTCAGAACCTGCGACTTGCCAATTTTTCAGCTGTTTTTCTGCAATTTTCCTGGGTTTTGCTGAAGCTTCTGTCAGGGTTTTCCAGCCTTTGTCTCCACCCATTTAGACCTGTTTCTGATCCGTTTTTCTCATCTAAGTGGGAACCTAGCCCCCTAGGGCTTCAGTACCCTCCACTTTTTGTGGAAGATTTTTTAGCTGTTTCAGCTGTCTGTTTTTTCAGAGTTTCAGCCTTCCTTTTTTCAGATCTGATACCTCGTTCTCAGATCCCTTTAAATCAGCTCTTCTTCCTTTCAAATCACCTCTTGTAGTTTTGTTTGGACCTCCCTTTGGGAACTCATCCCTGTCCTTTCCACTTTTTGCTGATTTCCTCCTTTTTTCCAGCCACCTTGCCTCTGCCTCTTGGCTGTGATCGGCACCTCTTTTCAGCAGCTTTCTCCTTTAGATCCCTGTCCCTTTCGACCCTAGATCTATTGGCCTCTTTTTAGTGTGTTTTGACTATATTTTTTCCCTCTTTTAGATTAGTTTTGAGAGACCCGCCTTTTTGGGTTAAATCAATGCAATAGTAGTTGTTAATTTTCTGTTATTTCAGCATTATATATCGTTCTCTGCAGATTTATTTTCAGTTACGCAGCACACTTTTTCTCTTGCTCTCAAAACAGAAAGGGTTTAAAAATTAAAATTAACGCACGCCACACACTCACCCTAAGTGAAGAAGAGCCTGGTTTACACCGGCAGGCAAAGACTTTAAAATCAATTGACACTGCACCTATCTGCCCTTGTTTCGACATTGTAATCACTTGATTCTTCACCTCCTTTCCCTTGTGGTCGTTCTTCTTCCCCTTGCGCCGTGTTTGTGTTGTCATCATTGCGCCCCCAAGGCGCACTTCCCGGAGACTTCTTGGCCTTCACCCTCAGTTTCTAGTCGATCGACCTGCTCCGTCCCGCCGTCGTCGAGCCAGTCCTCCTCCAAGTCCACACTCCGAATCCTCTTCTGATTCATTGGGTTCTCCTTTTACTTCTGGTTCTCCCCCTGTCACCTTCACTATGTCTGGTCCAGGGCCTAACGCTAGCGGAGCTCCCGGCCCTAATGCCAGAACTCCTACTAGCGGAACCGCCACAGGAACTACCTCGGCCGCACCTTTGCTACCGTACATCGCAGGCCTCAGCCTCCCCGATTTCAATCAGTTGATCAATGACCCTATCCGCCACGATGTTGGTTGGCCTGCTATGCCAACCAAGCTCCCCTCTGACATCCCTAAGTTTGAAGGCCTTGCTGGAGAAGATCCAACCAATCATGTCTGATCTTTCCACATGTGGTGTTCTTCCAATTCCATTACCGATGATTCCATCCGTCTTCGGTTGTTCCAACGCACGCTTACCGGCGAAGCTTCTAAATGGTATGTTGACCAAGCCACTTCTTCCCATACCACCTTTGCGACCATTGCCCAAGCCTTTTTATCCTATTTCCAGCTCCCTCTCCGATACGATACTGGTACCGAGCTTTTGACCTCTTTCAAGCAAACCTCTTCAACCCGCCTTTCCACCCATGTCCAGGAATGGCGACGAAGACGAAGCTTATGTCGAGCTCCCCCCTTCGAATATCAGGTTTATATGGACTAGTTCCTTCGCACTCTCTTAGCTCCTATCGGCAAAGATGTCGCCTCCCATTTCCCTCAAACCGAAGAAGCCACCCTCTAAATAGCCTTGAAATATGACCTGATCTATGCTCAATCTGGTTATGTTTATACCGTCCTTCCTGACCTCCCCAGGCCCGGAGGCGCTAACGCCTCGGGGGCATCTCATTCCACCGACGGTATCGTTGGAGCCCTTTCTCATCCGTATGCTCAACCTCCTATGGGCTATGGTCTCCCTCAGGGAGGGGCCAGCACCTCTAGCACTTTCCCCCCTCCAGGTAGCATGTATCCAGGATACGGCATGCCTCATCCTTTTTCCCAACCTCCTGCTTACCTCAATGTTGCCCAACCTAACCATTACCCTTATCCGCAGCCTGGTGCGCCAGCTCCTCCAGCATATGCGCTTCCACCTCCCTTGCCTCCTCCAACCCCGCAACAGCACCTACAGCCCCCTCCAGGGCAAGTATTTGCACAGCAGGGCGCGACTAATCCCCCTTCTTCTCAAAGAAGGTGGAGAGGCAATCCAAACCAATCTGCCCCTGGTACTCGTGGACCCAATCCTCAAGGTATTGACCCTAACACTGCTAACCAGCAACAGGGCACTCAGCCCAAGCCGGACAGGCCTCTTCGCACAAATAAGCCTTGTTCGTGTTGCGGTGTTTATGGGCATTACACCCACGATTGTCCCCTCTTACCACAGATGCGGCAGATGTGGGAGTCTCAAGCCACGTTGCGCGGACAACATGCCTCCCCTCATGCTCCCCCTAATGTGGCCACTACTCAACCAGCTGTGTTTACTGATCCTTTCCCTCAGCAAGGATTCGTGGCTACCCAACCGCCTGACAGCCAGGTCGCCACTCAACCTTCCCCTTCTGGTTCCTCCGATTACCAGATCCTTATGATGAACTCTGATCCTTCCCCAACCGTCGACCTTCACCTTCAAACTCGGTCTCGCCAGTACCCCAAGCCTCCCGCTCAGTCTGCCCCCGAGTCCCCTTCTTCCGGTTCTACAGAGCCTCTTTCGACATCCAATGGCCCCTTACATATCCCTCAACCCAAAGTTGAGGTTCATACCAATATTCCTAAGGGACCATTACGTCGAAATGCTGCTTCTGGTCGAGCTGCTCATTCGTATAGCATAGTAGATGATTTGGCGCAATCTCCTGCTGCCATTTCCACATTGGAACTCCTCCAGTCATGCCCTTCCCAAAATAAGGCTCTGCTATCTTCCGTGGGCGCTGTAGATCCTGCTGATGACCAAATGATTGTTTTTGACGCCCATCAATCAGAACATCCTCCTCTTCCCGCTTCCGTCTCCTTCCAAATCCCAGTCAAAATCCGAAATGCCAACGTTTCTCGGTGTATAATTGATGAGGGGGCATCCACCTATGTGATGTCCGCTTCGGTTTGGAAGCAACTCGGATCTCCTGACTTGGCCCCTTCCACAATCACCCTTCGAGCATGGGACGGCCACGCCTCCCATCCCATTGGCCTTTTTCGTAATTGTCCTATCACCCTTGCCGGTAAGACTGTTTGCGTCGACGTCGAAGTCATCAATGCCCCTCTAGACTACAACATTCTATTGGGGCGAAGCTACACCTATGCCATGTCTACTGTCCCATCCGCGGTTTTTCGCAAGATGTCTTTTCCTCACAATGGAAAGATAGTCACCATTGACCAGTTGACTTATCATGAGCCCAAGTCTCAGACCTCCCCTGAGACGACCATCTCTTCTGTAGCCAATAAGAAAACCGTCAATTCCTTGACCAGTGTCTCTCCCGGCGTCTACAAAGACTTCTCTTTTCTTGGAACTTTCCCTGGTCTCCCTCCTCCTCCTATCTCTGATCCCAGCTTATCGAATGTTTGCATGATGCAATCGTCTCGGGCTGCCCTTAAGCGACCCACCTCGACTAGTTAGCAACCTCAGACTCAACCTCGCCCACCGCAACCCGCTCCTAGCCCTTCATCTCCGCCAGCCGGACCTCCTCCTTCTGGCCCTTCTCCTACAACTGGTATCCCTGAACCCCTTTATCCCCCTGGATCGGTTCCCCCAGGCCTTAACCATCTCGGAGCCGTCCCTCTTGGTCATTATACCGCTGGTCAGATACCGTTCCTAGCTCCCCCTCCCAGAGTCTATTTGGTCCCCGTCATGGCGACCCTCTCTCTCCCTAACTTGACCCTGGGCATACCCGTCTAGTACCTTGACCCTCCAGCCGCTACCCCTCCTGGTCACCCCAAACCCTATCTTGCTTTGACACCGGTTCAACTGGTCCCCCTTGCTTCCTCTATTGCTACCATGCCCCCTGCACCTCCCCAGGACCATACCCTTATGGTGACAGCTCCAGGAAAGAAAGGAAAAGCTCGCAAGGGGGCATCCAAAGACAAGGCCACCCCGACTGACCCTGCTCCTCCCCCGCCCGCAAAGCCTTGTGCCTTGTGTGATGTCGTCGGTCATGCCACCCATACTTGTCCTGAGTTTCCCTGCATTCAACCCATGGTTAAAGTCGCGTTCCCTGATTCTACGGTCTCCGACCCTTCTCTTCTATCCTCGTCCGTAACCAAGAACCCAAAAACTATTCACACTAGCAAACCCTGCGCTTGGTGCGGTATCCATGGCCATTAATCCCACCATTGTCCTCACCTGACGCATTACCGCACCTATTTAGAAGTAGTCCGAGAGTATGAGGTTGAACAAATTCAATCCGCCTCTCCCATACTCGCGCAGTATGCTTCGGGCCAGCTTGAGGATCCCCCCGCTCCCATCGACATTCCCCCCCTATGTTCAGATGACGGAGTCTAATACGACCATTCTTTACCTATCCTCCTCTGTGCGAACTTTGGAGCCCAGTCCCCTTGCATCCTCCCCTGTTGTCTCGCTTGACCCCCCTTCAGCGACCACCCTTGACCCCCTCGTTTCTACCCATACACGAGATCACTCCACCCGTATCTCTCTTGACCTCCGCAGCCCGAGTCCCCGCCATACCTCTTATAGCCCTCATATACCACCCTCTAGCTTATATATGAGTCATAGCCATCCTGCTCATTGCACTCCCTCCCGCAGTTGCCACTCGATGTCTTCTGTACACTCACGCTGCCATCATTGTATCTCCTCCCCCCATTTGTTGTCTTGTAACACCATTCCGCAGGACCTCCCATCCCCCCCCTTTATCGGTTACGCTGATGGTGCAAGTCGTTACTCTCAGAATCTAGCCTCGGTATGTTGGGCCATTTTCACCCCCTTGCATGCCCTTGTTCTCTCAAACGGCCCGCATTTGGCATCGCCACCAACAATCGTGCCGAATATGATGCAAAGGCGGTGCGATATGCCGATGCCCTCATCGCATCGGCCATCTCGTGCGTTCTTATTTGGATTCCCTACTTCTTGTCACATGCAACCAAATGGTGTTTATCGTGTGCATAACCCCGTGTTGTTTAGACGATATTTACGAGTGAAACTCTTGATACGTGAATTTGAAACCATAACTTTCAACCATGTACCTCGAGAACAGAATCACTATGTGTATAGTATTGCAAACCATGTTCTAGATTGGAATTTATCACACGCATTTCACAGAAAATAACATTCATAATCATCAACAAAGATGCATATCCATAATATGTGTCGCAAAACATGTGTTTAGAGTCCATCTACTCTGATACATATGACATGCCCATCGCATGTTAACAAAAACTCAAAACTGGGGGCACCACCTGCCCCTACATACACACTAGGGAGCACCACATGCCCCCCACCTACTCACTATCTGGCGGATCCCGAGCCAATGGCTCTGCTCCTACAGCGCTTAGATCACGTATGCCTTGACCGGCCATCGCCATGCACCGCATGACACCTCGCCATTCCAAGGGTAGACCAATACATGGCTCCACGTACTGGTTGTCTAAATCTTGCCACCCGCGCTCTGAAACTCCGGTCAGCAACCTCTCGCATCTACGGCGGATGTCCTCCAGAAGGGTGGCCGCATCCTCATTGCGCGCTGCTCTCGACCCACTCGGCCCTGCAGCTCCTGATGCTGCCGGTCGTCCCATATATCTGGCCGGTTTTACCGGAGCTATATCTGCATACCAAAAGTCCATGAATCAGTACCATATCTACTATTCACTAACTTTAACATGCCCAAAAAGAGTAGTTACTTGCCACTTACCATCGGGTCCCCATACTCGACCAGGCGGAAGTGGTAGGTCCGGATCCCCACAATAACTCATTCCACTATAGGGATAGTCGTCTATGTATAACGGCATCTGATCCCAATTGGCAAAGAACTCAGGTCGAAACACTCGTCCGACCGCCCCTCCTCCTCCTCTGCACAGTAGCCGCCCCCACCGGCGCATCCTGGGCTCTCTCGGGCCCCCATCTGGGAGCTGTATACGAGGTCATAAGGTCGAGATCTTCTCAAAGAAGAAGGCGCACAATAAAGTCCCATACGAGAAATCGTGGTTCACTTGCGGCTTGCAGAGCGACAACTGTCGTTTTAGCGACACTAGCATCATTTGGGCCCACCCATAGTAGGTCCCACTCAACACACTCTCCACAATCATCATCTGCCCCCCAGTGATATGATGGAGCGTCTGGTTGCCCAAGATACGCAGCATTGTTGCGGCCACTGCACGGGTCTCTAATCTCTCTAGATCCCCGATCGGTATCCGAGTCCCCTTGAATTGGAGACCCGGTCGACTATGTCGCTCCACAAACTCCATGATATGTCGCCCCCGCGGTAATACTGGCTGCGTGTTTCCCACCATCCCTAGTGGTGGGAGACCCGTCAGGAAATACACATCTTGGACTGTCAGTTCGATCCTGTGCCCCTGCACTACAAAGACCTCATGCTCTGGATCCCAGTAACTGATAATCCGGGCCAACAAAGGCTCTCCCGCTCTCATCAAAGGGTTCTCCAAAAACTTTAGAACCCCAAACCTGGCCAACACACGACGGACACCCTGATCTGCCTGGATCTCTGCCCATAATATACCCAGGTCTCTCTCTCTCCAATTAACCCGTATATCTGCCGTATCTGCACAAAAACATCATCTTTTTCAACATACATATAGGGAATACCATAACCAAACACAAAAACCCAACTCTCAACCATAAAACAACACTAAAACCCCCTCATCTTCCAGGTCGCACTTTTCTGCCCAATTCTGGGACAGGTCGCAGTTTCTGCCCTAAAACCTGCTTTCCAGGTCGCACTTTTTGGCCAACAAAGTGTGACCTGGCCATAGAGATGGAGGGTCTGTTACTGAGATTTTGGGCCCTAAACTGAACTTTCAATCCATCAAAATGAAAGAGTAAGGTTATGCCTCTTACCTGCCACTGACGGATCTCGATTCCAATGGTCGGTTTGTCCGCTACACTCGCCGCAAGATTTAGGGCCTTCTCTCCTCTCTACATTCACCACAGCAACACTAGCAAATGAGTGAATTTGGAGGGAAAACTGCCTTATTAAAAGAGAACCCTTGTTTCTTCTTTCGCCTGCTGCGACCATACCGTAGCCCCGTTTGACAAACCGTCTGCACCGTTGGAAAGCTCTCACCGAGCCCTCAAATGGGCATCTATTAGTTTTTTTTGATTTGATACTTCACCAGGACACATTTTGTCCAAGAAGGGTCACTTCACCTCTCCTTAAAATCGCATTTCTTCACTTACGACACTGGTACTTGGGGCACCATTTTTCCTCCTTACTTGTCTTTGTTCGTGTTGATTTTCGTCATGAGTTACCATCTTGTACTCATGTTTTCATGGTCCCCCATTGGGCCTTTACTGTGTGGCAGCACCATTGAGTCACCCTTGTTTAGAGCATCCAAGTGGAGTCATCATCTCATTCATGGAGTCTATCCCGAGTCCCTTTGTACCCCGCTATAGTCCTCCATCCCTCATTGCTTGGTTTCTCTGTTGTGTCGCACATTATGGCCTTCAGTCCCACTGTCCCTTATCCCTGCTGATATTGTGTCAGTCATTGCCATGTCATTCATGCCCTTTATGCTCTAGCAAGGGAAGTCGTCCATTCGCTACTCAGTCCCCTCCATTCCACCATCATCATTGGTATTAGTCTGTCCATCTCTCTACTATTTTCTCTCATGCCTTAGTTGAGGATCTCTCATTGCCTCACCTATGGCGGACCTCCTTCTGTCTACATCAGCTTCTTCATTCCATAAGACAGGTCTAGAGGGCGGTGTACCTTGGTTCCAGCTTCCACTCTTGTTCGTTGCCTCGGATCAGGCAAAGGGATCTCTCATTTCCCTTTGACTTGATTGTTTCTCCACTCCAGCTCCTTTCATCATGATCGAGATCCGTATACTTGATGGTTCAATGATGCAGCAGCAGCTCTTGGTGATTCCCGGGTGTGTGTGAGATGTCTCAGCCCTCATGAGGGGGTGGCCCTGTAGGTAGCCCCCCACATGCCCGGATGACCTTTTCATTGCAGCCCTTGATGTAGCTCCATATATTTGATGATGTCGGCCTTAGCCGCTTGCAGCACCTCTTTGATTTTCATGTATCAGTCAGATTTTGCGAGCCCTTCCCCATTTAGAGGGGGCATTTGGGTTGTATTTGTATCTCATGTACTCAGATATTATTGTATAAGTCCTGGCTGTTATCCCAGGCACATCATGTATGTGGGATTCTTCATTGTATTTTTATCTGGCTCATGATTATGCCGGTTGTACTTTATGGTTCGGTCCCTTGTTTACTGGACACACTATTCTTTTGTACTTTGTCTCGGCGGGCATAGGTATGCCTCCCCCGCCGCCTTCAGCACAGGTACCCTCTCATAAAAAGAGACTTGTTGCACCTGCGAGTCTCGTCTCCTTAGGGTCTAGTCCTTCAGCACACTATCTACCTCACACTTCTCTCTCTGACATCCCCTTTCGTTGTCTGGTGATTGTATTCTTACAACGTACTTCGGTCATACGATTTGCTCCTAACACTCGCACGCTGGGGGGCAATCTGTTACACCATTTTTTGGTCATCTAACCTATCATCATTAGATGGACCCAAGTACACCATGTAAGACCAATTTTACCCTAAGTAAAATTGCTTTCACTATGTAAAATAACTTAATAAAACACATTTATTAGGTTGCTTATGGTCTAAATAGGAAACCCCAAAGGGAAATATTAAACAAACCTATATTTGTTTGATTTTCCTCATGGAATAATTAATTAAACAATAATTTAATTATTATTCCTGGTCATGTTTAACCCAAAACAAAGAAATTAATTAGATAAATCTTTATTTATGTTATTATTTTCTAGGAATAATTATTTAAATCTTATTTAAATAATATTCCTTGTTAAATATGACTAAATCACCCATAAATAATTAAATAAATCATTATTCATTTGATTATCTTTCAACCACTTCCTTAAAATGATAAATAAATCATTTATTTATTTATTATTCACAAATAAAGGGATTTGACCCAAGTCAAATACTTTTTCCCTCCAACAAATATAATAAAATATTCCATAAAAAGGTGGATCTAGATTTGGTTAATGTTATTTTAATCATGCACCAAGATCTAGAATGACCCAATATTTTGTTATAAATAGGAGGGTTTTTCCTATCATTCTTCACCTTTTGTTGCCTATTAGATCACTCTGGATCTATACACTTGGTCACATTCTTCATTATTTGTTGTGTGAGCTCCCTTTGAGTTCTATCTTTGTCTGGGTTTTCTACACCAACAAGAGAGAGAGATTCTAGATCTGAGGTGCTAAGGACTTCCAAGAACCCATCCCATTGAGGAGAATTGGATACACCTTCTTGTTTTCCTCCCAGGTGCCCTTAATACAAAAATTCTTTCAAAAAACATTGTTCTTGTCTTGTCTATTGGATGTATGGAGCAAACCCTTCTTTTTACTGCTTAATGTCTTTCTATGCATAGATATGGTATTTTGCAGCTGTTGTCTTGATCAACTAACTACAGATCTGAAGATATTGGCAGCCACTTTTGATGTTAGGGCTATTAGTTATGCGTAGCTAAAGTGGTATTTTTTCGTACACTTCGACAAAGGATTCATACTAACAACAACCAAGTCAAAGGGAAATTATGAGTCCCTTTTCTTGATATGAGGCATTTAAAAATGATGAAATCTGGAACCAAGGTACACTTCCCTCTAGACCACACTTCTAGAATGAATGTGCTGAAGTCGATAGAAGAGGGCTCGCTAGAGTTGAGGCAATTAGGAATCCTAAAAAAAGGCACGAGGGATCATAATGAAATTACTAATGGAGTGACACCAGGGATGATCATGGGAGGAAACAATAGCAGCGGTGGAATGGTGACTTCCCTTTTCATAGCATAATATGCATGTTTGACCTAGCAGCGGTTGACTCAATTCCAGAGGGTATGGTAAATTACCCAAATGAAGGCTTTTCAGATACAGAACAATATATATGGAGGAAAAATATGAGAAAAATATGATGAATGAGATGCAAATATGCATGAAACATTGTAACAGGGACCCAATGGGACTCATAACAGACTCCATGAATGCATGGGTGACTCATCTCGGATTCTTTGGAAAAGGGTGACTTGATGATGATGCCACATGGGAGAGGCTCAAAGGGGACCAAGAAAACATGAGTAAGTAATGGTTACTCATGAAAAAAATCGACACATCAGTATACAAGTGCGAAGGCAAAGTCGTACCAACATACAGGTGACTCATATGAAGAATTTTGGTTTTAATCGTCGGCAAAGTGAAACCTCATGGAAAAAATGGCTTTTGGGCGAAGTTTCAAATTACCAAAAAAAAGGGAGACCCATTACAAAACTTGGTGATAGATTTCCAATGGTGTCGACGGTTTGTCAAACCAAGCTACAGTTTAGTCACAATGGGCGATGGAAAAAACTAGGGTTTTTCCTATGAAAGATCTTCTTGCCCCGAAATCTAATTAATTTGCATAATGAGTTTTTGGATAATTTGGAGAGGAGGAGAATTCCCTAAATCTTGAGGAGATCATAGTGGACAAAAAAATGATTTGAATTTGGATCTGTGACTTTCAAGTAGTTGGCCTTACTTGTCTGAAAATGGCCTTAATGCTTCTTGGAACTATGGTTCCAGATGAAGAATCAAGGTGAGAGAGAAATACAAGAATGAACTACTAGAGAAGGTCTAAGATCATCCCTTCCCACCAAGTCAAACATGGGGACTGGGTGGTAAGTGTGGAATCACATAGAGTATAATATTTGAATATATGGTATCAAGCATATACGATATGTGATGTGTATATGGCTTGTCAGAGAGGCCAGCAGGACAAAATATCCAAGGAATGAAAGGATAATCAACCATACCTAGATCGTTGGGGTCTAGGTAAAGACTTATGTTAATCAAGTGAGAAGGTGGCTAGGGGTGCCATCATTCCCCCAAGCATGAGATATTTCCCCCAAGAATATGTGATGGAGGGGACTAATTTGTTATGTAAAGGTGGGAATGTTGCGCCTAGCTGGATGAATTTGTGAAGTGAAATTGTGTTCCAAGTGATCAAATAATGGATTGAATAATTTGGTCCTACTAGCATGAGATCCTCAAAAGGATGAGGAGGATATGTATGGGCATAGGTCCCCCCCAGTTAGTGTACGTTATGGACATGTTGTATGTATTCACAATAGTGAAATCTAAACAAATTTTGATGATGTGGTTCTCCATTTTTTTATTCTATGGATGGCTTCTTGTGGGAATAATTTATGATGGGTGCAATATGAGAAAGGAAATGGTGGATTACCAATCTCACTCAACACTTCATATATGAATCAAATGAGCTGAATTTATGGGCTCGCATACATGGTGTCACTATACCAAAGAGTGGCTTTGGATATAATGAATTGATGCTTATCTAGACAACATGGTGGTTGAAAAAAAACAATATCTAGGGGAATGGGTTATTGATGTAAAATGAAGGAATGATTAAGTGGATCATCCCTAGAGTGATATGAAGTGATATGAGACTCTAGATCTTCTTCTAAATGGGAAAGAATGATGGGACTAGAGTCAACACTACCAGATGCACTAGGAGGGTTGGGGAGAAATACTTCTCCTAGACTCTCAAAAGTGGATTCCCTCTAACCCAAACATTGGGTGGCAATGTAATGGGAACAAGGTAGATGTGGTTTGAATTCATGGGTTTGAAGTAAGGGTTTATTGAACCAATAGACCTCACAATGGATGAATTATTTGGACTTCACAACATATTAAGCATGGGTTTGTTGCAGAAGGAAATATGCATGATGGTGCATATCATCCCAACGATAATCGGGGGTGGTCATGGATTCCATGATGTCTCCATAAAAATTAAATATGGGAGGATGGGAGAAAGATAGACCACAAGATGTGGAAGAGATACCTAAAGCATCATTATGTGAGACAAGTTTCACATGCACATCATTAAAAAGAGGAGATAGAGGACTAGTAGATGGGACATCTACTGATGTTGAGACCGGAGTGTTCAACAAAGAAGGGTCGAAAGAATCACAATATAAAAATCCAAGAGAGTCCCAATACATTGATCCCATGGATGAATACAGGTAGATAATAGGAGCAATGTTATCCTTCATCTTGACATCAGGGAGAGTGTTACACAACATTTTGTCACCATCCCTGCAATCCCTCGTCCCGTACATTAGAGGACTATTCCCATGACCTGTGAACAGTAAAATGTCCTAAGAAAACCTTGATGGTATCCTTCTGCATAAGGGAAAGAATTCTCTTGAAGAACACTTCCTCAGAAAAGCCCCAAAAACCCATGTTTTGGCATTGGCGCGGGTAGCCAGTTCATCCCTCGTGCCAATGGGGAAAATATACACTAGTGGGCGTGCCAGCTGGTGCTCTGTCCCTGTGTATTGCCCGTGCCAAGCCTATTAAGGAATGTTTTTTAACAATATAAGGTGGAGGTTTGATTCAAACAACTTCAGATCAAATCATCAAAAAGAGTTTGGGCTGTTTGGCTCTGGATCTCCCTAATTAGGAAGTGGTTTTCCACTTCTCATGGAACCTTCCTAAGAGATAGGACTCTATCCCATGATTATAGGGATCCCAACTTCCCTTGCTCCCTCTATAAAATCCTGCCCTCTCCATTTGCTAGCTAGCTAAACTTTTGGGAAGGAAATTATAGCTGAGTGATAATCAAGAGCAAAGCTAAGGAGAACCCTGTGAGAGAGAAAGTTTTGTCGAATCCCTGACAAGCTTTGTGAGACACGTCCCGCTGGAATCCTATCGAAGGAAGATCGCAACGTTAGAGCACCGGTTGTAATCATTCTCTCGTATCTTAATATACATGACTCTGCTATTGGTTCCATGATTCTGTTTATCCATTATATAATGCAATTTCATTCATTCCTCTTTGACTGGTCGATAGTTATAAAGTGTGAAATATTACGTTGCATGTTGTCTCTCTTCTTTGCATGTGTATAAGTATCTGGATGCAGTGAGCTCATGGATCATGACTTGTCCAGCTAGGAACGAAAGAGCCACTTCTTCTTCGACAACAACAACAAAGGAATCATTGTAAGTGATCTATCACGATTCTATCTTTTGTAACTAGGAATCAATAGCTTTGGATGTTTCGATTGTTGCTAGACCCACCCTAGGGCTAGTGGGATTGCCTCTGTCCGCAGAGGGGATTTACCTCCACAAAAAATTGGTGACTCCGCTAGGGATCAGTGGGAGTTGGTCCTTCCTCCATTGGGTTGTTTTTTTTCTTTTGTTTTGATTAGTCTGCTTTTCTGGTTCACCTTCCTTGGTGTAAAACCTTGTTCAGCCCCCAAAAGACCAGATCTAGCCTCTGTTCATTCATTTTCATAATTTTCTAGGGTAACCCTGATTGGCACGGTTATCCCTCTGATACTCGCACCCAAGGGCACGAGTTACTAGTTAGGCACCCGTGCCATCCCCTGTTTGGCATAGATTACAGCCAGACAGGCGCACCAACCCTGGTAGGTTTTAGGGTTTGCCTATTTTTGGACTCACTGAGCTTGAGTTTTGGTCCTGGTTTGTTTTTTTTTATTGTTTGGGAGATTTGAAGTCATTTTCGACTGCGTTTAGCCTTTGTACTCCAATTTTTTTCCCTTTTCTGTTAGTTTTGCATTCTATCCCTAGAGCTTCTAGGTGCTTTAGTGTTCTGAGCCTCTTGTCGGGAGTTTTGGGTCTTTGCTTTCCTGGTCAACTTTGTTTCTACTTCTTTGCATTCATCTTGTTGAATCAGATTGAGTCATTGCATTTATTGAGTGATTTTCCTCTCTTTCTTTTAGTTTCACTTTATGTTGCTCCAAGCCTAGATCACACAGCTTATTCGAGTCTCTTTCGATATTCTTCTTTGCTTTGAGGGATTTCGTCATCGGTTTGAATCTTGATTGTCCTTGTTGGAGTTGAGTGAACTTGTTTGGTTTCAATCTGAGGATGGTTCATTTTCTTGTGTAAAGCTCGTTAAAAATGAAATAAGGTGTCCAAGGAAGGTTCGTTTACTATGTCAACCTCGTTAAAAAATGAATTCGGATCTGAGGACAGTTCGTTTACTATGTCAACCTCCTTAAAAAATGAATATGGATCCTAGGATGGTTCTTTTTCTTGTGTCAAGCTCGTTAAAAAATGAAACAAGGTGTCCGAGGACGGTTTGTTTACTATGTCAACCTCATTAAAAAATGAATTCGGATCCGAGGATGGTTCATTTACTATGTCAACCTCGTTAAAAAATGAATTCAGATCTGAGGACGATTCGTTTACTATGTCAACCTCGTTAAAAAATGAATTTAGATTTGAGGATGGTTCGTTTTCTATGTCAACCTCGTTAAAAAATGAATTTGGATTCGAGGATGGTTCGTTTTCTATGTCAACCTCATTAAAAAATGAATTAGCTCACGAGGATGGTTCTTTTAATGTGTCAACCTCATTAAAACAATGAAACACTTTTCCTGTTCAATTCGAGTCTTTGATTAGATCTCGTAAAATCCCAGTCGAGTCTTTCACTTGAACTCATAATTTGAACCTTCACTCTATTTTTCATATGGACTGAAGCTTGGGGGGCATGTACACCTCGAATTGAGTCACCATACTGGGGGCATGCCTAGTTTTCCTTGTCATTTCAAGCATAGTTTATTTGGTGTTTTCAAGATTGTGTAAAAATGAAAACTCATTTCAAGCATAATTTACTGTGTTTCAAGCTTGTGTAAAAATGAAACCCATATTCAAGCATATTTTAAATTTGTGTTTTAAGCTTGCATAAAACATAAAACTCATTTTCAAGCACAGTTTGCATTTGTGCTTTTAAGCTTGTGTAAAAATAAAACATTTTGGTTTGATGCATTTTGCAAACTTTTAACTTTTCCATTGGGTCATTACTTATGCAGATTATTTAGTTGATACATTAGATAACATTGTATTAGACATTTGCATAACATATAAAACATCATCATATGTATGCAATATCCATATAGAAAATAGATGTATATATATATATATATATATATATATATATATATATATATATATATATATATATATATATATATATATATATATATATATGTCAAGTGTTTGCAACGTGTGCATCATATAAAACCAAAAATATACATGTTTGTTTCAGTTTCATCTGGAGACGACATGTCTCTAAAAAATATGCAAATAGAAATCCTAGGTAACTAATCGGCATGGTGCTCGTGATAGCACGTCACTACCCGCACCAACTGCCTCAGTAAGCGGTGGAGACGACTTAGCACCCCTACAGTGTGCCTCTGATAAGCTATGGGAACATCAGCTAAACGAGCATAATCCTGAACTCCGCGAGCAATCCCTTATAGGTTTTGTACGAGCTCATCCCCCTCGCCCCCCTCACCTTGAGGGTCATAAGCGAGAGGGGTCCTCCTCACTATTGGTGACATTCCAGCGGGCCTCTCTGGGCCAACATCTACATGCATATATGATTAGCTATTAGAACATGCATATATACCAAAAAATCATAAAAATTATAAAATTAAAAAGAGTCTTACCAATCTCCTCATCCCAGTCCTCTCCCTCTAGGATCAGAAGGTCTAGGTCTCTGGTAAAATCAGTGCCCGCATAGGGCCAGTCCTCCATGACGATCAACTATCGTCGGAGCTAGTCAAAGAACTCAGGCCACCAGGACATCTGCTGGCCGCCCCCTGCCTCGGGCATCAATGCCGCCCATCGAGCCATTCGTGGCTCTCTTAGTGGTGGATCCAGAACTATGGCCTCTTGGCGCTGAAAAATAGGTAATCGTTCAAGGAAGAGCAACACTAGAATCGACCCATATCCAAACTGTTTCAGTTTGGTCTTCTTGCATTTTGTGAGTTTCCGTTTGATTTTCATGGTCACGGTTGTGGCCCGGTCAAAGATAGTTGGGTTCATGCACTCCGATGCAAGAAGTAGCTGCATCTTGGTGGCCTCGTGTGGTGCCTGCGATCCCGCAGCCCGCGCAATGGAGTGTAGCACTAATTTCAGTGCTATATTGGGGACGGTATGAATGTCTACTTTCCTGCTCCCTGTTCCTTTGCGTGCCCCTGGGCACACCCTGTTCATGATCATGTCCATGCTTTCTCCTGAAGGCTTGGTACCGGTCAGAATAGGGACTGGACCCCTGCGTGACAATTCAGTGATGAAGTATATGTCTGATACTTCGAGCTCAAGTTCTTGATCTCAAAGTTCAAATTTCTCCTCATTCTCATCCCAAATGCTGATGAGATACTGTAGTAGTTTGGGCTGAGCCCGGAGACATGGCGTCAGAAAGAATTTTTTTAGCTCGCAGTTTCGAAGGGCATTCATACAATGCTCATTTCCCATTGCCAATTCATCCTCTTCACTATGCTCTCTCTCTTTCCATTAAATGACCATCCTTTTTGCTGGATACCTGCATCAATCAAACATAGGAATGTTATAAACCTCCTTAGGTATTAAAAATTACATTTAATTGGTTGTTTTTTGAGGAATTGTAGCCGAAATTTGTGTTGCGCCGTTGGCGCGACTGTTTGGCTAATAGTCGTGCTAGCTGGCGTGGCCTTTGTGTAAAATAGAGCAGATTGGCACGGGTCCATGCCTGGAACCCGAACCAACTGCGGAGCCCTAAAATTTGAAAATCCTTCCCTAAAGGACCTGAAACAATGATTAAATACAGTAAAATGTAACTTAAAGATGGACAAAGAGGTCATCTCTTACCTGAACTGGACGAAAGTCGATTTGGTCCACTGGATTGGTCGCACTCGACACCTGAAGATCAAAGCACAAAAGGGTCACTGTTGCTCTGCAAAGAGGTAAAAAGTGGAAAGTAAATATTTTTTACCACACTTGGTCTTTTATAGATTTTTCAAGTCCTAAATGGGTTTTTAAACATGTTTGTCAACATATTTTTGCATTATTTTCATCGAATATGTTTTACACGCACCTTTTTGTGCAGCAACAGGTTTTTCACGTGGTTTTGATGAAGAGACGAGTTGTATTTTATACTTTTTCGGACTCGGTAAAAACACGAAAAAATCACTATTGGAGTCACCTTTCAGCTCTTTTCTGACTCTCTAAAATTGAAAAGATTGATGAGTCGCTTGTCGTTTTGAGCTCGTTAAATTGGCTGCGAAACGAAATCTACCCAGTATACGTTTTCCCCTTTTTTGGGCTAGGATAGATTATTTACGAAAAAGGAATACCCTAGCCTATCGCGACTAGGAGGTTCTCTCAAACATAGTTTTATACCTTTTTAGATATGTGGGACTACCTATGAAAAGGGACTATAGGAGTTTTATTTTCCGTTGTCTTTTCAAAATCTTTAAATATGAAAAGATGCTGAGTTCTTCCTTTGTCAAACTTGTTAAAACTAATGACATTGGACTCCGTCGTAATGACGTTACTCAAGTTCCTCCTTCCTAGGGCTCGTAAAATGTACTAGGTTGGATTTTTATGAAGGATAAACTTACATCATAATCATATGCTATCCCCTTCAAGCTTGTTTTCAAAAATAATTGGGGTACTCGCCAAAAATGGGGGGCAAAAATGGAACCAATATCATAGTCGTGTCGGCAGTGTGTCGCTCTTGAACATGGCACTTTTTTTCATTCGTGTCAGGTTGGGGACATCTCATCTTGTTATCTGATTGCCTTCATGGGTTTGGGTAATCTCTTTTGACCGCTTATCTACTTTTTTCCACGTCACCATGACCTCAGATCCCTTGATGTCAAATACTGCCAAATCTAGTGTCATGCCGCTGATATGTTCAAGAGAATTTGGCCTCTACAGTTTTCAACCTCCCTCTAATTCTCTGTTGGTCTTGATTCACAAACATAATGTTCCTCTATCTTGTGTCGATGATGTGGGAAACATTATGGCCCACCTTCGATCAAAGTCACTTCCTGTCGACTTCAACTCATTATCCAGGAAGTTGGTATAGAGACTCCCTTCAAGTGCCTTGGAGCTTGCATGCCTCAATGGCAGGTTCTTCGCATTCGACACAAGGTTTTCATTATTGGCCTTTGATCGGATGATTCTATGAGTGTTTGATGCCAGATCACTGTTCACACTCCGTGGATTGTACCTCTTGTACCTTGAGAGCCATCGTCATTATTGGTGGTTTCTCTCACGTTTGTTAACGACTTTCATTATTGGATGGTAATCAGACGATGTTCTTGCATGTTCGACTTCAGCTCACATATTCGCATGCTCGAATTTGTACTTTGTTCGGGTTGAAATGGAGCGTAAGACCCTGGATTTTGTCGGATGAAGTCCAGGTTGTGGGTTCTGTGTGGATTATTATGAATTGTTACATGACTCTTTTAATTGGATGGCTGAGACCATACCTGAGACTACTTGTTGATCCTTATTTTACTGGATGGTTGTGTCCATGCCTTGGATCTCATTTTGTACACTTTATTATGGATGGTTGCGCCCATACCACATATTATGTATCAAATATATCAGTTGTATTTGTACTCGCAGGTCTTTCGACTGCAGTGTTTTCAGTTGAACGCGTTCTCATAAAGCATTTCACCCCTCCCTCTCTCTCGGACCTCATGCTTTAGGGGGCATATGTTACACATTATTTTGTCACCGTCCCTGCAATTCCTCGTCCCTACATTGGAGGACTATTCTTGTGACCTGTGAACAGTAAAATGTCCTAAAAACACCTTGATGGTATCCTTCTGCATAAGGGAAATAATTCTCTTGAAGAACATTTCCTCAGAAAAGCCCCAAAAACCCATGTTTTGGCATTGGCACGAGTATCCTGTTCATCCCTCGCGCCAATGGGGAAAATATACACTAGTGGGCGTGCCAGCTGGCACTCTGTCCCTGTGTATTTCTCGTGCCAAGCCTATTAAGGAATGTTTTTTAACAATAGAAGGTGGAGGTTCAATTCTAACAACTTCAGAGCGAATCATCAAAAAGAGGTTGGGCTGTTTGGCTCCAGATCTCCCTAATTAGGAAGTGGTTTTCCACCTCTCATGGAACCTTCCTAAGAGATAAGACTCTATCCCATGATTATAGGGATCCCAACTTCCCTTCCTCCCTCTATAAAAGCCTGCCCTCTCCATTTTCTAGCTAGCTGAACTTTTGGGAAGGAAATTATAGCTGAGTGACAATCAAGAGCAGAGCTAAGGAGAACCATGTGAGAGAGAGAGAGTTTTGTTAAATCCCTGATGAGCTTTGTGAGACACATCCTGCTGGAATCCTGTCGAAGGAAGATCATGACGTCAGAGCACTGGTTGTAATCATTCTCTCGTATATTAATATACATGAATCTACTATTGGTTCCATGATTTTTTTTATCCATTATATAATTCAATTTCATTCGTTCCTCTCTGACTGATCGATAGTTATAAAGTGTGAAATATTACGTTGCATGTTATCTCTCTTCTTTGCATGTGTATAGGTATCTAGATGCAGCGAGCTCACGGATCGTGACCTGTCTAGCTAGGAATGAAAGCGCCACTTCTTCTTCGAAAACATCAGCGAAGGAATCACGGCAAGTGATCTATCGCAATTATATATTTTGTAACTAGGAATCAATAGCTTTGCATGTTTCGATTGTTTCTAGACCCACCCTAGGGATAGTGGGATTGCCTCTGTCCGCAGAGGGGATTTACCTCCACAACAGAGAGGGATCACAATGGGTGGTTGAGAAACCTCCTGTTCTGGAATGATAATGGGACTAGAATCCACATCTAGGGAAGGGGTGGACTCACTATGGGCGGCCTCTAATTCATGAAGAACTTGAAGTGTATCACAAAAATATTTGATACAATGAAAGTGGTGAGAATAATGGCCATGATTATCACACAAATCACAAGGGTGATTCATGTATAAAAATATGTTCTTAATAGCTAACTTTGGTAAGGTGGCTTGGACCTCAAGAATGTTAGAGTCAGGAAAGGTATCAAATACCACACTCTTGATATGGGGGATTTCAGGATAATTATTGGTGGAATTCCCAACAATATCACATAAAGCACAAATAGGGGTAGCCTTTGTAGGCTTAGGAGGAGTTGGAGTTGTTTGGGGTTCCTTATCTTTGGTTTCCATTTTCTTGGTTTTTCCCCCCTCACCAGATTCTTTCACAACAGTAGTAGGTTCCTGTTGAGATTGTTATGGAACTTAAGAAAAGGAAGTGGTAGGAACAACAATTTCAATCAGGGTTAAAGCAGTATAAGGTTTATGTTTATGCAACAACTGATATGGTGTAGGTGTAACTGCGACCCAAAATAATGTTATAATATAATGGGTCATCAATGAATTCGATGTCAATAGATACATTCTTGCTAGCCACAGTGATAGGATAGTTGAGATATAAGCCAAGGGGCTATTAGGGATGAACGTCCCAAGCACAAAGAGCAATGGTGGATGGGGACAGGCCTAGTGAACCAAGATGCTTCCAAACACTAGCAGGAATCACACAGGTGGAGGCACCTTAATCTATGATACACCATTGAACGAGGTAGGGGTATAAGGATTTAGGGCTCAAACTAGTTGAACCTTTGCAAGACCGACCTCTCTGACCCCGAAAACCTCGCATGGTAGAAGAAAAAAAAGATGAGGGAGTGAGAGATACTTTCAAAATATTTCTGTAAGAATCCCTCGAGTGATAAACACTAGTAAATTTGGCCCAATTTCCGACGGCCACTTCGTCGCTATTCCGAAACATAGTCGTCACAAGAGTGACAGTTTGAGGCCGGAAAAAACGTGGTTAGCCATTACGTCGCAATTCTGACACTTCAATAAAGCATCGGAAGAGTGACACTTGTTCCGACATTTCTATACTGTCGTCAGTCTTCTGACGTTATCCAAAGCGTCGCTATTCCGACGTTTTATAAGCGTCGGTCTTCCGACGATCCACAATTGTCGGTCTTCTGACGATACCAAATTGGCAGTATTCCAACACTTATCAGGTTTTCAAACAAACGTCGCAAGTCCGACGTTATCTGTTCTGACGTTTAAAGCGTCGATCTTCTAACGCTTACAAAACATCGCTATTCCGACGAACATTTAAAAATATTTTAAGAAAATGAAACGTCGCTCTTCCGACGTTTGTTTAGAGCGTCGCAATACCGACGCCTATGAGTTGTTGCAATACTGACGAACAGTTAAAAATATGTAAAAAAAATGAATACATTCACACACAGCAAGCTCGATCTCATGCCACGGATTTGGTTGGCAGGTCAGGGATTACATTTTAAAATTTTGTGGGAAATAATTCTCAACTCTCCACTCTAAAGTTTAACTCTTCCACAATAGCTACATGTGCCCAGCAAGTATATATACACAAAGGCATGTACACGTGTTTTTGAGGCGATTTATCACAGCAATATAGCGCAGATTTGGAGGGAGCTTGCCTCCCTTTTCCCTATTCGAACCACACTTGGCATCCATAGGAAATATGCACATGGTGAGAGGGTAATACACTAGGCAGCAGAGAAATAAACTCAGAGATTCATGGACACCTACAACCAGTTGACATTACACTTGGGAAGCTCGATTTGGATTGGATATTTCTCTCATACACTTGACATTCGTTGAAGCATGAGGATGATCATTTATTTTCCACTTATGGTTTCAGTTTTTAGTGTGATTCATTCCCAAATTTGTATCAATAAATTAGCTCCCATTTTGACATGGTTGGAAGCTCTATGCTTGATGTTACTATGGTTGGCTATAGAATGGGTTCTCCAGTTTTTTCAAGACAACATGTAAATGGGCCTCCCTAACACCCCGAATATCTAAAGATGATAACAAAGCATCAAATTCCTGCATTGTCCAAAAAGTAAAAATATATTATACTAAACTTCAAAAACAAACACATAATCTTCCACACTTGTTCACATTTATACAGTTATTAAATTTTTTGTTACCGAAATATCCATCTATGAATCCTGTGAATAAATGTGAGGAAGAAAAACATGCCAAAGGAGAATTTCATAATAAATTTGATATAATCATGATTCATTACTATAAAGAGGCAAGAAACATTGGATAACCATAAATAATCAAAGTGATCCTGATGTTATTAATCCTTGGATAAGAAAATTTTCTTGGCAGTTGTGGGAATTTGATGCTTTAAAAACTTAACAATGCATAATTTCTATAAAAAACAAGACTACGTAAACTTCTGAAGCATTTCTGTGAATGTCAGCAAAAAAATTGCAAGATTTAAAGTGAAAGTTCTTCCTGCATCTTCTCCCTCTCTGGAGTCTCGTTCCTCTAAGATACTCTAAACCTTCCACGCGTTGGCCTTTGAGAGGGCTTCGTACAGGTATGACTGCACCCTCTCCCTTCAATATAGATCTTCATAAGACCGGCTTCAAGTCCTTGAGCAAAGAAGAAGCTCTGAAGACCGGCTTCAGGCCATTTGAGCAAAGAAGCTCTTATCTCTCATTCACAAGATATAATTAGACAAAGATCTCCCTGAATCACAAGATGCAAAGCTTAAAGCTCAAGAGTGCATGTTGTAGCAACACAGTATATAGGAACATGTGCAGTCATTGTGGATCTCAAGGCAATCATTTGGGACCCCCAACCTCATGGGTGGTCCCTGGGTTCTCTAAATAATAGGCCCACTAGGAGAGGTAGCAAGGGTAAAGGATTTCAATGGATTTTTGAAATGGAATTGAGACATTTTGGTCTTTTCTAGGCATAACATTTGAATTTGATACTCTTAGTAAGTGTTGCAGCAACTGTCCCCCAGCACCAACTGATACTCATAACATTTGAATCTGAATATGAAGAACAAAATTAAATCTTAGCAGAAATTAGTTTGTAGTTGAACATAATATAATCTAGAAAATAATTAATTTGAACATAAACACTTTGGAGAAGATAAGGATGTGAACTATGTGCAAAACCAAGGAAATATGAACACTAATTTTGTCTCAATTAGTCCTTTCCAAACAACTTGAAATAGCACTAAGCACACCTTATAAAAATCTCTTATTCAAATGCCCAAGAACCATTTTGTAGGTGGTGGTTCGACTCTTTTTAGAAAAGGCATGGATCAAAAGGGCTAATGCGTGATTGTGTATGGCCTTAGCATGCTGAAATTTGATGCAGAAAATTATCCTTGGGGAGCTAGGGATGCTACTTTAAAAGAAAGCCATAAAGGTGATGTTATATTGGTTCAAGCAACAATGTAGTTTGTTAGATGCAAGATTAATACAACAACAATGAACATGAGTTGAATTAATACTCACATTGCATTTTTACTTTTTAAATCGTAATGAGAATTTTTATATTAAGTGAAAATCTGCATTTGGAGCGCAGTTGTTACATCAATATACATCAAGATGTTGCAAAGAATAGCTGGAAAACTAAAACAAAAGAGATTTTCCAAGCTGCCAATGTCCCCAAAATTCCAGCGTATTACTCAGTCAAAACTAATTTACCTAGAAGCAAACACTTTCCAAAATACTCCCAAAATTTTACAAGCTTTAACAAACATATTGCTTTGTAGACTGATGGGTAGGATCACCATGGGCTATACCCATATCCTTAATAGGGGCATGTTCATTAATTCAAGGGAAAACAAACTTGATTATGTTTTAATTGAAAAACTTGGATCTACTCTTGCATTTGGTGCATCTAGTCCAATAGCTATTGATGAGAAATTCTTGAGCTTGATATGTGGGCAAATTGAAATCCATTACTTGAAAAATCCCTTTGAAACTTCAAACTTAGATGAAACACCAAAATCTACCAAGTCAAAACTAACATACATAGAAGTAAACACTTTCCAAAATACTCTCAAAATTTTACAAGCTTTAACAAACATACTACTTTGTAAATTTGGCCCAATTTCAGCATGTAAATGGGCCTCCCTAACACCCCGAATATCTAAAGATGATAAAAAAGCATCAAATGCCTGCATTTTCCAAACTCAAAGCATGAAGTATTATAAATAGCTCAACAGTAAAAATATATTATACTAAACTTCAAAAACAAACATATAATCTTCCACACTTGTTCACATTTATACAGTTATTAAATTGTTTGTTACCAAAATATCCATCTGTGAATCCTGTGAATAAATGTAAGGAGGAATCGTAATGAGAATTTTTATATTAAGTGAAAATCTGCATTTGGAGCACAACTGTTACATCAATATACATCAAGAGGTTTCAAAGAATATCTGGTCGACTAAAAAAAAAGAGATTTTCCAAGTTGCCAATGTCCCCAAAATGCCAGCCTATTACTCACTCAAAACTAATTTTCCTAGAAGCAAACACTTTCCAAAATACTCCCAAAATTTTACAAGCTTTAACAAACATACTGCTTTGTAGACTGATGGGTAGGATCACCATGGGCTATACCCATATCCTTAATAGGGGCCTATTCATTAAGTTCAGGGACAACAAACTTGATAAAACTGACAGAGATGATGGGTGAGGAAGGACTGTATTGACTTTGACCAAAATAGAATTTCAATTCCTCCAAATGTTGATGCCGATTGGAGAGTTCATCCTTAGATTGTTGGATTAGAATTTGGTGGTAAATAAGAAACCCCATGGTTTTTGTGATACTAAATATTAGTTGATTATGTTTTAATTGAAAAACTTGAATCTCCTCTCGCATTTGGTGCATCTAGTCCAAAAGCTATTGATGAGAAAATCCTGAGCTTGACATGTGGGAAAATTGAAATCCATTACCTGAAAAATCCCTTTGAAACTTCAAACTTAGATGAAACACCAAAATCTACCAAGTCAAAACTAACATACATAGAAGTAAACACTTTCCAAAATACTCCCAAAATTTTACAAGCTTTAACAAACATACTACTTTGTAGACTGATGGGTAGGATCACCATGGGCTATACCCATCTCCTTAATAGGAGCCTGTGTGTGAAGGTCAGGGACAACAAACCTATTAAAATTGACAGAGTTGTTGGATGAGGAAGTACCGTATTGAATTTGACCAAAGGAGAATTGTAATTCCTCCAGTTGTTGATGTAGAATAGAGAATTCATCCTCAGATATTTGGCTTAGAATTCGATGGGAAATAAGAACCTCCATGCTTGTTGTGATACTAGAGATCGACTGATAATTTTTTAATTGAAAAAACATGGATCTCCTCTTGCATTTGGTGCATCTAGTCCAGTAGTTGTTGCTATGAAACATGTGGGCAATTCGAAATCCACTACCTGGAAAATTTCTTCGAAACTTCAAACTCATGATACATCAAAATCTACACACAATTGACTTGGCCATCATTCTAACAGAACTGATCCTCTGCAGAATTGATATTGAGAAAATAGATTGAAAAGGGATAGACAGAGAGTTGCCTCACCAGTCATATAGACTGATAGTCTGATGCTGATAAAGAAACAGAGCTATTCAGAATCTAAAGTAGCACCATGAACAATGTTGGGAAGGCATACAATAAGACAAATTCAAAGGTTTTTCTTCATGACCACCAATATACACTTCACCATAACTAGATCTCTTCTTCGAGCATTCAACAACTAGTATAAGAGAAGGACAGGAGAATTACCCAATTGGGCTTGGCTTGCCATATAAAAACTAAAACTTGCCTCCACTGCATATGAAACATTCCCCCAGAATTACTAGTAATTATCTTAGAAAGAATTAAAATTGCCTCTGTAATTGTCAACTTACTGGCAGAAATGTAATTATCTTGATTTCTGAGATATGCTTAATAGATCTTGATTAAAACCTCCACATCTCAAAATAAAAGAGCAGCATCCATCATCATGGGCAAGAAAAACCGATTCTCCTTCTGATACAAACCAGCCTGCAATAGATGTCTTGTGGCTGAGCCGATTCAATCGATCAAAGGAAACCTCTTCAGTTTCTTGAAATTTTCCTACAAGATAGCATTTATCATTAAAAAAATATGATCAAACATTAAGTAATATCATGAATCCTTCATATTTATATTGCGATATCCATCTCAGATCGATAGATCCAGAATCTTAAATATTCTTATAAAAATGAATCCAATTTCTCAAAAATATTAAAGAAGCTCAAACCACATAACAGAATAAAAAACCAGTAATTCGGATGCAATAAAATAGTACTCTGCCAATACTTCTGCAAAAATGGTTCAACACTAACATAACTTCAAAAATGATTGAACTCTAATGCGGAGCTACAAGAAAATATCTTTATTCAAATCGAAATAAGGCAACAAAAATTAGAGAACCTTTGAGAAAACCATTAAAAAGTACATGCATCTCCAGTCAGAATTTGCAGTGCTCCTCGGGTTTTCACATTTGCAAATAGAAAATTTGGATACCTAAATTATCAAAACAAAAATATGCAGTTAGGAAGATTCACATATTGATGGTCCCCTGTCTGAATCGAATGGGAAATTGTGCCAATATGAGATTTCCGTAAGAGAATATTTAAAGGTGCAATTCCACATTTGTAGCTGAAACCATTGGCATCTGATTGATCTTGTTAAGCCCAATATTTTTATTGTTGTTGATGATCATCGTCTATTTCCAAAAACAAGTGCACAATGCATTATCCGATGAAGGAATTTTATCTGCCCATGTGTGCCATTCACTTTGATTTCGATCATATTGGGGGGGAATTATATTAGCATCAATATTCTCAAAGGTTTGGCTACATCCTAAACCATTCTGATGAAAGCTAAGAAAATCATGAATAGATCCCCCAATCCTGCATCTTGACTATTGGACTTAGTAGAATACCTGAAGAATGCAGTTTCGAAAACCGCAGATTGTTGAGACTGAAATTGCACCCGGAAGAAATTGCAATAGATTCCCCAATCCTACATCCTGACTATTGAACTTAGTAGAATCCATGAAGAATGCAGCTTCGAAAACCACAGATTGTTGAGACTGAAATTGCACTCGGAATAAATTGCAATAGATCCCCCAATCCTGCATCTTAACTATTGAACTTAGTAGAATACTTGAATAATGCAACTTCGAAAACTGCAGATTGTTGAGACTGAACTGGCACCAGGAAGAAATCGCAGTAACGTAGTTGCAAGAACAAGACCCACAACAAAATCCCTAATCATTAAGCCAGCGGGAGATAACCAAAACAAATGTTTTCGACAGGAGAAATGTTATTTTAACTGGAGGTCTAAAATTTAAAAGAAAAATGAATAGTCCCGCTCTCCATTTTTCCAAACATCATCTTTAATATTATGCCTTCAAATATCATTTTAATATCATACCCATTGTTTTTCTTATGGATGTTGAGCGCACTTAGTGATTCTTTGTAATGCCAACAATTGATTTAAAAGGAAGCTTCAAAAATCAATTCAATTTCATTCTAATAAATTTATTTTAAAAACATTGATGGGGAACCACACAATGAGTGGTTCAAAGGCGTGTACCTTAAAAAATTTATGTGATTTATCCAGAAGATTTTTTAAAGATATTTATTAATCAATTATTAAAATAAAATTGAGACAAAATAGTAAATTTAGGAGAGGACAAGAGAGAGGAAACAATATCATAAAAGAAAGAATAAGTGACCAAATTACTCTATATGGAGATGGGAGATAGGGGCACCCTACCAACTACCTACTAAATGTCTAAACCAAATGTGGTGTGAACATCTGTAATGGTGGTCGATTATACGAGGAGAGGATTTTATGAGGAGGCACTGGATTTTAAGGCGGTCACAATTTAGCATTTGTGATACGACCACCCTCACACGACCCAACCCAACTCGACCTGACCCACCCGAACGCGTCTGGGCAGGCGCCCTCACATGAAACGACCCGACCCAAATGTGTTTGGGCGGGTGTCCTCACATGGTGCATTTGGGCAGGCACGACCAAACAATTAAGGCACAAGGGAGAAAATGAAAAATAGGCCACACGAATGTGTAAAAGGCACTCGTGCGGCCACAACTTAGCAAATTTGATACGGTCGCCCTCAAACGAAATGAACCAACCCGAACACGTTTGGGTGAGTGCCCTCACACTAAAACGACCCGACCTGAATGCGTTTGGGCGGGTGCCCTCAACCGAAATGACCCGACCCGAACAGGCCATTTGGAAGGATGCCCTCAAATGAAACAATGCAGTGTGCCCGACCGAAAAAAGGCACAAGGGAGAAAATGAAAAATTGGTCGCACGAACATGCACAAGGCACCCGTGCGGTCACAACTTAGAAAATTTGATACCACCACCCTCAAACGAAACGACCCGACCCGAACGTGTTTGGGCGGGCGCCCACACATGGCACGACACGATGTGCATGACCAAACGAAGGCACAAGGGAGAAAACTGCAAACGGGCTGCACGAACATGCAAAAGGCACCCCTGTGGTCACAACTTAGAAAATTTGATATGGTTGCCCTCAAACGAAACGACCCAACTCGAACGCATTTAGGCGAGCACCCTCACATGGAGTGTTTGGGCGAGCACGACCGAATGAAGGCACAAGGGAGAAAACGACAAACGGGCCGCACGAATGTGCAAAAGGCACCCGTGCAGTCACAAATTAGCAAATTTGATACGGTCGCCCTCAAACGAAACAACCTGACCTGACCCGAACGTGTTTGGGCGGGCGCCCTCACATGGCGCGTTTGGGCAGGCACGACCGAACGATTAAGGCACAAGGGAGAAAATGACAAACGGGCCACACGAATGTGTAAAAGGCACCCGTGCGGCCACAACTTAGCAAATTTGATAGGTCGCCCTCAAACGAAAAGACCCAACCCAAACACATTTGGGCGGGTGCCCTCACACCGAAACGACCTGACCCGAACGCATTTGGGTGGGCGCCCTCAACCAAAATTACCCGACCCGAACGGGCCATTTGGACGGATGCCCTCAAACGAAACAATGCAGTGTGCCCAACCGAACGAAGGCACAAGGGAGAAAATGGAAAATGGGCCACACGAATGTGCACAAGGCACCCATGCGGTCACAACTTAGCAAATTTGATACCACCGCCCTCAAACGAAACGACCCGACCCAAATGCATTTGGGTGGGCGCCCTCACACGGCGTGACATGGCATGCACGACCAAACTAAGGCACAAGGGAGAAAACTGAAAACGGGCCGCACGAACATGCAAAAGGAACTCGTGAGGTCACAACTTAGCAAATTTGATACGGTCACCCTCAAACGAAATGACTCGACCCGAACGCATTTGGGCGGGTGCCCTCACACGGCGCGTTTGGGCGGGCATGACCGAACTAAGGCACAAGGGAGAAAACGGAAAACGGGCCACACGAATGTGCAAAAGGTACCTGTGCAATCACAAATTAGAAAATTTGATACGACCACCCTCAATTGAAACAACCTGACCCAACCCTAATGCGTTTGGGCGGGCGCCCTCACACGGTGCACCCGAACGAACGAAGGCACAAGGGGGAAAAAAACAAACGAGCCACATGAACGTGCACAAGGCACCCGTGTGGTCAAAACTTAGCAAATTTGATATAACTACCCTCAAACGAAATGACCCGACCCAAACGCGTTTGGGCAGACGCCCTCACATGGCGCGACACGGCGTGCACGACCGAATGAAGGAACAAGGGAGAAAATGGAAAACGGGCCACAGGAACGTGCAAAAGGCACCCATGTGGTCACAACTTAGAAAATTTGATATGGTCGCCCTCAAACGAAATGACCTGACCCGACCCGAACGCGTTTTGGCAGGCACCCTCACATGACGCGCCTAATAGAACAAAGGCACAAGGGAGAAAACGAAAAACGAGCCTCACGAACGTGCACAAGACACCCCTGTGGTCACAACTTAGTAAATTTGATACGGCCACCCTCAAATGAAATGACCCGACCCAAACGCATTTGGGCGGGCGCCCTCACACGACACGTTTGGGCGGGCACAACCAAACGAAGGCACAAGGGAGAAAACGACAAAAGGGCTGCAAGAATGTGCAAAAGACACACGTGCAGTCACAACTTAACAAATTTGATACAGCCACCCTCAAACAAAACGACCTGACCCGAACACGTTTGGGCGGGCACCCTCACACCGAAACGACCCGACTCAAATGCGTTTGGGCGGGCGCCCTCAACCGAAATGACCTGACCCGAACTGGCCATTTGGAAGGATGCCCTCAAATGAAACGATACAGCGCGCCTGACTGAACGAAGGCACAAGGGAGAAAACAGAAAATGGGCCGCAAGAACGTGCACAAGGCACCCGTGTGGTCACAACTTAGCAAATTTGATACCACCACCCTCAAATGAAATGACCCGACCAGAACGTGTTTGGGCGGGCACCCTCACATGGCGCAACACAACGTGCACGACCAAACGAAGGCACAAGGGAGAAAACTAAAAATGGGCCGCACAAACATGCAAAAGGCACCCATGAGGTCACAACTTAGCAAATTTGATACGGTCGCCCTAAAACAAAATGACCCGACCCGAACGCGTTTGGGCGGGTGCCCTCACACGGTGCATTTGGGCGGGCATGACCCAGCGAAGGCACAAGGGATAAAATGGAAAACAGGCCACACGAATATGCAAAAGGCACCCTTGCGGTCACAAATTAGCAAATTTGATACGACCACCCTCAAACGAAACAACCTGACCCGACCCAAACGCGTTTGGGCAGGCGCCCTCACACGGCGCGTTTGGGCAGGCATGACCGAACGATTAAGGCACAAGGGAGAAAATGGAAAACGAGCCGCACGAATGTGTAAAACGCACACGTGCGTCCACAACTTAACAAATTTGATACGACCACCCTCAAATGAAACGACCCGACCCGAACACGTTTGGGCGGGTGCCCTCACACCGAAACGACCCGACCCAAATGCGTTTGGGTGGGTGCCCTCAACCGAAACAACCCGACTCAAACAGGCCGTTTGGACGGATGCCCTCAAATGAAATGATGCAACGCGCCCAACCGAACGAAGGCACAAGGGAGAAAACAGAAAATGGGCTGCACAAACGTGCACAAGACACCCGTGTGGTCACAACTTAGAAAATTTGATACCACCGCCCTCAAATGAAACGACCCAACCCGAACACATTTGGGCAAAAGCCCTCACATGACGTTCACGACCAAACGAAGGGACAAGGGAGCAAATGGAAAATAGGCTGCACGAACGTGAAAAAGGCACCCATGCAGTCACAACTTAGAAAATTTGATACGATCATCCTAAAACGAAATGACTTGACCCGACCCGAACGTGTTTGGGCAGGTGCCCTCACACGGCATGCTTGGCCAAATGAAGGCACAAGGGAGAAAATGACAAATGAGCCTCACGAACGTGCACAAGACACCCCTGCGGTCACAACTTAGTAAATTTGATACGGCCACCCTCAAACAAAATGACCCAACCCAAACACGTTTGGGCGGGCGCCCTCACACAGTGCATTTGAGCGGGCACAACCAAACGAAGGCACAAGGGAGAAAACGACAAACGGGCCGCACGAATGTGAAAAAGGCACCCGTGTGGTCACAACTTAGCAAATTTGATACGGTCGCCCTCAAACGAAACGATCCAACCTAAACACGTTTGGGCGGGTACCCTCACACCGAAACGACCCGACCTGAACGCATTTGGGCGGGGGCCCTCAACCGAAATGACCCAACCCAAACGGGTTTGGACGAGTGCCCTCAAACAAAACAATGTAGCACGCCTGAACGAACGAAAGCACAAGGGAGAAAACAGAAAATGGGCCACACGAACGTGCACAAGGCACTCGTGCGGTCACAACTTAGAAAATTTGATACGACCGCCCTCAAATGAAACGACCCAACCCAAACGTGTTTGGGTCGGCGCCCTCACACGACGCGACATGGCATGCACGACCGAACGAAGGCACAAGGGAGAAAACTGCAAACGGGCCGCACGAACATGCAAAAGGAACCTGTGCAGTCACAACTTAGCAAATTTTATACAGTCGCCCTCAAACGAAATGACCTGACCCGACCCGAACGCATTTGGGCAGGCGCCCTCACACGACGCACCCGACCAAACGAAGGCAAAAGGGAGAAAACAACAAATGAGCCTCCCGAATGTGCACAAGGCACCCCAGTGGTCACAACTTAGTAAATTTTATATGACCACCCTGAAATGAAATGACCTGACCCAAACGTGTTTGGGCAGGCACCCTCACACAGTGCGTTTGGGCGGGCACGACTGACCGAAGGCACAAGGGAGAAAATGGAAAACGGGCTACACGAATGTGGAAAAGGCACCCGTCTGGTCACAAATTAGGAAATTTGATACGGCCGCCCTCAAACGAAACAACCAGACCCAACCTGAATGCGTTTGGGCGGGCACCTTTACATGACGCGCCCGACCAAATGAAGGCACAAGGGGGAAAACGAAAAATGAGCGACATGAACGTGCACAAGGCACCCGTGCGGTCACAACTTAGCAAATTTGATATGACTGCCCTCAAACAAAATGACCCAACCCGAACGCATATGGGTGGGCACCCTTAGACGGCGCGACACGACGTGCACGACCAAACGAAGGCACAAGAGATCAAACGACAAACGGGCTGCACGAACGTGCAAAAGGCACCCGTGTGGTCACAACTTAGAAAATTTGATACGGTCACCCTCAAATGAAATGACCTGACCCGACCCAAATGCATTTGGGTGAGCGCCCTCATATAGCGTGCCTGACCCAACGAAGGCACAAGGGTGAAAATGACAAACGAGCCTCACGAACGTGCACAAGACACCCCTGCAGTCACAGCTTATTAAATTTGACACAGCCACCCTGAAACGAAATGACCTGACCCAAACGCGTTTGGGCGGGCGCCCTCACACAGCACGTTTTGGCAAGCACAACCGAATGAAGGCACAAGGGAGAAAATGACAAACGGGCCGCACGAATGTGCAAAATGCACCCGTGCAGTCACAACTTATCAAATTTGATACTGCTACCCTCAAACGAAACGACTCGACCCGAACACTTTTGGATGGGCACCCTCACACCGAAACGACCCGACCTGAACACGTTTGGGTGGGCGTCCTCAATAGAAATGACCCAACCCAAACAAGTTTGGACGAGTGCCCTCAAACGAAACAATGCAGCACGTCCGACCGAACGAAGGCACAAGGGCGAAAACAGCAAATGGGCCACACGAACGTGCAAAAGGCACCCGTGTGGTCACAAATTAGAAAATTTGATACGGTCGTCCTCAAACGAAATTACCTGACCCGATACGAACGCGTTTGGGTGGGTGCCTTCACACGGCGCGCCTAACTGAACGAAGGCACAAGGGAGAAAATGACAAACGAGCCTCACGAATGTGCACAAGACACCCCTGTGGTCACAACTTAGTAAATTTAATACGGCCACCCTCAAACAAAATGACCCGACCCAAACGCGTTTGGGCGGGCGCCCTCACATGGCGCGTTTGGGCGGGCACAACCGAACGAAGGCACAACAGAGAAAATGACAAACGGGCCGCATGAATGTGCAAAAGGAACCCGTGCGGTCACAACTTAGCAAATTTTTCCGCCCTCAAACGAAACGGCCCGACCTGAACACGTTTAAGCAGGTGCCCTCACACTGAAATTACCCGACCTGAATGCATTTGGGAAGGCACCCTCAACTGAAACGACCCGACCCGAACGAGTTTGGACGGGTGCCGTCAAACGAAACGATGCAGCGCGCCCGACCGAACGAAGGCACAAGGGAGAAAATGGAAAATGGGCCACACGAACGTGCACAAGGCACCCATGCGGTCACAACTTAGCAAATTTGATACGACCCAACTCGAACACGTTTGGGCGGGCCCCCTCACATGGCATGACACGATGTGCATGAACAAACAAAGGCACAAGGGAGAAAACTGCAAACGGGCCGCACGAACATGCAAAAGGCACTGGTGCAGTCACAACTAATCAAATTTTATATGGTCGCCATCAAACGAAATGACCTGACCCAACTCGAACGCGTTTGGGTGGGCGCCCTCACGCGGCGCGCCTGACCGAACGAAGGCAGAAGGGAGAAAACAACAAACGAGCCTCACGAACGTGCACAAGGCACCCCAGTGGTCACAACTTAGTAAATTTGATACGACCACCCTCAAACGAAATGACCCGACCCAAACGCGTTTGGGCGGGCGCCCTCACATGGTGCGTTTAGTCGGGCACGGCCAAACAAAGGCACAAGGGAGAAAACGGAAAACGAGTCGCACGAATGTGCAAAAGGCACTCGTGCAGTCACAACTTAGCAAATTTGATACGACTTCCCTCAAACGAAATGACCCGACCCGAACACGTTTGGGCTGGCACCCTCACACTGAAACAACCCGACCCAAACGCATTTGGGTGGGTGCCCTCAACCAAAACAACCCGACCCGAACGAGTTTGGACGGGCGCCCTCAAACAAAACGACGCAGTGCACCCAAACAAACGAAGGCACAAGGGAGAAAATAGAAAATGGGCTGCACAAATGTGCACAAGGTACCCGTGCGGTCACAACTTAGCAAATTTGATACGACCGCCCTCAAATGAAATGACCTGACTCGAATGCGTTTGGGCGGGCGCCCTCACATGACGTTCACGATCGAACTAAGGGACAAGGGGGAAAATGGAAAACGGGCCGCACAGACGTGTAAAAGGCACCCGTGTGGTCACAACTTAGAAAATTTGATACGGTCGTCCTCAAATGAAATGACCTAACTCGACCCGGACGCATTTGGGCGGGTGCCCTCACACGGTGCGCTTGACTGAATGAAGGCACAAGGGATAAAATGACAAACGAGCCTCACGTACGTGCACAAGGCACCCCTGTGGTTACAACTTAGTAAATTTGATACGGCTACCCTCAAACGAAATGACCCGACCCGAACGCATTTGGGCTGAAGGCAGAAGGGAGAAAACGGGAAACGGGCTGTACGAATGAGCAAAAGGCACTCGTGCGGTCACAACTTAGCAAATTTGATACGGCCGGCCTCAAACGAAACAACCCTACCCAAACGCATTTGGGCGGGCGCCCTCACACCGAAACGACTCGACCCAAACGCGTTTGGGCAGGTGCCCTCACACCGAAATGGCCCGAATGCGTTTAGGCGGGTGCCCTCACACTCGAACATGCACAAGGCACCATGGCAGTCACAACCTAGCAAAACTGATACGGGCACCCTTGAACGAAACGACTCAAACTGAATGTGCCCGGTCGGGCAACCTCACATGGCGCGACTCTGCGCGCTCGACCGAATGATGCCACGAGGGAGCAAATGGAAAACGGGCCGCTTGAACGTGCACAAGGCACCTGGGTGTTCACAACTTAGCAAAACTAATACGGGCGCCCTTGAAAGAAATGGCCCGACCCGAACGTGCTCGGTTGGGTGACCTCACACGACACGACACGACGCTCCTGACCGAACGAATATGCCACAAGGGAGCAAATGAAAAACGGGCCTATGGTGTATGATTGCGGGTGAAGCCACCTGATGGTGTATGACTGTGGGTGTTTTGTGGTTGGTAGGCCTAGCTGATTCACAACCTCTGCTGAAATGAGGTTCTTTTGGCTCTTGTTTTCGATAATGAACTACAGCGGAGAACCCTTCACCCACATCTATGAGTGGAAGAGGTGATCCCCCTCCTCTGGATCTTTGGGCTCATCCTTATGGATCTTGGTGGTGGTAACAGTGGCACTGGGCTCTGCATCAATCATATGCTTCCCTTTGTCATTCCCCTTATCAGGTTCTGACTTAGAATCAGAGCATGCATCTTGTTAGCACTCATTTTTTCACCCTCGAAAATTGTCTTTAATGATCATTTTTTGGCTATGATTCCTTATGCCTTCACTATATTCACCATTTTTTGTCATTATCATATACCTCGATTTTTCTAAAAAGCCCTAAATTACCCCAATATGACCATTTTCATGCTAAAATATATGAAATCCTATTTTTCCTAAACTACCCTAATGATTGTCCTATCTATTTCCCTCTTTTGCCATTTTTGTAAAAAATCTCAAAATGCCCTCATCCTATCGTATTCTAGCTTATTTTATTGGGCAAATAAAAAAGTGTATATCAATTTTATATTTAGTATAAAATTGTTGTTTTTTATATTTAATATAAAATTGTTTATATTTTTAATAAAACTGTGGGCTTTTTACTCCATCGAGCCCCTGGCTCAGCCCAAGCACCTACACTAATCACCACAAGACCGAGTCGAGAACCACAAGCTAAACCACAACCAAGTCCAATTCATGAAAAAAAGTGTATATCAATTTTATATTTAATATAAAATTGTTTTTTATATTTAATATAAAATTGTTGTTTTTTATATTTAATATAAAATTGTTTATATTTTTAATAAAACTGTGGGCTTTTTACTCCATTGAGCCCCTTGCTCAGCCTAAGCACCTACACTAATCACCATAGGACCGAAGCCGAGAACCACAAGCTAAACCACAACCAAGTCCAAGTCATGAGGGGAGGGGCCCAACGCATGCGCTGAGTCCCAATGGAATGTATAAGTGTGCATAGCCTTCAGCTCGTAGTTGAAACATTAAAAACCTCAACACGTATATAAACACCAATATGGCTTATACACCCGGTGAATGTGGGATTATCCCACTGAACAGAATAATATAAAAATTGAAAATAGCAGGCGCTGGTCACCGCAAGTATGATCTCTCGGTGTCCTCAGCACTCTTAACACCGGGGTCAACCAAGCCCTTCTTGATGATGTGTCTAGTGCCCTTCTTGACAATCTCTCGAGCTAGCTAATGATATTAACAACAAATAAATATAGTAGGTTTGAACCTTGTTTTCAGAGCTCGGTTCTGTTTGTTTACCTTGTATGCCTTCCCAACATTGTTCATGGTGCTACTTTAGATTCTGAATAGCTCCGTTTCTTTATCAGCATCAGACTATCAGTATTTATGACTAGTGAGGAAACTCTCTTTCTATCCCTTTTCAATCTATTTTCTCAATATCAATTCTGCAGAGGATCAGTTTTGTTAGAACGATGGCCAAGTCAATTGTGTGCATATTTTGATGTATCATGAGTTTGAAGTTTCGAAGAAATTTTCCAGGTAGTGGATTTCGAATTGCCCACATGTTTCTTAGCAACAACTACTGGACTAGATGCACCAAATGAAAGAGGAGATCCATGTTTTTTCAATTGAAAAATTATCAGTCGATCTCTAGTATCACAACAAGCATGGAGGTTCTTATTTCCCATCGAATTCTAAACCAAAGATCCGAGGATGAATTCTCTATTCTACATCAACAACTGGAGGAATTGCAATTCTCCTTTGGTCAAATTCAATACGATCCTTCCTCATCCAACAAATCTGTCAATTTTAATAGGTTTTTTGTCCCTAACCTTCACACATAGGCTCCTGTTAAGGAGATGGGTATAGCCCATGGTGATCCTACCCATCAGTCTACAAAGTAGTATGTTTGTTAAAGCTTGTAAAATTTTGAGAGTATTTTGGAAAGTGTTTACTTCTATGTATGTTAGTTTTGACTTGGTAGATTTCAGTGTTTCATCTAAGTTTGAAGTTTCAAAGGGATTTTTCAGGTAATGGATTTAAATTTACCCACATGTCAAGCTCAGGAATTTCTCATCAATAGCTGTTGGACTAGGTGCACCAAATGCGAGAGGAGATCCAAGTTTTTCAATTAAAACATAATCAAGTTTGTTGTCCCTGGACTTAATGAACAAGCCCCTATTAAGGATATCGGTATAGCCCATGGTGATCCTACCCATCAGTCTACAAAGCAGTATGTTTGTTAAAGCTTGTAAAATTTTGGGATTATTTTGGAAAGTGTTTGCCTCTAGGTAAATTAGTTTTGACTGAGTAATAAGTTGGCATTTTGGGGACATTGGCAACTTGGAAGATATCTTTTGTTTTAGTTTTCTAGCTAGTCTTTGCAACCTCTTGATGTATATTGATGTAACAGCTGTGCTCCAAATGCAGATTTTCACTTAATATAAAAATTCTCATTACGATTTAAAAAGTAAAAATGCAATGTGAGTATTAATTCAACTCATGTTCATTTTTGTTGTATTAATTTTGCATCTAACAAACTACATTGTTGCTTGAACCAATATAACATCACCTTTATCGCTTTCTTTTAAAGTAGCACCCCTATCTCCCCAAGGATAATTTTCTACATCAAATTTCAGCATGCTAAGGCCATACACAATCATGCATTATCCCTTTTGATCCATGCCTTTTCTAAAAAGAGAGGAACCACCACCTACAAAATGGTTCTTGGGCATTTGAATAAGAGCTTTTTATAAGGTGTGCTTAGTGATATTGTAGGTTGTCTGGAAAGGACTAATTGAGACAAAAGAAGTGTTTGTATTGCCTTGGTTTTGCATAGAGTTCACATCCTTATCTTCTCCAAAGTGTTTATGTTCAAATTACTTATTTTCTGGATTATATTATGTTCAACTACAAACTAATTTTTGCTAAGATTTACTTTTGTTCTTCATATTCAGATTAAAATGTTATGAGTATCATTTGGCGCTGGGGGAAAGTTGTTGCAACACTGACTAAGAGTATCAAATTTAAATTTTATGCCCAGAAAAGACCAAAATGTCTCAATGCCATTTCAAAAATCCATTGAAATCCTTTACCCTTGCTACCTCTCCTAGTGGGCCTATTATTTAGAGAACCCAGGGACCACCCTTGAGGTTGGGGGTCCCAAATGATTGCCTTGAGATCCACAATGACTGCACATGTTCCTATATACTGTGTTGCTACAACATGCACTCTTGAGCTTTAAGCTTTGCAGCTTGTGATTCAGGGAGATCCTTGTCTAATTATATCTTGTGAATGAGAGATAAGAGCTTCTTTGCTCAAATGGCCTGAAGTCGGTCTTGTTGGGGCCCTTGTTTTTGTTTAAGTTTTGAATTTTGAACTTGGACTCTTTTTGAGTTGTGGAGGGAATACACATAGCTAACGCGACCGCACCGCGTGACCAGGAGTTGCGGAGCTACCAAGGCGGTGCGGAAGCACTTGATAACTGAAGATGGAACAGAGAGAAGTACAGATGAAAGAGATACAGCAGCAAACAGGAAGTAGAACATGCAGACATCAGAAGAGAAGTCGGGAAAAGCCAGAGAAAAGACGCAGAGAAGCCGCCAGTCGCGACGAGCGGGTGAATAAAAGGCAATCACCCGGCTGAAGAAAGAGGCTGGTTGATCGGTTGCTGTTGCGGAATGATTGAATGCGGAAGCAGCCACGGAGGAATCAGACTTGTTCTCTCCATTGGTCTCTACTCTCTATGTTTTGTATTCTCTGTTATTAGACCCATCTGTATCTGATTTATGAGTTATCAGAGAAGGAAGCTATGTACTTGGCTGAAGATTAATATAAAGAAGGATTGCTGTCTCTATGTTTTGGGTTATGGGTTATGATGTGTTTACACTACTTTAAAAATTTTAAGTTGCGACTGTGTGTATACTTGATTGGTGATCTTGCATGAATATCCTGGTATATGTAATGGATTCTCTTTCTTTCTGTGGTTGCGGGTTTATTCCTCGTCTGTGATTTCTTCCCCTTTCCCACGTGGTCGCGGCACGCCTCGAGTGAGACGCTCTGTTCTTCCAGAACAGGGTGAAAATGCCGGCGTGTTACTAGACTACACCGGACCCTTGTTGGCCACAACCCTGTGAACCTGGGTCTTGCCCACGAGACCTTATTTTTCGCCAACAAATGGTTCCGTTGCCGGGACCTCCATGTTCTGAGGGGATCTAGATCATGGTCTCGAGGATCTTTGAAGGAGAAATACGGCGATGGTGGGATGATCATCTTGACCATTTTATTACTCAGCAGGCGGAGCTGATTAGGAAAAAGGAGGCGGCGGTCAGGGAGCTTGTTCTTTTCTCTGACTCAGCTAGCGATACGTACGAAATTTTCTGGGGAAGGTTTCCCACGGATATTTACAACTGGTTGCGGAGGTTACAAACGAAGGCGGCCCAGGAAGGCTTGCGGAAGATAAACCGCAGGTGGGCGCACGAAGACTTAGTAGCGCTACACCGGGAAGATACTGAACTAACCCGTGCAGTAGAGTTTTGGGTGAAGACCACGTTGGAAGGATACGTTGTGGAGTTTGCCGCTGAGTGCTACCAATCTTTCTCGAAGGCTGAGGCTGTGTTTCACTCAGGGCTGAGGGGAAAACTGTTGAAGGAAATTCCGCTGTGGATCAAAGCCCTAATGGTGGACGAAGGGTTGATTGAATTCCACAAAACGAGTATGGAAGCGTAAGCCACCCGTACTGGGGGAAGGATTGAGGGGACCGATGCTGTGTAGACTGTAGGAGTAGGGAACGGGGGATGGACGTTGAGACCGCATGCAAGTTGCGGGAGTTACGTGCACATCGGCGGGCACAGATCGCCGATAGGTGGCGAAGAAGGGTAATGAGAGATTTGAAGAGAAGGGAGATCGAGAAGAAGAATCAGAAGGAGGCGCCTCAGAAGACAAGAACCATGGGTTTGGATTCCCGGACAGGAGACGGGACAGTAGCAGACGTACAGTGGGTGCATGGGAGCCCGATGATGCGAGAAAGAGAAGAAACGACTAGCAAGGATAAGGGAAAGATGCAGCCCGAAGAAAGTTCCGATGATGAATGGTACGACGTAATGCAGCAGATGTTTCAGGATCAGACGGCACCCACCCCTCCAGGCAGCCCTACGTCACACCGTCTGCATGGCCAGGATCCCGACCTTCCCCTGGTACTTTATCAACCTTTAAGAAATATTTTTGTTCAGTTACAAGCATTAAGTCAGTTATCTAGTAGTTCAGCAGCGCCGGTAACGCCCAGTAGCAGCAGCGTTACGAGTAGTAGTTTTTTTCCTAGCGGGACCATTACGCAACCAGGACCCGGAGGTTTTATCTTGGTTAATACGCCGCCAGTATACATGGCTGGATCTTTCACCCGGTACCCAGAGTTCTCTGGCCGGGGAAACGACGATGTAGAACAACACTGGTATCTGTGCGAAGCCATCTGGAGGGCTCGACAGACACCGGATGCAGGGAAGTTGATAGAGTTTCAAACCACGCTCAGAGAGAGAGCTCTGCGGTGGTTCATCAAGTGGTCTGAGGCGCACCCTAATCCTGTAATTGCGGACGTAAAGCAGGATTTTGTCCGCGAATTCAAGCTCCCCCAGACGGACCAGCAGGGTCTGTCCGAGCTATGGGAAATTAAGCAGAAAGAAGGCGAAACCGCATGGGAGTTGATGCGGCGATTCAAGGACGCGATCGGGAAACTGAGCTACCCGATCGATCCAAACCACCAGAGGGACTGGTTCATCAAGGCTCTACTTCCCTTGACGCGAACCCCTCTCACTCAGCAGAAGATTGATAATCTGCAGGATGCTCTGGAGTAGGCCATGAAGATTGAAGTCATGGCGGGATACCCCCAGGAATACAGGGGGGGACTGGCTCCGCAAGACCCTTCGCTGATAGGGTTGCAACATCAGATCGCTAGTTTAACTGAAAAGCTCAAAGAAATTCAGCCAGCAAGACCAGCGCGACCGAATGTTTGGTGTACTCATTGCCTGGTCGAGGGGCACGTCGCAACCAAATGTCCTCGGTTGCGCGGCGCGGGAGTTGGACCCTCAGTTGCGGCTATCCAGGGGGGGCCACCACCAGGGGGTGGCACGACAATGAACCCGCAGGGGGTATACCAGACGCAACAGGCCTTTGCGGGGTTTCCACCACAACCGGGGTCCTCCACCCCAGAATACTGCGAAATTTGCCGAACGATAGGGCATCCTCCTCGGATGTGCCCGATATTACAGAAGTACTCCACGGTGCCGAATAATGTATACTGCGAAATCTGTGTGTCCACGACGCACAACACGGAGCAGTGCAGGGCGCTAGACGCACTTGCGGATCGACTGGATCGGCCCTCGTACCGGGTCAACGAGGCTGCGAGGGGAAGAGGTGGCAGCATGCGGGGAGGCCGAACAGGAGGACGCGGGCCGGTAAAATGCTACAACTGTGACCAGGAGGGTCATGTGGCTCGCGAATGTCCCCTTCCGCGACGACCCTGGTGCTCCCAGTGCCGGGTCAACGCCCACGCCACTGAAGACTGCCCAGAACTCATCAAAAAGTGGGAAGAGCGGGCGCGGCAGAGAGCCACGAATCTGATAGGCTCAGAACCGCGAGGGGTCGCAACCCCTGACATGCAGAATGTTGCGATAATAACGAGAGGCGGCAAGAAGACTGGTGAGGATGCCCACGAGAAGGAGCCCGTGCGAGTGGTGCGGCCGGCATCCCCAAAGAAGTTGATTCGGCCCGAGGTGCAGAAGAAGTACTTTCAGGAGGCGGTTGAGGCATTCGCCCAGCTGCGAAAAGAAGGAGGGCTGGAGGAGCCCCAGCTGCCGGAAACCGGGGATCAGAACGCCGCAGATGCTGTAGTTGCGGACTGGCTCCGGCTGTTTCTCAGGATTGTTGATGACACCGTGCTGCGGCAGCAGCTCAGACAGGTGGTGGACGGAGCGCTGCAAGGGCGCGCAGAACCCAGAAACTTGGTAGACACTACGCCTCAATACGTGCAGCGCGTCAAGCGAAACAAGCAACGAACGGGCAAAGAATTTCGACTTAACACACAGATCGTAGGATTCCAAATCAGTGACACGATGTTGGACCTGGGGTCCGACGTCAACATATTGCCACGAAAGACATGGGAGGCTCTTGGAAAGCCTCGGCTCGCCTATTCCCCGATCCAACTTAGGATGGCGAACCAGTACTGTATTTTGCCAATCGGCCGACTCGAGGGTGTCGAGGTTGATGTTGCGGGGGTAAAGACATATGCCGACTTTGAAGTTATTGATATCATGGGCGATAAGGACCCCTATCCTGCTTTACTTGGCATTGATTGGGCTTTTGAGAATTATGCGATCATCGATCTCAAGAAGGAGCTGATGATTTTTTAGGATGGGGAGGTAAGGGTGACTCAGCCTCTCGACCCATATCAGGGACCGCAATACACAGAACCGGTGGATAGTCGGGAGGACGCTCAGATAATGGACCACCTCTATCAGATGACCGCCGGGAGGCGGGACGATTATATCAACCCGACCGCAACAGGATCTATCAGTTGGCGGAGTGTGCAGAGCTCGGAACTCGGATCCGAGCTTGCATGGGAAGATTGGCAGCAAGGGGGATACGAGACCACCACGCGGCGATGTGCCGCCATTGCGCAGGTCCGGTGGGTGGGGACCGAGATCCGCGGGTACCCCATGTTGTCAAACATGCAAGCAGTAAATACTTTTATCCTCAAGGTGGAAGACCGGGTCCCAGAAGAATGCCAGATACCCCTGTTGGATGTGGCTCTGAAGTCAACATCAGGACGATGGTGGAACAATCACCGCAACACTCTGTTGCGATGGGAGCTGGTGGCGGATGCACTACGGGCACGCTTCAAAGAGGATGAAGGGCCCTGCATTACACTTAAACACCATGGAGACTCAGACCCGCGACAGCACTTACGGGCGTGCGAGGAACAGTGGCGCAGCGCCAGGTACCCTGAGGAGTTGTGGGTCCACAGATTTATACACTCCCTAGGTACAATCCCCCAGGCCTGGTACCTAGCGGAAGAGCGGAAACGGGGAACCCGCTCTTGGCAAGCAGTTGCGGAGAAGTTCATCCAGAGTTTCTCATTCGAAGGAGAGACGGCACAAGAATCTCAGGCCCTACAAGCCGTCAAGGAGGTTCTGTTTTTCCGCCATCCCGAGCCCAATAAGGGACCGGTGGTGTCACGTTCAGGGGTGAAGAGCGAGTTGGTTTGCCAACGGGTTGACAGCGAACCAGGGGACGACAGTTTGGAGGACCTGAGGCATCTCCATTTTGACGAGAAGGAGGGCGAGCGGAGCGTCCGCGACGAGCCCACAACAGAAGGAGTCCATTTGCAGCCCCTAAAGACAAAGAAGCTGAACATAGGAACGGAGGAGAAACCGAAACTGGCAACGGTGGGAGATTACTGGGACGCGAAGACAACCAGAGAAATTTTCAGCCTCCTTCGGGAGTATGAAGATCTATTCCCGTCTTCAGTTGCGGATCTGAAGGGGATCAAAGGGGATTTGGGTGAGATGCGCATCACACTGAAACCAGGAGCCAGGCCGGTCAAGCACCGACCCTACCGGTTAAATCCACGCATCAAAGAGAAGGTAAAAATGGAGATCGATAAAATGCTGGCTGCAGGTCTCATCTTTCCTGTAGAGGAAGCTGAGTGGGTAAGTCCCATCGTCATCCAGAACAAGAAGGATAAAGCGGAAATTCGGGTCTGCGTAGATTACCGGAGTTTGAATAATGCTTGTATTTACGATCCATTTCCCACTCCCTTCAGCGACGAAGTACTAGATCATGTCGCGGGAAACGAAGCTTACTCCTTCACGGATGGGTTTTCGGGCTACCATCAGGTGCGCATCGCTGAAGAGGATAAGGCAAAGACGACATTCACCACCGAGTGGGGATCATTCGCATACCATGTCATGCCGTTTGGGCTGAAGAACGCGCCAGCCGTGTTTTCCCGGATTGTTATTGCTGCTTTCCGGGAGTATATTCACAAATTCCTGGAAGTCTATATGGATGATTGGACCGTTTACAGCCTGCTGAAGAAACACGCCTCCCTGTTGCGTGTTATGTTCGATCGGTGTCGCCAGCTGCAGATTTCCTTGAATTTGAAGAAATGTATTTTTGCAGTACCATTCGGCACACTCTTGGGTCACGTGGTGTGTAAGCAAGGGGTCTGCGTTGATCTCGCCAAGGTCGCGGTTATTGTCCACATGGAGGCCCCCGAGAACGTGAAACAGTTGCGGGCATTGCTCGGGCACACTGGATACTACAGGCGTTTTATCCGCAACTACGCCAAAATCACTGCCCCTTTGGAGAAACTGTTGCGGAAGTCGGAAGCTTTTGAATGGACAACAGAGTGCAGGAAGGCACTGGACGCGTTAAAAGAGAAATTGGCGACGGCACCCATTCTCGTTCATCCAAACTGGGATAAGCAGTTCCATGTGCACATTGATGCGTCCGGGATTGCACTTGGCGCCGTATTAGCGCAACCCGGGGAAACGACAGTTGACCACCCGGTATACTTCGCCAGCCGACGCCTATCTAATGCGGAGAAGAATTATACCACGACCGAGCGGGAGGCGCTGGCAATGGTCTACTCTCTCCAGAAGTTCCGCCACTACCTTTTGGGCGGTAAGTTTACATTTTTTACGGACCATTCGGCCTTAAAATATCTGGTCAATAAGCCTGTATTGGAAGGAAGGATCTGCCGATGGCTTCTCCTCTTTCAGGAGTTTACGTTCGATGTCATTGTTAAACCGGGCCGGCTAAATGTCGGGCCTAATCATTTATCCAGATTGGAGTCGGGGGAAAACGATGGTCCGTTAGATGATCAGCTTCCGGATGCCGATCTGTTTCGCGTTGAAGCGGTCCCAGACTACCTGGCTGACATTGCCACGTATCTGACCACAGGACAGTGCCCCGAGGATTACACGCCGCTTCAGAAACGCCACTTGGTTGTCCGGGCGGCCGATTATCAATTGATCGCAGGGCAGCTGTACAAGCTGGGCCTGGATGAGGTGTTGCGCAGGTGTGTTCTTGACCATGAACAGGAAGCGGTGATGTGGGAATGTCACAGCGGAGTTGCGGGCAGACACGTGGGGGCTAAACCCACCGCAAGGAAGGTACTTCAAGCGGGTCTATGGTGGCCGACGGTGCATGCAGATTGTAAGGCCTATGTGAAACGTTGCGATATTTGTCAAAGGACGGGACGGCCTTCGCACAGAGATGAGCTTCCGCTACACCCCGTGCATGTGTTGCGGCCATTTGAGAAGTGGGCTGTCGATTTTGTAGGGCCCATTGCACCAGTTGCTCGCCATTCCAAAGCTCGGTACATCATTACGGCGACTGATTATCTCACGCGATGGGCTGAAGCAGCGGCGGTACGCGACTGCTCCGCCGAGACCGCTACTCGGTTCATCTTTGAAAACATCATCAGCCGCTTTGGCTGCCCACGCAGCCTGACCAGTGATCAAGGCACGCATTTCATTAATGCCACGGTCAAATCGCTCCTAGAGACATTTATGATACAGCATCATAAGAGCAGTCCCTACCACCCGCAGGCTAACGGCATGGTGGAAGCCTTCAATAAGATTCTGGAGAAGGGCTTGACGAAAATCTGCAACGCTCAGCGGGATGATTGGGATGAGCGGATACCAGCGACATTATGGGCTTACCGGACCACGGTAAAACGTTTGACAAACCAGACGCCATTCCAGCTGGTGTACGGCCGGGAAGCTGTGATTCCCGCCGAGTTCACCATCCCCAGCCTTTTGTTCGCAACGTCCCTTCACTTCTCAGAGGATGCGTCACTGCAGGAACGACTCCACGAGCTACAGGAGCTGGACGAAGCTCGGTTTCTTGCGGAATTCCATCAGAAGGTTGAGAAGGCCAGACAGAAAGCATGGCACGACCGCCACATCAAGACTAAAACTTTCCAAGTTGGCGGCAAAGTTCTCTTGTACGACAGCCGGTTCCAGAAGTTTCCAGGCAAGCTCCAGATGCATTGGTTGGGACCGTACTTTGTTATTGAAATCCGCGACTCCGGAGCCGTTCGATTGGCACAGTTGGACGGCACAGTTCTTCTTGGATGGGTGAATGGTGCACGCCTTAAGCCCTACCAGGAGTAGGCTCTTCTCATTTTCCATTAATAACTCTCGCAACCGAGAGCACCCGTAGAGTAGCGTAGTTGAATAACTCTCCCGCAACCGGGATGAGCATAGTTAGTCGTTTCCAGTTCTTTGCAGTCAGTCAAATAAACCGTCAGTTGCGGCACCCATACCGCAACCGACCAGGGTCGGAGCGGGCCAGTCCAGCGTGTCACAACGCCAGTCCAGCGTGGCGGCGCGCCAACCCAGTAGGACGCCGCTCCCAGTCCAGCGTGTCCTGCACGAAGGATCTGTCCTCGAGCCAGCGTCAGTCCAGGTCATCACCGTCAGTCCTTTTGTCATTTCGTAGGATAGCTCAGATTTTGGTCATAAATTCCCTTACTGGACAGTAATCATACCGTAATCATTCCCCATCAGCCGCAGTTCTCTCCGCCGTCGGGTCCGCCCATCTTCCAATGCCGCCGTCAGCAACTGTCAGATTACATACAGGCCTGCGATTGATCACACGATTATCGCAGGCAACCATGATAGCAATAATTAAATGCCGTTATGGAGTCTCATCAACCCCGCGCGTGCCAGCGGATGGCCCAATTTGCATGAAGGCTATCGGCGCCGGGATGAAGGACCAATTCAGTTTGGAAATTTCAGCGACTCCCGAGCATTGGCAGCCTCAGAGCACTCAGAACTTAGCAGGGAGCTCCAGATGAATCATCCAGGTCTATCAGAGACGCGTCAAGATGCCGAGAGCTGTTCTCTCCGTTCCAGAACCGGTGCTGGATCACAGAATTCACCGGCTCGAATTATCACTGGTCGGCAAGTACGACAATGCGCCCTGCATGGACGCTAATTTGTCCGACCCGGCTGAGTTTCCCCATCTGCATTGGCAGACGTTCATGGAACACCGCTACACACCGGGGAGCAGCTCTAACAGTCGGATGAAAGACGAATTCCGGGGTCTTCAGCAATCGACGCTGATGAATTTACGCAGTCTCCCTGTCTTCGGCACCACCGGACCAGTTCTGCAATGCACCCGGTTCCTCCTCAGTCGGGTGCAGAACGGGTCCCTGTGGTTGAACGAGGAGATTCCAATCCATGCAGCAGATATTAGCCGGCTTACAGGGTTATGTCAATCTGGGGCAGATGTTTCCTCTGCGGGGCAGACGGCCTCCAAGCGCGCCCGGAAATCGGCCGAGGCGGACCTATACACCAAATATGGTACTCGCCGAGGTGGCAAGGGTGCCAAGATCGATTTGATCAATGTCCCAGAAATCCGGTTTGCTTGCTATCTGATAGCGAGCAAGACCATGCGTCATTACACCAAGGGCGAGTGCACCTTGGACACAATTTCGATTGCTGAGCACTGCGTCAAAGGGGCCCGATTGAATTGGAGCGCGTTCGTGCTGAAGGAACTCTTCGCGGCCTGCGAAGACAATTACAGACGGACCACCGGTTTTATCTACGGATACTTGCTCCTAGCCTTCGCCATGTGGAAATGGCATGTTCCTCCGATACGGACACCAGCGGAACTCACCGGGAGCCAACCGTTCGCGATGCGCTACTCCCCCTGGCAGGTGTCCACGGCCCCCAGCAGCAAGCAGGTGAACGCGGAGGCGTTCCGCGAATGGTATGGGAGGATGGTCGATGTGGTGGCCTCTCAGCAGCGGGTACCCCGGAACCTGCTGGATGAACACAGCGAACAAGTGTGGTTTGGCGTCACCCATAATCACACTTTCATCCGGCCGGCTTGTGTCCCGCACCACACATTTCACATGGCGCCCTTGCGGTTCCAGTTGACCGACAGTATCTTCCACAGAGAGGTGTTAACATGGCCGGGGGTCGTTCGGCACGTTCAGGATGGAGTCATCCGATATAACTTTGATAGAATGCGGGCTGCCCAGCAGCCTGCCGCGACCAGTGCCGGGGAATCTTCCCCAGTCGCGGTAGCGATAACCACAGCGGCAGCCGGGAGCGCAGCGACCCTGCCCGAAGCACTGGTCCCCATTGTGGAGCATATGAACGACCAAGTCCGGCGACTCAATGTGGCCACCCAGGTTGTCTCTAGTAGCGCCCCTCTATTTCCTTCCTTTAATGAATTTCTTTTTAACCGGTCACTTGGTCTCTCCAACACTGCTCCCCTCACTTCCCCAATTCCCACTTCCCTGTTCACTTCTGCCACTCCCATCCTCACGACCATGGGTGAACCGGGCCCTGAACCCGATTCCTCTGGGCCACCCCCATCCAAGCGGGCCCGTACTGCAGATCCCGTGGTGGACCTTACGGAGGATGATCCACCAGTCACGCCGCCCACAGCTACCTTGATCCCGGAGGAACCGCTGATTGACCCAGCGGATTTCCTCAACCTTCGTTTCCCTCCCTCCTCGGTCACTCCATCCACCGCCCCCTCCACCAGCAGACCACATGCCACCTCCCCCAATCCGTCCACTTCATCAGCCACTGTGTCCGATTCCTTGATCCGGGACCTCTTCGGCGGTGACCACGGAGCGGAGGTCACCTCCAGTACTGCCGCGGTGGTACCCCCTGTTGACCCTGTGGCCACGTCCCAGGAGCCCATTGCCACTATATTTGTTCAGCCAGACAGAGTTGGGGTTGATTCAATCAGCCCTTCCACAGCGCCAACCACGCAGCAGGACCGGCCAGAGCCTGATATGGCCACTTCGGTACAACAACAGACGCCGGTCCACCTTCTAGAGACCGCAGGCCGAGCAGCGGCCGTAGGACCGTCGTTACAGGAACAGACGCCTCAGCAGGATGCCCCGCACACAACGACTACAGCACAACTGAGTCCAGCACAGTTATTTTTGCTCATTCAGCGGGCGGCCGGCCAGGCCGAGCAGATTCATGCAGAGCTACAGCGGCGATGCACCGAGCAGGGGAACCAGATCACGGCGCTTACTGAACAACGCAATCAGCTACTGCAGGAGAAGACCTACCTCCAGGAACAGGCCAACATTGTTAATCAGGCGCTTTCCAGCGTATGGCCGGAGGCACGGGCTCACCATGCCCCACTCCCTGCTCGCATCGAACAGGACAGCATAGCCTTACAGGCTCGCCAGCTCGGGGACAACTTGACCACCATTTGCAGAGAGAACCAGGAATTACAAGCGGCGTTGGCCGCACGGCCTACCCTCCCAGATCCACCCGTTGATTATTCACGACCGGTCACTGCCAAGCAGGCACAGGCAGTCAATCTACAAGAGACTCTCCATTCCACGACAGCAGCGGCTTCGGCCCTTTTACGCAGCTTGCAGGAGTTCTCCCTCGCACTGACAGTCAAAACGCAGCCCATTGCTGCTCAACTGCAACAACTCGCCACCCAAATTCGGGCGACCACGGACCAGGCCAGATTAGACCAGCTCTACGCTCAGACGGACGAGCTGGAACTTCAAATGCAGACGACCGAGGCCGCATCAGCAGCAACTAAGCACACCATCCGGGAGATGCGGCCGCCCCTTCGCCGCCATGCCGAGGCAATGCATCAGCTGGATGCCACGGCCGAGTCCCAACTCGCCACGCTGTTCGGGGATGCACCGACGCCCATCGATGAAGCTACGGCCAACCGAATTGCTCAAGATGTTGACCTGCTTATACAGGAATGGCAGCAAGCAGTAGCAACTTTCACGGAGCTTCGAGATGCAGCACTCCGCCGGGTCCCGGAGTTGGGGCCCTTGTTTGAATCAGCAGGTGGCGGAGTACAACAGGAAAGGGCAGCAGAAGAAAGAGTAGCAGAGCAAGGCACAGAGGCCGGCGAAGGTATGGGGGTAGAGACTGTCGAGGCCGGCGAAGGTATGGAGGTAGAGACTGTCATTTGCGATTGACTCGCGGACGAGTCAAAGGATTGTGGTCGGGGCCTGTTGGGGCCCTTGTTTTTGTTTAAGTTTTGAATTTTGAACTTGGACTCTTTTTGAGTTGCGGAGGGAATACACACAGCTAACGCGATCGCACCGCGCGACCAGGAGTTGCGGAGCTAACAAGGCGATGCGGAAGCACTTGATAACCGAAGATGGAACAAGAGAGAAGCGTGCTAGAAAGAAAGAGACACAAAGAGCAAACAGGAAGTAGAACATGCAGACATCAGAAGAGAAGTCGGGAAAAGCCAGAGAAAAGACGCAGAGAAGCCGCCAGTCGCGACGAGCGGGTGAATAAAAAGCAATCACCCGGCTGAAGAAAGGAGTTTGGTTGATCAGTTTCTGTTGCGGGATGATTGAACGCGGAAGCAGCCGCGGAGGAATCAGACTTGTTCTCTCCATTGGTTTCTACTCTCTATGTTTTGTAGTCTCTGTTCTTAGACCCATCTGTATCTGATTTATGAGTTATCAGAGAAGGAAGCTATGTACTTGGCTGAAGATTAATATAAAGAAGGATTGCTGTCTCTATGTTTTGGGTTATGGGTTATGATGTGTTTACACTACTTTAAAATTTTTAAGTTGCGACTGTGTGTATACTTGATTGGTGATCTTGCATGAATGTCCTGGTATATGTAATGGATTCTCTTTCTTTCTGTGGTTGCGGGTTTATTCCTCATCCGTGATTTCTTCCCCTTTCCCATGTGGTCGCGGCACGCCTCGGGTGAGACGCTCTGTTCTTCCAGAACAGGGTGAAAATGCCGGCGTGTTACTAGACTACACCGGACCCTTGTTGGCCACAACCCTGTGAACCTGGGTCTTGCCCACGAGACCTTATTTTTCGCCAACAGGTCTTAAGAGCTTCTTCTTTTCTCAAGGGGCCTAAAGCCGGTCTTATGAAGATCTATATTGAAGGGAGAGGGTGCAGTCATACTTGTACGAAGCCCTCTCAAAGGCCAACACATGGAAGGTTCAGAGTATCTCAGAGGAACGAGACTCCAGAGAGGGGGAAGATGCAGGAAGAACTTTCACTTTAAATCTTGCAATTTGTTTGCTGACATTCATAGAAATGTTTCAGAAGTTTATGTACTCTTGTTTTTTATAGCTAGTATGCATTGTTAAGTTTTTAAAGCATCAAATTCCCACAACTGCCAAGAAAGTCTTCTTATCCAAGGATTAATAACATCAGGATCACTTTGATTATTTATGGTTATCCAATGTTTCTTGCCTCTTTATAGTAATGAATCATGATTATATCCACTTTATTATGAAATTCTCCTTTGGCATGTTTTTCTTCCTCCTTACATTTATTCACAGGATTCATAGATGGATCTTTCGGTAACAAACAATTTAATAACTGTATAAATGTGAACAAGTGTGGAAGATTATATGTTTTTTTTTGAAGTTTAGTATAATATATTTTTACTGTTTGGACAATGCAGGCATTTTATGCTTTGTTATCATCTTTAGATATTCGGGGTGTTAGGGAGGCCCATTTACATGTTGTCTTGCAAAAACTGGAGAACCCATTCTATAGCCAACCATAGTAACATCAAGCATAGAGCTTCCAACCATGTCAAAATGGGAGCTAATTTATTGATACAAATTTGGGAACGAATCCTACTGAAAACTGAAACCACAAGTGGCAAAGAAATGATGATCCTCATGCTTCAACGAATGTCAACTGTATGAGAGAAATCTCCAATCCAAATCGAGCTTCCCAAGTGTAATGTCAAGTGGTTGTAGGTGTCCATGAATCTCTCAGTTTATTTCTCTACTGCCTAGTGTATTACCCTCTCACCATGTGCATATTTCCTATGGATGCCAAGTGTGGTTCGAATGGGGTGAAGGGAGGCAAGCTCCCTCCAAATCTGTGCTAGATTGCTGTGATAAATCCCCTCAGAAACACGTGTACATGCCTTTGCATATATCTGCTAGCTGGGCACATCTAGCTATTATGGAAGAGTCAAAATTTAGAGTGGAAAGCTGGGAATTATTTCCCACAAAATTTGAAAATGTAATCCCTAACCTACCAACCAAATTCGTGGCATGAGATCGAGGAGAGCTGGGAATTATTTCCCACAAAATTTGAAAATTTAATCCCTGACCTACCAACCAAATCCATGGCATGAGATCGAGGAGAGCTGGGAATTATTTCCCACAAAATTTGAAAATGTAATCCCTAACTTGCCAACCAAATCCATGGCATGAGATCGAGCTTGTTGTGCGTGAATCTCTTCATTTTTTTTTACATATTTTTAACTGTTCGTCGGTATTGCGACAGTTCTAAACGTCGGAAGAGCGACGTTGCATTTTTTCAAAATATTTTTAAATGTTTGTCGCAATAGCGACACCTTGTCTCTGTAAAATCACAAGAGCGACACGTTTCCCCAATCCGTCGCAATAACGATGCCTTCTTTGAAACGCCGCAATTGTGACACATTGTCTAAGTGTCGCAATAACGATATATTTCATCAATCTGTCGCAATTACGACACTTTTTTACAAACGTCGCAATACTGACACTTACCTCTAAGTGTCACAATACCGACATTTGTCTCCAAACGTTGGTATAGCGACACTTTGTGGCGGGATTTGAAAAATTGATAAAATTTGGGGAAATTTCCGACATTTCGTCAAAAGTGTCAGAACTAAAGTGTCAGAATTTCCGCCAAATGTACTAGTGAAAGGAATGCGATGATGGAAAAATTTTCCCAGATCCTTTGGTGGATGCCCATATTTAATGCATATTCATCTAGAAACCACTCCTCAAAGTCTCCCCCCACATCAAGGAGTGGTGGGAAACCTATTTTGAGCATAGGGATGAGAGGGAGCCTTCAGTATTTTTGGCCACACCCATTTGGAATTATTTCTGAGACGTCATCAAGGAACAATATTACCATGTTGGGAGCTATGAAGATAAGTACATATGGTGGACAACAATGTGGTAGGGAAGGGACCAAGATGTGTCGGAGTTCACAAATATTTTTCATACCCTTCACATGAAGTTGGGTATCAAGGATTCTAAACAGAATCTCATACTCAAGTGTTGTTATTATTTACACAAATCCATATAGGATGATATGGAGTTCCTAGACATCTCCTCGCTTGGTGCCTCCTATCGATATGTTGTTAAGATCGAGCATAAATTTAAACAAAAGAAGCAATACTTTGAATCTACGAATCCAAATAAAGGGAAAGGTGCCCCCAATCTATAGAACAAATAAAAAATCCAAGGCAGGGTGACCTGGGAAAACCTATTGAAGCCACAAGAAATAAAAACACCACTAATACAAAGAAGGACATAGGAAATTCATGTGAGTTCCATAATAGCCCCACTCACAACATAAGTGAGTGTCGAGCCAAGTACTCACTTGTGGCCGAGATGAAGGCTTCAAATTTAGATGAATGTTCTGAATCTGAGTTAGAACCTGACCAAGGGAATGAAAAAGGGAAGAAGATTATTGATGCAGAGACAAGAACCACCATTTCCACCACCAAGGTCCAAACTATTGAGCCTGAATATCTAGAGGAGGGTGAGTGTCTCTTCCACTCACATATGTGGGTGAAGGGTTCTCTACTTCAGTTCATTTTCGACATCATGATCCAAAAGAACCTCATTTTAGTAGAGGTCATGAAGAGCTTGGGCCTATCGACCACACCACACTCACAGTCATACACCATCGGGTGGCTTCACCAAGGATGAGATATCTGCATCAGCTAGTAGTGTTCCCTTCCCTATAGCATCAGGCTCTTCACAGATGAGGTATTGTGTGATGTTTCTCATCTTTAAGTTTGCGATGTATTATTAGCCCAACCATACTTATCTAAGATTCATACTATGTATGATTCTAGGCTTCGCATTATTATTATTACTTTGGTAAATAAGTTATACAGGATAACGGAGGTAGCCCCTCCTATCGTCATCGCTTTTATATCTGCTAAGAAATGCAGTAAGATCATCTCCCAGAGTGGGAAATTTGTTTTCTTTCTAATTCAATCTCAAATTAAGGGAATATTGTGGCCACATCCATGAGAAGGGTTTATCCATGTAGAAGAAGAAGGTGGATAAGGGCATGGAAGAATACATGGACATCCTCTCCTTACCCCGAGGGGTACTCTTGCACTATCAGGTTAAGCATTTGATCAATCTAAATATTGGAACACCTATACCCAATGGGTCAATATACCACCACTCCATTCTGGAAAATGAAGAGATCAAGTGGAAGATCCAGGAGTTGTTGAAAAAAGGGCACATCTAACCAAGTTCCTCACCCTGTGAGACCCCTATTATACTTGCACAGAAGAAGGATGGGAGATGAAGGCTCTGCATTGATTATTGGACACTAAAAGAAAATCATTGTTAAGAATACGTGTCCAATCCCATGGATTAATGATCTTATGGACTAGCTCAAGGGGGCCAAGTATTTCAAAAAGATCAATCTAAATTCTGTTTATCATCATGTTCCAGTAGAGCCCACATATGTATCGAAGACCGCCTTCAAATCCAATGTATTCCTTTTTTAATGGTTGGTCATGCCCTTCAGATTAACAAATTCCCCTACTACTTTCATGAGGTTGATGGATGACATCTTGTGGCACTTCACCAACTTGTTCATGTTTTTTTATATAGACAACATCATAATCTTCGACAAGAGCTGGGAGGACCACTTGCAACACATTTGATAGGTCCTTCAAAACCTACAATAGCACAAATTATGTGCCAAATTGGATAAATTCACCTTTGGCATGAGCCAGGTCCAGTATATAGGTTAAACCATAGATGATAAAGGCATGCATGTGGATCTGGCTATGATTCAAGTCATTCATGATTGGCCAACCCCAACCACTCTAATAGAGCTTCGCAACTTTTTGGGCCTTGAAAATTTTTATCGGAGGTCCATGTTGGGATTCTCCCATATCACTTGGCCTTTGAGTGATATTACCAAGGTTAGAGAAAAAGAAACATTTTCCTGGTCTGAGTCCCAACAAAAGGTGTTGGTTGAAATAAATCACTGCCTCTTCTCTACACCTATAATCACATTTCTAGACCTGTAGTAGCCATGTTAATTGAGACAAACGCCTCTGACTATGCCATTGGTGCAGTCCTAACCAAACACGGGTATATAGTGGCATAACATAGTGAGACACTTTCTGATACAATTCATAAGTACCCAACCTATGATAAATAGATGTATTCTATCATGCAGGCTTGTCGACAATGGAAACATTACATTCTGCAGAATGATACAGTCATCCACATTTATCACTGACCTATTTATTTTATAAAAACACAATGGAAGTTACAAAACGATCACCATCAGAAGTGGTATACATATCTGATAGAGAGCTAGTGCTTGTCACGCTTCAAGGACATCCTCTTATTTGGGAAACCTTCATTACTACTATAAGAAACAATGAAAAATTTCTAACATTTGATGAATTGGTTGGGAAATGTACTCAAGAAGAAACTAGGATGATCTGTAGAGGGAGGATTTAAAAGCATGAAGAAGGATTTCCCTAAAAAAAAATTTCCTGAGACAAGAAAAGGAAAGGAAAAGGAGACTCAAAGATTATAATATACGATCAAGAAGGGATAGGGATATGTCGAAAATTGAATGTTATAATTGTCACAAGTATGGTCACTATGCTCAAGACTGTTTGGAAAAGAAAAATGCTCCAAGGTCCAACTACAATAATAAACATGGCATAAAAAAAATAGGTATAATGATAGAATAATAAGAGATGATAGGATAATAATAGATGCTCTTAATGATCATGATGAATGCTATCATCCTCAAAATAGGTATAGAAACTGACAGTATGGAAATAATGCAGCTTCTACTCAATCTGAATATATTCTTATTTTTTCTTTTCTAGTTCTTCTCCTATAAATTCATGTGATAGTTGGTTGGTATATAGTGGTACTTCTAGACATTTCTTTGGGTACTATGAATTCCTCTCAACTCTAGTTGACAGGGATACTATTATAAATATCATCCTCGGGGACAACTCTACTTATCCTATGAAGGGTTTTCGTTTTGTCAAATTTAATTTGGAATATGGGAAACCATTCTTCTTCATGATGTTATGTATGTATTGGGACTAAAAAAGAACCTTGTATCTATACATTCCTTGGAATATAGAGGTAGAGAGTTTCCTTCATAAGGGGAAAGGTCCTCACCTAACCTATGGACTCTCACATGAGGGATGCTTTCACCCCGGGATCTAGAATTGAAGGAATCTATGGAGTCAATGGAACATTTTTTCAATCAATGGTACATGATAATAATCATCAAAGTGAGCTATGCCACTGAATTTTTGCAAATATTCACTATGAATACCTACCTAAAGTAAGAAGAATGGTTTCTACAATGACATAGGTTCAATCTAATCATGATGGATTATGTCCAAGATGTGTTAGTGGAAAGAAGTTGCGAGGATCACTCTCTTAGAAAAAGCAAGACCAATCATATCCTTCAACTCATACATTATGATATATTATGTGGACCCATGACGGTAAAATATTTGGGTGGCTATCTATATTACATAATCTTTGTGGATGATTTATCCTAGAAGACATGGATATTATACTTGAAACACAAGGAAAATTAATTTGATATGTTCAAGGACTTCAAGAATCTAATAGAGAATCGGATAGGGAAAATAATCAAGGTATTTATATCTAATACTGGTGAGAATACACTTCTAATGAGTTTCTTGACTTCTGTAAGAAGGTTGGAATCAATAAGGAGATCATCGTACCTTATAATCCAAAACATAAAGGTGTGGCTAAAAGAAAGAATAGGACTATCATGCAAAATATCCAAGCCATGTTGGATGATCAAAAGATGCAAAATTTCCTTTGGGGAGAAGCCACTAATACAACATTCTATGTTCAAAATAGAATTCATCATCAAGCCCTAGATGAAAAGACTCTCAAATAAATTTTCACAGGTGAGAAGTCAGATGTTGGACATCTAAGGATATTTAGCTCCCTGTGTATTTTCATGAGTCGAAGGATAAGAGGAACAAGACGGAAGCCACTGGAAAGAGAGGTATGTTTGTTTGATATTGTGATAATTACAAATATTTTAGAATATATGTTCTTGGTAAAAGGAGTATTTATTTTATCAGGGATGTGACCTTCAATGAAGATGTTTCCCTTGGAAAAGCAAAGGAAATTCCTCCTCCTCCTTTTGTTGAGAAAAAGGATCATAATATGGACCTACTATAAGGTCCTTCTATACCTGGACTAGAGAAATATATTGCTAATAATCCCATGGGCTTATGGAACCCTTGAATCCTCCTCCATGTGACCCCCCTACCAGGAAGAGGCCACTTTGGCTTCTTGATACATTACAAGATGTTGAATGGAATGTTGCTGCTAGAGGAACCTTTAAAGAAACCAAGAATCCATGTTGATACCAAGGTTATGTGGTAGCTATAAGCGCCATCATACAGGTAGAGCCTCCCACCTTTGAAGAAGAAGTGAAATATAAAGTTTGGAAGGATGTTATTGCTGAAGAATATGAATATATTATGAAAAATGATATTTGGTAAGTGGTTTTGAAACCCAAAGAGAGGTCGGTTGTGTCTTGTAAGTGGATATACAAGATAAATCATGGAGAATATGTTAGTAATGAGAAATATAAGGTAAAATTCATGGCTAGAGGTTTCTCCCAGAAAGAGGGATAAGACTATAATGATATATTTGCACTTGTTTCACTATACTACTATTAATTCTAATTTTTCCCTTGCTTCTAGTTAAGGATGGACTTTTCACCAAATGGATGTGAAGATTGCATTTCTTCATGGAATACTCCAAGAAGAAGTATATGCTTAGAAACCATAGGTTTTTGACGTACATGAAGGGAAGAATCATGCTTTCAAACTAAAGAAGTCACTATATGGTTTGAAGCAAGCCCCCATAGCCTAGTATGCTCGTATTGATACCTCCCTGGTGAAGCCTGGATTCATAAGGAGAAATGTTGACCCAAACCTCTAGTTCAAAGTGGTCGAAGGTATGCCCCTTATTTTGGTTTTATATGTTGATGATTTATTATTAATAGGTAGTGAGCCTCTAATGCTTAAGTGTAAGAGGGAGTTGGCCTATGAGTTTGAAATGAAATACCTTGGATTGATGCATTACTTCATGGGATTAGAAGTGTGGAAAAATCCTAAAGATATTTTCCTTTCTTAAGGAAGATATGTTGTGAAACTATTGGAAATATTTGGAATGGTATAATGCAAGTCTATGGTCACACCAATTGAGATGAACTTCAAGAAGTTATGTGGAGATGTTGCAGGACCTGACTTGGAAAATCCTTCTCAATATCGACAGTTGATTGGGGCATTGATGTTCCTTATGAACACACATCCGAACATATGTTTTGCAGTTAACACTTTAATCCAATTCATGACTGTGCATATTCATGCACATTGGGTTGTTTCCAAGCATGTGCTAAAATATTTGCATGGGACAAATAGTTTTGGTCTGAGATATACTTCTGGAGATGTGAAGCTGCATGGATTTATTGATGCTAACTGGGTTGGAAATGTTATTGATAGGAAAAGAACTTCACGATGTTGTTTTTGCATTGGATCTACCATGATATCTTGGATGAGTAGGAAGCAAAATTTTATTTCCCATAGTATTTTTTAGGATGAGTATATTTTTGCTAGCATGGTGAGTTGTGAGGTTGTATGGTTGAGGAAGATCTTTGGAGAGTTTTTTTAGCAGGTACTGGATACAACAGTGATATATTGCGACAACAAGAGTGGAATCTAATTAGCATAGAATACCTTATTTCATGACAATTCCAAGCATATTGAGATCATATATCACTACATTTAAGATATGGTGCAAAGAGGAGTAGTAAGACTCCATCATATTTTGACTTTTGAGTAAGCAGCAAAAATTCTTACCAAGGATTTGTTGAAATGGAAGTTCTTGGTATTTAGAGAGACTCTTCGACTGAAGAATATGATCCTCTTGGGTAATATTCTTGGTTGATTGAGGACACTAATATACGTTATTCCCCCCTGTCTAATCTCCAAGAGAGAGGAATTGAGTCAAAAATCTTCTAGGGTTGAGGGATATCTAGACAATAGGATGGTTTTGATCCTTACCCCTTGTAGTAAGTTGTATCTCACCTATTTTCACCATAGAGTGTGTGTGATCCTTTTCATTGATGGAAATCTCGTTATATCCACCTATCATGTTTTGGACTAGACAGAGTATATCCCAGTATGTGTGCTACCCACAATCTAGGCATGTTGTGATTATTCCTCCCCATCTGGCCAATGGGTTGAGATGAATTGAGATGGTTGTGATCATTACCTCTCATGGTAAGTGGTATCTCACTCAACTGATGGTATGCAAATGTTCTACCACTTGAATCTTGAGGGTCAATGAGGGAATATCAGCAGACATTGGGATGGATGTGATCCTTACCTCTCATGGTAAGTTATATCTCACCTATTGTCATTGGATGATAGCATGAATTTGATCCTTACCTATCATGGAAATTATTTTCTCACAAGTCATATCTCGCTTATTTTCATTAGATATAGTGTGGTAGAATGAGCTCCCCTATGAAAATTCTTCTTTTTTAGATTTGAGAATTTTTAGTAGATGAGTAGAGATGAGATATGACTTGGTTCATTGATGACAATGACAACACATTTGAGATGAGATTCATGATGCAGTCGAATATTTCTCCCTAGTTGAGAGGGAGTGTTAATTTGGCAGCTCATGGATAAATTCCCTCCATTGGGCAACCTTCCTCATCTAGAGAAACCCCTCTTTTCCCTTAGAAAAAAATAATTTGTTCAAGGAAAATTTTAACTTTTAAGGCGAAACCAACATGTGCACAAAAGTGAAATTCGGCCTAGGAAATCTAATTAGACATCCTAAGAAGCATACAAATACACATCAAGGTCACCTCATTAGGATATCATCATCACACGTCTTCTTCTCTCTCCTCGCTTCATTGGTTCCTACGGATCTGCAATTTGGAAGTATGATCTCACATGTATGAAGAGAAGGAGGCTAATTCTAATTTATACATTGAATTTTCTACTTCTACAGTTTGACCATCCATTGACTAGATTTGACTTGGCATTTTGACTTCGTATGACTTGCAAAAATCTGATTTTTGGAGGTCAAATTTCTTGGTGAAGGAACCAAAATTTTCTAGGTAGATTGACTTGGGCTGACCATAGGTCTGTTGACTAAATTTTGACCATAGGGCTTCTCTCTCCTTTGATAGAGTTTCTTGGGACTGTTTTAACTTAGGTTTGACCAAAAAATAAGGCCAAATTGTTTAACTATTAACCAATCACTTTTGGAGGAAGTTTAATCGTTTACTTGTGGATTGGTTAGGGCATAATTTGTTGTTGCTGACTTTAATAGAAATTTATAATTGAATTTTTGACCAAATTAGACTTTGAAGCTCATATTTTGTATATTGATTGATTGGTCTCTTGGTGTAATATCCCCAAATTGGGATTACTAGCAGGCATGCCTGAAAAACACATTTTTTAGGAATGTATGCTACATAAAACCATATTATCCCTTATATCTCTTAGATATGATAATATAAGATCCAAATCCAAGAGGAAATCAGAAACCAAGAAAACTAGGTGAGATAAGCAAGCCTCTCACACCTAGAATGGCCGAGAAATGCCCAATAATGGGATTGAAGTAATGTATAAACACAATAATGGATATTAATCATTAAATAAGATCATAGGATGTGTTAAAAACACATAGCCATCAATCCGAGCTACAAAAAAAAATTTACTTCATTTTAAGATCCAAAAGTTGAGGAAAAACAACATTTTAGGCCCTAAAAAGGTTAACTTCAAAGATATGCATAAAAAATGAGGAAAATGATAGTTTTATCCCTTGTAATATTTTATAAGGGACTCGCATATCAAATTTCATCAAAAACAAAGCACTCTAGCTATGTTAAATAGATCTCCCTGTCTCGGTATGGCTCAAAAAGGCCCAAACCCCATGACTTAGCTAATGTGGAATTTGTTGAAGCCTTCACAATGTCTTTTTCAGATGGTTTATGATAAAATATTATGGAAACAGCCAATATTTAGTGTATTATATCATATCATGAATAAAAAAGGAGTATCATTCTCTTTTACACATTTTATAAGTGATCCAACAAGGGTTTCATGAAAGTACAAGTGTGAGAATGACAGATCTGCAGAATATGGATCTGGAAAATGTAGTACACTTCATATTTATATGAAAATAGCTGAATAATACATGATATAGAAGAATAATGATGTACAATGCTTTCCGGGAGAAGGGTTGGCCCTTCCTCCAACGAACAAGCTCAAAAGCAAGGGCATAAACCCTGCTACTGCAACACTAAATAAAATAACGCAGTTCCTGCAAATAACTGTATTGGAATAGATATATAATAGGTTTGACACATGCCAAGATATGAATATCATCCCAAATCGCCAATACACTCTTCCAGGAGGATAAAATACTCACTCACTGAGAAGAGGCACTAGTATAATCTAGATCTGCGCAGATCTAGTCTCCACTTGCTGTAGCTCACTGAAACAAGTAAAAATTAACAGGATTTACATTGTCTAAGGGATATGGAGCTTGGCCATATTCCTAATAGTGGAAGAGAAGTGCAATGCCCTCTAAGAGCTACTCATGGAAGGAGAGAGAATTCCTAAACAGGAAAACCTCACAAGTCTCTGTTAAAAATCCAAGAGAACTCGAATTGTCTAAACAGACATCAAAATAAAATATCATGAACAACCTTCTCTTGAGCCTTCCCCTTCCTTTTATAAGATGGGAGCTTGAGAAAACCTAAAGCACCTTAAAAAATCTAGCTCTTTTCACATGAATATCCTCCATCTAAAACTGCGCTAATCAACAAGGAGGTTCAATGCATCTGGACAGTGTTGTGATTTGGTCAAGGTTGACCTCTTCAATCTGCCTCATCCCTTTTCACACTCAAGTGCAATAAATCCAGCTCACAAATGTCTGTCTGTGTTGATCCTTGTTCACACTGAACTGGTTTTATTGATGATATCCTCTTCTTCATGCATGCATGTTGACTTAGTCAAACTTGACTATGTCTTTATCCATTTTCCCTTATTCACACCCATAAGTGTAAAATCTAGCTATTGTGATGATCCCATTTCACATTATAATGGTTTTTATTCATATTTTTATTAAGCATGGGCCTCCTTACCCATTTATCCCACTACTAAGTGCAAAAATCAAAACTTTAATATTCCCCTTAGCTACTTGCTAGCTAACGTAGGAATATTATAGTCCTCCCCTCCCAAATGTTGCTTATCCTCAAGAAACTGCAAGGATAGGACTGAAAAATTTCCTCCCAAGGCATGGAGTCTGAAATGTGTTTGGGAACTAACATTCCCATGTAAAACCTCCACCTCCAAGCTATCATCCATACAAGATGAGTCACCCTCCAACATGGCAACTCATGAAAGATCTCCTTCACCTTAGGCTCCTCCAAAGAAGGTGGGATGAATGGCTGAACATGATAGGCAAGATGGCCTACCCCATGCTGTCTTCATCTCCACTCATGGAAAGTGTAGAGTATATATTGATCTTGGGCTGCAAATAAGTTTCCCTCAGGTGGCAAGAAGAAGAATAGATCTCCAAAGATCCTATCTCCCAAGTCATGAATCATGCTGGCCCAAACCATCCCATCCAAAATGAATGGCACTTCATCACCATTTGGTATCCAAATCAGAAAAATGTTGATGGTTCCAAGATACCAATGGTCTATCCAAGGGATACAACACAGTTTTTCCAACTGTTGCTTGAGAATGTCATGTGGCAAGTTGTTTTCCAGCAAAGTACTAGTTGTGCATGAGTGCTCATCCATTATGTGGTAGTAAACAAAAAAATATATCAACGGTACATGATCATAATAACAAGACAAGGTGCCATACATCCCTTATAGAACATCATGATGAGTATGGAGAAATTTCAGCCCATACTCTCTCAATAATAGCCATAGCAACAAGGACTCTTGCTGCCTCCTTGCATTATCAAAATGTAGATCACGGAGAAATAATACATTGATGGACATGTGAGTTGTCTCATCAAGAAAGTACAAACCATCTCCCTCATACATCATGGGGAAGTTATCCTTCCTCCCAAAACAATATACGTACATGAAATACATCTCAAACATAAATACATGTGAACACATGAGACATATCTCAGACAAAGGTAAATACATGGACATAAGATTTGACATATGATGTTCAAACTCTCTTCTTAACATCCACAACAACCATGCCTTCTTCTTATGAATCCTATCATTGAGACTCAAGGCATGAGTTAAAGAAATATAAATTTTTGGGTAGTGACCAAACTCACACAAAAACAACCAGCGTAGCCATGCCTCTTGCTAGCCTGTATCATAGATCTGCAAGGGGTTTGGAAACCTCTTGCTCCATACTGCCATCCACTCATCCCAATGTGGGTGATGGATCTCATTCTACAAATGCTTGGTATCCTCCCATGGTAGGACACCATGCTCCTCCATCCTTTGAATAACCTTGCACTTCATGAAATTTTGAAGTGCACCTCCAATGGGATCTCCTGATGAGACCTCCTCCTCATGCATGGCCTTCCAAAACCAAAGAGGCCTTGGATCTTCTACAAGTAGAAGTCTCTCTTTGAGTTGTGGCATGCTCATTGAAAGAGTGTCATCTGGAGAGGACAAATAATTTCTCATCTCAGGATGTCTATCCTTTGACATCTCTTCCTCCATGGCTTCCTGAATGAAGCTTGCATCTAAATGTTCCCATGAGGAATGGGTCCTTATCTATTCACTGCTGCTATTGGACAGTGTAGTGCAACCTTGCTGCTCTAGATTAGCATTAAGTGATGATCCTGGGTCATACAACATCATATTTCCACAATCTTCTAAAATATTTGCTACAATAATAGAAATTGGAAATGCAATCATACCTTTGTAGACTTTGGGAACACCTTGCATGGTTGTAAGAGTTCTTTCTTTCACTATATTGGCTCCCTCAACTACTGATGTTGAAGGTTGCTCCTCCATGGTTGTGATAGCGCTGATATAAGTCTCCTGGAGAGATGGTGAGGGCTCCTCCCCTTATAAATGTTCTTCATCAAATCTCTTGATCACCCTCTGAGTGAAATATACAAGAGTAGACACTCTTGCATGACTTATTGGGCTGAACCACCAAGTGCTTGCTTTGCCCTTCATGTGCAGCGCTACAATATCTACTGCTTCTCTTTCTACCACTGGATGTATTAGGAAGAATGTTGCAAGTATTCTTGTCCAAGTCCTTGCTGAAGATGATCCATCAAAAGTAGACAATAGAAACCTATTGCCCTTCATCCTTCTTGTGCTGCAAGGTCTCTTCTCTTCCTTCATCTAGATGAATTGAGGAAAAGTTAGAGTCTCCTTGAAGGATCTAGAGTGACACTTATATTCTGTCAAGTACCTAATTATAATCTCATGTTCTAATTTCTCTTCTTGCTCTTCACTCCCTCTATCAGAATAGGAAGTGCCTAGTCCTTCTTCTTCTTCTTGAAACCTTCTAAAGGTTTCACTGCAGCTTTCTTCTTTCTTCTGTTTAACCTCTTTGGAGATGCTCCTCTTAGATCTGAAAAATGATGAGAGTAATCTCATCCTCTCCATCATTCTAAACTCTACTCTTTCTCTTTATTCTTCTGATAGATGGATCTCACAGGCTGAGCTAGAGATCATGCTTTGATACCACTGTAATATCCCCAAATTGGGATTGCTAGCAAGGCATGCCTGAAAATCACATTTTTCAAGAATGTATGATACATAGAAATATATTAGCCCTTATATCTCTTATATCTGATAATATAAGATCCAAATCCAAGAGGAAATCAGAAACCAAGAAAACTAGGTGAGATAAGCAAGCCTCTCACACCTAGAATGGTCGAAAAATGCCCAATAATGGGACTGCAGCAATGTATAAACAAAATAATGGATATGAATCATTAAATAAGCTCATAGGATGTGTTAAAAACACATATCCATAAATCCAAGATACAACAGCAAATTGTACTTCATTTTAAGATCCAAAAGTTGGGGGAAAATAGCATTTTAGGCCCTAAAAAGGTTAAATTCAGAGATATGCGTAAAAAAAGAGGAAAATTATAGTTGGATCCATTATAATATGTTATAATGGAATCACATATCAAATTTCATCCAAAACAAATCACTCTAGCTATGTTAAACAGATCTCCCCGTCCCGGTATGGCTCAAAAAGGCCCAAACCCCATGACTTAGCTAATGCAGAATTTTTTGAAGCCTTCACAACATATTTTTCAGAGGGTTTATGATAAAATATTATGGAAACAGCCAATATTGAGTGTATTATATCATATCATGAAGAAAAAAGGATTATAATTCTCTTTTACACATTTTATAAGTGACCCGGCAAGGGTTTCATGAAAGTACAAGTGTGAGAATGACAAATATGTAGAATATGGATCTGGAAAACATAGTACACTGAAGCTTTATAGGAAAACAGCTGAATAATACATGAGATAGAATAATAATGACGTACAATTCTTTCTGGGAGAAGGGTTGGCCCTTCCTCCAAGGAACAAGCTCAAAAGCAAGGGTATAAACCCTACTACTGCAACACTGAATAAAATAACGCAGTTCCTGCAAATAAATGCACTGGAATAAATAGAGAATATATTGGCCACATTACAAGATCTGAATATCAGCCCAAACAGCTAATACACTCCTCCAGGAGGATAAAAGACTCACTCACTGAGAAGAGGCACTAGTATAATATAGATCTGAGCAAATCTAGTCTCCACTTGTTGTAGCTCACTGAAACAAGTAAACCTCAATAGGATTTACATTTTCTAAGGGAGATGGAGCTTGGCCATATTCCTAATAGTGTAAGAGAAGTACAATTCCCTCCAAGAGCTACTCAATGGAAGGAGAGAGAATTCCTAAACAGGAAATCCTCACAAGTCTCTGCTAAAAATCCAAGAGAACTCGAATTGTCTAAACAGACATCAAAATAAAATATCATGAACAACCTTCTCTTGAGCCTTCCCCTTCCTTTTATAATATGGGAGCTTTAGAAAACCTAAACCACCTTCAAAACTCTAGCTCTTTTCACATGAATATCCTCCATCTAAAACTACGCTAATCAACAAGGAGGTTCAATGCATCTGGACAGTGTTGTGATTTGGTCAAGGTTGACCTCTTCAATCTGCCTCATCCCTTTTCACACTCAAGTGCAATCAACACGGCTCACAAATGTCTGTCTGCGTTGATCCTTGTTCACACTGAACTATTTTTATTGATGATCTCCTCTTCTTCTTGCATGCATGTTGACTTAGTCAAACTTGACTATGTCTTTATCCATTTGCCCTTGTTCACACCCATAAGTTTAAAATCCAGCTACTGTGATAATCCCCTTTCACATTATAATGGGTTTTATTCATGTTTTTATTAATCATGGGCCTCCTTACCCATTTATCCCACTACTAAGTGCAAAAATAAAAAATTTAATATTCCCCTTAGTTGTTTGCTAACGTAGGAATATTACAATTGGATAGTCAAAGGATTGACTTTGAATCTAATTTTTTATGAAATTGGAACATTTTATCTCTCTGCTAAACATTTGATGAAAATCTAATAAAAGAATAATTTTGAAAGGATTCCATATTCTTTGACCAAATATTGTGTTTCTTGTTATTGCTCTTGGTTGTCTTCTTTTGTGTATTGGATTTACTATTCTATATAGAATTTCACATTGTCATTGGAATATTATATTCAATTAAAAATTATTTCTAATTGAAGAGAGAATTGGGATAAGTGATTTTTCTAGCATAGAAGAGTGGAAAAATAGCACAAATATTTCTCAGAAGAGGAAGAGGCCCTTGGGCTATCCAATCCAATTGCTCATCAACTATGCCTTTGTTTACCTCCTCTTATTCACTCTCTTATTTTGAAGAATATTCCTCTTTGTTATTAATATTTTCATTATGGTTTGGTTGTTCTTTATCATTTATATATTCGTTGTCTGAAAAATGAAATTCCTCCCCATCTCCCTCCATATTTCCCACAATAGGTGGTGGAATATCCTCTTAATGGTAGGATTATTCAAGTGAGTCAACCAAATACTCATGGGTAGTGGTAACTAAATATTATGCTGAAGAAACTAGAACACCATTGTGGGTTGTCACTTTCTTTGATTGCTTATGAGGAAGAATGGATGTAACAGGGAGTAATCTAAGAGATCTAGAAAACTAGCGATTGATAGGTTGAATCCTCTGTATTTCTCATAAGTAACCTCGTAAGCATGCTTTGGACCTTGATGATAATATTATTATTTCTCAAATATTTGTGTTGGATTCAAACTCAGACAATTTCTACCTTGAGCTAAAGGTTATTTATGTGAATGTGTTGAATTATCAACCATAAATAGGATGCCTTCCTTCTAACACCAAAATGTTGATAGTGTTGGAATCTTCCAACATAGATGGGGTCTCCCCAATATGAAGTCCCAATTAGACTTCACACTATTTTGGATAGGATCCCCATCTAGGAATAGGCATGCTTGCCATTATTATGTTCTTAAATATTTTCCTAAGCTAAAATTTACAACATAAGAGAGCATGCATATAATTTTTAGATAATGAAATAAGCTTTGTGAAACAAATAATTGCGATGTGTACAAGTTCCTTTCATGGAGGGGAAAATAAAGAGTGAGCATTTAGAAGAAAAGTAATAGTACTATCCTAATAAAAACACACACACATATATGTAGAAATAATCCTTAATTAATCTGTGAAATAGTTCAGAAAGAAACAATGATCATGAAATCAAATAAAGGATACATTATTAAAATATGTGTACCAAATCCAATGAAATAGTTCATTTTATTTAGCACATATAAAACAAAAACATACATCGCAAACATGAAATAAGTGCGTCGCCTATAATAGCTTCAAATAATTAAGTGAAATTTCCAAGATACACAATTACAATGTTGCATCACTAGATCCAATAGTGAAACATTAAGATATCACTTGCTCCTCAAAAGAATGATCTTCTCTCCTATGCCTAGCTTGAGAATCCAAGGTGAAAAGTCCTTTGCTTGAGCTATGAGGGTTTATTTATAACAAATGAGGTGACCTTTCACCTCCCATGTGACTCTTGACCTCCCTAATGACTATTGAGCTCCCATGTGAATTTTAAACTCCTACATGACTCTTGGACTTCCTAGTGACTCTTCACATTCCATGTGTCACCCTAGGGCTTCCACACATTTTACATTTTCCACTTTTCAAAATTAAAAAATTACATTCCTATAATAATGTGAAAAAAATACATGGGACAAAGAAACACTCTTGTGTTGACACTTTGAGGAACTACAAATTCAAAATTGTGACACAAGGCTTCATTGTAATGTGTCAATGCAGCTAAGTTATTCTCTTTGCTACTATGTTTGTAGGAAGGTGTAAGCAACAAGGGTTGAGTGATTGTCCTCTGAAGGTGCTCAATGCAAAATGATGGAGGTTTTCCTCAAGATGGGTGCGATGCGCAAGTCCAAGAGGTAAGGGTCTCATCGCTGAGGCTTAAGAATATGAAATGGGCACATCACTTGGCTAGAGGTTGAATATTCTCATGATTTTCCTTAAGGAAGAACTCCAAAATTGATTAAGTGCGAGATCAATGGGAAAAGAGAGTGAGAATAAAATAATATGGCAAGTCCTAAACATGATCACACACACATACACAATCAAACACATGACAAGAGGATGCACAATACCAAAAACCAACATGTATACAATGAAACAACACTAAAGTGCCACTTATCTCCAAGTGTGAAACTTAGGATGTATGTTTTTACGACACAAGTTTTGATTGCAATCAAAAGGTTTTTTATACCATGGGAATGTTTCCAACACATGTTCTAATGATAAATAAGATCAACTAATGCAATAAATTGTGTTGGAGTTTCCCCTTGAGAGTGCACCAAAGCTTCCTTTAACAAAGACGAGACTTTAGGCTTCTTTAGAAAGTAACTTGGACAATTAAAAAAACTTTAAAGACTTGAAACTATAGAATTTAGATACAATAACATGTATATTACCATACTCCCATGATCTAACAATTAAATTCATTGTTAAATATAGAATCCTTCTACTCAATTCTTTGCGGAAATTAAATCGCCAATTACAAACATATGAAGAAAAATCAAGCGCACATAACAAGATTTTTTACTGGGAAAGCTTAAAACTAAAATCCCCAACTATCATATATTATGTATATCATGGAATCATGAAATAATCTCATACAAATCTCAGCTCATAGAGCTCTCAGTACAATATACAATCGTCTCACACTGTCATGCATAAATTTGCATATCTATGCACCAATTTCTTGCCTCCTGATAGCCTGCCTCCACTATGCAATCAGTGCTGAAGAAGATCCCTGAATGAATTCGATCTTGCCTTGCCTTGATTTAAAAATCCTAATTGGAAACTCAAATGTGTGTTTAGATGCATTGAATGTGTCACTATAGTCACAACAGATAGTCAAACACACCCTTTCACCTATCTCTCCACTAGGTCTCCACTGGATCTGACATTCAAGTAGTTAATTGGTGTATTTCTTCAGTTTCAAGTAAGACACTAGTTGTGAATTAATTAAATAATTAATTCACTCATCTTTCACAAGTGTATATTTAGTTAGAACTAGCACAACAGAGTTTAACTCACTTAACTAATTTAAACTAAATAACAACTCCCATAACTACTCTTCCAACTCTGTTACAACTCTGCCACAATTAGTTACAATGAAGTCCATCATGCATGAGTCACCAACCAACCTTGCAACTTGTAATTCCTTTAGCTAACTATTTTTCCACATCAGTTAACTGAAATCAAGTGCTCCAAGAGAATAAGTCATTATTTATTGTCTGATTATCATTAAGGGCTAATAATAATCAACATGCATTCTATTTTTAGATTAGCGATCTATAAATAGACTTCGCCCATCTTCTAAAAATAGAAACTCATATAAGGATAGAATTTTATCAACCATCTAGAATCAACATCCTGCTAATATTAGAATATGCTCACGATTCTAAAAATAGGCATACACCTAAAAATAGCCTGCGACCCCACCTAGTGAAGGTGCTTAATTTTCACTAGGATCATCATCTTGTTGAATCTCAACACTCCCTCTCAACAGGAAAGGGATTATCCTTCACCCCGATCTTGTCTCTATGGTATTTTAATTTGCTCCTGGTGAGCGCCTTTGTCATAATATCAGCATCCTGATCTTCCGTAGGAATGTATTGAAGCAACATGATCTTCTGCTGCACACAATCTCTGATATGATGATATCGGATATCTATATGCTTATATCTATCATGAAACACATGATTAATCGAGAGTTTAATGCAACTATGATTATCACAATGAATCACTATAGTATCTAAATGAGAATTGAACAAACCGACCAGGATCCTCCTCATCCAGATAGCCTCACATGCAGCTTGACTTGCTACCATGTATTCTGCTTCTGCTGAACTGAGTGCCACAGATATTTGTTTCTTTTTGTACCAAGAAACAACTATAGATCCGATACTGAAAACCCCTCCTAATGTTCTCTTTCTGTCTGTTGGGCTACCTACCCAATCTGTACCCATGACACCATGCAACCTCAGCTAATCTATCTGTCTCTACCATAAGCCATCCTCAGATGTGCCCCTGAGATATCTCAGGACATGCCTGCCCACCTTCCAAAAGATCTTGGTAGGCTTAACCATTGCTTGACTAAGTTGGTTCACCACATAGCATATGTCTGGTCTTGTATTAACTAAATACATGAGCAAACCCACCAATTGTGGATAGATAGTAGCATCCACTACCTCTGTCGATGTAGCATCCTCTTTCCTCCAATTTCGTGGAAGAGGAGTATCCATGGGTTTGTATTCCTCCATGTGAAAATTACCAAGTATCTCCCGAGCATACTTGCCTTGAGACAAAAATAGTTCACCTTCTCACTGCCATATTTGCAATCCAAGGAAATAATGAAGGAGGCCCATATCCTTCATCTCAAACTCCTTTTCAAGGTCCTCCTTGCATGAGTGTATCAATTTCTCATTACCAGTCAGTATTAAATCATCAACATAAAGAACAATGATTAAAATATTACCCTCCACCACAATTTGGTATAGGTTTGTATCCGCCTCACTCTTGGTGAAGCCAAGTCTAGTGAAATACTTGTTGATATGAGTGTACCAAGTACATGGTGCTTGCTTCAGCCCATACAATGCTCTTTTGTGTCTGCACACATGCAGCTCACTGTTGAAGATCTCAAATCCTTCAGGATGCTCAATGTACACTTATTACTCAATGATCCCATTAAGGAACGCAGTATTCACATCCATCTGATGAATGTGCCAACCCAACTGAGCTAAGAGAGCAAGGATGGTCCTTATGGAAGAATAATGCGTGACAGGTGCAAAGGTTTCTTCATAATAAATCCCCTCGATATGTGAGAAGCCTCGAGCAACAAATCTTGCCTTATACTTCTCAACACTCCCATCAACAGCTTGCTTTACCTTGTATAGCCATCTTGAACCTACCACTAATTTATCAACCAGCCTTGTAACAATTTCCCAAGTACTTTTTCTGACAATGGAGTCATAATCCTCCACTATGGCATCTACCCATGTGGGCTCCGGCACTACTTCATGAAAATAAGATGGCTCTGTCATGATACACTTGCTCATGAGAGGCATGTATCCAGTGAATCGGTCAAGAGACTGTCTCTGTCTGCGCTGTGAAGTAGGGGCTCCTACATTCTGTGCCGCATCAAGCTTCAGCCTCTCAGCTTCTTTGGTATGCCTTCTGCCAGTTCTAGTGTTTGGTTCTACGTGAGTGGGCTCCTCCAATCCATGATCCTCCTCCTGTGGCTAATCCACATCTTGAGGATCATCTTTGGGAACAAGTAGTTCCTCCTCTGCATGCAAGTGTAGCTCCCTCTCAAGCATAACTCATGAAACACCCACGATCGTTTTGTTCTTCCTCTCCGCGACCCCATTCTGTTGTGGGTTATGAGGTGCTATGAGTTCTCTTTGAATTCCTTCTTTGCTATAGAAGTATTTGAATTCGTTCAAGATATATTCACCACCATTATCGCTCTGCAGAGCCTTCACTTGCTTCCCCGACTCCTTCTCCACCAATTCTTTAAACTCACAGAACTTTGAGAATGTTTGATATTTATTCTACATGAAGAAGATCCAAGCAACCGAGAATGGTCCACTCGCATCTATGTGAATTCTCTCCAGGATCACCGAAGCACGTTTCTCCTTTTCATGAAATGTGGTCTTCAAAAACTTACCCATAGTACATCCCTTGCACTAATATATCTATGCAAGTGTACCCTTGAGAAGTCTAGTAGAAATCTGCTGCAAAAGCTTTAGGGTGCCATGGTGAAGATGCCCAAATCTCTTGTGCCATAATTCGCCCTCATCCCGGCTCACCACTTCTTCTTCTTTTCCCACCATTACAGCATAGCCATCTACCTCCAGCTTGTAGATATTCTTAACTTGAATCCCTATCCTCTTGGTTTGACCCATTTTTTTGTGTCGCAGGAAAGCTTTTCTATCACTAAAAAGAACGTCATGACCTCTGTCCTCCAACATTGCGACTGAGACCAAGTTCTTCTTTAGACCTGGAACATGCATAAAATCTTTCAACAGAAATGGTTTACCTGAATCCCTCTCAAAGGTAATGGTACCAATGCTAATCACACTGTATCGTCCATCATCACCCATCTCTATATGCATTTGGAGATCTTTCTCCTCCAACTCGCTGAAGAGATCCTTATCTCCCTTCATGTGGAAGGAAGCACCACTATCAAGATACCACATCGATCCCATTGCACTTGAAACCAAGCATGCGATCAAAGAGAAATCAAGTTCAAAATTTGAGGCAAGGGCCTCACTAGCTACAACTCCAACAACCTTCTTGTTCTTATTTTTCTGTGGGCAGTTGGTGGCAAGATTCCCATGTTCGTGACAATGAAAACACTTCACCTTGGACAAATCCAACTTCTTTCCTTTAGCCTCAGATTTTGAATGGAATTTATTCCCCTTCCCTTTCCTTGCTTTGGAATACAAAGCAAAATCCTCTTAATCATATTGTTTTGATGAAGAGCCATCCCTAGTACTCCGCCTTATCTCCTCCTACACTAGATCAGACCAAAGTCACTCCCAATCTGGTAGTTTTTCCCGTCCATTAACAAAGTCTTGATAACTGTGCCAACTCTTCAAAAGTCCAAGGAGAGCCAAGCTCACCAAGTCATCATCAACAACTGTAATTCCCACACTCCCCATCTCATCCCTACATTGTACAAACTTCATGAGATACTTTGGAATATTGTCGCCCTTGTCCATTTTGATTTTCTGAGTTTATTTTTCAGCGCCAACTTCCTATGGTCGCTGTTGCTTTGGAAAAGATCTGTTAAAGCCTTCCACATTGAAAATGGAGTGGCTTTCCCATGAAGGCTTGATACAATATGGTCTTTCACACCTTCCAACATAATTCTTCTTGTATTCACTACTTTCTTTTTCCAGGCGCCAAGTAATGCAGCATCTATCAAAGTGGGCTTAGGAACATTGCTATCGATGAACTCCTTCAAGCCATTACCTTCAAGCACTGCCTCCATATTGTCCTTCCAGGCTATGTAGTTAGATCTTCCCTCTATTTCATACTCCAACTGCAACCCATTGAAATCCATTTCAATGTTTACTCAATTTCCGCACCAAGAAATTCTTGCAGCAAATTCGAATTGTTCCACCAGCACATAACTCAACATCGCTTCAATATTGCAATCTCCAGTGATTAACATTGCTCCGATACCATGTATAAATTAGATGCAATAACATGTATATTACTGGACTCCCCTGATCTAACAATTAAATCCATTGTTAAATATAGAGTCCTTCTACTCAATGCTTTGTGGAAATTAAATCGTCAATTGCAAACATATGAAGAAAAATCAAGCGCACATAACAAGATGTTTTACTGGGAAAGCTTAAAGCTAAAAACCCCAACTATCATATATTATGTATATCATGTAATCATGAAAAAATCTCATACAAAGCTCAGCTCATAGAGCTCTTATTACAATATACAATCGTCTCACACTGTCATGCAAAATTTTTCATATCTATGCACCAATTTCTTGCCTCCTGATAGACTGCCTCCACTGCGCAATTCCTGCTGAAGAAGATCCCTGAATTAATTTGATCTTGCCTTGCATTGATTGCAAAATCCACATTGGCAACTCCAATGTGTGTGTAGACGCATTGAATGCGTCACTATAGCCACAACAGATAGTCAAACACGCCCTTTCACCTATCTCTCCATTGGGTCTCCACTTGATCTGACATGCAAGTAGTGAACTATTGTATTTCTTCAGTTGCAAGTAAGACACTACTTGTGAATTAATTAAATCATTAATTCACTCATCTTTCACTAGTGTATCTTTAGTTACAACTAGCACAACTAAGTTTAACTCATTAAACTAAATAACAACTCCCATAACTACTCTTCCAACTCTGTTACAACTCTGCCACAATCTGTTACAACGAAATCCATCATGCATGAGTCACCACCCAACCTTGCAACTCATAATTCCTTCAACTAATTGGTTTGCCACATCAGTTAATTGAAATCAAGTGCTCCAAGAGAATAACTTATTATTTATTTTCTGATTATCATTAAGGGCTAATAATAATCGACATGCATTCTATTTTTAGATTAGTGATCTATAAACATCCTTTGCCCATATTCTAAAAATAGAAACTCATCTAAATATAAAATTTTCTCAACCATCTAGAATCACCATCCTGCTAATTTTAGAATATGCTCACCATTCTAAAAATATACATACACCTAAAAATAGCTTGCGGGTCCCACCTAGTGAAGGTGCTTATTTTTCACTAGGATCATCATCTTGTTGAATCTCAACAGAAACAACAGTTCACAAGATCAATGGGAGGCTCCAAAATTTGAATGTAGGAAAATTTTGGAGGGTGTTGTAGCAGCTACAACACGTTATTGAATATGTACTAGGATTTAGGTGAGTTGATTCCCATGGAATCAAATCCCTAGCTCATGGGTGACCCACTATTGAGAGAAAATAAACAATTTGATTTATGGTTCGGTGAAACATCGAAGGTATACATCCAATTGGTAATAAACTAAAATATAAACAATTATCTGTTATATTTATTTTCTGCTACAATGTTTTATATATCTCAATGAATTTTATTTTGAATCATAATTAAAAATATATATTCATGTTAGAAATTACATTTGCATATGTAGTGAATTTTAACATGTATCTAGACATGCCTTGCATTATCCCATGATTTCCCAGAAAAAGTGAAATTTTTTAGAATGCGGGTTAATATGGTTACCTTGCATGGAATTGGGCCTTGAAGGTGGCTAAAGAAGCCGAAAGAGGGTCATAAAATACTAGGTGAGGTCCAAGGAATGCTACATGGGACTATTAAAAGTATGTATAGTTGGTTTTTGGTAGATGTGAAATTAAATTATGCATCCAATGATTGTTTAATACCTGAATTTTGAGTAACCCCATAAGGAGATAAGTCAAAATATGATTTTATTTTTTTTAATTACAATAAAAATTTTCTTTAATTTTATTTGAAAATTCAATTATTTTCCTTTGGAGACCCATTTTACACCTCAAAAATCTATTCAATGGATCAAGTAGGAAGGAAGGACTTAAAAGTACACATGCCTTAGGAGGTCCCTTGGAGCTTTGGAGGCCTCTAGAAGAATAGGCTTGGACCTTGATTCTGAGATGTTCAGTATTGGGGCCTTGATTGGTTGACATGCATAGATTTAGACATGGCATGTGTCCTTGGATTTTAAGTGCTCCATATGTGGGCCTACCTTGTGTAGAAGTGCTCCATATGTGGGCCTCCCTCACCTCTCATATAAATAGAGGGATGAGAAATTAATTTGACCATTTTTGTGCGTGCCCACTCTTGTAGTAATGTGCCTAAATCAAAGATGTAAAACCAAGAAAAACATGTATTCTTGTGATATTCTTCATGTTTATTTAATCTCTTTGATTTTCCATCTTTATTTGAGGTTTTAAGGATATTAGAGGATTTCCCAAGGGAACATTGAGGTTAGGGTTTCACCCTCAAGAGAAAAAGAAGACTAGGGTTTCTGATAAACCCTAAAGGGGAAAACATATCACTTTATCTTGTAGCCCTTCTAAAACAAGACTAGGGTTTCATAGAATTTAAAAACTCTAATGTCCCTTGTTATGTTTTTTGTGAATGAGAAAAGGATAAGTCTTATACAATTGTATATGCAAGTGTGAGTAGTAATGAGGACTTGTTAGTGGTAATGTTCACTTGTTGAGGATCTTTGGTGGAATAATCATTTTTTATTAAGATTAAATATTAGATATGATGGGGCATTTTTTTTGTAATTTCACTTGTTGGGAGTTGGAGAGGTCAACTTGTACCAATTTGTGATAAAATTGTGGCATATACTTAAACTTCATATCTTAGATACATAGAAAGTTTCTAGCTATCCAGCTATTATATATTTCATATTTACATTTTAGCATATATGTTATTTTTTATATTGAATAGAATTTTACATTTTTGTTATGTTAATTTGACATAACATAGAATTGAGTTTGTTGATTGAATTAACTCATGTCTTGAATATGTTGAAGAAGATAACTAGGTTCGATCTTCATTATTAATATATTTTTCAAAATAATTTATTATTATTTTATTGACTTATTAAAGCATCATTTTCATGCTTGGGTCAATTATAGGTCAAGCCTCCATTGTAGGCTTTATATTGTTGTCAAAGTCATTTATTTGAGACTCTTCCATCAAGACATCATCTTCAAATTCATGAAGTCAAAATCATCACCCTCAAGATGCCCTCAAGAGAATCATCATCAAATCAACATCAAGTCGGCTTCCCTCAAAATATCACATGTTGGCCTAAATCGAGACACACTTCTTCATATGTTCATGTCCACTTATTTATGATGGAAAAACAACTATAAATATAAGTACAAGGACCTCAAATTACAACCATAGAAGCTAGGATTTTCTCTTCGAAATAAGTTTGGAGAGTCACAATTCGGAATCATATTACAGTTCAGATAATATCACAAGAAGAGTTTTTAGTGCCATTGTAGAAGGAAAGGAGAGATGTTATTGCTGTTGGGAAAAATACTGAGAGGGGGGGGTGAATCAGTATTTAGGGAAAACTGAAACTTTTTACTTTTTCATGCTCTAAAATCCATACACTACTTTGTTGAAGCCAACTAGCGTATACACACAGATATCCTTCATAAAACTCGCGTATACACAGAGATCTAATTATGCCATTAGTTCTTCACTTATATCATTCCATCATTCATTCATTAGATGTTCTATAAACAGTAAACATGTGCAGTAAGAACAGAATAAACCATCACACAAAGTATCACACATGAACACCAGGATTTTTAGGTGGAAACCCAAGTCGGGAGAAAACCACCGCTGCAGTTGCTCAGCCTTCAATATTTTATTATAGAGAAAACATCCTACAACATATGTGCTGGCGCAGACTTGACCAGCACGCAGGCACCCACCTGCGCTCGTTTACCAGCCTCTCCTGGAAGGGAGCTCCAACCCCCTGACTCGTTTACCAGCCTCTCCTGGAAGGGAGCTACGACCCCCGATCTCGTTTACCAGCCTCACCTAGAAGGGAGCTACAACCCCCTGACTGAAGGCTACAACCCTCAGCACCTCTATGGACCACGTTTCATCAATTTTCACACTGGATCCAAAGCACCCTTTAGGACACCACTTGCAGGCCACGTTTCATCATATTTTCAGACTGGACCCTTTCCATACTTTTAAGCATAGTCAACCATGAAACAGATACATATAACTCACTGACAGATATCAGTAAACCAGCAGAACAGATCAGATATTTCTTACCACAGACTTCAGCAAACCCTAGTTTGCATACGCGCTTTCCTTTCACTGATGTCGCGTATATACGCGCTTCCGTTCACATAAACCTCACAAGCAGGCTACATCCGTACATATAAATGTGCTTCAAGATATCGCTTTTTCTTCGACTGGCTGCCAGATATACGCGGGCTCACACGAACTAGCGTATGGATCTTCAACCATTACAAAGCTGCATACTTCTTCAGATCAGATATTCAGTTCAGATTCACCCCTTTACTTCAGACAGATGTTCGCCTCATCACAGATCTAATCACTCCATAAACAGATCTAGTAGATACAAATACATTTCAGATCTAGATCCCCTTCTTCATCATTTTCTTCATTGGTGCATCATAGATTCAGATCTATCATCAAGCCTTTATCCTTTCCATACAGATATACTTCACAGAGAAGTATTCATTCAAGCTCAGACATCTAGCACCACACTCATGATTTGCACAATGAATTTCTTCTCTTTATATAGGTTTACCCTTTTTCAATACCATGAGCCCCTTTTTCAATACCATGAGCGAAAGCACATGAGCTCTCTCCCACGGGCCCCTTTTTCAATACCATGAGCCCCTTTTTCAATACCATGAGCCAAAACATTACCATGAGCCCAAAACTACATTACTTCCGATGGTATTCCTGGACGGGGTCATTTAGACGAATCATTACCCAATACAATGGGTCAATACCATGGTGGTTACCTCTGGTTTTGCACTTTATGAGCGCTATCTATACGACTTGCATGTTCTTTCTGACGTGCATACGTACTCTCCTAGAAAGATCCATGATTCCTGAGATGGTTTCTACTTCCATAGATTTAGCACATGCTGAATTCTCTTTCATTGCCTTCTCCATTGAGATACATCATATTTAGTTCATCAAGACATATTCTATCAACCACAACTTCATCCAAAGGTTGCCATTATCTTCATCAAGTGGGTTGCCTTTCAAGACAACACTCAACATCATCATATTGCTTACAAACATCATTTACCAAGTCCATCATGTCAAGAATAACTTCATCAGGTGGATTGTCATCAAGGACAACACATGTCAACAGTCGCATGTCTTCATCTTCATTCACTGGGTTGCCATCAAGGACAACACTCTGCATCATATTTCCAACAATCTCCCCCTTTGGACTTGATGGCAACCACGATGGTGTTTGGTTACCACAACAGATAGATACATTAAGAATACAATGACACCATGCCATTCTCCCCATTTTTACCATGTCACTCTCTCCATTTTTGGCATCATTCAAACACCATGTCACTCTCCCCCTTTGACATCAAGGGCAAAGGCAAGGACAACCAACACACTCTCTTCTCATGATGTAGAAAGAAGAGCGTCTGCAGATCTGATGTATAATGTATGGACACTGCCCCTGAGATCATGTTGCATCTTCAAACATAAAGTTTCAATGAAGTACATGACTCTATGACCTTTCCTATCACCAAGGACTCATACTTACATCAATGATCCAACCAAGTGGATTTACATATGTGACTCAAGTACCCAACCAAGTGGGTTTACACATTTGACTCAACTACCCAACTAAGTGGGTTTACAAATTTGACTCAACCTACCCAACCAAGTGGTTTACAACGGACAAGTCCCATAGACCGAATTTGTACATATCCCAACAAGACCTTTCTATCAAATTACAAATAAAAGACCATTTTATGACCAACACCGAAAACTCTCAAGAGCAGGAACACATGCTCGTACACCCAACAATGCATTATACTCAGCAAAGCTAATGCTCCCCCTGAATCTGTGCATCCAAGCATCCTTTTTATATGACTAAGGCTCCCCCTTAGTTTGTGCATCCTGAACACTTTTACCAACAAATCATCAAGGCATCTTTATCAAAACATTAGAAATAGAAATATGAGAACTGGAACACCACCAGAGATACCAAACAGTATCAGAGATACCAAACAGCACTGCAGCTGTGCCGAAGAGAGCTGACCCCAAACAGAAAATTGTCAGCAATCAGACATACGTGGTTTTCTGTGCATGGACTCGCGTATATACGCGACTGTGTTTCAGGAAACCCGCGTATCTAATCCCATCTTCTATATTTTAACCAGATCTGATCCTCTTGTGAGAAAAATATAGTGTTCAGCTTCTTTCTGGGATATTTGAGTGCTTCCCTGGACTACAGATAGATAGAACAGTGTAGTTGTGTCTTCAAGCATCATCCAACGGTTGTAGCATAAGCACATTAATAACCAAGCCTTCGGATTCTTTGCAGCATCAATACAATCTTTTTAAGAGAGATTTTCATACCAGAACAACATCTTCAAATATGTGTCAAGCAATCATCCATGTGGTCCAATATCATCAAGATCTTCAAGATTTAACATGAAGTAACATATGTAGGCAAAAGATCTCAACCATAGTAACAAACTCTGCATGGTCTATTCTTATTTCTGAATCAAACAACATCCAACTCATCCATGTGTGAGCACAAAAGATACATATCAGCAACTAGGGCTCAAAATCTCATCATAATAAGCCATGTACCAAGTCATCATTATTTGAGCATGAGTATCACAAAAACCAAGAATAAGCAGTCATATTGTCAACAATGCAATCATTATTTTTCAACCTGCTGCTCCCCCTGAACCAGTGTTCTTCCTTAACTTGTGCAACCTGAATACGTTCATCAGCAAGTCATCAGCAACAATCTCTGCATGAACTGTCCTTATCTCTGAATTATAAGACTTTCAGCAATGAATACTCTTCATCAAAAAGCAAACAGGACTCATCCATAATCTTCAACATAAGAAACCAAGTATCATATCATCATTATTTAGACCTGAGAAACTAAGCTGATACTGAGTCAATAATACAGTTATTAACAATCAGACTGATGCTCCCCCTGAACCTCTGCTCCAGATCTTCAGCTAGCATATGAATTCTCTTATCATCAATGCATACGCGACTGTGTCTGATGAAACTCGCGTGTATACGCGTCTTTTGTTCAACTAACCCGCGTATGGAAAGTGAAGCATAGAAAATTTCCACAATCTTTCTTCTCACCTTGAACTTGTACTTCCTGTACCTGTCTTCTTCATATCGGGATGCTTTGTCAGAAATACATATAACCAGAATAATCAAATCAACCATGAGAGACATCATACATTGCTCCCTCCTGTGACGATACATTACTAAATCACATAATGTATCCCACATCATTCCTGCAGTCAATCAGAGAAGTAAGCTTCAGGAGCGGATGACTGCAGTAGGGTCAGAATTTCCTACGTTTCTGATCGGTCTTCCATCTTTTTCCAGATTTGTTTGAAATTTTTATTTGTGTGCTGGAAGTTATCCAATTTCTCATATCTGTTTATCCTGCATTCCTTTTCTACATGTCCATACTTGTTACAAGAATAACATCTCATGTGTCTAGAGAAATAAGCATAAGAATCATAATGAGTATTTCTAATCTTCCTCCTTTTACAATCAGCTGCTTTATGTCCATACTTGTTACATGAAAAACAATATCCCTTGAAGAAACCAGAGTACCTTTCTATGTAGGAGCTGTTTGATTGAGGCTGAAATGATCTGCTCCTGCAATTTGCTGCAACATGCCCATAATTATGACATTTAAAGCATTCAACTTTATTGACTGATTTCCTTTGAGATTTCATCATTGTTGGTTGACCTTTTGTTTCTTTCAACACTTCAGGTTTTGCATTGACATCCTCTAAATTTTTAGCACTTCCTTGTGAGCTAGATTCTCCTTTAACAGTTTCATGGAAACCAAGACCAAGTTTGATAGCAGGAGACCTTTGATTACTCGGAATATTGTCCAAAATATTAGTACTATCTTGAAACCTCAAAAGTTTAACCTTTTCTTCTAATTTACCCTTGAGAATGTTTACCTCAACCTCCAAGGCTTGACATTGCTTTGTCATGCTTTCTTCTTTCCTTCTTCCATCTTCTACTTGATCCTTCAGATTTAGAATCTCTTCTTTCAACCAATTTTAGTTTTCTTCACATGTTTGTTGCAGCTCTTCATTCTTCTTATTTGATTTTTCCAGATCTTCTTTGAGAGAGATGATTTCTGCTTCAAGGCCTTCCTTTTCAAATGGCAGAGGTTCTTCATTCTTCTTATTTGATGCTTCAAGATCTGTTTGTAGAAAGATGATTGCAGCTTCAAGTCCTTCATTCTTCTTGCTTGATTTTTCGAGATCTGCATTTAGATCGTTGATTTCTGCTTCTAGTTCTTTAATTCGATTGGATGCATAAGTATGAAACCTTTGATACTTTTCCACCTGTCCATTCAGAATTTCTATTTGTTTTTCCATTTGAGAGATCATCTCTTTGTAGATAGAATCTTTCTTATCAATTTCCTTTTGTTGTTCTTCAACTTTGATCTTGATAGCTTGTTCTAGATCCACAACTTTACTTTCACTTTCTACACCATTTCTTGCACAAAGAATATTACAAGGGCCCAAATCACTATCAGATTCATCTTCTTCAATTTTCTGAGATATCTCCTTGCTTCGAGTAGCCTTCTTCTTTTTCCTCTTTGCCATGAGAACTTGTAGAGCTTCGTCAGAATCTGTTTCATCTTCTTCAATTTTTGCTATACATGATTTCTGAGGTATCTCCTTTCTTCGAGTAACCTTCTTCTTTTGCTTCTTTGCCATGAGAACTTGTAGAGCTTGGTCAGAATCTTCTTCATCTTCACTGGACACTTCATCATCATCTTCATTTGCATAATAACTCTTCCTCTTTTCAAATTGTTTTCCTTTACCATTTTTTTCTTTATAAGGACATTTAGCAGCATAGTGACCAACTTTTCCACACTCAAAACATTTGAAGGGAAGCTTACCTTTGAATCTTCCAGTTCCTAGTTGGAGTTTTCTCACGAAATTCGCTTCTTCTTCATCGGATATATAGTTGGATTCTTTGAAAACTTCCTTTTCTTTTCCTCTTGCAGATACCTTAAAAGCAGCTTCTTTGATTTGAGAAGGACCTCCTTGTCTCATTTCAAAAGCAGTCAGAATACCATGTAATTGAACAATAGTAAGAGTTTGCAGATCTTGCCTTTCTTCAATAGCTAAAACTTTAGAGTCAAATTTTGAAGTCAAGGATCTTAAGACCTTTTCCACCAGAGTAGTATCAGTTATGGTTTCACCCAAATTTCTCATTCGATTTACAATATCATCCAGACGAAGAAAGAAACTGGCAACACTTTCATCACTATGCATATTCAAATTTTCATATTCAATTCTAAGAGTTTGGAGTTTTGCACTTTTTACCTTTGTATCTCCTTCATAGCTCAGAATGATTTTGTCCCATATTTCTTTTGCTGAATGTAGCTGCATCACTTTAGCAAATTCTGATTCAGACATGCTTCCTAATAAGACATTCACTGCTTTGGCATTGACTTCATACTTCTTTCTTTCAGCAGCATCAGTAGGAATACTTGCCGGGTATTGATAACCTTCTTCCACGATTGCCCATACATTTGCACCAAGACTTTGCAGATATGATTTTGTTCGTACCTTCCAGAATATCAGATTGCTTCCATTGAATAGAGGTGGCTTTATAGACATTACTCCTTCCTGACTTCCCATTGCGAGATCTCCTTCAAGCGATCAAGCTTCTGCAGAAGGACCCGCTCTGATACCAATTGTTGGGAAAAATACTGAGAGGGGGGGGGTGAATCAGTATTTAGGGAAAACTGAAACTTTTTACTTTTTCATGCTCTAAAACCCATACGCTACTTTGCTGAAGCCAACTAGTGTATACACGCGGATATCCTTCATAAAACTCGCATATACACAGAGATCTAATTATGCCATTAGTTCTTCACTTATATCATTCCATCATTCATTCATTAGATGTTATATAAACAGTAAACATGTGCAGTAAGAACAGAATAAACCATCACACAAAGCATCACACATGAACACCAGGATTTTTAGGTGGAAACCTAAGTCGGGAGAAAACCACCGCTGCAGTTGCTCAGCCTTCAATATTTTATTATAGAGAAAACATCTTACAACATATGTGCTGGCGCAGACTTGACCAGCACGCAGGCACCCACCTGCGCTCGTTTACCAGCCTCTCTTGGAAGGGAGCTCCAACCCCCTGACTCGTTTACCAGCCTCTCCTGGAAGGGAGCTACGACCCCCTGATCTCGTTTACCAGCCTCTCCTGGAAGGGAGCTACGACCCCCTGATCTCGTTTACCAGCCTCACCTGGAAGGGAGCTACAATCCCCTGACTGAAGGCTACAACCCTCAGCACCAATATGGACCACGTTTCATTAATTTTCACACTGGATCCAAAGCTTCCTTTAGGACACCACTTGCAGGCCACGTTTCATCATATTTTCAGACTGGACCCACTCCATACTTTTAAGCATAGTCAACCATGAAACAGATACATATAACTCACTGACAGATATCAGTAAACCAGCAGAACAGATCAGACATTTCTTACCACAGACTTCAGCAAACCCTAGTTTGCATACGCGCTTTCCTTTCACTGATGTCGCGTATATACGCGCTTCCATTCACATAAACCAGCGTATACTTTTGTACATATTATAGATCCAATTTCATTGCGCATACGCACTTTCTCTTTAGCGAAGCCGCGTATGTACGTGCTTCCTCTGCGACGAACTAGCGTATGGATCTTCAACCATTACAGAGCTGCATACTTCTTCAGATCAGATATTTAGTTCAGATTCAACCCTTTACTTCAGACAGATGTTTGCCTCATCACAGATCTAATCACTTCATAAACAGATCTAGTAGATACAAATACATTTCAGATCTAGATCCCCTTCTTCATCATTTTCTTCATTGGTGCATCATAGATTCAGATCTATCATCAAGCCTTTACCCTTTCCATACAGATATACTTCACAGAGAAGTATTCATTCAAGCTCAGACATCTTGCTCCCACACTCATGATTTGCACAATGAATTTCTTCTCCTTATATAGGTTTATCATTTTTCAATACCACGGGCCCCTTTTCCAATACCATGAGCCAAAACAATACCATGAGCCTTCAATACCACGGGCCCCTTTTTCAATACCATGAGCCAAAACAATACCATGAGCCTTCAATACCACGGGCCCCTTTTTCAATACCATGAGCCAAAACAATACCATGAGCCCAAAACTACATTACTTCCGATGGTATTCCTGGACGGGGTCAATTAGGCGAATCATTACCCAATACAATGGGTCAATACCATGGTGGTTACCCTTGGTTTTGCACTTTTTGAGCGCTTTTTCCCATACGCGACTTGGAACGTTCTTTTCCGCGTGCATACGCGACTTCCCCTAGACGGATCCGCGTATTCCTTGAAACATACTCTTTTCATCATATATTTAGCACATGCTGAATTTCTTTCTTCATTGCCTTCTGTACTCACTGTAGATACATCAGTTTTAGTTCATCAAGACATATTCTATCAAGCACAACTTCATCCGGTAAGTTGCCATTATCTTCATCAAGAGGGTTGCCTTTCAAGGACAACATTCATCATCATATTGCTAACAAACATCATTTACCAAGTCCATCAAGTCAAGAATAACTTCATCAGGTGAATTTCCATCAAGGACAACATATGTCAACAGTCGCATGTCTTCATCTTCATTCAGTGGGTTGCCATCAAGGACAACACTCTGCATCATATTGCCAACAATTGCAGATATAAAATCTCATTACAACATCCACATGATTCATTTCTCACATAGTAATTATAGTCTTGGTGCTATGTCAACACAGTCTCGGTGTTATCACAGTCACAATGAAAAAACAGTTTCAGTGCTACCTTAATGAAATAAGCTCGATGCTACCACAGTCTATCACAATGTCGGTGCCACCACTGTTTGAAATATTTCAATGCCATCACAGTAAAGGTTCTGGGTGTCACCACAGAGATAAGATCTTGGTGTCAGGACAGTGATGAGGTTTCGGTGGAATCAAAGTGAGGAAATCTCGGTTTCATGATAGCGATAAGGATGATGTCTCTATGCTAATATGTTGAAAGGAATAAAAAAAAAGGATGAATTGATGAAGGGATTCTATAGTATAGGATCTTGGTCGTCTCATCTTGAATCTACTGAAGGAATAATTTTGACCGAGTCTTCACCAAAGAGTGGGTTTTTTCCCTTGTAGTGTACCTACATCTTGTGTTCTCTTCTATTTTTTTCTTGGCATTAGTCTTGATGATAATAAAATATAAATTGAAATAACACATAATAATAATGAATACATCACAAGATAATGTCATAATAAGAGAAATAGTTTAAATTCCACCTCTTTCAATTTTTCAACATGGTATCAGAGATATGGTCATGATAAAATGTAGTTTGAAGGTCACTTGGGTGCATTTGTATTGTAGATAAAGTCAGAAGGATTCAAATGAATCTTGAAGGATTGAGTTCAAAAGGGTCCTAGAATTAAAAATCATGGTAAGATAGTTCATTCATTTCAGTGAATAAGTGATCAAGCTATATCAGTCATACAAGTTCAAAAAATCAAGTTCAAGGTTCGTCACTGTGAAGAAGTTCAGATTACACTACAAGGAAAAGACCATCTAGCGGATGTTTTTGAGGAACACCATAGAAAAATACCCCATACATCCGTTTCTAGCGGAGGTTGGCAGGCGGAGGGTTTTGCAGATGTTTTCTGCTTGGTGTGCTTATCATTAAACGTCACCCCTATGCTCTGCAATAACGAAAGCACCGGTCGGCACAAAAACATTGGCACACCGGACATCGTGCACTCCATACACACCCGCTCGGTGCATTCTATTATTCTATAGAACTGGTGCGTCACAAATCTTCTGCACCAGTGCATTATAAAACACCGTGCCAAAACCGAAACCGCCTAGTGCAGTAGAACGAAACTGCACCGGTCCATCATTAAACAACGCGCCAAAACACAAACCGATCGGTGTGTTTATAAGGAACAGCACTAGTGTTCCTATAAACCACACGCACTAGTAAAGGGTTAAATTAAAAAAAAAATTATTACGGCAAAAAACCCGGATTTTTCATTTTTCCAGTGCTCCTAAGCTCTCAATTACCGGTGCGCGCTCTACCATAGAATGCACCGGTGCACACAAAACATTGGCACACCGGACAGAGTGCACAACGTACACACCCACTCGGGGCGTCCAATTACGGTAACACACCGGTGCTTCACTACTCTTCCGCGTCGGTGCATCATAAAACACCGCGCCAAAATAGAAACATGCCAGTGTGTTCTTATCCAAGAGCATTGGTGTGCCTATAAAACGCATGCACCGGAATAGCGTTAAATATAAAAAAAATTAAGGCCAAAAAATCGGTGCTTTACGAATATTCCGCCCTAGTGTACCATCAAAACAAGGTGCCAAAACTGAAACATCCTGGTGCGGTGTTAGGGAACCGCCCCAGTGCATTATAAACAATGCGCCAAATCTGGCACCACCCGGTGCGGTTGTAAGTAAGCGTACCGGTGTGCCTATAAAACCCTGCGCATTGGAACAAGGTTAGATAAAAAAAAAAAAAATACAGCCAAAAAACCGCATTTTTCACTTTCCTCAGTGCTCTAGAACTCTCAAGCACCGGTGCTATTTCCCATTCTCTGAGCCACCCTGACATCAGTGCTCTCATTGTACCCATTTCACGCATTGTTGCTCTGCATTGGCCACTAATCTCCAGCTTGCATTTTGAAAAACGGTGGACAAATTTTCTTTTGCAAATTTTACAACCAATATGCCTCCTGGACGGCGAAATGTATAGGTATTTTTCTAGTTTTTCCATAATTGAGCCTTTTAGCGGATTAGAATTTGAAATAAACTTAAAAATAGCCATTAAAAAATAAATAAATAAATAAATATGTCACGCGGTGTGCCTGATCCATTTGGCTGTCACCGAATAGTGGTGCTGCCTGTAAAATTTATAGGTCGCACCGGCACCAGTGCTAACGGTATCCACACCATTTCCGGGGCGGTACTGAAAGTCGTCCCAAATAATTTTAAATTAAAATAAAATAAAATGTGGTACACTTATTTAGCCAAGCGCACCGTTGACCAAGGGAATCCCAGTGCGATATGTTGACGGTATTATCCACCCCAGTATATGTCAGCGCACCGCATTCTTCATTCCAAGAGGGTTAACTGTGCGATCGGGTAAAAGAAAGCACTGTCGATTATGTAATTGTCATGAAGTCGGTGCACTGACATGACTATACACTCTGGGGCATATATTTCAGTCAGCGCACCGCTATTCTGAACCTAGATATAGTAAATGGTGCTTGAAAAATAGACAGTTGCATTGAGGCTGGTGCATTGTATTTCATTAGGGGCATCGGGAATGGGGCACTACAAACTTAAGCCGCACCGCCACCGATGCGAGACTGTTTTTGTGGCACACCGACTGGTCTGTTTTTTTTTTTTTTTTTTTTTTTTTTAAATATATATATATATATCCTAAATACATTTCTGTTTTAATAAAAAAATTTATTTAATATATCAATGACTCAGAGAGAAGAGGAGGAACAACAACAACAATAGGGTGAACAGTATGACATGATTTTCCAATGGGAGGCCCAAGAGAGGGAGAGAGATGCATACCCTCAGCCTATTACAACAGATACTCAAGGGATCCTTAGGTAGGTAGACCTCCTCAAGTTCTATGAGGAGGCTACTTCCCTAAAGGCCCATAGTGTGTTTATGAGATATCTTTTCCATAGGTGGAATGCCCACTGACAGGATTTTGCAAGTTGGTCCCGACCAGTGGTACACACCCAATGAGGAGGATATTTATTTTATTATAGGACTATCGAGGAGAGGGGTGGATTTTCCCTCATTCCCAGACATGCCAGCTGGTTGTGTAGCAGGGAGTCAGTTAGTTTACTCCCAGAGATACATTGGAGCACATGTACTGTCTCCTTCAGAGTTTCAGGTACCTGGAGGTCAGTTATGTATAGGTGCATTTGGTAGACAGAACATGCAGTGCCTCTCACTTATCATTTCGACCATTTCACACAACACCAGTGACGAGCAACACATTAGTTGCTTTCTTTTACATTATGTTGATTCTTTAGTACATCAGCCACGACTTGTCAGGTGGTATGCCATTTTTTTGTGGCATATTTGTATGGCCTTAGATAGATGTCGTGCTCATGCACAATGGAGGGTCAACTTCCCTTTTTCTTTAGAGATGTTTTGTTTAGTTTTTGAGAGGTTTCCAGAGATGAGACCTAGTTTTGTTCGACAACCTCGTAAGCCGATGTTCGAGGCCTGGATGCACATGTGGGGGAAAATGATACCCAAGAGGGGAGACACTATGTTTCCAGCCAAGATATCACATGATGCATTGGACTTACTAGACAATGTTGACGGGCTGCGTCCCTTAATTTTGGTCCCATGTCCTTCTGCTGGATTAGATTGGCGAGGGTGTCCCAACATCCTCTTCACAGATGATGAGCCACCAGATGATAGAGTTAATATTACTGTTTTATTTATATTTATTCTAACATGTTCTTTAACTTGTTTTTATTAAATTTTGTAATGAAATTGTCTAATTATTGTTGTGTACTTGTATATATTTTGCAGACATTGGCTCTTTTTATGGCGAGGAGATGCCGGATCCACCACATGATCCAGGTGTCGATCCTAATGAAGATCAGGACATGGCCGATGACGAGGATGATCATGATCAGGATGAGGCCGGTGCAACAAAGAGACATGCTCTTTCTCATGGTGCACCGGTACTGCCTTTTGCTAGGCATGGTCAAATTGAGACTAGATATAGGATGGAGTTGGGAAACCAACTCTGTGCATTGATTGTTGATGTGGGCATCAAGCCTGCTCATTATAGAGACATACAAGCTGATGATAGGTTGTTCCGGATGTGGAGAGGCATGCCGCGTGACATGTACGGCCTGATGCGACATGTCATAGGAGCTATGACATCTATTACGTGACTGTAGAGGACTGTTCATAGCTATAGGAGTACTAGTCAAGTCGCGGCACGTGATGGACAGTCCACGAGCAGCGACTCACATGCATCTCATGATCGTTCACCTTGCGGCATGCCTGATGAGCATGAGGCTGATCCACTAGCAGTATCTAGCAGTCATCATGGAGATGAGGCTGGACCATCAGCCATGTCCAGTCAGCCACCTACAGCATCCGTCAGTATTAGTCATGATCATGAGCAGGCTGGACCATCGACCATCGAGGCTGCACTATTGACTGAGAAGGCCTCCAATACTACTGCTTATAATGATGTTGTACTAGTACCACCAACTGATGCATCCATCAGTACTAGTGATCATGATCATGAGCAGGCTCGACCATCGACCGTCGAGGCTGCACCCTTTACTGAGCAGGCCTCCACTTGTACTGCTATTGATGTTGTTATACTACCACCAGCTGATCCATGACATTTATATTACAGTTGTATCTTTTTGACATTATTCAGTTATATATATATATATATATATATATATATATATATATATATATATATATATATATATATATATATATATATATATATATATATATATGGTCCATGTATTTTATGTTCATGTTGCAGTTGTACTTAATTTACATGTTGGTGATCATCATGATGTGGCGCATATTGTTAGGTCGTGTTAGATATGTTCATTTAATGTTTAGCTTGAAGATAGATGTGTATATGTGATAGCATGAGTTATTTGACATGAGATGTATATTTGATGTTTGAATGTGTTTTTTAGTCGAATATGATGTTTGTACGATGGTTATCATGATCGTGATGATGTTTATTAATTAATTTAATATTAAATAACCATGATATTTATTAAATATTATGTCGTGATTGTAATTGAAATTTAAATTTTAATTGTATGTAAAATTCTAAAATTTTATTTGTATTTGTACTAATTGTAATTTTAACTGTAATTACATGTAAAATCTTTATTAATGTAAAATTTTAATTGTAATTGTAATATTTAATTTATTGTGAAATGATTGTAATTGTATATATGAAAAATAGTAAAATTGTAATTGTAATTCTAATTGTTTGTAAAATTCTAAAATTATAATTGTATTTGTAATTGTAATTATAATTGAATTGTATGTAAAATATTTGTAAAATTGTAGTAGTAATTGTAAATGTAATTCTATGTAAAATTGTAAATGTAATTGTATGTAAAATTCTAAAATTGTAATTGTATTTGTAATTGTAATTTTAATTGAATTGTATGTAAACTATTTGTAAAATTGTACTTGTAATTGTAAATGTAATTCTATGTAAAATTAAAATTCTAATTCTAATTCTAATCGTAATTCATGTATGTGAAATTAATGTAAAATTGCAATTGTAATTCTAATTCGAATTGTAAATGTAATTTTAAGTGTAATTGTATGTAAAATATTTGTAATTTGTAATTGTAATTATAAATGTAATTGTATGTAAAATTGTAAATGTAATTGTATGTCAAATTAAAATTGTAATTCTAATTCTAATAGTAATTCATGTATGTGAAATTAATGTAAAATTGTAATTGTAATTCTAATTCTAATTGTAAATGTAATTTTAATTGTAATTGTATGTAAAATATTTGTAAAATTTTAATTGTATTAATGTGAAAATTTTAATTGTATTAATGTGAAATTATTTTATTAAAATATTTAAATTTGTAAACTTGCAAATAATTGTAAAATAACAAATCTAGAATAATACGAATTTTTGTAACATAATAAAGTTTAGAAAATAATGAAAATGAATTCATGTACTTTAGAATTATCATTATTTTATTATGATTTTACATACAAAAAAAAGAACTTTATACATTTCGATGCGCTTATCATCATAACATGCACCTGTGCGTCGTATTACAAAGACGCACCGGTGCTTCCCAACTCTTCCGCGCCAGTGATGAATAAACAAAAATAAAAAAACGTAACTCTATTTTCTTTAAGTGAAAAAAAAAGCGGCAATTTGAAAAATGGGTGGAAAAATATTTTCAAAAATCTAATTTCATAAAATAATTCTTTAAATATAGAACACTTTTCATTATTTCACTATTTTTGCTAAAATTTTCAGCCGGATATTTGCAGGAGACAGACCTGGAGCAAGAGAGCATGAGAGCATTGTGGAGCAGCGAAAATACGTTCGAACAGAAGTATTCAGAAAATCAGAAACCAAACCTCTGGTGATTCATACCCTGTATCATAGAATTTCAAACTATCTCGTGATTAAATTTGATTATTTTTTTTGCTTTTTTCTGCAGTTTTATCCATTTTTACCCTAAACCCTTCCTTTTTTTGTTTTTTCCCTTTCTTCTCCCTGTTTCTATGATTTTATAATTAGGGTTTTTCATTTTATATTAACGTCCAACTGACGACACAACTTGCATAGTCAGATCCCAATCCATTTGGCCATTGCGTGAATTTTTGGAAAAAATGGATTTTTCTTTATCGGTGCACCCTGCATATGCTACCGCACTGATGCGTTGTATTATACAGTGCACTGCGCAAGTACTGTGTAGTAAAAAAATTGAAAACATTTTTTCTAAATCCATGCTCCATATCTGAAATAGAGCATTGGTGCTCCATTTAATGAGGATAGCATCGTACGGTGTATTACACCGTTTTTGCGGTGCATTTTTAAGACCCCACGCACCGTACAGTCTATTACACTATTTTTGCGGTGCGTTTATAATACCCAACGCACCGTACGGTCTATTATAATGTTTTGCAGTGCATTTTTAATATCCCTAGACACCGGCTGCGGTGCGTACCTCATGAAAGGCGCACCGGTGTCTTGAGATTTATTTTCTAGCTGAAAAGTTGAGAATTTAGTATAAATATATTAATGAATGATATGGTACAGGTTTCAGATTGATAAAGAAATGGCTAACAATAGATCAAGTAACAAAAATACTGTTAACATGTCAAGAAAAGCAAAAAAGCCAAGTTCTTTGTAAATTCTTTATAAAAAAATTATTTTTGAACTATATGTAAGTTTAACTAATATGTATTGTTTACTCTGTATCATGTAGAGCCACAAAATGACGAAGTTCGATATGATTATTTCTGATCTAGGACCAGAAGAGTGTAAAATTTTAATGGAAAATTTGCAAAAGGATGAATCAGGTGAATGAAAAAATACTATTGATCCAATATGAGTTCCTTTTTTTAATTATCATTAATAATATACTTAAAATTATTAGATAACATGTGTCAAACAGTCTACTAATTCACATTTTTTTAATGTTCTACAAGGACTAACAACTCAGAAAATGAATGTTGTTCTAAGAAAAGAAAAAAATAGAACATGCAAATGAAAATGAATTGCTCCTTAGCTCATCTAGAGTGGTGTTGGAAGTTAACGAAATGGGGAAGAAATTTACAAAAGTTTGAGGGATCTAGTGGAATGAATGTATAGACGTTCTTTCCACTTACAATAAAAAAATCAATCCAATGATTCGAAGAACCAAATTTTATATAAACTACAGGAAGAGTTTCCAGAGAATTGGTCAATGAGACATGTTGGACTTTTAATAGCAAAAACGTACAACAACAAAAATGAAGGAATGAAAAAGTAATATTCCTTTAAATGTTTGTCTAGAATTATTTATAAATATCACTTTTGTTATATTTACTTTTCATAAATCAATATAAAAATTAAATATTTTATTGTCATGTTAAATTTTCAGGAAGATTATAAAAATCTCAAAATATGAATGAGTTGATATCAAAAATATGCCAGTCGGAACGTCCAAAAAGGTGTACAAGGAAATGGTCAAAGAAATGGATAAAATTACATCGCAGGAGGAGCCATCTCAAAAACAACGTGCTTCAAATGTAATATGTAATCATTGAATTTTTAGATCATTAGGTACAATAAATAAACAATTTAGCATTAAATATTAATTTTCAAGAATTTTCTTGCAAAAAAGAAATGATAATGGAACCCATTCAACACATAAAACAGGGTGACAAGGAAGAAAAGGGTTGATCTCTAAGTTTGTGAGTAATTGTTACTTCCTTATAACAACTTAACTAGATTTCATTTTTGTATTTTTTAAGTTGTTTTACAAAAATCATCATTGAATGTCTTCAAACAGGTGCTAACATACAAAGAAGAACCATTAGAAGAATTGATTGAAATTGGGTTAAATATGGGTTGTGAGTATATGTTGGCATATCATAATTTAATTGTGGAATTTGTAAGCATCTATCGATCTTGTTTTACTTAGCTCCGTCTATAATTAATAGAAAAAAAAAAACATCTTTTATATTAAATATATGATTTGTTATGGGGTATAAAACTTGTAGGAAACAAAGTATGGAACTGCGCCAACAGATGAAATTTTGAAAGATGGCATGGTACATGGTTTTGAAAGAATGTGTATAGTTTATGAGTCAATTTTTGCTATGGTGTGCCATTTTTCTTTTCGATTTACATTGATGTATATTATTTAATATCGCAATTTTCATTATTCTCACCAATGTATATACTTTCATTTCAGTTTATTTTTATGTTTGTAGATGGAAGGTGAAGAAGAAGAAAACAATCAACGCCGTGAATAAAACATTCTTGAAAATAACCGAAGTCATGGAAGTAGCTCTAGCAGTTACAACAGTTCAAGTGAAGAATGATGATCACTATGTTTGGATATCAAAGAAAGACATTTTATTTTTTGAAATATGTCTGTGAAATCAAACATTTTGTTTAATGTAATGGACATAGTGTCCCAATTGAAAGATAAAGGGATACGAATAACTGTCCCATTTTGTATGATAAAGACTATCTTATATATATATATATATATATATATATATATATATATATATATATAATCATAAAATACGTTTTAATTTATTCTATTGCGTTCTCCATTGTCGCTGTTGCATTCTCCATTTTCGTTCTCAAATGCACTAATAAAAATTTAATTCATATGAATATTGTTATAAGATGTGTCGACTTTTGATGAATAATGAATTTAAAACAATCACAATAATTGGACTGTCACAGGTCGATGTTTCTAAAAAAACAAAGTGAAGACCAGTGTGTGTCAGTAATTGTCGACCGGTGCATTGATGTGTCTATACGCACCGGTGTTGTTGTATGATCTATGGGCACCGTACAAATACTGATACCAATTATAAATATTGGTGTGTTCATGTGATATTATGTACCAGGGCGTTCATGTATCTATAAGCACTGGTGGATTTTTACGATCCATGGGCACCGCACGAATACCGACACCAATTATAAATCTCGATGCCTTTCTGTGATACGGCGCACCAGTGCATGATAAAGATATACACATCAGTGCATTGATACAACCTATGGGCACTACAAAAATCCCAAGACCAATTAGAACGGCCTTGTGCATTGTATGACCAACACTACGCTCAGTGTGGTTTTACACCGAAACGTCCCGATGCGTTCGTTCAACAAAGGCAGCCCCGGGGCACCGTCTTCATGTACGCACTGGTGCGTTAAATCCAAAGTAGCACACTGATGAAAAAACATCCGTAATAACCGCTGGTCACCCATTTTTTTTTAGTTGTGTTGAATTTCCATTAAAATCTATGCCAAAACCTCCGTAACCATAAATGGATGTTGTAGCAAATGATTTTTTGACAATTTTGGCCAATTTTATAACACTAAAAACCTCCTTTTTAACCTCTTCTAGAGGGTCTTTTCCTTGTAGTGTTATTTATTTCATGGAAAATGAAACAAACATTTCAAAGATGAACTTGAGAAATCTCATAATCAATTATAGTGAACAAGTTCGGATTAGTTTCAGAATGATGTGGATTACAGTTAGGTGCCATCATGGGAGTTCATTGTAGTTTTTAGAAGTTTTAAATGATATTTAAGTTTAGTTCTATTGCATAATAAAGCTCGATGAAAAATCAAATAAAAATTTAGTGAAACCTCAGAAAATAAGGTTAAGGAGTTTTGGTGACAGACTACAAAGAAACAAACTTGAATAAACTTTAGTGATGAATTTGTGTAGCAAGTTTGGTGCGAAGTTCTATGACACAATAATAAAGGAGAATTTGGACTCAGTAATGTGTGGTCAAAGCACTACAAGAACTGAAGCATTGCTATGGTCATGTATAAGATTAAAACAGTTTAGAAGTATATTATGTCTTCCACTTGTTGAAGAAATGAAACCTAGTACAGTTATCTATCAAGGATATGAGATGAGAGTACAAGCACAAGGAAATGGCTTAAAGGAAATCAAGTACTCCCTACTTAAAAAAATGCACATGCAACAAGCTATCAAATCAAAGGTACGTAAAACACAAGGTACGTATATTCATAAGTTTCTTTTAGAATTTTAGTGTATTAAATGGTTCAATTAATCCTTGATTATAACTAGTCTAAGGAAAAAAATTGCAATCCTTAGATAATATAAATATTAGAACCTTGATCCTTATCTTATAAGGATTGCAAGTAATCTAGAATGTTAAGCAGAAGCCCTTGATTAAAAAAAAATGAATAAATTTCCGTAGGATTCCATTTTTAATGGTTATCTAACTTGAGAAATTAAATCATGTTCTTGGTATCACATGTCTTGCTTGAAAGTATGCATTACAGGCATAGAAGATCATGGCTTACACTTCAAGGAATTCCTACAATTTTTGTCAAGAAACATCTCCAGGTATGTATTAGACCATACATCTTAGAAAATTGTCTTCATCTTATTTTGAATTTTTTGTTACTAACATCATTATGTCTATCTCTCTTGAATCATGAATATTCATGTTTAGGGTGATTTTTCATCTAATTAATCTACCCACCTTATATCTCTAATTGTTTGTATAATAGAACCCTAAAAAGGCTCTCTAGAAAACCATAACCTAAGGGTATGCTAATAATGTGAGAAACCCTAAACCTACATAGGGTTATTAATGAATAAATTGCTATTCTGAATGATATATTGATAATGTCATGTTTTGGGTTTTGATATGATCATGGAAACTCTAACATATTAGGGTTGAAATTGTGTTGTTTGAAATCCTAAAACTTTGAAGCTTTGATATAATAAGGGTTTTCTTTGGTATGAACTGAAACCCTAAGTTTTGGTTTGGTCTATAAGAAATACTCTTGTTATGTCTTTATAGTAAGGTCCTAGGAATGAATCCCTAGGTATGTGTCCATTCTGTTGAAGACCTAGCTTGGTTTAGTTCAGTATATGACTAATGTATTAATATTATCTGACATATGATATGCTTATGATTGATAATTATTTCCTAGATACATGTGTTGACCTAATTACTAATGGACATAAGTCCTAGGGTTTGGAAACAAGCCCTAGTCCAAGTTTTAAGTTCTAGGATGATGTTGTTTAGAAAATCTAGGGTTTTGCAGCTAAACCCTAGTAGCAGTGAAATTATTTAGTATATATATAAATCTGGAACCTATGACTCTATCTAGTGATGGATGAGAATTTTGTAGATGGAAAATCTAGGGTTTACATCGAACCCTAGTAGAAGTGATTCATGTTGATCAAGCTGTGATTGTTTTTGGTTGTATGAAATCTATGGTTTACATAAAATTCTAGTGAAGAAGTCTAACATGTGATTTCTAAAATTTATTAGATATTTTACTTTTCTTTTGACTTATTTCTAGGGATCGCTATATGAAAGAACTTGTCTTTTGTCATATTGATTGAGTTGTTGATGTGATTTAGGGTTTGTAACAAAACCTGGTCTAGAAGTTGAAGTATTGAAGTATAGTCTCTTGTTCATTATGTTTGTAAAATGTTTTCACTACTATAATATTTTGTTATGATTAACTTCATGATTTTATAGATTTGGTTGTACTTGTTGTCTAAAGTTGTGAAGGTACATCATATTCAAGTTGGTGAAGATGTCCATAAGAAAAGACGATATGTTAAGCATGATGAGAAGGATGGAAGCCATGAAATATTCTCCAAAGGAAGAAGTTAATATCCCTACATTAAAGAGGGAGCCTGGATAAAATAAATCTCCCTAGTTAAGAGGGAGGGGATGACATATTTTTTTATTGGAGAACACATTTTGAAAGATATGTTGCTACATGTGAAGTAGGAAAAGGAATCTTCTCTCAAAGATTTGATTGAGAATCCTACTGTGATAAGTGAAAGAGAAACATCGAGACCCCAAATGTTTTTTTTGATGTATATTTGAAATTGTATTAATGTTTCGGGTGTGTTTTTATAGGTAAAATATCTCGAAGGTTTGATAAGCATGATTGTCGATCAGTTTGATCGGGAGATATTTTTTGTTGAAGCTTTGTGAGTGAAGAATTTCCTGGAAAGACATCGGGTTCACACTTCGTTTTTTATGTTTGATAGGGAGAGTGGCATCGGGTGGATGTGTGCCTAGTTCCCTGGGTTGATGGTTAGTAAGTAAGGCAAATGGTACCTATAGAGGCTAAAATATTTAGTCCATCTTAGTCCCACTCGGATAGATTTCCCTGGTCATTAATCTAGTTCGTGGCATTGTGATGCCTAAATTGTTGATATACCAAATGGATAGAGTGCCCTAGTCAGAAATCTAGTCCATGGCATTGCAGTGCCTAAAATTCTTGATAAATAAAGTGAGATATTCCATGTACCTATTTAATTATATGAAAATATGAATACCTCCCTAGTTATTATGGAGTGTTGAAGAATGTAACTAGTTTCGGTCTTCATTATTAATATATCTATCAAAAGAATTTATTATTATTATATTGAATTATTAAAGCATGGGTTTCATGCTTGGGTCAATTATAGGTTAAGAATCCATTCTAGCCTTTAGGTTTTTTTCAGTGTCATTTATTTGAGACTCCTCCATCAAGTCATCCTCTTCAAAGTCATCACATCTTCATCAAGTCAGCATCATCACCTTCAAGACGACCTCAAGAGAATCATCATCAAATTAGCATCAAGTTGACTTCCCTCAAAAGATCACATGTCGTCCTAAATGGAGACAAACCTCTTCATATGTTCATGTTGGCTTATTTATGATAGATAAACAACTATAAATATAAGTAAAAGGACCTTGCGTTACAACCACAGAAGCTCAGATTTTCTCTTTGAAATAAGTTTGGATAGTCACAGTTCATAATCATATTATACTTTGAAAATCATATTACATTTCAGATATCTCAGTTCGAATCATATCACAGGAAGAGGTTTCAATTCCATTGAAAAAGGAAAGGAGAGGTGTGATTGCAGAGATAAACTTGCATTACATCAATCACATGATTCAATGCTCACACAGTAATTACATTCTTGGTGCTATGTCAACATAGCCTTGGTGCTATCACAGTCATAATGACAACACAGTTTCAGTGCTACCTCAGTGCAATAAGCTCAGTGCTACCACAGTCTATCACAGTCTTGGTGCCACCACAATGTGAAATATTTCGGTGCCATCACAGTAAACGTTTCAATGTCGCCACATAGGTAAGATCTCGGTGTCATGAAAGTAATGAGGTTTTTGTGGAATCACAGAGAGGAAATCTCAGTGTCATGACAGAGATAAGGATGATGTCTCTATGCTAAAACAGTGAAAGGAAGAACAAAGAAGGATGACTTCATGGAGGAAGTCTCTAGTCTAGGGTCTTGGTCGTCTCATCTTGAATCTATTGAAGGAAGAATTTTGATCGATTTTCCCTAGAGTGAGATTTTTCACTAGCAGTGTGCCTACATCTTGTGTCATCTTCTATTTTTTTCTTGGCATTATTCTTGATTATAAGGAAAGTTAAATTGAAAGAACACATAATAATAATGAATACATCACAAAATAATGTCATAATAAAATAAATCGTTTAACTGCCACCTCTTTTGATTTCTCAACCAAATATATATAACATATTATAATAAGAAACTCATGTTTATTATATTTTTGGCAATATGTGCCCTAAAATTTGTAGTACAATAGTAAGATATTTATTCTCTTAATTTACCATGTGAAAATGGGTTTAAAAAAATTAAAATATTACCAAAGGTATATTTACATAGAGAATAAGATTCATAAATTATTAAAGATTATGAGGAAATTTTTGAAATGGCATGTTATAAAAAAAAATTATTCATAACATACATTTAGATATCTCGTTTTTATATCAACAATATTATTATATATCCTTCTTGAATCACTTGGATTCGCCGATTAGTATGATTTAATTTTAAAAGATATCTTATTATTTATATAAATAATTATTTTTTTAATTGCATATCATTCCATGACCCTTCCACTTCGCTAATTCTTACGGGAAAAGAGCTTTGGGTTCCAAATACCATCATAATCCGAACTCAAGACTCCCTTCAAAACAAAGTAAATGCCCAAAACAATGGAAAATTTTCCAGCCATAAAAAATACATAACATGATACTCTTCTTCTTTCACAATATGGGAGTGCAAATTCCAAGTCAAGTACTAAAGGAAAAGTACGGGCTTCAGTATGACCCATTGTTAATTATAAAAGGTAAATATTATTAAAAAGAAAAATAAAAGGACAAAGAAGTGAAATTAATATATAAAGAGAAAAAAAATAGTAATATTGTCAACTCTCATGAATGACAATGAAAAAAAATCAATCTTAATGGGAAGGTTGCAATGAAATGATTTTGTTAAAAATATTTTTAAAATTTATATTGTTGTTGGGAGAAATTTGTGAGACGCAGCAAATATTATGGTATGGAAATTTATGCCAGTTTTCTAGGCCAATTTCAAGTTGTGTGACAATGATGAAGTTTCACAAAAACTCAACAATGCAAAACCAAGAAATAAATTTTGGCATTAAGATGTGGAATGGTATATATCAAAGTTTTTAAAAATAAAAAATATATGTAATAAATATTTCTAATGGTCACTAAACATATATGATAAAAATGAAGGTAGCATGTTAATATTAAACACATTAATTCAAAAATAGAATATGTAGTTTGTAATTTAAAGACATCCATAAAACATGACATTAAAATTCTATACAAAATTGAGAATCTGAAAAGAAAACTAGAGCATAAACTCAATTTTATTGTTGGTATTTATGTGTGTTAATTTTTCTTATTGGTATTTATGTGTGTTAATTTTTCTTAGTTATTCATTTCTCTTTGCTTTAGATAATTGCATTTCATCATTTATATCATATTTACCCCATAACATCATCATAACATTATTAGCAATTATATAGAAAAAACAATATCATCAACAATGTTGTTGAATACAAAGGAACAATAGAAGAAAAGTAAGCACACAAAGTGACACCAGAATTTGGTTAGGACCACGAAAAAACCCCACAAGGAGGAAACCATCAATTATTCTTCTTTCATTAGATTTCAAAAATTGCTCAGTTGACATACGAACTACAAATATCAACAGGCTATTGAGGGCCTATACATGTCTTGTTCACAACTTCGATTGTGAACAAGTTTCATAAGAAATACTCCATACTGATATTGGGGCTGCAACATATAAGCACCATCATTGCTTCTAGATTGAACGATAGAATACTTGAACTAAGATGCCAATAGAGCCATACATATACATCATATTCTAGTGATATCATAAATGTGATGTCAATGAATGTAATTTCAATGTTGTTATTCATACAACTAAACTGAGACCAACATATTTTGTATTGTTGAGACAAACCATGATATTTTTGAAATACCAACCATGATTTTGTATTGTAGCTAGCAGCCATACATAATCCTAATATGCAAATAATCATATGTCAATGTGAATCGATTTCGTATATAGTTGTTACATACATATCTCGATGAGATGGCATACCAATACACATAGAGTTGTGATATACATTTTTGGATCATACATATACATTGTGTAAGCATATACTATTTTTTGAGACCGTCTATAAATATGCAAATAACAAATATTTATGTCAAGGTTCTTGTCCAATAAAAATTACGAACTATACAATATATGTGGATCATTACAATCTCACTGATATATGAAACAAAATAGAGCCGCTGAGTATATAATAGAGCGATGCCACATAGTAAGATGCATCATGATCCATATGAAATTCTTTTGTGACTATACATTGATCCTCTGTGATGAATGAAGAATGAATCTTTGTGATATATGTTGATCCTCTGCGATGAATAAAGAACGAACATCTGCAATATGCATTGAACCTCTATGGTGAATAAAGAATGAAACTTTTGTGATATAAATATTGAACCTCTCTCAACTAGATCTTTACTCCATGATGGAGGAGCTTTGACACATATATATATATATATATATATATATATATATATATATATATATATATATATATAAGTGAATGGGTGCAACCTTTTTGAATTTGGCTGACAAATAATTTGGAGGGAAGTTCAAATTTAAATTCCACTCTTAATATAATTTTTTTCTTTGACCTTATTAATTTAATTCCTTTGAAAAATTGAATTCTTGGTTGGGGAAATTGGGCTTCCTTTAGGAAATTCTTTGTGACTACCAATTTCAACTATTCCTCTCAGTTAGGGAGGAATTCCAACTACGTCATAAGTCTTATGTCAGATGACATGCCTTAATATAAGAAGAAAGGAAGTTGCATCATCATCAAATCTCATATCGTTACATAGAAGAAGAAGAATTCGTAATTAATGGTAGGGGAGATTAATCCTCAAACGTCCCTACTAGTCTCGAAGACATATCCCATGGCCATATCAATAATATGTCATCATCTGAACAATCTCAATCTAAAGAATAATAAGAAGAATCATCATAGGGGAGTCCATATCAAGCCACATAATAATTATAGGGAAGCATTTGGCTTCCATCTTATATCCAATAATAAAACGGTCATCTGAAATAGAATCATCATCGTCATCAAGTCACATCTCGTCTCAAATCATCTCTGCTCATCTTAAATCTGAAAAAGAATGTGACATCCTAGGGGAGCCCATCTCAACCCACAAAAAAATCATGGAGCTTAATTCAATCGGGAACAACATCAGGGAGCCTTTCCCAATCTGGAACCACATCAAGGAGTCAATGCTACAACCCAGGAAACTCTGCCAGCAGGGAACCAATGCTAAAACTTGGGAAAATATGCTAACGAGGAGCCAATGCTACAACCTGGGAAACTCTATTGATCTTCCCAACATGACCCTTAAGAGTCAATGGTAAAACACCTACATCCAAAACCTTGGGAGGAGATACACACTTACCCTACAAGGTAAGGATCAAACATGTCCAAGTCATCTTCTCACCCCATTGAACAGATGGGGAGGAACAATCCAAATAAGAAAAACTTGTTGGTATGATGCATACTATGGTATACTTTTAAGGTGGAGATACACACTTATCGTGAGGTAATGATCATATTTGGATCAAGGACCTAAGTGATAGCTCAAATTTCAAATTGTTCGAAAGTGTGCCGAATTTGAGCAACCAGATATATCTCATCTTCCTGATTCTGGCATCATGAATGGTTTGAAAAACCGACACCGTATGAAGAATTTATCGTGTTTTTAAAAGTCCAGTAAATTGCAAATTTCGACAGTTGACCAAGTTTGACTGGGAATTTGTACAGTTAGCAAAAAGAATATTTCAGGGATTATTCTTCGAATATTACTGGAATATTAGTCAGAATATTCCCTAGAATATTCCTTACAGGCCAACCCAATCGTGACAAGTGGCGCAGTCTCATTTGATGATGGGTTGTACATTTTTTTGGGTTCGACCAATCATAGGCTGCCACGTGGCAAGCCCAGAGGCCACCACGTGGCCTGGGATTGGTTGTGTAAAATTTTTTGGGACTTCGCAGGAATCGACTGGGGAACCTCCTACTTGCCAGGCCCGCGCCTTTACCATCTCCACTACTCTTTGTTCCTTACCCCATAAGGACAAAACATGTATTTGAAGATTTAGAAGTGTGCATATGGGGGCCCAGAAGGGCGAACCCCTCCCCATGTGCCCAAGCGCTCGAGACTGAGTTCTAATCCAAAACCGACGAGATTTTGTTAATGATGTTTGATTAAAGTTTAAATGTGGTTTAACCACAATAAACCATCATTAGCCCGTAAAGCATGCTTATCATAATTAATTGCGCTTATCCACCAATAACCACCATTTAGCGCTAATTAAACCCGCATTTTATGTTGGCAGGAATCTTGGAGGCACACCAAATTTGGCGCTCAGGCCAAGTTTAGTTTGTCTAGCTGCAGTTGCCCCACATTTAGTGGTGGAAATTGGGGGACATTAGGTAGAAAAATTCAATGAGCTCTATTTTGAGCATTACTCAACCATTCTTGGAGTGTGAATAGTTAATTTCGACTATCTTGGACATTCCAAAGCTATTGGTGAGATTTTCAGAGCCATCAGAAGACTTATTGGTGAGGTTTTTCTTCATAGAAGTTCCAAGGGCCATTAGGGCCACCAGGGGCTGGTAGGAGAATGCGACCTATCCAGAGAAGCCAGTAACCATTCTCAACAAACCAGTAGTCTATTCTGACTATTTTGAACTTTCTGAATCCAATGGAAGGATTTTTAGAAGCTTTTTATAAATTCTAAGGGCCTATATGCTTCAAATAATTTTTCAATGAGCCTAGAGCCACACGGTGCCACCAGATGTTGGGGGCATAACTAGAGTAGCCAGAGGCATTTTTCAGAAAGTGAATAGTCTATTCTGACTATTTTTGGAATTATGAATCCATTAAAGGGATTTTCAGAGCCATTTGGAGACTTCTAGAGCCAAAGAAGCCACAGGGAAGTATCGGGCAACCTAGGGCCATCAGGGGTTGGAGGCCTAGATTGGGGAGCCAGAGCTCATTTTGAGCAAATGAACAGCCTATTTTGAATGACTGATATATGTTGGAGATAGTAGAAAATTTTTATGCAACAGAAAATGATTTCTTAAGGAGTTATTGCCACAAAGAAGCTTAGGGAATCTTAAGGGCACCAACAGAAGAGGTCAAGTCTAAGGGAGCCTAGGTCCATATTCAGAGAGATGGTAGCCATTCCAAGGGCACGATGGTATTCTAAACCTAATGGTACAATCAAAATAACCATTGGAGTTTAGTTAGTAACTTGTAAAATAAATTTTCCATCATAATCCAAAAGAGCCAAGTCAAATTGACAAGGGCTCAAGGAGACGACGTAGTCCACGACATACAGGTGGACTCCTTTATTAAATTTGTTGTTATGTGTTGATTCTTATTTGCTGCACTTTATGGTTGTTGTACATGCTTATTATTAGCAAAAACAAATGTTTAATTCCTCACACATAAATTCTTAAAACAATTTAAAATTCATACACCTAAATCAAGAATTCAATTCCGCACAGTCAAGTATAAGCTAGATCTTAATTTGTTTAACTGAGTTGGAGGTGCTTGCAAAGAATAACAAGTTATCCACCCATTTCAAATTAGGTGGTATCAAAGCACTATGTTTCTGGCTTGACAGAGCACTACGTTACTTGCTTGATAGAGCACCAGCTTGCTTGTTTGACTTGAAAGGTGTTTAACAGTGTAAAGAATTTAACTGTTTGCAAATTGATTGATGCTTACAAGTTTAAGTTTGCTAGAGGTGAAGGGAAATCTACTATTAGCTCATTCCAGCAGAGGACAAGAAGGAAGAAGGTTGAAAGCATTATCCTTACCCAAAGGACCTCAAGGAAACCCTTAAAGAACAAGAGGGATTGTTTGTAAAAGAGGTTGCTTGAAGAAGAGATACAAGCTCCAGAAAATAACTTGAATCTACAACCAATTTGTTAAGAAGCTTTGTGGTTTTTTGTTGAATTTATTTAATTCATTTACATAATGATGAAAAATTCATCAAGTGAGGTTTCTAAATCCTCTTTTACAATAATTTTTGGTGAAGATATGAAGCAATACTCCTACATCCTGAAGGATATGGTGAAAATTTTGTATGAAGATGGAAGGGAAAGTGCTAGACTTCATGAAAAATTGGTTTCTATGAAGCAAGAGAAAGAAGTAATTCTTCAAAGAATGCATGAGATGGAGATGAAACTCCATCATTCCCAAGAGGCCTTAACCAAGCACATGGTTGAAGCATAGGTAAATCACTCAGCTTTGTATTCAATTTCCTGTTCAGATAGATGTGTAGGTTCATTTGAAAATCACACTAGAGGTATAGGTGTTGACACCTAATCCTATGGATGGGTGTGCATATGTATTTTTGTATATTATTTATTATTAGGAAATAAGGAAGGCCAAGAGTCATTGGGAGCTGAATCCCAATAGCCTCACCTCCCATCTATATAAGCATGTACATTCTTCAGCTAATATACATTCTAGTTTTGAGGAGTTACCTCCTGGTTTGACATGGTATCAGAGCCAGCCCCACATTTGGCATTTCTGCCCTGTGGTGTAACTCCCTACCCTTTGCTCAGTCAATATTTTTAATAGTTTTTGCTGCTCATTAACTGCTAGGCTGTTATTCTGCATTTTTTTCCCCTATTTATCACTGACATTTGCAGCTCCAGCTCCTGCAGACTGCAGGCTCTGTCAATCTGCAAATTGCAGGCTCTGCCATTCCAGCAGTCCTGCAACTCTGTCTTCTGCAGATTCAAGTTCAAATTTTTTTATGTAACACCCTTTTGGGCCTCCTCATTCATCCCTACGCTCCATTCACTCACACCTCCCTCCTCCATTCTCCCTACGACCTCACTCATCTCCCTCACTCTGCATACATCTCCATCCCTCAACTCTGCTCGACCTACCCATCTCCTCCCTACGCACTTTCATCTACGCCTTCCCTATATTCAATATTTCATTACAGCGCTCCCTCCATATAACACAGTCACGCCCCTGCAAAAGAATTCCACTGTCAAACGCTGCGTTACATATTACAATACATCGCTGTGTTATTTGTCATATAAACGCTGTCCATTTCATATTACCGCGTTGTCCGTTGCATCATATATATACAGTGACATATTACCTCGACCTCTGTCCGTTGTCAACACAGGTATACATTCCACGCATGCGCTATCTCCATTTGTTTTGAACGCTATTTGTCATACGCCTTCATATAATACAGTTTGTCATATAGCGTTGTGGTATTACATTTGTATACCACGCCCCTCCATAATATATCACGCCCCTTACCACGCACTGTTTACGATATACCACGCTGTTTATCGAATACATATTCACTTTTTAATACAGCGTTCCAAACGCTACCTCCCATATAACAATTCCGCCCTCCCATAATTACGCTGCTGTGGTATATAAAACGCTGTGCTATTGTATGCATTGTATTGGTTATATCATGCGCTGTTCATTGTATTAATGCGCTGTTCCTTGTATTAATGGCTGTTCATTGTATATACAGCGGTCCTCTTTTGAATACCATTCCATTCTTTTTATATATCGCCCCCCCCCCCCATCACCATTTCATATAATTCCTTTTATAATTCCCATTCCTTTTATATATTTCACCTTCCCATTCATACCATTCCACCTTTTCACATACAAATTTTTCCCAAAACAAAAAAAAATACATTTTTTTTGTGCAGAATCAGTTTATAGCAAAGAGTCTTTGTTTAAAATTCAGTCTTCAGCAAAAGTTTTCTGAGCAGATTTAGTTTCCAGAAAGAGTTTTTAAACTCAGAAAATTTTTTCCAGCAAGAGTTTTTGCCCCTTTATTTGAAATATTTCAAGAGTTCAAATTTTTTATAGCAGAATTTGTTTCCTCTTCAGAAGATTTTTTCCAGCAGTCTAATGCATTCTCTCATCTCAATTGTTGGGATAGTTCTCTCTGGCAAAGAGAACTATCTTAAATGGTCACGGAAGATTAAACACGCACTCATTTTTAATGAGCTGTGGAAAGGAATCTGTGAAGGACAAGCAGAAAATCCACCAGAGAAGCCCACTTCAGACAAAGAGCTTGCCATTTGGGAAAACAAGAACTGCAAGGCTTATGCCTTGATTGCAGCCTCAGTGAGTGAAGAGGTGAGTCACCATATCTCATCATTCTCAAATGCCTATGAAGCCTTGAAGAAACTAAAAGAACTCTATGACTCACATTCAGAATTAGAAAATGTTCAATTGATGGTTAAGCTGTTCAGTCTTGAAATGAAGAATGATGATCCCCTTGCTTTAGCTTCAGAAGTAAGATCTATAATGCATGACATTGAAAACACTGGTGTAAAAATGGACATACCTCTCATAGCACATGTTAAGGCATTATATCCGACTTACTCACATTATCTTGAGTCTTTGCAAGCAAGTGGAAACCTTGAGCATATCACCTTTGATAAACTTGAGAAAAAGTTTGCAGAAAGAGAGAAAGCTTTTGGGAAGATGACAGTCCCTTCATCTTCCGAAGAGGCTGCATACTTGGCACATAGAGAAAAGAGTCATACTCCGGATTCATCCAGAGGAAGAGGTGGCAGAAGAGGAAGAGGAAGAAGGAACTTCACAGAAAGGGGGGGCAGACAAGCTGACAAATCCAATCTTCATTGCACACGGTGCAATAGAGATGGACATGATGCATCCAAATGCCGAACACCATGGAACAAAATTGAGCAGTACAAAAATCAAGACAAAGGTAAAACCAATGACAAAGACAAAGGTAAAGCACCTGAATCCGCTCACTATGTTCTAGCACATTGTAACAATGGAGTAACTGAAAAACTCTTTGATGTTTCATTTACTTCATGGAGAGATGATTGGTTGCTAGATTCAGGAGCAACATGTCACATGACATTTAGAAAAGATTTTTTTGAAGAATTCAATGACAAAGTTGATGGAGCAGTATATTTCACAGATAAATCCAAACTCAAGCCATCAGGGCTTGGCACAGTCAGGCTTAAACTGCCTGGTCTTCCAGATCATATCCTACATGAGGTTCTATACCTCCCTAAGTTGAGGAGAAACTTGTTGTCCCTGGTCCAAATCCGCCAGCAAGGACACTCCATTCACTTGTTTGATGGCAAGGCAGAGGTCAGAAAAGCATCAGATCACTCACTTGTCATGGAGGGAATAGAAGAAGGGAGACTCTTGAAGCTGAAAGGTTCATCTGCTCATGCTCAAAACTTTGCATTTAGTTCACATCATGATGAAGGTACATTTCCATCAAGTCTTTTATGGCATGCTAGATTTGGACACTTAAATTATGACAGCCTTCGTTTGTTGAAGAAAAATGGTGTTGATGGACTGCCTACAATTCCTAGAAAACCTAAGGAATGTGATGCATGTATTCTAGGAAAGCATAGCAAACGACCATTTCATGATTCACACTCAAGAGCACATAGGAAACTTGAACTTGTTCATTCAGATTTATGTGGCCCTATGCCTATTGCTTCTGCAAATGGAAACAAATACATGATGATATTTATTTATGACTACACCAGGATGTGTTGGATTTACTTACTGAAGAATAAGTCTGATTCTTTTCAAACTTTCAAGAATTTTCATGCATGGATTGAAAATGATGCACAAACACATATTGGCTCTCTACGTACTGATAATGGAAAAGAATACACCTCAAATGAATTTGAAAATTATCTTCGTCAACATGGAATCAAACATCAAACAACAATGCCATATAATCCACAACAGAATGGTGTAGCTGAAAGAATGAACAGAACCATCTTAAATATGGTCCGCTCCATGTTATTTTTCAAGAATGTAAAATTGATGTTTTGGGCTGATGCAGTTCTATGTGCTGTTTACATAAAGAATAGGTGTCCTTCAAGTTCAATTAGAAACAAAACCCCTTTTGAAATGTGGCATGGCCACATTCCTTCGGTAAAGCATTTCGGGGTCTTTGGGTCCACCTGTTATGCCTTGATACCCAAGGTTCAAAGGAACAAACTTGGTGCTAGAAGCAGAAAATGTATCTTCTTGGGGTACTCCAATACCTCGAAAGGATATCGTCTCTATGATGAAGCAAATAAGAAGTTTGTGATAGCAAGAGATGTCATATTTCTTGAATCATCCAAGAGTGACAAGGTTGTTGAGCGGCAACTTGATCGCCTGGACAGATTCACACATGCAAAGTCTTTCCAAGAGTTTGATAATGTGATTCCACACCTTGAAGGGGGGATTCCGATATTGAATCAAACTGTGGAATCATATCCTGAAGCACTCTCTCCCCCGCATGAAGAAACCACCATGGATGACACATTGGATGATGTGATTGACAGAATTGGGAGATTGAATCTTGAATCAATCCCAACTCAGTCAAGTGACCAGCCGGGGCCATCTCAGAAAGTTCCTCCCAAATGGCTGACAAAGACACTGGAGGATGTTCATCCTGATGAGGTTGGAAAAACAGGAACAAGAAGTTCCACTCAAGAAATCGAAGGTGATGTAGATAATTTTGATTCCCCTGTTGATATGGATATTGCTTATAACTGTGAATTGAGTTTGTCTACAGATCATGAACCAGCTTCCTTCAAAGAAGCCACTTCTCATGATGAATGGAAAGAAGCGATGCAGAAGGAGTATGATGCCTTGATAAAGAATGGCACTTGGAAGCTGGTTGATCCACCTTTGGGAACGAAACCAATTGGCTGTAAGTGGGTCTACAAGAACAAGTATAAAGCAGATGGCTCACTTGACAAGCACAAGGCCGGGCTTGTGGCAAAAGGATTCGCACAAAAAGAAGGAGTCGATTATGAAGAAACTTTTGCTCCCACAGCAAAATGGACCACCATCCGGACTCTCTTTGCCTTAGCAGCTCAGAATGGATGGAAATTCCATCAGATGGATGTAAAAACAACCTTCTTGAATGGAGATATAAAGGAGAAAGTTTATATGTCCCAGCCAGAAGGATTTGTGATAAAGGGTCAAGAACACAAAGTTTGCAAACTTGTAAAATCCTTGTATGGCCTCAAGCAAGCACCACGAGCCTGGTATGAGAAGTTGACCGAGCATCTTCTAAAACTTGATTTCAAACACTTTGATCTTGATGATGCAACTTTGTTTGTTAAGAAATTTGGAAAAACAGTTGTATATCTTGTGGTATATGTAGATGATCTTTTGATAACAGGAAACAATGAGAGCTATATTGCATCCATGAAGAAAGAGTTGAAGAAAGGTTTTTAAATGACTGATTTGGGTCATGTTCATTACTATTTGGGTATTGAAGTAATTCAACATCCTAAATTCATCTTTCTTTCTCAGAAGAAGTACATTGGAGATCTCTTGAAAAAATTTGGCATGGATGATTGTAAACCCTTAGGCACTCCAATGGAACAAAACTTAAAGCTCACATCTGTTGAAGGGAAGGAATTTGAGGATGCAACTAAGTATAGACAGCTTGTAGGAAGTCTTATCTATCTGACCACCACCAGACCTGACATCTCATTTGCTGTTGGAATCCTTTCAAGGTTCATGCAAAAACCTTGTGAAGGACATTGGTCTGCTGCAAAAAGAGTGCTAAGGTACTTGAAGGGGACTCAAGACTTTGGACTCAAATATACACGGGTAGGCGACTTCATCTTGACCGGATACTCTGATTCAGACTTTGATGGCGACAAAGAAACAGGGGTGTCTACTACAGGTTACACCATGAGTCTTGGATCAGGAGCTGTCTCATGGAGATCACGCAAACAGTCAGTTCCAGCAGATTCCACGACCGAGGCAGAATATGTGGCAGTAGCTGAAGCAACAAAAGAAATTGTGTGGCTCCGGAAGATCCTGGAAGATTTGCAGATGAAACAAATGTATTCCACTCCACTCATGATCGACAACACTTCTGCAATAAAGTTGGCCAAGAACCCAAAGTTCCATGATCGAACAAAACACATCAATACAAAGTACCATCTCATTCGACATCATGTTCAGGCCAAAACCATCCATCTACATCATTGTTCCACAAATGAGCAAACTGCTGACATCTTCACCAAAGCACTTGGAAGAGAAAAGTTTGAAAAGTTCAAATCGATGCTTGGACTCACCAACATCCCTTCGGATTAAAGGGGGGAATGTTGACACCTAATCCTATGGATGGGTGTGCATATGTATTTTTGTATATTATTTATTATTAGGAAATAAGGAAGGCCAAGAGTCATTGGGAGCTGAATCCCAATAGCCTCACCTCCCATCTATATAAGCATGTACATTCTTCAGCTAATATACATTCTAGTTTTGAGGAGTTACCTCCTGGTTTGACAATAGGGTCCAAGTTGATGTTAAAAATGGGCTATGAAGGCAAGGGTCTAGGTAAACATGCACAAGGCGTGATTGAGCCTATTATGGTTTAGGAAAGGCCTAAGAATTTTGTTCTAGGCTATGTTCAATATTATGCTGAAAACTCTATAGCCATGAAGGCATTTGAGACAACTTCAAGAAAAAATTTTGTTGCAGGTTCTAAACCACAAACATGTCAAGTTTGTTTTCAAGTTTATTGCCATTGTTTGAAGCCTATGTTGCAGCAAGATGTTTGTAAACATGCAGCTTATGGTGAGAAAGAGATTTATGACAGTTATCATGACATGAACATTGATGTTAGTCTTCAAAAGAAAGCTGGAACCTCTACAAGTTCATCTCCTCATGAAGGTAAAAAAGATGGCCATGCAAAGCAAAATTTGAGGTATAATTCTTCCCATAGTCAAGTTGATTATGTTTATGTTAAGCATGGAAAATCTACATGCATGAAAGGAAGAAAGATTTGATGTTCCTATTTTGGTTTGTGTAACCATGAAGTTTCAAGATGTTGGAAGAGATTCAAGGCATATAGGAAACAGTTGAAGCGAAGGCAACTTGAGAAAAAGATGCAAAAGACTTGCACACATTGCCAGAAAAAGGGACATGTCATTGCCCAATGTTGAACATTACATCCAACTAATCATCCCAAGAATTTGAAGCAAGAGGATAAAAAGACTAGCGCAAATGGAAGCAAAGATTCCATCATTGATGTGAGAACAGATGTTTCACAAGAAGAAGATTTTCAGCAGCAAAAATCACCATGGAAGTGGCTTGGTAAGAAGTGCTTTGACTTCTTAACTCAGTAAGACATACATTCATTTGTACATATGAAAATTTCAGTCATGTATGCATGTATTTCTGTTGGCAACTTACGTTTGTTTGAGCCACCTTTGATCGATGATCAAGGACATGATGTTCAACTACCTTCTATTGAAGATTTCTCACCAGAAATTTCTGGGTGAGCTCAAGGAAGACACAATTCTTGATAGGAGGACAAGAGTATCAAAGAGGGTAAGTGTTGACTACCTTCGAGTTGGGGCTCAAAGGCACTAAGCCAAGCAAGGAAAAGTGGATGGAGATTTGAAAGGTGAGGGAGCTATACTCTCATATACTGAACAGATAATCAATCTTTTGGGGTCCAAAAGATTCCCAATGGGGAGGAGTGATCAGATTTGGATCAAGGACCTAAGTGATAGCTCAAATTTCAAAGTGTTCAAAAGTTGTTGAACCTAATAGATCGGATAGATCTCATCTTCCTGATTCCAGCGCTACTAACGGTTCGAAAAATCAGCACCGTATGAAGAAGTTATCGCATTTTGAAAAGTCTAGTAAATTGCAAATTTCGACAGTTGAATAGGTTTTACTGGGCATTTGTACAATCAGCAAAAAGAATATTCTAGGTAATATTCCTGGAATATTCCTCAGAATATTCCCTAAAATATTCTTTCTGGGCCAACTCGATCATGACAAGTGGTGCAGTCCGATTTGATGATGGGTTGTACATTTTTTGGGTTTGGCTAATTAGAGGCCACCACGTGGCAGGCCCGGAGGCCGCCATGTGGCCCAGGATTGGTTGTGTAAAATTTTTTGGGACTCCACAGGAATCAACTGCGGAACCTCCTTCCCGCCAGGCTCATGCCTTATGATCTCCACTACTCTTTGTTCCTTACCCCATAAGGGCGGAACGTGTATTTGAAGATTCATAAGTGCGCAGATGGGGGCCCGAAAGGGCCAGACACGAGGGCCAGCCCCTCCCCATGTGCCCAAGTGCTCGAGATCGAGCGCTAATCTAAAACTGATGGAATTTTGTTAATGATGTTTAATTAAATTTTAAACGTGGTTTAACCACAATAAACCATCATTAGCCCGTAAAACATGCTTATCATAATTAATTGTGCTTATCCGTTGATAACCATTGTTTAGCACTAATTAAACCCACAGTTTATGTTGGCGGGAATCTTGGAGGTGTGCCAAAGTTGGCGCTCAAGCCAAATTTAGTTGGTCTAACTGCAGCTGCCCCACATTTAGTGGCGGAAATTGGGGGACATTGGGCAGAAAAATTCAATGAGCTCTATCTTGACCATTACTCAACCATTCTTGGAGTGTGAATAGTTAATTTAGACTATCTTGGACATTCCAGAGCCATTGGTGAGGTTTTCATAGCCATCAGAGGACTTCTAGGCAAGTTTTTCTTCAGAGAAGTTCCAAGGGCCACGAGGGGCCAACAGGAGAATGAGGCCTATCCAGAGCAGCCAGTAACCATTCTCAGCAAACCAGTAGTCTACTCTGACTATTTTGAACCTTATGAATCTAATGGAAGGGTTTGCAGAAGCTTTTGAAGACTTCTGAGGGATGACATGCTTCAGATAAGTTTTCAGTGAGCTGAGAGCCATAGGGTGCCACCAGGTGTTGGGGGCATAACCGGAGCAGCCAGAGGCCTTTCTCAGCAAGTGAATAATCTATTTTGACTATTTTGGAAATTTTTAATTTGAAGGGATTTTCAGAACCATTTGGATACTTCTAGATCCGAAGAGGCCACGAGGAAGTTTTGGGTAGCCTAGGGCTATCAGGGGTTAGAGGCCTAGATTGGTGAGCCATAGCTCATTTTAGGCAAATGAACAACCTATTTTGGATGACTGATATATGTTGGAGACAATAGAAAAGGTTTCAGTGACATAAAAGGATTTCTTAAGGAGTTAGTGCCACAGAGAATCTCATGGAAGCTTAAGGGCACCAACATAAGAGGTCAAGTCTAAGGGAGGCTAGGTCCATCTTCAGAGATATAGCAGCCATTCCAGGGGTATGATGGTATTCTAAACCCAATGGTACAATCCAAATAACCATTGGAGTTGATTTAGTAAATTGTAAAAGAAATTTTCCATCATAATCCCAAAGAGCCAAGTAAAATTAACAAGGGCTCAAGGAGATGTAGCCCACGACATACGGGTGAACTCCTTTATTAAATTTGTTGTTATGTGTTGATGCTTATTTTTTTCACTTTTTGGGGTATGTACATGCTTATTATGAGTAAAAAAAATGTTTAATTCCTCACACATAATGTCTTAAAACAATTTAAAAGTCATACACCTAAATCAAGAATTCAATTCTGTACAGTCAAGTATAAGCTAGATCTTAATTTGTTTAACTGAGTGGAGGTGCTTGAAAATAATAACAAATTATCCACCCATTTTAGATCAGGTAAGGATCAAACACACTCTACGATGATAATAGGGGAGATACACACTTACCATGAGGTAAGGATCATGCACACTTATTATCCATGAGATCCCTCAACCCCAGGAGCTCTCTGACTCAATTCCTCTCCCTGGGAGCTCACATGGGGGGGAAGATAATCACTCAGTTTTCTTGATCAACCCAAACCCTTACCTAGGAGGGTCACCTACATCAATTCAAGTTTATCTCTGAATATTAGAAACATATCAAAGTGCTCATATGAAATATCAGCTCAAACAATTCACTAAAGAGTTCAACCATACTGCATTATGTAATAATTTTGAGCAACAATCCTCTATTTTCTTTTTTATCCAGGATCTAAATCAGATATTATATTAGAGAAAATACACGTCATAAATAAAAGAATACCTCTCACGCGGGTGACATGAAAATTACAAGCCTAAGCTTGTCTCATACAACAACATTCTCTCAATAAATGAAGATGATTATTTCCCATATATATATATATATATATATATATAACCAGACTCTCACTAATTCAGAGTGCATACAAAGATCTTTCTGGTTGATACGAGATCCACCAAATCTAATAACAATAATCTAGCATACCCTGTTTTTGATAAATATACTTTCCTTTAATAAGGAAGTCCTCTACCACATTTATGCACAAGACATGGATCCTAAAATTGCTTGTGGTAAACTAGTCATGTCATTAATGAACTTGTTATCTCATAAAATTAATTATCAAATTCATACCTTCAACATCATATGATCATCAATTCAAGTCTAGTAGACCTGTTTCACTCTCCAATCATGAGTCTTTTATTCATTCACTAGAAATAAAAATAGGTGTTGGGTTCTCATCAAGGGTCTCTCCCTATGAATGGTAAGCCTCTTCAATCATCATTAATCATGACATCAACCTATCTCTTGTAATACTTTAGCAACTTGTAGCACTTGTTCCCCATTGGAAGGTGTAGCTAGTTGCTTTTTCAACTTGCATATTTGCTCCAACTTTCTTCTCTAGCACCAAATTTTCTCTTCCTACACTATTTAGCATACAAATGATCCTCAAGAAGAATCTTCTTATCATATATTCACCATGAATTTATAAGTACTCAAATATTTATGTAGGAAGGATAAGAAACAATAAAAACAATAAATCTAAACAAGAGTAGAGTGATAAAAGAATAACAAAAATCTAGAAAATACTTATCTTTAACGAGAGGTGATTAGTTCTTCCTTGAACCAGCCTTCAAGAAACATTATTTTCCATCATCCATATGTCAATGCTTCCTTCAATATTTTCAATATTCTTCATCAGCAATTAAGCCTAACTGAGTATCTTATCCATTTAGGGTTACATTGAATATTTAAGAGACTATCCATCAAAACCAACCAAATAATATCCAAAAGCTGATCCCAATGAACATATATTATCCATATTAGGGTTTCCAAGCTATTGGTCAACAGTCAAAGTCAACAATCAATTGTCAAAACTATTTTAGGTCACACCTGCATGGAGATAGTGACCATGGGTGTGGTTGTTTCTCTCTGGCCGCATGGGGCACCCTATCAAGAATGTGGCTACAACCAAGAATTTTGTGTTCCAACCGTGCAGCCATAAACAAAATTCTTCTTTTTTTCTATGCAAGCTCGAACTTCGCAATTTCAGACTTCCACAAACCAATTTGCAAACCATCTTGATACCAAAGTTATTTAATCATATCAAGGCCCTTCTTCCAATCATAATTCAAGGGTTTATTTCAAACCCTAACTTCATGTTATGCATCAAGGCTTTCTCTCAAACCCTAATTGCATGTTGTTTACTAAACCCTAGCTCTTCTTACTATAACAAGGCTACCTAGGGTTTCCTTCAAACCCTATCATTCTTTTAGGTTTCTGCCATCTTCACTTGATTCCATCAATGGTGTCTTCAAGGGGGTGATCTCAATGGCTTTTCTTCTAGCCCAAATCTAATACCAAGTTAATTTTTCTTAGGCCTTCATTGTTCTTTACTTTAGATAATTTCATTTCATCATTTATATCATATTCACCCCATATCATCATCATAACATCATTAAAAATTATATAGAAAGAAAAATATCATCAAAAATGTTACGAAACACAAAGGAACAACAGAATAAAAGTAAGTACACAAAGAGACACCGAAATTTGGTCAAAGACTAGGAAAAAACCCCACCTTGGGGAAAACTGTCATTTTTTCTTCTTCTATTAAATTTTATTAATTATTTAGCTGAGATACAAAATACATTTATCAACATGTTTCCCAAAGCCTATAAATTTCTGGTTCACAACTTCAATTGTGAACAATTTTCATCGAGAATACTCCATATTGATATTAGGGTTGTAACATATAAACACCACAACAACATTTGGAATGAGTGATACAATAATTGAGTTGAGGCGCTAATATAGCCATACATATACCTGAGAATATAATGATACCATAAATGTGATGTCAACGAATGTAATTTTAATGTTGTTATTAGTCCCTACCTTTGGCTGAGGGACTATAGCGATTGATAATCATTGACCTAGTATTAATTTATTTTGACTGATCGGTGTATTTCTTTGGTGAAGGTTTTAATCAAAATATTTTGGATAACATTTTTTTTATGTAAAGTTTCCATTTGCATGTCTTATTGCCATGTGTTATTGTCAATCTTGTATAATTTTCATGATAAATTAACTAGCAATTGCACTTGTGGTGCAAAGGAACGCCGAAAGGAGACGAATGGTGTATTTTGGGTCCCACTGTCACACCCTTTTGACAAACGCACCCATGGTTTTGAAAACAAAAATCTGCTTACGGAAGTACTTATAGCAGTTTCTTGAGAGAAGATTAAGTGGTGCCGTAATGCATGAGCAGCGTAGATTTTGCAAAAAATGGTTTAAACAAAACTATTTTGCGGGGGCACTATCACATGCACATGACAGTTTGAAACGTAAGCGTATAAGCAAGTGGAATACATTGATTGGAATTGTTAATGGTACTGAGCAAACACTAAATAGTAGATACTGAAGCCTGAAACAGCGAATTAAAATTGCATAAGATTAGTAAAGAGTGACTTGCTAGTGCATACTTGTAATATTCGAAGATCATATATGAAATGATATATGCACATCACAATTTGAAATGTGTGCGTATACAGAAAAAGAAAAACATTGATTGAAGTTGTAAATAGTACTAAGTAAATACTAAACAGTAGAGAGAGTAAGATTGAAATGGCTAGTTTGACTCAAACAATTAGAAAGTAATTTATTTTATTTTAGAAAGAGTGAAGCAAATGTACTAAATGTCTTTGTGAAGATCACATTAGAATAGATTAGGTTGAAGTGTGTTTATTTATTTATTTATTAATCTTTATTTTATTTTATTTCTATTTATTTTATTCTTATTTTTGTAATGAAGAAATTTTTTTTAATCTAATTTTTTTTTTAAAAATTTTAATTTTATCTTTATTTTATTTTATTTCTATTTTTTATTCATATTTTATTTATTTATTTAATTATTATTATTATTATTAGTATTATTATTTTTTTTTTCTATCATAGCATGTAACTATAAAAAATGAAATAAATATATAAATTGAAACTTTAAATATTATTTAATTACTTTTAACATTTAATTTATTTTATAATAATAAAAACGAATGAATATCCTTTGAATAGTGCACCCAGGCTATCTCCCTCTTTTATAAAGCGCTCGAATATTAATAGATATGACAACAATTCCAAACCATCCATAGATATGACAATAATTCCAAATATTAAGAAAATGTTGACATCGTAACCATTATCCCTGTCCAAGAACAATGACCCAACATCATTGAGCACAATCGAAGGTACTGGAATATGCTATTTATATATACACACGCATAGTACTATTGAAACCATCTAGCAATATGAAGACAAGTCCAAAAATATTAGGAAAACGCCTCCCATAATAACTGTCCAAAATTTTGATTAACTTGCTTCGCTCCTCTCTAAAGCTGCAAGACAAAAAAGCAAAGCAAATATAAGACCATTGATGAATAAAATTTTAACAATTGATGGATAAATTTAAGTGCAATTCCTGTAAAAAACCAAATTTACACAAATAAGCGAACAACTGGATATGACAAAAACAACAGTACAAGTCCTGTCAATATTAAAAGCATAAGACTTACTGTTGAATGGATACCTCACTCCTAAATCCTTGTTGTTCTTGAAAACTCTGATAGGGACATCAGATATGTGCGTTGATCTCTGCCTCCCTTTCCTCCACTGAAAACATTAGTTTGGAGAATGTAAGGCTGTCCAGACCTATTTCCCAAGAAGTCAAAGTCTATTTCATCATGTTAAGAGTTCTGAGAGGACAGCTGTTCCAACAAAGGCAATACACTATTGTTTTGATGCTGGCCTCTTTAGCCCCTATTTTCCCTCCTGGTAGCCTTGCAGGACAAGTGGTTGTTTTCGTCATTATTGGCTTTGTTTTTTTTATCGACTTTCTTGTATGACACTATGCTTACTATGCTTGCAATTTGTTTGAATTTTTGGAGACAATCTGGGGGCATTGAAGCTTAACAGGTACATGTAACGGTCTTTTAATTAATGAAAGATATGTTGTTTTCTTAGCTTGAAAAAAGTGCACACTTCAATTTGCATAAGCTAATCCACATTGTCCATTGTCTCATAGAAGCTCTGAAATATAAATGCATTTCATCTAGTTTAATTCAATGTTATTTATAAAACTTGAAATTGTACATTTGGGTCAACCTTAAACAGCGATTCCGCAAGAATTAGATCAATTGATTATGTTGATTTCAAAACCCCATGAGACCCTGATGCACATAACTCAGCTGGGTATGCGAAATTCACCTTTGTGGGGCGCATTGCAGAGTCCAAAGATGAGAGGCATCGATCAAAGGAACCCAGAACGTTAAGAATGGCGTCTGTTACAGCCTGACTCTTCTGCAAGCATTCCCTCAATTTTTTAGCGCTCTCCATCTCAACCTGCATTGTGATCAGAGCAAAACTGAATTATGCTTCTAGATGAATGGTTGAATGCTCGCATTCCAAAGCTTTTCTGTATTATGTCGTCCTGAATTATGGCGCGGTATGCCGAGTTGGATATAGAAACTGCCTGAGGCTCGCCATCTTCTTTATAGCGGTCTTGATGTTATGGGCGATCAAAGTTGGAAAGATGCACGTATTGAAGGTGGAAAAGAGACAACGAGGTTGTTCTCGATGCATGGTGGTCTGGACATGTAGAGTAAAGCGCAAGACATTGGGTTTTTGGAGACGATGCCGTTGAAGTAGCCCTGGTTGCAAGGAAATTATCTCGAATAACCCTGTTTTTGCCGGACGTTCCAGCAGATAGACTGCTTCTCTGTCTTCCAGGCCTCCACTTTACTTCCATCTGACGAAAAAAAATTCGAAGATGACAAAATTGGGCTGCTTTTCTTCTCACAAGCAAAAGCATTCTCATTCAAAGTAGGCCTCTCAAAATATTTATGGTTGACCGTCTCGGTGCTGCAAGTGGGCACCTTATCAGCAGACTTAAGCCTTCGGGCCATACCCTGGCAGTTGGTAACCCCTTCCATTGCATTCAAACCAGGGGCGTCAGGTTCGCATTCGAATTCGAGTTCGAGTCCACAGACTGTATAAAAAAGCCATTCTGCATCGAAGGCACAGCCCTGGCCACCACATCCTCTGGGTTACCTAAACAGGGGTGCCTACCTGGCAGAGGTCGAATGCAGCGCAGACATGGAACAAGGGAAACCGACTGAAGCCGGTTTGTATAGAATAACAGTGCTAGTTGTAGCTCGTCTGTGAAAATAAGATGGTTTTCTTCATCGAATAGGGAAATGTAAGTAGAATGAACCGAGTCGGAAACCTTGATGTAAAAAACTTTGTTCCGCCAAAGCTCGCTCCCAGACAATGCCGGAACAATGTCGATCACTTGCAGAAGCAAGAAAATTGTGTTCTCCAACGAATTTCATATCGGGCAGGAATTCCAACTTTCCTGTTCCAGCGTGAGGTGGATGCACATGAGTGTGGTGAATGCCACAACAACGTGAAGAGTGAGAGTGGGAAACTTTGTGAATGTCTTTTGCCGCTGCCTCTGCCCGGTTCCTCCACCCGTTATATGTGGCTGAACCTGAACGCCTGGAATCTGAAGGAGAAAGGCAGAAGCATTTGAAGGAAATTCGTTTGCATCACAGGGAGAACGACGCCACATCCTCATGGAAGACGGTGGAGAAATGGAGGACGCCACCGGCGGAAACTTCGTGAATGCAGTGAATCACCAACCCCAACCCGAGGGCAATGAATGAGAAACTACAGTGGGCGTTGGATGGATGCACAAAATATCTAAACATTGATGGATATCGGATACAACAGGACTTCTGATATTCACATGGGCTGAGCGATGTTAGATCAAATCAATCAGGCCAAGTCTATTTGCCTCCCCTGGACGATCAACGATGACTTTGAGTGCAGGGATTTATAATTGCAGTGCAAAACTTGGAAAAATGCGGCAAACACCATTCATATTCTCGTATCCTTCGTTGAAGTGAAAATGATGCACAACCGCACCAACAAACTCAAGATAAATTAAGAAATTGACCCTCTTTATGTTTCACTTGTAGAAGAATTTTCATTACTGTGATGCGATAAACACACTATGTTTTTATTTGATGGGCTCGAGTTCCAGGCTGTTGAAGTCAATTCCGAGGAAATATCGGATAAGGATTGAATAAATGTGGAATAACAGGAGGAAGAAAGACTTGGGAAAGTATTCCAGACCAATTTCAACCACTTACAGGTCGCTTGAATGTTGTGCTAAGTCATTCGGGTAGCTTTGACATTGCAACTGCAGAGAATGTTGTTGAGTGTGGGAGTTTGGGTTCAGTTCTTGAGATGCTTGCAACACCTCCATACTCTATGTCAATAGAGACAGTGTTCCTAATTGGAGGTGATAAAAACTTATCTTTCAAGTTTGGTTGGATCTTTTTCCAATATCATATTTGGTCTAATTTTGGATTATACTAATTCTCTTTTTTGTCTTTCTCCAGAGAATCACTCTCGACACCTAACTGTGATGAAATTCACATCACTGAGATAGATAATGCATTTGAATGTGATACATTCATCACACCCATAGATGCATCTGTGTTTCGGCCTTGGTATTTGTCATTGTCAAATCGTTCAGGCATCCAATACCACTGTGTTATGCTTTTTAGTTCTAACATAAGAAGCTGCATATTACCATTCTCTATTTGGTGAGATGCATCATTTCTGTTACTATAAATTGAAAATGTGGTTTTAAGTTTTGAACATGTCTTAAAGTAAAATTATTATGTTTTACACATGATACTATAAGTCCTAGAGGACCGGTGTAACATGATTTCTCATGATATCCACACAGCTCCTAAAATGTTTCATTATAAAATTTTAACACTATGGAAAAGTTCAAACATTTTGCTTTAAAACGTCTTCACCTAACGTGTGGAAGGAACCACTTTGAGAAAACCCTTCAGTCCAAACAGCTTAGGTGACTCTCTGCGTGGTGCTTTAAAAGCAAGTACATAAAGGATCATCTCCAATCAAATTTATTTTCCGTCAGACAAAGAGGCAGCACTTTTATTGTAATCTATTTCTTTTTTATTCATCAATATAGAATTTAAGATTAAGAAAAAAATTGAGAAAATATTTTAAGCATATGTTATGTTTATAGAGAGTTATGTTGACATTCCTCATCAATTTGAAGGGAACCCCTGCTTGGACGTCGATGACGAAGAAGAGAATCCTAGATTGAATGTCGAGATCAAGTGGAAGCGTGTCAAGGGCAAGCTTAGCTCCCCCTTCAAGCGACAACGTGTGGAGAGGAACTTTACGGCTGAGCAGAGCATTGGGGAAGATGGCGTTTGGGAGTGGATATAAACTGAAAATTCCAGCTATGTCTCTATGTTTAGAGTACCGCAGCGGAAATGCCCAGAAAGCCAGAACTCTACATAAAAGCTCCATGCCAAATACGGAGGAAATTATTATAACATCACGCTATGGTCGGAATGATTTGGTGGGAACAGCAGACTCAAAGCAACAATGCAAACATTATCCTGCACACAGAGCAGACTCGTGGGTGGATTTTTTTCTTTACTTTTTTTTATAAATAGCTTCAAGTTCGTGAGCGCATGCGATCCTGGAGAGGAAACAGTATCCTTTGCCGTCCAACTGGTTTGAAAAACCCAGTTCAGTGAGTCGACAAGTGATTTTCGTGACGCAGACTTCCATGAGAACTTGATCTTTAACCTCTGGTACCGGGTCCCCATCGTCCAACTGCAAAACGTCATTGGCAGCCCTGTATTCCTTATAAATCAATCAGGCCAAGTCTCAGTGTACGAGCGTTTCATTAACTGGTGCGGATCTGCACTGTCGCGTAACGTGGTGGACAGATGACAACTACGACCAATAATCTATTTACCTTTGTCAAGATATTACTCGTTACAAGGGCGATGAGAAAGCCCTCCCATTAGCTGAAAGAACAATCACATTCCGCTAAAGCCGGTAAAGGTGTTTGCCATTAACCACACTTGGCATTAAAAATCTCTTAAATAGAAGAGGAGACCTTAGTAAATGACAATGTTCATATGCAAAATAGAAATAACTTAATAATAGATCAAAAAATTAAGCTGCTATGATAGAACCGTGATTCTTTGTGCATCAATATAGTGAGACTCTGAATAAAACTTGTAGCTGACGAAATGTAAGGAAAAGAAAGGCGAAAAAACAAAAATATGGTTGCAACAAATACAGGTCTAAATGCATTCACGACAAAAGATTGAGAGGCCCATTCATGATCATTAATGTCGAATGGAGAAAAGCCATAACTTCCTCGTGTAACTAAAAGGAAATAATTCGACAAGTTGGAACTAATAGAGACTCTGATTTCCCATTTTCAATGCACCGTATTAATACCAGTTGTTAGAGCATGTAGTATTTTAAGAGGCAGTTTTGTGACGATACAAATAGTGAAATAGTGAAGAGATAAAAACTCGTCAGGATGCCACTACCACCCCTCAATTACATTGGTGGACTCGACGTCTTGCTGGATTGACCAAGACCTTTCAGGAACTTCTTAATAAGAGATTATCCAAACAAAGTTATACCAAAGATCCTGATTGTCAGTAAAAATAAAAAACAAGACAAAGAACATAAAAAAAGCCCTCCTTTTCGAGCCCAATGCATCTTATTTAAAGTCCTTAAAACCCTGCAAATACAATGGCAGATTGCCCTGTCAGCTGACAGTGCATTAACTGGCCCGAGTCAGACTGTGCCTTAGTTCCTCTTTAGGGAATTTATGACAGGTCCCATTTCGGTTTAGTTCAGTTGAGCATTGATGGAGAGTCACAACATGATAACCGGAAACAATCTTCCTTAACATCCGCTTCAGACAGCTTGAGATTATATCAGCTGTAACATAGTAGAGTAGGTTTAACTGCTGTGCTGGCCTGTTGCCAGCATACCACAGAGGAAATTTTTACTACTCACAACATGATAACCGGAAACAGTCTTCCTTAACATCCGCTTCACACAGCTTGAGATTATGTCAGCTGTAAAATAGTAGAGTAGGTTTAACTGTTGTGCTGGCCTGTTGCCAGCATCCCACAAAGGAAATTTTTACTTTAGTATGCATTAACTAGCATTGCCAATCATCGTAGCATAATTCCGCTGAATCAGGTCTTTCCGACCAAGTCATCCGGACAAAAAATCGGTTAGGAATTCGATCCTGCCAAATTTCCCTTAAATTTGGTTTCTATTCATACGGAAACGCAAACTTGTAAGAAATAAAACACATCATTCCCACTAGAAGTCAGAAAATACAAACTGTTATTTGCAAATACAAAATGTAATAGATTACGTTAGGGACTATACATCATTTGAGAGAACACGCATGAGATTTACACAAATTTTGAATAATTTGTAGGATTTTCCGTATTAGTGTGATGTATACTTTCGTATTTTTATTTCAAATGGGATGTTCCTAATCTGAATTTGAAGTCGTATAAATTAATTATGTGGAGTGTTTTGTGGAAGGAGATAAAAGCATTAAGAGCTGAAATATAAACATGAAAAGCTGCTAAACCAGAAGAAACATTGGCAGCATTGAGTGCAAAGCAGTAAAATATGATGGCACATATCTCAGTTTTTGTAGGGCACTGTGAGCCCACGATTTGGTTGGAGTGCAGCCATCAAGTCACAAGGTTTAGCTGCCCACTGTTAGTATGCTTGGATTGTCCACCTTTGGGTCAGGCCCTGGATATGGACGTTTTCTTCCAAACTCCCTATTTGCGACTGCCTGCGAATCTGCTAAGGAAGTGTATACCATGGAAGATCGCTCTTGTGATGGCCCATGAAAGATTTCTTGCAGTTTACACTGCAAGCCCTGACCATTCGAAATTCTGTGGACAATGAATCACTGCAAGAGAAAATACGCCTTGCAGATCATAACTGTCAACAACATTTTGTCTTGCAAATCAAGAATCCCAGGGAAAAATCAAGTAGATTTCATGATAAGGAGAATCTCCCATTGTTCAAATTTGTCCATTCCCTTTGGATTTGCTGCTTGCAGACCTGATTTATTCTGTGTCCACTGATAAAATCATGAATGCTTTATGCGGATCTATGGGTTCTTTGATGTCACTCACCCTGGCTTAGGTTGCTTTTCAGTCCCCGACTTGCAAAGAGCGAAGGGCTTTTCAGTCCCCGACTTGCAAAGAGCAGGCGGAAGTGAAAGAGCCATCGATGCTCTTCTACTGAAACAGAACGCTGAACCAAAATCCACAGGTCCAAGCTGCTCGGATTAGATCGAAACTTCCTTGGACAAAGCAGAGAATCTCCAATTAATTGACGGCTTGGGCATCGTGAAACAACCATTCAACTTCGTCCTCAGCTTCTCCCGCAGAAAATTAGTGTGGGCTCTTACCTTCATGCTGCTTCTTCCACTCTCTTTTCTAACTCTGGGTCTCTACTTCATCTCCGCCCGTCTGGTCATCAAAACCAATGAGAGGGAAATGTATTATACTATGGAGGCCAATGCTCTTTCCCGCCAGAAAACTCTGCGTGAATTGACCTCCGAATGGAGCGAATTTCTGGTGTTCGTAACGTTATACGGAGCTTTCGTTTTCGTCTTGCGGATGCTATCGACGGCGGCTGTGGCGTGCACGGTGGCCTCCAACTACAGTAGGGCCAACATCAATAAATTGGAACTCTTGGACAGCTGACAATTGTCAAGATATTACTCGTTAGAAGAACGATGAGAACGCCCTGCCATTGGCTGCAAGAACAGTCTCATTCAGCGAAACCCAACAAAGGGAACGCCTTTCGGCGTAATAAAAGTTTTGAATTCTAGTTTCATGTAATTTAATGCTCTTAGGAATTAGCATTGATTTCAACATTTAGTGTTGAAATCCTTTCTATTAAAACATAGCCAAACTTTTCTATCGTATAGTGATCAGAAATCAGAAAAGGTGTCGTGTAACTCATTGTCTGCATGGTTACTAGCATGTTAGCCATATGGCAGACATCTCACAGCTGCTAAAAAACACGAAAACAACTCCCGTTGCTGAGAATAATGCATGGAACCAGGATCTACTGCATTAAATCTATGCTGATCAGCGGATTAAAGCAATCGGGGATCCATACTAACTGTGTTTCTGCCAATTTAGGTTGCTTGAATTGATCTAGATGGTAGAAAGCCACATGTGGGAACTAAGCTGGATTCCTATCAATGTTTCCTGTGGCCATGCTCTAGTGTTGAAATGATGGTTCTCCTTGTTCTATTTTTCTCTGGCAACAGGAAGACCATCTAACTAAAGGAATGACCCGTGTTGGAAATATAAGAGAAAGGCAAAGTTTGGATTCGTGAGACTACGAGAATTATCATGAAGTCCGCCCAAAATTTATCTGAAGCAGATAAACGAAATCAGACGAAACCCAATAGGTTGAAATTTCTGAGGCAGCAGAGAATCATTTGTGAAAAAAATCCTTGGTGGCACTGTGGCCTTCCTCAGGCTCAGGTCAGACCCCATCTGCGGCCTATTCTGGAGCAAATTCCTTATGCCTGCGACCAACTCTGATGCCCTAGCTCAGACCAACGGTCGATTATGAGGAAACTTCTTCCTATTTGCGGCAGTCCTGAGGCAAGCTCGCCCCCTGCGTCCTGACCTGAGGCTAATACACTTCCATCTACGTTCAGTACTAAGGAAACTCAGCAACTCTAAGGTAGGTGGGCCACATCTGAAGTAGAGCTCAGTCTGGACCTATTCCTGAGGTGTTTCATTTCCTGAATATTTCTTTGTAAGGTAATTTAGCATCTTGAAGTAAGAAGCAACTACGGCGCTCAACAAGGAAGCAACCAGATTCATCATATTTATTTTTGTTGTCTAAGAAACCAGTAAGGATAGTTCATATTGCTGCTAGAGTAGATTATAGTGGATATTACTTAGTTAAATATTGATTTCATATTCGAGTTGTTTTTTAAATCTCCCTTGGTTGAATATAGTATTTGGTGTACATTATATTTCCAATTAATGAATGATCAGATCCTATTTGTTGCAGGTTGAGGAATTATATTGTTTCTTTTTAAGTGATTGTATTTTTACTGTTGAATGGAATAATTATCTCGTTGTTAAAGGGGTGAATGTATTATGTTGGAAACCCTAGCCCTAAGAATTGCTAGGGAAAAATTACCCTCGATTACTACAGTCGATTAGCTGTCAGACCACTCCCAAACCTATCTATATGGGAAAAGTGCCTTAGAATGTTTCTAGTGGAACACACACATATGCTTTCATTCTCATCTAAAAACCGGTTGAATTGGTAGAGAAAGTGAAACATGCGTCAAACAAAAAAGTTTCTGAAAACCAGGGCACAGGCATTTGGCTGAATAAGACCAACCTGGTCATGCCGTGTTTGAGGGAAAATTGTCAATTTGTAGTGGTTGAAGCCTTCTTAAATGACTGGGTATCAAAAAAATTTCTAAGAGGGGTGTTTCATTTGGGAATCATTTTCTTCCTTTGCAGTTTGCACAAGCCTACACATGTGTGGTTGGGACCATTTTGTCAACCACTCTGTTACTAGTGCTTATAGCTTTTTGATCGTCCCTATGAGCACATTATATCTCTTCGTCCTAGTGACCAAAGAAATCTTGTGCACTTTGTTCTCATGCAGAAGCATATGCACTCCTTGCAAACTGTTGTTTACGCTTTCCCCTCAATTGACTCCCCATCCAAAGTCTGATCCGTGTTGGTGAGAGCATCCCAAACTTGCATGGAAAAGGAGAAGGGATGTTAGGGGAATACCCAGAAACTGGTTGCTAGATCCCCAATTACCGTTTTGACCACTAATTATGGCTTTCGAACTATCATTGTATCTCGATTTCTGTTCTGACAAGAACAATCCTAACAACTTTATGCTTCCAAATTTATGCTATCATTCTGAATTTGTAAAAGCTTCTAGAAATAAAGAACAAACTACAATAATATCCAAATTTTAAGTATTTCATATCCAAACGGTTCTTGTTTAAAGTCATTTCTACATCTATGTGAGAAATATGTTGATCCATTGCATGTAAACACAAGTATTACCATCCTTCCCATGTCTACAGAGTTTAATTGGAACCCAACAACACTTGGCTTGGTGCAACCCTCATTTTTTTTGGGTTACCTACTTACTCACGTGAGTTATATGTTAGGTTGTCATTTGTATTTTATTTGTGTTCTCAATAGAAATGCTAACAGACAGTGTTTAAGTCTGTTAACTAGTTGATCAGCATGCAACTCGGTTGAATTGTCAGGTAAATTCCATTTGGGCTTTAACCAATAAAAAATAAGACACCTTAATTGTTTCAGTCCCTACAAATGTAACAGATTGTTAAACTGTATATTAAATAACATAGAGACTCCGGAAAAGAAGGTTGGACAATCTAGAGTATTTTAGTTTAACTATATTCTTGTCCAATGTGTTCTTCCTTGACAGAGATATGATTGTAAATCTTGTTCTAGCTGACAAATAGAAATTTTGCTTATTTCTGTTAATTTGCAGCATTTTTGTGTTTTCCTGAGTTTGTCCAGACTCTTTTATAGGCTGTCCAAATGACAAGAATCTGCACTCATATAATTCACGATGTCTTGTATGGTTCTTTCCCTTCTCGAAAGGGACTTCCGCCACCGTTGTGGCTCTTGTTCATACAATTGAATTGAGGCCAACATATTATGTAGTGCATAGACAAACCACAATATTGTTGAAAGACCAACCATGATGTTGTACTGTAGCTAGCAGTCATACGTAATCCTAAGATGTGTTGAGAATCTCGAGGGATTATATTGATAATTACTTGTGAGCTTGTTTTCTTATGAATTCTTCTTAATTAATCTTTCATCAAGTCAATTACCAAAATGTACAGAACACAAATGTTTTACGCAGAAGTAATACTTTTATTATAGGAAGGTGAATCACAGATTTACCTTCCTTTCATTACATCTCAGAATTCATCACAACCCTTGCGATATCTATATATCTATACTTCAACCTTGTACGTATTCTCACTGTAATCTTCTCAAACTAGCCTTCAGTCACTTCCGGAGTCATATAACTTCAGTCTATACCTTCAGTTACTTTATGCAATTTATACCCTTCAGAATATTCTGCAATCTGTATTCTTCAATACGCACTAAACCCTGTCCTTTTGATCCGCACTTAATCTCAGAGAAACCTCAGACAAATCCGCAAAATTTTGTGTCTTTTACCACAACATATATAAGGGTATAAATAGTTGTTCCTGTCAAATACTAAGCCGACTTCAACACAGTTTTGTAGGCCGACTTTCACACAGATTTGTAGGCCGACTTGTAGCAATTAGACTTATCTTCAACGTTGAATATGGGCAGTCTTGAAGGCCATTCTTCCGCATTGTCTTAGAGGATATTCTTCCATTTTCATGCCTCTTAATTACATTTTCCTTTTCATAATTACATAGTCAATCATGAAGACCGACCTAGTTACATTTTTCAACACTCCCTCTTAACTAGGGAGGTATTCATACAGGTACAAGGTTACTTTCAAACTAAAGAATTTCATAAGAAAAATCAGATTGGTAATCACATCTGTATAGCATCATTTTAACCAGCATTGTACTAGTGCAAGGCCTTGACTAACAACCCCATCTCTTCAACGAGACAATGGGCTTCAATGCTGGCGAGACACATGACTTATAGACACCTTCGTCATTGTCTCTCCAAGGTACATACTCCACCCAAGTGTTTCCAAAGTATGACCTTCCTGGACTATTCTTCTCTTGGGTAGCTAGCCCTCAAAGAATACCATTCCCTGACTACTCTTATCTTTAATGCTCGATCACATTCTCAAAGAGTATCGAATGCCAGAAGATTACCCAATCCTCCATTTTGTCTTCCCAAGACCAAAATGATGTGTCTATCTCTCCCTCCTAGGGAGGACCTATTCCACAAGGGAATGTACTCATTCTTATACAAAGAATGTACCTAAGCTCATCCTTATGAATTACCAAGTTTCTTCCAAATAAGAAACTTACCATCAGGCTTCTTAACCAGGGACCTCCAGCAGCAATGGTGAGACACCCAGCTACTCATGAAGAATTTCTGTCTTTAATGTCATGGATTTCGATATTGAGGAATCTCCATCTTTTAGCTTCATAGGGCACAAATCATCCATCACTTCCATCCTGAGTCTTGTCAGCTATCAGAATGATTCACCAGACTTCCTTATTTGGTCCACTATTGTGCCATGCTGCTTTCCTTCGAATCATCTCCCAGGATCATACATACTTTCTTATGATTAGCAGCCCTACACAAATTCATCCAGATAAACATTTACATATGAACCCTTTTAAAACAAAAGTTACCTCAGTGATGATATTTCGCCATGACATCTTCCTGTAAGCATTGGCATCCTTCATACAAATTGACACATCTCCTATTGATATGTTTTTCCAAGGGTCTTCTTCTCTACCAGACTTCCGTTAGAGTCTACCTATCTCTCCAGGAGATATCCTAGTCACATCTTCTTGGCCTCCAGAAGATAATTGCCTCTTGACATGGTTGCATTTCATGATCTCTTCCTCTCTGCACATTCTTGATTCCCAGGAATGTAACTTTACTGGTTTCTCGTTCATATAAAACCACCTCATTTCCATGAGGGCATATTATGTTGATTTCATTTTTCCATGCATTGAGAGATACTCCTCCATAGTTCATACTTCTAAGTCCAGAAGTCCAGTACCTGCAACCACATGACATGACTTCAAAACATCCAATGTCAGCATATAAATATATACATACCTCATACCTTTTTCCTTTGAGTCATTCTGTAGAAATTTCTCAAGAATGAAGAGCTTCATTCCCTTTGCCTACTTCAGTAATATGTCATCACATCCCAAAAATATGTTTCCATGATGACCCTTTCTCTTGATGACTACTTTACATTAGTAATGTTTGTCAGAGAGGTTTTCCCAGAGCTGATTCACCAGGAGCTCTTGCCATGCTTAGATCAGGATGCTACATTGCTTCCTATTTTCTTGTAATGTTCATAAGTCCCTCACTTAAACTTTCCTTTTTCTTCTGTGAATGTTTGAGTATTTTATCCTCCAACATTTTTGCCCTTGATTGTCTTTTTCCATCTTGCATGGAAACCACAAGTTGAGTGAGGTAATCTTTTTGTCTATTTGTTATGTTGTTCATATTTTCTAGATCTCACAGTTGAGATCTTATGAGGATATCCCTTCATTCTTTTGATAATTCGATTTAGTGTAAATTTGGTCTAAGTGACATAACCTTTCTTTCTTCAAGAAATGTTATTATTCTTCTCTTGCAAGGAATCTTGGTAACCCAACCAGCATATAGGTCTCCTGCAAAACCAAGTCATTTAACCACATTGATTATAGAATGAAAGATACTAACTTGATAAGTGAAGATAAATTATTCTTTTTTGTACTCTACTGCATCAGTCCTAGGAAAGCTCGGTTCCTAGTTTTTAGGTAATATGCTTCCTTGAATAAGTCTGAGATCTTTTATAGTGATGCTTATTTTCACACTTCTACTGCAGATTTGATTTCTTCTCTTCAGCATTGATTTGCACCAACTCGCACCATAATAAGAGAACTTGGTCTCTATTCGTATTCTTCCTTCTTTGACCTTGTCCACTTTTTATCATATCATAATGATACCATTATATATGGTTATGTTCTCATACTATAACATAGTTCCCTTTTAACTAGACTTCCTATGCATCACATTGCAATCATGAGCTTGCACTGTAAGTTAGCATATACCACATAATCATATGCCCAAACCTTAGCTTATACGCTATATATATAACATCTTTCTAACATCTTCAATGCACAGCTTTGTCTCTTCTAAATGAATAGTCTTTTCTTCAATAAATGAGATTGTTGCCTTTTATGATGACAACATCTTTAGATCTGACTTCCTTTGTTGATTTTGATTGACACTTCTTCGGATGATCTTCTTCAATGTGTAAGGAGGGGATCCTTACTGCAATAGTAGAGAGATAATAATGCCTTTTATCCTGCTAGCCTTATAACTGAGTTAGATGTCATATTTCCAAGACCAAGATCATCTTTGTTGTTGATATTATTAGACCTTCTCTCCAAACGTGACAAGGAACCAAAACTGTGATATTGTTTTGTTAGTGTCTTTAAAGAGGTCTAAAGGAAGCACCGAATTAGATAAGGGATAGAACTGAAACAAAACATGTGACTGTAGAATTGAATGTGCCCTTGTCTGAACATGTGATCTGCACTAGGTATGCCAAGAGAATTGCTGTGAATTCATTGATTTGAGGTTACCGAAAAACACCTTTGAAATTGACCCGAGATTTCCTGAGGATGATCCGAATTGTAGGCTATGTCGATATTTGGACTCTGATTGTCTCCCAAAATCTCAGAGAATTAGATCTCTGAACTTATCCCTTCTGCGATGAACTTTGACTAGATTATATTCTTTGAAACCTTATCCTTGTGTGTCCCTTAGATGCCCTTTCTTAATTGTCACCTTAGCTTTGATACCATGTTGAGAATCTGGAGGGGTTATAAATTCTCTTTTTGATAATTACTTATGAGCTTGTTTTCTTATGAATTCTTCTTAATTAATCTTTCATCAAGTCAATTACCAAAATGTACAGAACACAAATGTTTTACGTAAAAGTAATACTTTTATTATAGGAAGGTGAATCATAGATTTACCTTCCTTTCATTACATCTCAGAATTCATCACAACCCTTGCAATATCTGTACTTCAACCTTGTACGTATTCTCACTGTAATCTTCTCAAACTAGCCTTCAGTCACTTTCGGAGTCTTATAACTTCAGTCTATACCTTCAGTTACTTTATGAAATTTATACCCTTCAGAATATTCTGCAATTTGTAGTCTTCAATACGCACTAAACGGCCCTATCCTTTTGATCCACACTTAATCTCAAAGAAACCTCAGACAAATCCGCAATTTTTTTTGTCTTTTACCGCAACATATATAGGGGTATAAATAGTTGTTCCTGTCAAATATTAAGTTGACTTCAATGCAGTTTTGTAGGCCGCCTTTCACACAGATTTGTAGGTCGAATTCCTTGTAGCAATTAGACTTATCTTCAATGTTGAATATGGACAGCCTTGAAGGCCATTCTTCTGTATTGTCTTGGAGGATATTCTTCTCTTTTCATGGCTCTTAATTACATTTTCCTTTTCATAATTACATAGTCAATCATGAAGACCGACCTAGTTACATTTTTCAACAAGATGTAGATAATCATTACGCTGATATGTGTCCCCCTTTTGGAATTGGCTACTTTAATGATTTTTCTAATTAATCATCTTGATCTAATGGTCTAAATTGAAATATGGCAGTATATTCTCATCATTTCTAGACATCAACGAATAAAATTTCAAGTGATAACTTCCTTGCATATCTAAATAAGGTGTTTAAACCATGTTTAAATTAATTTTTTAGTGAAGTATGATTAAAAAATTACTATTCCTACTCTTAATCACCACATATAATGATTAGTACCATGTATGAGGATTAAGGGAAAATAAAATAAAAAATAAAAAATTGTATTGAAACATGGTTGTGTGTTGATATGTGTGTGTTATGTAATTTAGAATCTGAGATGGTGGTATGGGAAGAGTTGGGTTTTCATGTGCCAAATGGAATTATCCATTATGTTTGTACGAACACTATTAATAACCCCATGGCCACATGGACACAAATATAAAGTAAAAATAAAATCAATAGGTATGGCCACATGGAAACCATATTTGTAACGACAGTGATTAACTACTCACAAATAAATTAAAAAAACGTAAACAATATGCATTGTAAGCTCGATTCATCTCATTAAGTGAGTGGTATGCAATAGTATGGATTCATTTCATTAAGTGAATGGTATCTAATGGTTTTGTATGCCAAGTTTTGGACACATGGAAACCATCTTTGCAATTACGTATTTGATTTATTGTGTCAGGTCTGGTATGCATTAGTATGGATTCATTTCATTAAGTGAATGGTATCTAATGGTTTTGTATGCCAAGTTTTGGACACATGGAAACCATCTTTGCAATTACGTATTTGATTTATTGTGTCAGGTCATTGGCTATTTATATTTATGTTCCCACATACCAAACTATATATACACTATTCTGAATAGAATTTGAACACTTTCAGAAAGCCCATGTTCCCCTTCTTCAATTTTCCATTTAGGTTTGGGTTGTTTAACATTGTATATTTGTTTTTTTTTTATATTGTATTGTTGTTTTATTTTATTGGTTTTTTTAATGTTAATAAGTTTTAATAAATTGATTTTGGTTTGCAAGTTTGTAGACCTTCAATATAAAGGTTTCTAAGTTCAATTTGATACAGAGATTTTGTTGCAGCTAAAAAATGTGTGTAGAAATTTCAACCATTACTTTCTTTTATTTTTTTATTTTTTTTTTTAAATTAGGGATTCGGGATCATCTAGAGTTAGATTTCTAGGAAGCCATGGATCAGAACCTCCTGAAATGAACCATACTATGAATCTTGTTTTACCCAAACTATGCACACACATTTATTCAACAATATTTGAGGTCATCGTATTGCTAATTTAACACTGGAGCTAGAACTATCATGTGTATTTTAGGAGTTCCTCAGATTTCGATTAGAGAGTGGATATAAGAAATGCATATATCTTCCAGATCATGAAGACAATGGAGAGGTAGAATAGTTCTTCCACTCAAAACCGCTATTGATGTTCGCACAAGCCCATTGCAGCTACCTAGATTTTTGATAAATATTAAGGAGTTAATTTGGTATAAGAGCATAGCTAGGTAATTAAAATGGCAAGAAAATGTGAATGGGATTTTTCATAATAAATATTAAAATACAAATTTTATATATTATATATTTTAACATATATTAAAAAATACCACAACTACATTAGTAAATATATACTCATAAAATTATATTAATTACATTAATAATTATTTGATATATGTTCTGGTCTTTCTGACATCTATTTTAATATTTTTAATCCTCCCTACTCATATTTCTTCTCATATATTTTCAAAAATTTCAACTTCAATAATATTTTTTTTTAATATTATAAAAATCCTAATAAAATTGAAAACCCCACTTTAATAATTCAATATAATATAACCTTCTAGGATTTAACATAACTCTTTTTGTTACTAATTTGTGTATATGTTATTGCTGGATAAATGCAATAGCTTAAATTACAAATGTATATTTTAATAATTTTTCTATGTTGATTTTACTATATTTATTTAATGTTGTTTGTCCCTAAATAAATAAATAAATCAAAATGAAATCAAACCTAGTGAAATCAAAATCAGACATGGATTCATTCATGCAAAGGTTGTCTCTATTTTTAAGTATTTAAAGTGTCTCTATTTTTAAGTATTTAAAGTGATAGAATAAGTAGAACACTAAAAATTTGGACCTTCAAATCAAAATGAAATATTTGACATGAAATGGAGCATGGGAAAGATGAAATAAAATTGAACTCTAACCAATCTAAAGATATAATAATCAACACATTCAATGAGGGCATGCATAGAACCTTGTTTATATAATAATCAACACATTCAATGAGGGCATGCATAGAACCTTGTTTATATAGTTGTGGGCCAGCAACATTAACAAGTTTAAACTGCAACATCATTATATTGTTGGTTTATATAGTTGTGGGCCAGCAACATTAACAAGTTTAAACTGCATCATCATTATATTGTTGATTTCAGTCTTATATTTATACTAAAATATCAGGCAACATAGGGCCAACAACAAAGAACATTAATAAATTTGAATAAAGAATAAAAGCATAATATCATTTTTCTAACTAAATGAAACTATATTCCAAATTAATTAACAATCTATTTTAAATAGATTTAATAAGTCATAAATTTATTTTTTAGATCATATGAATGTAAAAATGTAATAATTTTAGATTAAGATTTAAAAGAAAAAAAATAGTATTTTTAACATAAACAAATGAATTAAATTTTAATAAAACATATTCTAAATATCACAAATTTAAGAGCCCTAAATTGAACAGGTTTACAAACAATTTATGTGGTAAGGTGTCTCTTTTAAAAATGAATAACTCACACACTTTATAATTTATAATCGAATATGCATTATAATTCGTATTTACCATCCAACATTATAATGGCATGTTAAAAATATTTCATATTTTTGTACAAGTAGAAAGATAAAAACAACCACAAATAACACTCAATAATTAGATAACATAATTATTAATGATAAGAATATTTTTCCAAATTTATTAGGAAAATAACTTAAGAATAATATATATATATATATATATATATATATATATATATATATATATATATATATATATATATATATATATATATTAAATTTCCATTTAAGATAATAAAATATTTGTCGTCTAAAATGATATATATATATATATATGTATATATGCCAAACTTAAAGCCATCATTATATAATAAAATCTACTAATTAAATGTGAAACTTAAAGTCATGGTATCACAAAGAGTTGAAATTTTTTTAATGATATCCTCTTAGGTTAAGTTTCATTGTAACATGATGCTTCTATGGAATCCTTTTTATTCTAATAACATCTGACCTTTGAAAGAAAAATAATAACATTGGTGTGCGAGGATCCGTCAAGACGGAATAGATGATAGGCAAAAATGCACACTACTTCTTGTATCAATTCCCACTCTTATGAGTATAACTTTTAGATATATAAATAGATAAATTTGGTTAAATAGAAAACTTGAATTTCTAACAAGGTGAAATATGCCCTACCTCTTATTCATTGTGTAATTAAAATTATTAAATATTAATTTTATTTTTTTATGAATCGAAGCATGAATGTACCAACTTACATACTATTGTTATCAAAACCTAAATTTAGCAACATAGATGACTAAATGTTCACAGAAAATAAATATAACTTTCACAATAATTTAGATATTTATCATTAAACTTTTAGATATATAAATAGATAAATTTAACATTGTCATTATAACTTTTAGATATATAAATAGATAAATTTGGTTAAATAGAAAACTTGAATTTATAACATGGTGAAATATGCCTTGTGTAATTAAAATTATTAAATTATAATTCTATTTGTTTTTAATGAATCGATGAATCGAAGCATTAATGTACCAACTTACACAATATTGTTATCAAAACCTAAATTTAGCAACATAGATGACTAAATTTTCACAGAGCTTACAATGAATCGAAGTTATTGAATAATCTAGTGTGCAACATCTACAATTAACGACATTTGTGTAATTTATAAATTTCATCATTGGTGTTATTTAGTGCTTACATATTAAATAATCCCAACAGGTTCGAGTGCACGCATGATAATATAACTAAATATCAATAGTAGAACCAAAATAGGTTCTTATAATAGTAAGCCAGTTGTATTATCAACGTTGGTACAGTAACGTGCGTACATAAAAGGGGTGAGTAGAAAACTAAATTGTCAGCTCATCAAAAAATAAATTATTTGAATTTCATTAAATATGAAAAATAGTATTATTGGTACTCATTATCGTTTTTTGAAATATGTACTTATGAAATATGAGAAAGATTAACTCCGTTATTAAGTTGCATCTCTGAGATACTCTTTTGAAAGACGTAGGTATGAAATCTGAGAAATATTAACTCTTTTATTAAATTGCATCTTGCATCTATGAGATAATTTTTTCTTTCAATTGCATGACCTAAGTCATGCAATTGTTGAGAACTGTTGTTTCCATTCAAATTTCCAATCTCAAAGTTGTTCCAAGTTTAGATAGTCTGTCAGCTACCTTGTTAGGGAATCTTCCATTGTGTTTCTTTCATTCATAGCCCTCTGAAAGAGTTGGATTGGGTAACAATAGAACAATTAAAATTTAATAATAGTAATTATAATTATTTTTACTAAATAATAATTTCATTCATCTAATATTTTAGAGATGTAATTAAATTATTATTATTATATTTTTACTAAAACTATAATTCTTTCAATGTAATTTTCTATATATTCTTACTTAATTTTGTGAAAAAGAAATATGGAATTGTTTAAAGAGTGTTGGTTGAAACTCCAATCTCAAAGGAGTTCCCTATGTCTTACACTTTGTTTAAATTCCTGGTATGAAATTTTTCATTTTAAGATGTTTATTTACTATAGGAAAATATTAAGGATATGTAATAATTACACAGGATCAAACTTTCAAAATAGATTCAAAGACAAATTAGATTTTTATTTGTTTTGATAAAGTGATCTTTACTTATTTGGATTTCAGAATATCAATGTTGAATAAAGGAAATTTTATTTTGTGTCTTTTCCACAAGAAATTCAAATTATATTGAAACTTTAGAGAAACTCTAATGAGATGTATGTCCAATTTAGCCATAAGAACCAATTTTATTATTCTAGATAACATTAACAATGTGTATATAGTGAGTGTTAGAATTCATTGCTCTTCTTTAACAAGAGAATTACCCTACCACATTGAGTTTCATTATGATTAGTGAAACATGTTTAAGTTTTGTTTTTTGGTTGAGTATTTGATATGAATATAAATAGATTGTATTTTTTTTTATATAAACCAAATAATAAATAAATTAGTGAGATTATTTGTTTGTTTATTTTCAATATTCTAATCATATTCATCATCCAGTATATTTTTTATTTTTTTCTTTTAAACAACTATCATTTTCTATCTCTAAATTATTTGTTTGTTTATTTTCAACATTCTAATCATATTCATCATCCAAGTACATTTTTGGTTTGTGTTCTTTTTCCTCTTTCAGTGAGTTGGGTGAAGCACCTTGAATATGCCCTATTTGTTCACATATCCAAGACTAAAAAGTTGTATTATTATCATTTCATTCAAATCTATCTAAAATTTTACTTTTGGAATATCATATTGTTTAGTAAATCCTCATTAATAAAAATCTCCACACATATTACAGTGGCATTAAAAATGTTATGGTATACCCAAATTTTAGAAAACATTTTGAAAAAGAAAACAATTTTATATAAATATTTTACTTGTTATAATTCATGAAATTTATAATAATTTATTGTACATTAATTTAATTTATTAATATATTGAAATTGTTAGATTCATAAAGTGTTTTTGTTTTTTTTAAGTGGGATTACATTTACACTATCATTCCAATTACACAAACCAAAGAACACAAACAAGCATCATTTTCTATCTCTAAATTATTTGTTTGTTTATTTCAATATTCTAATCATATTCATCATCCAAGTACATTTTCGGTTTGTGTTCTTTTGAACAAAGGTCATTATGTCGGCCTTCAAAGCAAATAAGAGATGCACAATTGATATTCTTTTTCCCTAATTTTACACACTAATAATTCCACACACTCTTGATGTTTTTATAATTTTACAGTAGGTTTAGAAATGTTATGGTATACCCAACTTTTATAAAACATTTTGAAAAAATATATATATATAAATATTTTATTTTTCCTTCATGGAATTTATCATAACTTATTGTATATTGTATTTAATGCTATAAATAATTGTTTGGTATTGTTGTTTGTTATTTTATTTTATTTATTTAATTAATTTATTGAAATTGTTAGATTCATAAAGTATTTTTATTTTTTAAGTGGGGCTATATTTACACTACTATTCTTGACGGAGAAGTTTTCCATAGGTTTTTTTTTTTTTTTGTAAATTAGGCGGGACCTTTCTATTTGCTATTTATAATAAAAGAGCAGGTGAAAAAAAACATAATCCAAACGGTGGCCTCAACCTGCCCACCGATAAGCATGAAAAGCATTCCAAAACTGGAATTGTTTCATTTGTCTGTACCTAGCAAAAGTTATCTTTCTGCCTACATTCTTTCCTACCTGCTGATAACTTAAGGAAAATTCATATACATATTCACATTGCATTAAAAGAAAAAACTGAAATAGAACTAGCCATCTGATGAGGGGATTGAGGCAGGAGCCTTCTCTGTTGTCTCGGGCATGTCAACTTGCTGCATTTGCTGGAGAGTCTTCTCTATACGACTTAGCCTGTTATCCATTCTATTAATGTGGTCTGTTGCTTGATACTGGGTAATCTTAATGTGTTGCAATTGGTCCTGGATTTCTACCAGCAATTATTGAATGCTTGATTCCTTCTTGAACTGTCCTGCCTTAATAAGACCTGGATGAAAACTCTGCATGGATTTTGCTATGAGGCATTTAACAATCCAGTAAGTGTGAATGGTTTGATTAAAGAGTGTGAGCCGGCCGCGAGTGTTACCCAGGTCTGTAATAAAGTCTAAAATCTCTGCCTCAACCTCATTATTCTCTGGTTCTGTCTGAATATCTCTCTCCCAACCTCTTATTTCTTGACGCACAGTGGAGGAGTTTCCCAAGACGTAATTGGCTGCAAGTGTTTCCAAGTGTTCCTGAGTGGTCTTTCGACCACGCTTCTGTGGAATATGTTCCAACTGCATCTGCTGCTTTCCGCGCTCAGAGTCTGACCGTGTTCTTCGTTTCCCCATGAGCGTATGAACTCTATGAAGTAACAAAGAACTGCAGGATGAGTGCATGAAATAATTACTGTCAGTGACTAGTCCAACAGGGTAAGTGCAGGACTTATATCTATTTGTGTTGTGAGAAGCCGAATATAGATAGGGATTGGACTCATTTGGGATGAGCGAATGACTTCCTGAATATCTGAGCGCGTCCAACTTCTGTCGAGAGAAAAGGTGGCTGAACTGGACAGGAGAATCAACTAGAGACAGAGTCGGTTTCTTTACAGCAGAGGTAAACAAGCGCAACGAAAACAGTCTTCTGGGTTTAGATATGACATGGGGACTAGAAAGACGAGGCAGAGGACGACAAGTCCTCTTCAAAACTCTATCACGAGCACTAAACTTAGGAGGGAGGATAGAGTGAGAAACACACTCACAGTCTCTCTTTCGACTTAACTGGTTCGAAAAAACAAACATGCAAACCTTACATTGACAATTCTGATGAATTTCAGAGGTAAAGATCCCTATCCTACCGAGACTATTGATAGAAGACATGGATTTCGCCTCCTGAGTGCAAGGGTCTCGAAAGCAAGGAGGAACAGGGCTTAAAAAAGAAATGTAAAGACAAAAAATTATGTTTAAAACCCAACCTATCAGGATGGCAATGCGTCTTGCCCAGTCCAAGCTTAAAACCATTTGCAGAAGAAAAGGGATAACAGATACATACCCTGGTCGAGTCTCAAGGTTTATGAAATGATTAAAGCCCGGCGTCCTCCTCTGCAGGCTCCAAGCGTTGGCATGCAAACAAAGCATGAACAATTGGAGCGCAGGAAGGGGCGGCCTTACCTTAACTACATCCTTCCCTAGTGTCTCTGACACTCCAGGCTGGCAATGGTGCGGAAACATCATGAGAATTAATACCCCGCACTTCATTGATCACGACTGACGGCGAGCCATCAACCTTATTGATTACCGGAAGGCCGGATGGGGGCCAAGTGGCCATTCCGTTCTGCATGTTGTACACCCCGATCGGGGGGAAGTTTTCCATAGGTTTCATTCCCTATCATGTAAGGCAAAATTTCATTTCCCAAATATGATTTTTACAAGTGTCATTATCTATCATTAAGTTATTTGTTATGTATGTCCAATTTAGCCATCAAAACTAATTTTCTTATTCGAGATAAACTTAACAATGTGCCCTTTAACAAGAGAATGCCCTTAAAACATTGAGTTTCTTTTCTTTATATTACTTAAACATGTTTAAGTTTAGTTTTTTGGTTGAGTATTTGCTATGAATATAAATAGATTATATTTTTATTTATATAAACCAAATGATTAATAAAATCAAGAGATTATTTGTTCGCTTATTTTCAACATTCTAATCATCTTCATCATCCAAGTAAATTTTTGGTTTTTGTTATTTTTCCCCTTTGAGTGAGTTGGGACAAGAACCTTTAAGATGCCCTATTTGTTCACATATCCAACATTACAAAGTTATTTTTGAAAATTTTTAAGTTTATTTTATTTTGGAATTTTAATCACTCAACTTTTCAATATTTATGTGTTATTAAATTCAATATTTATTTATTTTATTAATATTAACATTGATAAAATTAAATTTTAAAATTGACATTCAAATTATTAATATTAATATTATTGCTATTATTATTATTATTTAAATTTAACAATAATATTATTAAAAATAAATATTATTCATATTAACATTAATAATTTAATAATATAGATTGATATTAACTTTAATAAAAAATATAAATGTTTCAAATTAATAAAAAAATTATTAATATTAATTTTAAATATCAATATCTCTTCTAATGTTAATTAATATTAATATTAATAATAAAGCCCGTCGGGGTTTGGTCTAGTAGCCAGCTGACGTACTGCTAAGGCGTTCGTGCCATTGTGTAGGTCACGAGTTCAAGTCTCGGATAACCCGAGGGCTGTTGTGGCGGGCTCGGCAGTTCCTCCTAGGAGTATAGTGGTAGCCAGCGGGATTCAACCCCGTGTCACGCGAGTACGATACCGGTGTTGTTGCCGATTCTCCTAGTAGAAAATAATAATAATAATAATAATAATAAATATAGATGTCAATGTTAAACATAGAAATTTATATAAAATTAAATTTTGCATTTATACATTAATGTGAATATTTCATTAAAGAATAGGATTGATTATTTTATTTTCGAATTTTAATCACTTAATTTTTCAATATTTATGTGTGTTATTAAGTTCAATATTTATGTTTTTTATTAATATTAATAAACATTGATAAACATAAATCTTTAAAATTGAAATAGAAATTATTATTATTATTATTAACAATAATATTATTAAAATAAATATTGATTAATATTTACATTAATAATTTTATAATATAGATTGATATTACCTTTAATAATAAATATAAATGTTTGAAATTAATAAAAAAAATTATTAATATTAATTTTAAATATAAATATATCTTTTAATGTTAATTGATATTAATATTATTAATAATAATAAATATAAATGTCAATGTTAAACATAGAAATTTATATAAAATTAAATTTTGCACTTATACATTAATGTGAACATTGTCATTAAACATCAATATAAATATTTCATTAAAGAATGGGATTGATAATTTTAGGTTTATTTAGGTTCAATGACATTAGAATTTAGCTTTAGTTTCTTCCCATATTCGTTGTTCTATTGCAGCCTAATTCACACCTTTTCATGCACTTTCTCACGGTTATACAGTTTAGAACATCATACTGCATACAAAGGCTTTTGAATTGGGAATTGTTATTTTAATATAAAGGTTGCAATAATGATATTTGTCACATCAGCAAGGTTTGGCGGAGCTCGGTACTTATTTCTCATGTTGTTCCATAATGTATACCTTCCCCCTTCGAATTAGAAAAGGGAATCCATGTCGTCGAGTACAGGGAAAGAGAAAAGGACGAAGTGGCTTCATCAATGCGAAAGAAAAATAGTCAGAGCAGTAGAAATACAGCAAGAAATAGTTAGAGTAGTGCTAACTATAAATCATGGAAATGGTTTTAGAAAAATTACTGAAAAGAGGAATAAAGTAGAGAAATATTCATTATGGAAATAATTTTCCTTTGGTGAGCAAGTATGACAAATCTGACAAGGAAATTAATGATAATGACTATTGGCATCAATTGATTGGAAAATATTAATGTAATTCGCATAAATATAGTTTACCATGAATATTGGTTAATATAAATGTAAACGTTGTTCAAATGGTGAATTCTTCTTTGGAAATGAATCAATAGAAATAGTAGGATATAGAACAATTGGTAATGTAGAATAGAACTTCAATACCACAAGAAGAGCCACTGCTACCAGTAGGCATCTATAGCCTTGACAAGGTTGCTTTTTAACCTGAAAATGAGCTAGGAACCTCCATTTATGATTTATATGACTTGGTTTATTTCTACAAAGGGGTCATTGTGTTGGCTTGGTAACCAGATAATCACAATTCCATTGATTGTGGCATAAAAAAATGATCAGACTGCCTCGTGATGAGGCCTCCTGTCCTTCTGACAATTAAACTATCTGAAAGGCCATTACACTGGTGTGGTAGCCATTATTTGAATGCCGCTTGTTAAGTTTATTATTATCATGGTAGGTTGGCTCATCATGAGATGCCCTATCCCCTTTGAGAATGATAACCAACAATGAGCTTGGAACTGTAGACATACCCCTATGGAAAATCACTTAGACAGTGTCTATAGAAGAAAATTACCTATACAAGTGACTAAGACTTGTGTGAAGGATCACCGCTTGTGGGAATATTGAAGCTTGGGTCTGAATTTTATTGACTTGTGAAAAGAACAGTCACCTAGATACCTTGAACCTGTTGTGTGTGAATGAGAAGCTCTTGAATAATCTTGTGGATCTTTTGAGAATACTTAATATTGCATTTGAAGGATTCTTTGAAGCAAATCTAAAGAATTTTGGAAAACCTGTTTTGAAGGTCAGATTTGAAACAACTTATTGAAGAACTATGTGAAGAAACATATTGAAGATTTTTGGAGATCGTTGGAGACCATGATGCATTGAAGCCATCATGAGGTGACCTTAGAGATCTTTGGTGAAACCATCATGAGGTGACCTTGGAGATTGTTGGAGACCATGATGCATTGAAGCCATCATGAGGTGACCTGCAAATTTAGTGAGACAACAAACTTCCTCCCATGTAAAAAATAAGCACCCTTCACCGCAACACTAAGTCTATGCCATGTGAAATACTACCATCAGGTTTATTTCAGCAAACCATACTTCTATCCAGAGGTTATTTCCCAAGATTATATAGCAAATCCTTTCAACCAAGTGCTTTATGATACTTTTGGGTAGGCCTCGTTTTAGGTTACCTCTCCACACTCTTCATACTTCTTATTCTCTTCAAGTCATGAACAACAGTGAAGCATCAGACAAGGAGGGTTTCTCAGCAAGGTTCATTAATCACAATCTTCAACCATGTGTCCCATACAATTTTTCCATCAGCATGGTCTAATCATTGCTAACAACCTTAAAGGTATTTGTTTGGTGTTATTTCATATGAAAAATTTTGCTTTATTTACAATACACAAATTCATGACGTTGTCAGAATAGCACAGGAAGAGTTGCATACAATCAAGGTTCATAAATTCTAGCAGTTCGATGAAAAGTGATCTGCCTAAAGCTTATGATAAAGTGAACTGATGATATCTCAAGTTTTTGCTTCTACAAATAAATATGAATTTTCAAACTGTTAAGTGGATAATGGGATGTTTGAAATCAACATAATTTTTTGTGCTCATAAACATTTCTACTTTAGGGTTTTTCTAATGACTTGAAAACCCTGAGGTCCATTTCATTTCAAAAATAATTGCTAATAGATTTAAGGGTATTTGTCTGGTGTTATTTTAGATTAGAAATTTGGCCTTCTTGACTCTTTAAAGTACAAAAATTCATGATTCTATTGGAATAGCATAGGAAGGATTGCATACAATCAAGGTTCTAAAAATTTGGCAGTTTTGATGAAAATTAATCTGGCTAAAGCTTATGATAAAGTGAATTGGCTATATCTCAAGTTGTTGCTTCTACAAATAAGTTTTAATTTGAAGAATGTTAAGTGGATCATGGGATTTTTGAAATTAACATCTTTTTTTTGTGCTCATAAACAATTCTCCTTTCAGGTTTTTTTGATGCTTTAAGAGGCCTTAATCAAGGGTTTCCTTTTTCTCCCTCTGTATTTATATTAGTAGCAGAAGGATTTAAGTATGTTAATAAAAGATGTAAGGGAAAAAAGGGAAATGAAAGGAAGAATATCTCAGAAGCTGTGGTTATATCCCACTTTTTCTTTATAGATTAGAATATTTGGGCAAGGTTCTGGACATACATTGTAAATCTACAGGATGTATGCCAATGATGATTTTCAATGAGATAGAGGAAAAGGTAAGATATGAGGGATATGAATTTGTTTCCTAAGAACTATTCTGAATATCAAGCTGTGAAATATTTGGGCCCTAGAAATATTTGGTAAGGCCCTAAATATTTCTAAGTATGTTGATTGGCATTAGTTGCATAACAAAATAGATGCTAGAAATTTGGTCTAGTGTAATATAAAGTTGTCTCAAGATGGAATATTAATTCTAATAATGGCTCTTTTAGAGAGTATTCTTGTATAATGGATGACATTAGCACATATTCCCAAAGAAATTGTAGACAAAATTAGGAAAAAAAAATGTTTCAGCTTCTTATTGAAAAGGAAAAACTTAAAAGTAAAAAGAAAAAATAAGAAATTCCTTTGGTCAAATTGACAAGAGTGACAAATGTAAAGGAAGCTAGAGGTTTGGGTTTACAAAATATTAATGCTTTCAATGTAGCCTTGCCCGTAAAAAGGTTATGGAGGTTAGAATCTATAATGAAGGTCTCTGATGAAATTTTTTGAAGATAAAAGTATTTTAAAGGTCAGTCCATGGAAGAATGGTTCAGAAGTGAAAGAAAAAAAAAATCACAAGGAACTTCTATTGTATGAAAAACCTTGGTAAGGGCATTCATTTTAACTAGTAATTGGGCAACTTGGAAATTAGTTAAAAGAAATAACATAAAGATAAGGGAATACCCTTCAATTGGTCTTTGGGGTGATTACAAGATGTCAAGAGCTCTTATAAATGACTTGCATTCAATGGCTCTTTTCTCTTTGGAGGTAGAAAATAAAAAAGGACAAAATGGTTGGGATCAAGAAAGAAAAACATCAGATGCCTTGAATATTCATGGTGAAAAAGAAAAGGAATGGACTCATTATGTTAACTTGCTAAACCATAGTGCCACTAATCTACCAAATCAAAAGGTTTCAATCAAATGGTCGAAGAATAAGGGCTCACAGGAACACACGGCTAAGCTTGGTTACTCAGCAAAGTAAAGAATATACATCAATATTTGAATTTTGAAATCAAAATATATGTCATACTGCCTTATAGGCTCAAAAATAGATTTACTAGTTCTTGACGTACTTTTGTCACATGTTTGGCTATGGTAGATACCTTGGCCAATACATTTGGGTCCCTCCCTTGCTAATTTGGATGCCTCTCATGCACTAGTTGGGATCTGGTTAGTTGAGGAACCTCACTAGGGTCTTTAAACATCTTTAAGTTTTAACCCATTGGGGCATGCTCTTTGAGGTACACACTTGATCATATTACCTCTTAACTTGAGTGGTTTCAACATGAGTTGTAAACTAAAACTTGTTTTAAACCTACCATGTCAAATTCTAGAGGTTTTATCATTCCTATTACAGAGGAGGGATTTTTGAGAAAAATATGTTTGCCTCAAATACCTACAATAACGTTTCTGGAAGAATGCCCATGCAACAATCAGTTACACCCCTCAAGCATTCCATTATCTATTTATGTCGGGAAAATTCCTCATTGTTAAGGGTCTCAAATCAGATCCTCTCATGCATCAAAACTCTATAAATTACTACCTCTCTCCCTACCACTTTCCATTCACGTGGGATTGTTGGGATATGTTATCTTTATCAACCCTCCAATTGTTTGGAGGTCCTCTCCATTTGGCTTAGATATTCCTTTGTTGCATTGATTGGTCAAACAAACCCATAGTTTCATTTGAGTTATAATTATATGTGCATGTTTGCTTGTTTCCTTTGTTTCAACTATTTGGAGAGAATGTTTTTGGGTTTGCTTTCCCAAGAAAAAGGAAACCTCACAAGTATGTAGAGTAGGTTCCTAAACTTTATTTATTGCTTGTTGATTGTTTTTTTTCCTTTTGACTAGGTAGCTTAGATTAGAATAGTATTATATATATGATGAAAACCTAGTTAAGATCTTCCGCCCAACTCTAAGGCTAACAAAACCTGGGTCCCCTCCTAGGCTGCTTGATTATCAAAGGAAATTTTAAAAATGACTTAAACACTTACAGCAGGAAGCTAAGAATATTGACCTCATAAAAAGCCTTGCAAAGGAAGAATTGGTATCAAGAAAATTTATTCAAAATGATAAGGAAGAAGAGGTATCAAGAAAAATGATTCAAAAATATCGGGAAGAAGAAATTTTCTAGAGAATGAAAGCAAGGATATATTGGGTAAATGTTGGTAATAGAAATACAAATTTCTTTGACACAATGTCAAACATAAGAACAAGATTAGAATAACAAGAATATTGAATGAAGATGACATTTTCAGTGAAGATCCAAACTCATTAAGCCATAAGGAGTGTAGTTGCATTAAAGATTTGTGTGAGGAAAAAAATATAAATAGGTTATCTGCCTTTTAGTTTTTTACCTGTGTAGTTGGAACTATGTTTGTTGTTCATATTATCAGCAACATGTGCCTGTAGCTCAACATACTCTATTGTTGTTATTTTTATTGATGTTTTCAGTTTTAGCTATCTAAATTTTAGGTTAAATTTCCAAGTGTAGAATCTACTTACCAAGTCATGGGGTCTAGGAATTGCCACAAACAACCAAGTAGAAGCTTGTTTCTGCAAGGTGTCTCTCCAGCTGCGAAGAGAAACATTCAAGATCTCATTATCATTGGTGACCCAGCCATTCTTTTATGTCACCTCATTAATTTCTCTAATCTATTTGACATCAAACTCCAAGCTATTATAAGAAGGATATATCATATGCTAAGAATATTTCACTCCAAATCATTTATTCATGTCCATAGGAACAAAAACAACAAAGTGGACCTCCTTGCGAACGAGGGGGTAAATCTAGAAAAAGGAAACCTTAAAGTGGATGGTGTTCTAAGCTTAACCCTAGTTCCCTAGTCACTTCCTTATGTTTGTAATAGTATGCAAGGGGCTCAATAATCTGAGCCCAAGGAAGTAAGTTGAATGTTGATGATTATTGGAGAGTTGGAAAATGCATGTTGCTACAGAGGAGATTAAGTCATGTTGGCGATGAATTGGATGGTTTGGATGATGGAAATAATTTTGTGTTTAAGGCTAAATTGATGGGGAGGAAAATTTTAAGGACAAGGAAGCTCGAGGTCCAAGTCATTCCACTTGGTTTGGTCTTCAAGTAGCTTATCCTCTGCAAGTGTTTCAGTTTGAAACACCTAGAGTGACTAGTTCGACTCAATCTGGCTTGGTTTCTTGTAAGTCTAGGTGATGGGGTTGCTTTGATCATGAGTGTGGAAGTATGGAGGCGATGGGAAAAAGGTAAACACAAACTCCACAATACTTTGTTCTATCCCTCTACCTCTGCTCTGGTTCTTTATGTTTTCATGTCATTTGAGATTTAAGTTGGAAATAGTTGTGGCTTTATTCAAATCCAATTTTGGAAAGAGAAACATAGACAATCCTTTTATTTGCGATGTTCCTTAGTGTCATATTTGTGTCCCTATTTTCTCCCTTTCAATTCACAATCTGGTGTATTGTGCTTCTTGGGTGAATGTTGATCTTGCGAATGTACTTTTGGATAAAAGCCTATTTGGAGATAGTTGGGATGCTCATAAATCTATATAGTGTTTCTATTTTCTCCCTTGATCAAATGAATATGAGTTTGGTCTGGCAAGTCACCCTCCTTTTGGGAGGTTTTATCTGGCTCTATCAATTGTCAATCAATTCAGCCTTCAATTTATGCACATCTAGGCTCTCACACCACGTGTCTAGCCTATGTTCCAGGTAGTATTGGAGGTCTAGGGAGCTCTTCTCCTGACAAAGCCTCATCCCCGTTTGTTGTTGGAATTATAAGTTCTCAACTAAATGACACTTGGATCATATGGTCCTTGGTCAGGGTGGCACAATCAAATAGTTGGATTTTTTGGTGTTTATTGGAATCTCAGCCAGCAACATTGTTTATATCAGTGCTTTGTACTTCTCTCAAGAAATGTTCAAGGGAACAATCTTGCAAGGAATATAAAAGGCATTAAATTCTCTGCAACACTATGTCAAGCAACTTATTCACAACCAAAAGCTTATAGTTTCAACATGAAGCAATTTTAGATCTGCAATCAAAAGTCAACAAGATGGATGATGAAATTGCCTACATAAGATTAATGCTAGATGGTCCCACTCTCAAAGTCAACCACAAGGTTTCTAAAACCAATCCTACTTGTGCATTTTTTCCTAGTTATCTGGGTCATACAGATGTAAAGGAAGTCTGCCCCAATGAAGGGCATGTCTCCCCCTGTGCAGAGGTTAAATAAACTGTATTTTCCATGTTTTGTAAGCGTCAATTGGTATTTTTTTGAGGATATACAAGCTAGTGTCTTTAGAACACTATAATGCCCCCGTACCTACTCCAAGGCATAGCTTTGGATCATAGTTTAGAATTTTGTATCTTAACACGGTGTTGATAGTTTGTACCAGTAATAAATATTTTTAAAGGTTATGCAGTTGTGCTCCGAGCACAAATTTTATGAAATATAGATATATTCTCTATTTGGATTATAAAAAACATAATTTTCTTACTAATGTCTAATTTTTTACACGACATCAGAGCATGTTTTTGAAACCTTTCAATAACCCCAAACTTCTACTTGGGATAGGAATTTATCAGAAGGTTTTTGTTAGCCCCCTATGAATTTTTTGACAAGAAAACAGGGGGATAAAATGTTTTTTGAGCCTTCAAGGAATGCATCTCCTCTGAAAACACATCATCCTTGAAGCCTCCTTTTGCCTTTGTCCTTTGAAAAATACTCATTGTTGTTCCCATGAGAAAAGCCTCTATGTTTGTAAAGAAGAATGCCCGAAAAGGCCTCCATTTCCCTTATTTTATTCCCATTAAACCTATGTTTTCATTCCTTTTCCTCCCCTTCTAATTCCCCAATTACCCTTCAAATCATCACAAATCCCCTTTTAAACCCTTCAAATACCCTTTGTCTGTTTTAAGAGTCCCTTTCTCCCTCTACCGATTCCCTCTTTAGCCTTAAAAGCCCTCTGTTTTGGCTAAAAAACCCATTTTTTACATACACAAGCTTATCCCCTTTTCGGCCAACCCCCTTAACCACTTCCCCATATGCCTTGCACTCGAGACCGAGCGCTCAAGCCCCAAGTGCTTATCGGAATTGAAAGAAACTCAACACGGATTTTTTTTTTTCGCTTATTTTCCTCGATGTGAGAAATTTTGCATTGTCAACCTTCACTTCGTTTCCAGCCATCGACCTCTCAAAGATCCGATGATCAACACTCACTCCGACGCACCTGTTTCCTCTCTCCTCTCACCCTCCAATTACATTAGAGTCATCGATCTGCCTCCAGATCGGACGACAGTCACTCAATCGCTCACCGCCGATTGCACCAATCGCATCCTTGTTGACCCTTCCTGATTGGAGAGCTCCAACCCAATCAGAGCCATCGGATCTGCAACCGATCCAACGGTCCAAAACCAATCGCATCATCGCCCATCGGAGATTCAGACTCCTGCCTACTCTTCTTTCGATTAGATCTTAGCCGTTCATCCTTCTCGATATGACAGCTCATATCACTCCCGCCCACTAACCACATCCTCCGCCTGTGTATTTCCTTTGCAGATCTCATCCATTCATCCTGAGATGAGACGGCCCACAATGAAACCGCTATCCGTTTGACCCCACCTCTACTGTCCACGCACGTTCCTCAGATCGCGCTCCTCCACCACCATCAGATCTCGTGGCCCCAGATCTAACGGCCCACAGCAATATCACTCAGTTTGGGCATCCAAAGTTTAACATTTCAATTTCACGTGATATGGGCGGTTTTCTAGAGCCACGTGTCAGTCGGGGACCCATATCGCATTGAAAAAGTAAAAATCGCCTCCCTCACTTTTCACTGCGCGAAACCAGCAGTTTTGTTCCCGAACCCACTTCCCCATTTCCAAGCCCGAAATTCTATTAACAGATCTGGACCGTTGATCTGTTTCGATCAATGGCCCTCATTGCATCTCACATTCCCTTCACAATTTTTCATCGCGCGACCTCAGCATTTCTTCGGACCATCACAGCCATCGACTCCTCCTGAGATCTGATGGTCCAGGTTAAATTTCCCTCTGCCATTGCCGGGTCCCACCATATTAGCTAATTTCATCGCATCTTCGCGCATTTCCTTTGTATTTCGATTCAAAGGACCAAACCTCTGTTTTGCATTAACATTATATCATTTCGCCAAAATTAGGAATTTAATGTTTTACGTTAAAGTTTATTTCATTTCTCCCAACCATACAAAGTCATTTCATTAATCATTTTCCACTGTTGATTATCACCTCCAGATATGATCGGACGATCCTCATGCATATCTCCACTAAACCTCCATTTCACTGCATTTTTCACCATGTCCACCACAGCCACTGTTTCCAAAGTTGTGCCACTATTCCTCCAGGCCTCCGCAACATCTCTTCCACCACCCCTGGATTTTATAATTCTTTATTTTACTATGTAGGGTATACAGGGTGATGATTTCACTCTAATTGTCCATAATCGCAGTCACTGTGATTCAGAATACAGAGAGGCCATTACAGTGGCCAGTGTGTCAACAGCAAAGATTAAGGTGTTAGAGCCCAAAATTGAAGATTAAATGCTCTAATCCTTATTCAAAGAATTAAGGCACAGTTTGAAGATTAAAAGAGCACATGAAACAAGCCATATCTGCTTTCAGCATCGGTAGTACATTTTCTCAGTTAGTACACCTCCGACAAAAGTCTCCATGCCTCCCCGAGCTCCCAAAGGCCATTTCTTTGACAGAAAGCTTCAGAAGACTGTCATGACAGAAATAATGGAGGTATGGAAGCCCAGAAGACCTTCAGTCACCTTACTTGCTTCGAAAGACCGAACAGAGTGCCTTACAACCATGAGGACTCCAAAGAAACATCAGAGGTCAAATCCGACCTGACAGAGACTCCGAACCAGACTACAGAGTACACATAGCATGAAGAGCCATTAAGGAGAGTGGGCATGGACACTTCCACCACTGTGTCTTAATGAATCAATTTAATGTACATCATCTACTCCCACAGTTACTCATTCTCCTATAAGAACCCCTGAAGAACACATTGTAAAGGGTTGCGTTGTTGTAATTGCAGTTGTAGGGATTCATTTTTTACTGTTAGAATAGTTTTGGGGGAGAGTAGCAAAGTAGTTTGTAATGTATTAGGCTGGGAGGAGAAATTTTTTACTATAATCAGCCATTGAGCTCAGTGTATGTGACTGGTTTTGCATCAATTAATCAAGCAATTTCACAGGATCCTGGTCTATTATTACGGGTGATGTTTCTCTTATCACATTGTTTTATTACATTTTTCATGCTGTTCATTGGTCTTCTGGTACGCATCAGAAATCTGGCATAGGATATACCCTCGCATGGTACCCTATGTTTCTACTCTCCCTACCTTTGATGTTTTCTGCTGATAGTGAATCTAAGGGCAAATTCATGCAATTTAACCAGTGTAGTAGCTATTTTCACTGCTAGCTGATGTGTGAGTTCAGGGTTTGCTGCTTATTTGTTCTTGTTGGGTTCAAGCTAGAGGATTTTGGATACCGAGGATTTAGTGTGAGCCCTGTCCACTGGGGTCCTTTTTCAACAGATTGGCCTTTCCAAGATCCCATGAGCTAGTGTTAAAGCATTGAAGGTTAAAATTCCTTCTCTGACCTTAGGCCTAGTTATGTGTTTAAATCTTAAGTTTTTCTCCTTTGAGAGTATGTTGAAGCATATCTGGAGTTAGATGACATCTGGTCTGATCTCAAGCTGCCCTTTGTGTCTCTTCATTTCTCTCCTTATTTTTACATTCCACCATCTATCTTAAGATCCCTTAGTATAGATGACTTTCCCTATGAAATCCTTGGTTAGTGGTTTTGCAAGTAATCTCCTTTCATGACTCCATAGCCCAATGGATGGCACATTCCTAACTTATCCTCTTTTACCAAAACATCCTACTGCTCTGCTCCTTTCCTTCCATTACCTTCTTAGTCTATGATCTCATTACCAACCCAACAACCAACCAAATCGTTTTAAACCCCCCGTTGTGCTTCATACCTAGCCTAATACCTCATTTTGAGCTTCAAAGATATATCATTCTTTGCTTTATTTGAGAGATCCTTCTCTGAGTCTAGGAGGGCTAGATCTTAGGGCCCCAAAGTGGTTGTGATGTTGTCTGGTATTTTGTTCTTGCCAATCTAGCCAAAACACTAGAACCCTAACATAATGGTGACTCCACTGGGGAACAACTCAGACCAATGCCTTTAGATTGGTATCTATGCTGATGGTGGACAACAGTCTGTTTCAAATGTCCAAATTCATCCACCTGGCGACTCCACACCCTATAATTCCTAAAGACCAAATGAATCCACTGGTAGAAGACTCTGAACTGGTTGAGAAGATGCAGTGACCTTCTTTGCAGGAACATGGATCCAAACATGGACAGAGATGCAAAGCTATATGCTTTGGTAGACCAATTAAAAAGAATAGCAAACATGTTTGGTGAAGTGCTGGAAATGCATATGGCTAATTTAAATGCAAATGTTGATGATTTAGAACAGCCCATGCATTTTCCGGAGCAAGGGCCAACTCTAGACCTAGACAACGAGCAAGACATGTATGATGATCCTGGTTTGGAGTTTGCTCTTGCTCTGGAAAATTCTCAAGATGAGGTTCAAGAAGATATCCATCCTCCAGATCAGTTCGTACAAGAAGCAGAGGACTGTTGTTCTTCTGTATGTGTTGAAAAAGAAATTTCTCCTTTGACAGAAGAAGAGATGGACCAAATATTAAATACGCAGTCCACCTTTGAAATATTCTACAGAACTGATACAGTTCCAGAAAAATCCTCTATGGATCAGAATGAAGAAAGACCTGTTGAGAACCCGACAGGTTTGACTAGTGACATTGCTTACGATTATGACTTTCCCAGTTATGATCTGTTTTATGATGATTGTTTACAGAGGGAAGCTGAGCTTGCAGGACCATCATCAGTAGATTCATGGGGGGAAAGCTAGGGCCAGCAAATCTAGAGAATCAATGAACCAAGTCAGCCTATCTACGACACTGATGAAGAAAGCTATGAAAGCCCTGTGATAGGTGAAGATTCATGGAATTTTCACTCTGATACACCGCAGATCATCAGTGATGATTTTCACGATCAACAGCCTTTCATCTTAAAGGATGAGGAGGAAAGCAAAGAAGAAATTTTTGAGCAGACTGAAAATAAGGAGCCTTCTCTTGAAAAAGAGGAAGTAATGGAACAAGCCTCTACTCAAAAATACATAGATCTTTTCACAGAGCTCGACCCATCAGAGCCGAATATATCAGAGCTCCAAGAGGACACAACTGCAATATACGATGAGTCCTCCAGTTCAGAAGATGAAGGAGACACTCTTTCTCAAGAGAGTCTTATTCTTGATCTAGTGGTAGAAGAAGAAATCCTGGTCGAAGCCTACCTGCCAAATATTCATAACCATGTATCATTTCATGATCCTTATGTTTATTTCCTACAAACATTTGAGGAAGGATCAAAGGTCTTGTTGAGCAGCATGTTTCAGACAGCAAGAAGATTTTTTTAAGCTGCTTTTGAGGAACTAAAGGAATGGGAGTGGCCCTGCCTATCGAGCATGGTCAAGGAGTTGAGCAGAACAGACTAGTCATGGGATCACTTGATGGACTGGTTGCATTGGAAGAGAATGTTTGTAAGCTATACTTGTAAATATTCTAGTTAGAGTAGGGTAGGTAGGAAAAGCTCAATAAAGCTCAGTCTGTGAGTATTCAGTCAATAGTTTTGAATTTCTGCAAAGTTTTCAATCCATGAGCAGTTTTGTCTTATTTCATGGTCTGCAGCAAGCCAGACAGTCTAATCCTAGCTTAACTGTTTTTCAATTTTTGTCTTAGAATGTAGAGAAGAAGTCTGCTAGACAGTTTAATCCTAGAAGACATTAGTCTAGGTAGAGAAAGTATGAGGCCAATAGTTTAATCTGGTCTCATGGAGTAATAAGGGTAGAAATAGAATAGGTTTATTTTTTCTGTTTGTAAAAAATTGATGATGTAAAGGGTCTGCAAGTCCAAATGCACCTAGAAGAAAAAATGTTAGGACTATAGTCTGGGTAGGTAGTTGTTTGGGAAAATCTTTCCGCTGATATAATGTCTTCATGATTTGTGGCAGCTAATCCAAGAAGAAAGATGGTTCAAGGATCAGGAATCTAGCCTACTCCAAAGATTTCTTTTCTGAATTCTTGACTTCTTCAAGAAGAAGCCATCCTCATGTGGAGCCATTGTTAGCCCCATATGAATTTTTTGACAAGCAAACAGGGGGCTAAAATGTTTTTTTAGCCTTCAAGGAATGCATCTCCTCTGAAAACACATCATCCTTGAAGCCTCCTTGTGCCTTTTTCCTTTGAAAATAATCATTTCTGTTCCCATGAGAAAAGCCTCTCTGTTTGTAAAGAAGAATGTTTGAAAAGGCCTCCATTTCCCTTATTTTATTCCCATTAAACCTATGTTTTCATTCCTTTTCCTCCCCTTCTAATTCCCTAATTACCCTTCAAATCATCCCAAATCCCCTTTTAAACCCTTCAAATACCCTTTGTCTGGTTTAAGAGTCCCTTTCTCCCTCTACCGATTCCCTCTTTAGCCTTAAAAGCCCTCTGTTTTGGCTAAAAAAACCATTTTTTACATACAATCCTTAGCCCCTTTTCGACCAGCCCCCTTAACCACTTCCCCATATGCCCTACGCCCGAGACCAAGCACTCAAGCCCCGGGCGCTTATCGAAATCGGAAGAAACTCTGGACACATTTTTTTGTTTCGCTTATTTTCCCAATGCGAGAAATGTTGCACTGTCAGCCTCTGCTTTGTTTCCAGCCGTCGATCTCTCAAAGATCCGACGGTCAGCGCTCACTCCGACGTGCCCGTTTCCTCTCTCCTGTCACCCTCCAATTACATCAGAGTCATCGATCTACCTCCAGATCGGACGGCAGTCGCTCAATCGCTCGTCGCCGATTGCGCCAATCGCATCCCCGTTGACCCTTCCCGATTGGCGAGCTCTGACCCAATCATAGCCGTTGGATCTGCAGCCAATCCAATGGTCCAAAACCAATCGCATCATCGCTTGTCGAAGATTCGGCCTCCTGCCTACTCTGCTTCTGATTAGATCTTATTCGTTCATCCTTCTCGATCTGACGGCTCGTATCACTCTTGCCCACTAACCACATCCTCCGCCTGTGTATTTCCTCCGCATATCTCAGCCGTTCATCCTGAGATCGGACAACCCACAATGAAACCGCCGTCTGTTTGACCCCACCTCTACTATCCGTGCACGTTCCTCAGATCGCGCTCCTCCACCACCGTTGGATCTCGCGGCCCTAGATCTAACGGCCCACAGCAATATCGCGCAGTTTGGGCATTCGAAGTTCAACATTTCAATTTCACGCGATATGGGCGATTTTCTGGAGCCACGTGTCAGTCGGGGACCCATATCGTGTTGAAAAAGTGAAAACCGACTCCCTCCCTTTTCACCGCGCGAAACCAGCGGTTTTTTTCTCGAACCCACTTCCCCATTTCCAAGCCTGAAAGTCTATTAACAGATCTCGGCCGTTGATCTGTTTCGATCAACGATCCTCATTTCATCTTGCATTCCCTTCACAATTTTTCATCGCGCGACCTCAGCATTTCTTCGAACCATCACAGCCGTAGATCTCTTCCTGAGATCTGACGGTCCAAGTTAAATTGCCCTCCGCCATTGCCGGGTCCCACTATATCAGCTCATTTCATCGCATCTTCATGCATTTCCTTTGTATTTCAATTCAAAGGACCAAACCTCTGTTTTGCATTAATATTATATCATTTCGCCAACATTAGGACTTTAATGTTTTAAGTTAAATTTTATTGCATTTCGCCCAACCATACAAAGTCATTTCATTAATCATTTTCCACCGTTGATCATCACTTGTTTATCAGCAGCAAAGATTAAGGTGTTAGAGCCCAAAATTGAAGATTAAATGCTCTAATCCTTATTCAAATAATTAAGGCGCAGTTTGAAGATTAAGCATCGACAGTACATTTTCTCAGATAATACACCTCCGACAGAAGTCTCCATGCCTCCTCGAGCTCCCAAAGGCCATTTCTCTGACAGAAAGCTTTAGAAGACTGTCAGGACAGCAATAATGGAGGTATGGAAGCCCAAAAGACCTTCAGTCACCTTACTTGCTTTGAAAGACCGAACAGAGTGCCTTACAGCCATGAGGGCTCCAAAGAAACATTAGAGGTCAAATCCGACCTGACAGAGACTCCGAACCAGACTATAGAGTACACATAGCATGTAGAGCCATTAAGCAGAGTGGGCATGGACACTTCCACCACTCTGTCTTAATGAATCAATTTAATGTACATCATCTACTCCCACAGTTACTCATTCTCCTATAAGAACCCTTGAAGAACACATTGTAAAGGGTTGCGTTGTTGTAGTTGCAGTTGTAGGGATTCATTTTTTACTGTTAGAACAGTTTTGGGAGAGAGTAGCAGAGTAGTTTGTAATGTAGTAGGCTAGGAGGAGAAAGTGTGGACTGTAATCATCCATTGAGCTCAGTGTATGTGACTGGTTTTGCGTCAATTAATCAAGCAATTTCACAGGATCCTGGTCTATTATTACGGGTGATGTTTCTCTTATCACATTGTTTTATTACATTTTTCATGTTGTTCATTGGTCTTCTGGTATGCATATGAAATTTGGCATAGGATATACCCTCGCATGGTACCCTATGTTTCTTCTCTCCCTACCTTTAATTTTTTCTACTGATAGTGAATCTAAGGGCAAATTCATGCAATTTAACCAGCGTAGTAGCTGTTTTCACTGCTAGCTGATGTGTGAGTTCGTGGTTTGCTATTTATTTGTTCTTGTTGGGTTCAAGCTAGAGGATTTTGGATACCGGGGATTTAGTGTAAGCCCTATCCACTGGGGTCCTTGTTCAACAGATTGGCCTTTCCAAGATCCCATGAGCTAGTGTCAAAGCATTGAAGGTTAAAATTCCTTCTCTGACCTTAGGCCTAGTTCTATGTTTAAATCTTAAGTGTTTCTCCTTTGAGAGTATGCTGAAGCAGATCTAGAGTTAGATGACCTCTGGTCTGATCTCAAGCTGCCCTTTGTGTCTCTTCATTTCTCTGCTTATTTTTCCATTCCACCATCTATCTTAAGATCCCTTAGTATAGATGACTTGCCCTATGATAGCCTTGGTTAGTGGTTTTGCAAGTAATCTCCTTTCATGACTCCATAGCCCAATGGATGGCACATTCCTAACTTATCCTCTTTTACCGAAACATCCTACTGCTCTTCTCCTTTCCTTCCGTTACCTTCTCAATCTATGATCTTATGACCAACCCAACAACCAACCAAATCATTTTAAACCCCCTGTTGTGCTTCATACCTAGCCTAATACCTCATTTTTAGATTCAAAGATATATCATTCTTTGCTTTATTTGAGAGATCCCTCTCTAGGTCCAGGAGGGCTAGATCCTAGGGCCCCAAAGTGGTTGTGATGTTGTCTGGTCTTTTGGTCTTGATAATCTGGCCAAAACACTGGAACCCCAACAATTTCAACAGTGGATGCCCTGGATTCATGCTTGAGAAAAAGTACTATGGACATATGATAGTTTGTCTTTAGGTACTTTATCTATTTTTTCTAACAGTGTAATCCAAGAGTAATATTTTGAGTACATTCAATCTCATATACAAAGACAAATTATAAGGTCCCTCCAATTTCATACCATGAAAGTGAAAATATAGATGTTGTTGGAGGAGAATGATCTTTGGAATTTGTAAAGACCAAAGTGGAACGACCTACCAATATATAAAATTGACAAAAAAATAAAAAGAAGATAGTCAAAACAAAGAAAATCGTCCTAGACTCCATGAAGGATCCCTCACATCATCAGTAAAACCATCAGTAAGGAGATTTTTGATGTTATCTTCACTATTTATTGGGGTGAGAACATCAATTGAAATATGCTTCTAAGGAACAAGCTTAGAGCCACACAAATGAAAAAAATATATTGCAGCCACTTATTTGTTAAAAATTAATAAACTCTATGATCAATATGCAAAAACTTGAAAAGAGCTCAAGCATGAAGATTCGGTACAGAGCCTTGAATGGGCTTTGATCTTCTTGGGAACCTTTTGTATAAGGTGCCTATGCCCGAGAAATATTTCCACCTTTGACTCTTGATAAGTTATGGGATGATTTTATCCAAGAAGAGACAAACTAGAGCGCGTTGCAGGTATAGAGACGAAAGAGAAAAATTTTAAAATTCTAACCCTCGATATAAATATATTGAATGCCAGAAAAAATGGGGGACCTAGTATAGGTGAGAAAGAGAGAAAGAGAATTGAGGTTCCTCTAATCAATGGTAAGAAATGTTTGGGCCATATCAAGTGTTTCATTTTCCAAGAGTTTGAAAACTATGCTTCTTAGTGTCCAGAGAAGAAGGGGAAGGGCGAGCAATAACAAAAGAAATAGTTTGAAAGGAGTGAAAAAGCATTTGTTAGAGTGGATGAGCTTTCATCTAAGCTTGTGACATACTTCTCCATGATATCATCTCTTTCATCCAACACAATGTATGGTGTCAGATGGTACATGGATAGTGGAGCATCCAAACATATGGCCTTTTGCAAACTTCAAGAGTATGAGGCAAGCATACTTGATGATTATTTCAAATATGCAATAGCAAGAATGGGATTTATCTCACTCCAAATTCCATTGGGTGATATATTTGAGCTCAATGGTGTTTTACATGTACCTGGATTAACTAAAAATTTCCTAAATTTCCTTTCAGTTTTAGTAATGAAAAACCTATGATATATATTGTTGAGTTTGATGATCACTCTCATCAAAAAGATATTCCCATATCTTAGTTGGGGTTCTAGCTAGAGTAATCGAGAGGGTGGTTGATACAAGTTGCAAGAAGACCATGTGAGAACCCTAGTGCATGATAAAGATAATTTGCACAAACTTTGGCACAAGATCAAAATAGCGCAAAAAATGTGTAACCCTATAAACCAAGAGTGTTGCTAATAATTTGTCTATATAAATGGAAATCTGAAACACAAGAAGATGATACATTTTCTTAATAAAACACAAATCAATTAATAACATGGTGACAAAATATTAAACCTAAAATTAATGTGATAAACATATCCTAATCGTTCCATACACACAAATTTAAACCCTACCAAACAAATTGAGCCGTTTATAAGATAGACCCTGAAAATCTACCTTTGTTGGGCCCAGATTCACTCAAAGGGGCTGGCTTCTCAGGAGCGATGACATTTTTGGCACCGCTTTTTTAACTTCCCAGCTTTTTTTCTTTTCCATTTCTTTACTGGAACCTCGACAACTCTGACGTTCTCCACAGGCGCTGGTTTTTTAGTTTCTAGAAATTTTTAACAACTTTAGGCTCGAGCTTCAGCTACAGGGCCTTCTTGACACTCTTAAGGATATTGTTCGGGGTTTTCATCGCTGCCGTTTTGAGGGTTGATGTTTGTGCATGCTTCGTCACTACTTGGGAAGCCATGTCTGCTCAAAAATTTCCAATAGCCTTCAAAGATAGAAAAAATGAAACAAAATCTTCACAAAAATATTCAAGGACTAGTTATATAATTTTGCGCCTCGTACTCCTCCTAACAGGTTTGGAACGAGCTAGTTGTGCCTCCTACTCCTCTCAAAAAATGGCACTGTAACAAATTAAACCCTCTTCCTACAGTAAATATATTTTTCGCTATAAAACCAGTACCTTGTTTATTTTTCCCTATAATTAGTATTTTTGAAAAAATTAAACTTTCCCAACCCAAAAAAAAGGTGGTTAGTGTTATAATGAAAAATATTATATTTTTAAATTATTATTTAATTTTTTCTTTTTACAAATAATAGTGAGGTATTGGACCTCGAGTGTTCTCTAGAGCTCGTCTTGCTCAAACGTAAGGAAACAAGTCAATGGCCCATGACCTAGAGGCATCTGGCAAGAGTAAAAGTTTGTCCCATTATGGACCACTAGTAGGTAATTATAGGTGGCATGTTTTTCCTTGAATAATAGTGATGAGTCAACTTGCATTAGCAGATAACAACCACTGATGGTTTTCCTCGTTTTTGGTTTGGCCACTGAGTTATGATATGTTTTCCCACCATTTAAAAAAAAATGGTGAGGTGATTTATACCTAGTATGGAGAAGAAATTGTCAAAAACTAGCAAACATAATGTAGTTGAAGGGGTTATCCTTTGTCCCAAAGGAAAAATAGAATTGTCTTATGTATGGTGAATAGGATCAATCTCAAGAAATCAAGTGGAATCATGTTCATTACTTCAAGGATTAATGTTGACAAAAGAACATCATTTTTCTTCTTTTGATTGTTGTTGGCGATTCTAAACTACTTATTCATCATACAGTATTTTATTCTCTTCCATTTATGTATAGCATGTGCTCGGGGCAAACAACCAAGAATCAGATACAATGGAAAATGAAGGAGTGAATTAGAATTTGGGTGAATTGAGGTTCAATGAATTATTAATGTTGAAAAAAGAACATCATTTTTATTCTTTGATTGTTGCTGGAGATTTTAAACTCCGTATTCATAATATAATAGTTGATTCTCTTCCATTTATGTATAACATGTGCTCGGGGAAAACAACCAAGAATCAGATGCAATGGAAAATGAAGGAGTGAATTGGAATATGGGTGAGTTGGTTTTCAATGGAAATACCTAATGGTGCCCTCTCCCTTAACATTTTATTCATGCAATTAAAAAGGTAAATACCTCCTCACCGTGGGTACCATTTGTTCAATCAAAAAATATGCCACATGGAATTGAATAAAATGAAGCCACATGCAATGGCACTTCAAGCATTTTTAATTAATCATCCCCCATACTAGCGAATGCGATAACTGCTAGAGGATGGGGAGGCCAGCTCAAACAAACGAAATGTCGTTACAACCCCAAGTATCGGTCAAACCATTCGAAAGGTGGGCCCTTGATTTTGTAGACTTGATCACGCCAATATCTCGAAAGAAGAAATATATTCTAGTGTGCACTGACGATGTTACAAAATGGGTCGAGGCCAAGGCGCTGGCTCTAGCAAATGAACGTGCAATTGTAGATTTTATTTATGAGGAGATTTTTACAAGGCTTGGTGTGCTAAGAGATATCATTACAGACATGGGAATGCAATTCACGTCCAAACTAATCAAAGCTATCATGGAGTAGTATCAGATTAGGCACTGGACTTATACTCCTTGTCACATAATAACCGCCTCTTGTTGAGCAGGAAAATCCCCTTTGTGGAAAGAGGAGATCCCTCTAGCCCTAGGGTGGGTCTAGCAACAAGGGAACATGCTAGAATCCTGAATTCCTAGCTTATAAATGAAATATAGACCGAAACAGATATCCTTCCTTGGTCCAATGTTTTTGTCATGGCACGCAGAAACGATCCTTTGATCCTTGTCTACATGCCTTGCGCTCCGTGTTGGTGATGATGTTCATGCGTCTGCACAAAGATCAAACAAGCGATAACAGCATACACGAATATACATTCATCTATGGCTATTCATCTAGTCAAGGAGAGATAAACACTTTGCATATCAATGGAAACAAAGTTGGAACTAGAAACCAGTCATGTATTATTGATAGGGAAAAAGAAGTTTACAACCTTATGCATTGAAGTTGTAGATCTCCTTCGGCGGGTTCAGTTGGGTACGTCTCAAGTATTCGTTCGAGATTGGACTCGATGAGGCAATGGGCCTAAACTCTCTCTCAACAATGGATTCTTCTCTGCCTTCTTCTACACACCAGCCATAGTAATGATTGTTTAGATATCTAAATCAATGTGAGAAGGAAGAAGTTATAGTAGAGGAGAACATGGTTTTAGATCCCATATGAGGTGGAGAATAGTTTTATCCCTTTGGGGAGTTTCACAATTGCAGGAAAAAATCGGCCAAAGGGGGAAACTCGACGTTATTCAATCAAAAAAACCATGATGACTCTGCTCACGAATTTGTTAAGCATTGAAGCTTCATTTCTATTTTAAATAAAATTCCAAAAAAATCTTGGCACGGCTACCCTTATGAGACAGAGCGCCAAAGGGTGCGGGGCCCAGTGTTAATTTCTCCATGGGTGCGAGGCCATAACTTCCTACCAGCGCCGACCCAAAATCACATGTTTTTGAAGGTCTGCTTGAGGAATGATCAACAGAGAATATGTTCTTGACATGCCAAGGGATGCAATGATACTTATGGAAATGTATGAGAATACAAATAAGTCACTGAGATGGTCCTCCAATGTTCGGGATGGGTATTGCAGGGACAGTGACAAAATATTGTGTAACATATGCCCCCTAAAGCATGAGGTCCGAGAGAGAGAGAGGGGTGAAATGCTTTATGATAACATGCCCAAAACAAAACACCGTCGTCAGAAGACCTGCAAGAACAAGTACAATTGATATCTCTGATACATTAATATGTTGTATAGGTGCATCCATCCATAGAAGAGTACATATAAAAATAAGATCTGAGGTATGGACGCAGCCATCTAGTAAGAAGGATCATCAAATAGACTCAGGTATGGTCGCAGCCATCCAATCAGAAAATTCATGTATATAGTCATGATAAACCAAATCGTCTCACAACCTGGATTTTATTAGACAAAACCTAGGGTCTTGCGCTCCATATCAACCCCAACAAGTACAAATTTAAGCATGCAAATGAGTGAGCTGAAGTCAAACATGCAAGAAAATTTCCTGATTATCAGCCAATGATGAAATTTTTTAATAGGCACGATAGAAACCACTAGTAATGAAAATGGCTCTCAAGGTACAACTAGTACAATCTGCAGAATGTGAATAGTGAGCTTGAGTCGAACACCTACGAAATCACTCGATCGAAGGCCAATGAAGAGGACACGCCGTCGAATGCGAAGAACTTGCCATTGAGGCATGCAAGCTCCAAGGTACCGGAAGGGAGTCTCTAGATCAGCCTCCTAGATAATGAGATGAAGTCGACAAGAAGTGACCAATCGAAGGAGGGCCATAATGTTTCCCACATCATCGACACGAGACAGAGGAATAAGATGATAGTGAATTAGGACTAATTAGAGGATCAAGGATTGAAAATTTCAGAAGGAAACTTCTCTTGAACATATTGGCGACACGACTCTGGAATTTGGAAATATTTGACATCAAGGGATCTGAAAACATGATGACATGGAAAAGAGCATATGAGAGGTAAAAAAATATAACCCAAACCCATGGATTCAAAATGACAAATGCAATGTCCCCAACCCGACACGGAGTGTAAACAAGTGTCATGTTCAAGAGCAACATTCTTCCAACACGACTAAGAATTGGTTCCATTTTCACCCACCATTTCTAGCGAGTACCCCAATTATTTTTGGAAACAAGCTTGAAGGGGGTAGCATATGCTTGTCATATAATTTCATCCTTCGGACTAATCCATCCCTGTACATTTTACGAGCCCTAGGAAGGAGGAACTCGGTAACGTCACGGTGACGATTTCCTATGTCATTTAGGTTTAATGAGTTTGACAAAGGACGAACTCTGCATCTTTTCATATTTAGAGAGTTTGAAAAGAAGCAGAAAATAAAACTTCAGCAGATCCCTTTTCGTAGATAATCTCACAGATCCGAAAAGGTAGAAAACAATATCCGAGAGAACCCCTTAGTCACGATGGGCTAAGGTATTCATTTTTCATAAATAATCTGTCCTAGCCCGAAAAAGGTGTAAACGTATACTGGGCAAATGATGTTTTGCAACCTTTAAAGATTTCAAAATGACAATATTCTCGGCAATCTTTTCAATTTTTGAGGGTCAGAAAAGATCTGAAATTTGACACCTCCTGGAGGAACGAGTGGCAATAAGGGTAGCAACTAGTTTCGGTGAGGGTGGAACTGCTCAGAACAAGTAAAAGTCAAGAGGTTGGCTAACAATACCACTCATCGCAGCGGTTCCTCAGGAATGAGTAAAACAATCAAGTGAGGGCATATGATCGGTCGAGAAAATGGTAACGATGGAATGAGAAAACCAAGGCTCATCTGGAAAAGCAGTGTGATAAAATGGCAATCACGAGAGGTAAAATAAGAATGGTTTCATTTTTACACAAGCTTAAAATCAGGAAACTCTGCTTGAAGTTGGTTTCTTTTTTACACAAACTTGAAACAAAGATAAACTATGCTTGAAAAAAGATTTACATGCCCCCAGCATGGTGACTCAATTCGAGGTATATGCCCCCCAAGCTTTAGTCCATTAGCCTGAGTAGACTACTGGTTACTAACAGGGGAGTGGAATGATGGTTCAAATATGAGAGGTAAAAAGGAAGACTCAGCTGGGATTTTACGAGATCTAAACAAAAATTCGAATTGAAAAGGGAAACTGTTTCATTTTTTAACGAGGTTGACACAGTAAAAGAACTATCCTCATGACACCTTGTTTTATTTTTTAAAGAGCTTGACAAAAGAAAAGAACTTTTCCCTGAGGACTTTGTTTCATTTTTAAGGAGCTTGGCACAAGAAAATGAACAATGCTCCAACGAGCTTGTTTCATTTTTTAAGGAGCTTGACACAAGAAAACGAACTATGCTCTGATGAGCTTGTTTAATTTTTTAAGGAGCTTGACACAAGAAAATGAACTATTCTCCGAAGAGTTGATCATGACAAATAAGAAGTCATGGCTTCCAAGAGTTTCTCATCCGACGGGAGAACAACAATATGGAAATTAGGATCCAATGCCCTCAGTACATTGTGTACTACCTCACTGACTGAGTTATCGGTGGACACAGACATGGAACAAGGGGCCACATAATTGACCTGTGGTGGGGAAGATATCACCAGGAGGTAAGGATCAGGAAGGGACTATAGTAGAACAGATGTCACATCAGGACCAAAGAATGAAAGTTGATCAATGGTCATGATCTGACCTTCATGTGGAAAATAGATCACACGAAAGAGGGAAGAGATAAGCGCACCCATGGCATAAGCATAGTCGCGCCCTAGGAGTAAATTAAAATCCAAGGGGCCTTCGACAACCATCACGTCTATATAGACGGTTTTCCCTCCTAAAGTAATAGGAAACCTCGTAAGGATTCCTAATGGTTGACTTGTTCCTTTGTTAAAAGCCAACAGATTCTGAGTAATAGGCACAAGCTATGGAGAACCTAAAGCTTTCCATGTAGTTGAGGAAAGAATACTAACTGAGGCGCCTTCATCAATAATTGTTCCCAGTATGACCATATTGCATGCTTATACAATGATCTCAAAGGGCACGTATGAAGGAAGATGGTATCCCGTAAATCGACTCCAATCAAAGGAAGCAACCAAACTACATGGAGGTGGTGCCATAAGAATAAGATGATTATCCCCTATCTGACGTGAGAGGAAAGACCATCCTCCTCAGCTCTGGGAATGACAGCGGGAGGATCACTTTCTGGAACTATGGCGACAAGAGTCGGAGGATCACCCTCCTGGATCATGGAAATGGGAGGATTGCCCTACGATCCTGGGGAATCAGAGGAAACAAAAAGAACCTGACTGGGATGAGACCCACTCTCGATGGAAAAGACCTAATGAAATGTAGATGGAATCAGGTTGACCTTTTTCTCAACCAATGATTGGTTGGAAAGGGAATCAGGAGACTGACTTTCAGAGAGAGCGGAATCAACCGGAGATGAATCGCAATCAATGGGTTCATAAAATATTAGCGGACTCGAAGAAAACTTCCGGGAACCAACGAGAAGACAGGACTCAGAAGCCAAAAGGATATCCAACACTTTGGAGGCTTCATCCATATAAGGACATAGGTGAATGGGATGGTTCCCTTCACACAACCTACAGGGAAATTTGATCTTACCCTGTTTCTTACGAATCTCATTATATTTAGCTAAAGGCTCATCATCAGCATGATGCCCAGAGGTTTATGATGAAGGACAAATTGGGCCAACGGACCACACTTCTAGCACCTTGGGAATACGAGGGCAATCACGAAGAAGGTGGTCACCCTCACATAACTTGCAAGGGAATTTGACTCTACGAGATGGAGTGGGAGGTTTCTCAATATTAGCTGCATGGGTAGAAATAGTTGTTGATTTTCCCACTAGATTATTTTCCTTCTTCTTCTTCGACTTCTTCTTCTTATTCTTAGCCACCCGATTACTATAATCTAGACTTTCACCAAGTGAAGAGGAATAACGAGGTGAAGAAATAGGCGAAGAAGGTGAGGGGTCAAACTTAGGATCAACATGGGGTTGACATGGTTCAAGCGGAGGAGAACCTGGTTCGACAAAGGTTGAGACATTAGGGACCACTAAGGTTGAAAATAACCAAACAAGTAAACCAATTGTTAACCCAGGAAGGGACAACGTCGCCATATAAGGGGAGCCAAAATTTCCAAAAGAAGGAAAAGGACCTCAATCCCCATCAGATGGGGATCCTTGACTAGTAAACCCAAGAAACATTTCCATTGAAATAAACCCTAAATAATCACTAAGGAATGTAACTTTAACTAGGACTATTTCGTGGGCGTTCGAATTTTAATACACTGAAACAAAACTTTGTCTTTTCATGTTTTAGGAGTCGAGAAAAGGTAAAAATGTGACTCTAGTCACTTTCAGTTTGAACGAGCTCAAAAGGACAAGCGCTCAATGATATTTTAAAATTTCAAAGAGTCACGAAAGATCGAAATGACTACTCAGGAACTCTAGGCAAGAGGGTGTACCAAACTCTCGTGAACTGCAATATACACCTTGGTGATCAAATGAAATATAAATGACCAAGGAATTAACGTACGTGTAGGCAGTCTCCCCGAATGTTGTGTTCAGTGTATCATGGTTACAGGGCAGCAGATTCGACTTCCTATGGATAAATGGTTGTAACCTATTAGGGTATCCCTTTGTATACTTGATGGTACGGGGAGCACAAGTCTATGCTAGTGTTGTCTAATGCCACATGGCAAACGACAGCTACTAGGTTTAATGACGCCGGAACACATCACTACCCTAGACCTCTAAATGTGAGTGTTAAGTTTCAATGCTTCCTTAGGTTGATTGAGTTCATTTTAAAGTTTATCTTGAAATTATCTTGCAGTTTCAAGGCCTTACCAAATGTAATCTCGAATCTCTAATGCACAACTATATGAGAAATAATATCATTCCAATTTGATGAATAGATAGCTAAGAGAGGGATAGAAGTTCATAATGAAGCAACAAAAAACCAAATGCAAGAAGAAATTTTCTTAATACTCCTAACACAACCAAAGCAGAAAACGAAAAGATTTTCTCTTGTTGTTCACTTTTTAATGAGAAAGCTACTAATGCAAAAGACTACTTTTCATTTTCAAATCAAGAGAAAGAATGTAAACTTTTTTCTTTTAGATGAATGACATGCAATGTTGCATTGTTACACTAAAAGGACAAAATGAATACTAGTTTTGAGAAACTCCAATGAAATGATCGACCATCAAGAGACCAATCCAACGCGAATGTAAAAAAAACTCAAAACAGACATGCATTCCTTCACGCAAACAGAGGACTTTCAAATCAACTCAGTGAGCAATGTGATCTATGCTCAGGGTGATAGATGGAAGGTCAAACGGACACCAGGATGACAATTGTACAACCCAACAACACATAGAATCGAAAGAAGAGACCAAACAATCAGTCAACAAGCTGAAAATATAAGAGACTATACTGACTCATACACAACTCAAAAGCTCAGTGAACATGTGGCCGAATAAGCGATGGAAGACTCCTAGAAACCCTAGGATGAGAAACCACACCGATCAAATGAGATACAATCAATTGAAAAGAATGAGACAGGGAAGTAAAAAACAATCCCAACAGAATAATTCAGTAGGGAAAAAAAAATACAGAGGGAAATATGCACAGGAAAACTTAGGAAAGAGGCCCAAATCAAAACCCATATGATTCGGCACGACTGTTCAGCTGTAATCCACGCTGAACAGGGGAAATCACACTTGTAAAATAGGAAACCCGCGCCAAACGGCGCGACTATTAAGGAAATAGAAGTGTCAAGCTATAAAACCAAGGAAAGGAGAAAAATCAGCTGAGGAAAAGCCAGGCTTGGCACTCTGAGAATAAGTAAGATGGATTGAAACAGTCAGACAAGAAAAAAAAGCAGAGAAGTGGCAATACGACCAAAGTCAGACAGACAAGAAAAACTCTAAACGAACAATGAGAGACGACAGACACATTGATCCCCAGTATGGTCGCCAAATTGTTGAGTAGGAAAATCCCCTCTGCAGACAGAGGCGATCCCTCTAGCCCTAGGGTGGGTCTAGCAACAAGGGAACATGTTGGACTCCTGAATTCCTAGCTTATAAATGAAATATAGACCGAAATAGATATCCTACCTCGGTCCAATGCTTTTGTCGTGGCATGCGACAATGATCCTTTGATCCTTGTCTTCACGCCTTGCGCTTGGGCTGGTGATGATGTTCACGCATTTGCACAAAGATCAAACAAGCGATGATAGCATACAAGCATATACATTCATCTATGGCTATCTAGCTAGTCAAGGATAGCTAAACACTTTACATATCAATGGAAACAAAGTTAGAACCAGAAACAAGTCATGTATTATTGATAGAGAAAAATAAGTTTACAACCTTATGCCTTGACGTTGCAGATCTCCTTTGGTGGGTTCAGTCAGGCACATCTCAAGTATTCGTTCAGGATTGGAATCGATGAGGAAATGGGCCTAAACTCTCTCTCAACAATGGATTCTTCTTTGCCTTCTTCTACACACCAGCATTAGTAATGACTGTTTAGATAGCTGAATCAATGTGAGAAGGAAGAATTTATGGGAGAGGAGGAGGTGGTTTGGGATCCCACATGAGGTGGAGAAGACGTTTATCCCTTTGGGGAGTTGCACAATTGTAGGAACAAATGGACCAAAGGGGGAAACTTGACGTTATTCAATCGAACAAACCATGAGGACTCCACTCACGAAGTTGTTAAGCATGGAAACTTCACTTCTGTTTTAAAAAACATTCCAAAAACAACTTGGCGTGGGTGCCCTTCTGAGACAGAGCGCCAAAGTATGCGGGGCCCAATGTTAATTTCTCCATGGGCGTGAGGCCATAACTGCCTACCCATGCTAACCCAAAATCGCATGTTTTTGAAGGTCTTATTGAGGAATGATCAACAGAGAATATGTTCTTGACATGCCAAGGGATGCAATGATACTTATGGCAAAGTATGACAGTACACAGAAGTCACTGAAATGGTCCTCCAATGTTCGGGATGGTGATTGCAAGGACGGTGACAAAATATTGTGTAACACCTCTAAAATTTTAATTCTAAGGCTAGGTCACAAATGTATCTTGCCTTAGCTTCATGCAGTACAAGTCCTCCTTGCTAGGATGCAGGTGTTATGCAAGTACTCAATAACTCCAAACTCTTTTTGCATAAGTATATCTCAAGCATGGACTAGAAAGGACCCATATTTTTTAGCATCCATGCCCATATTTTTGACAAATCGCGAATAACTAGTCCAAAAGAAACCATAAACTTAGAAGAAAGTTCCAAAGAATTTTGACCTCCTCAAAATCATCAACACTCCATATGGCCAGAGAAACAAGATCAAAATATTATGTGTTTCTATTGAGAAGTGTAGAAAGAAAGGCTCAATTTGACCTTAGCCTTAGTCAAATTGAGAAAATTCAAAATTTCCACATCAACATACAACTTAGAGGAAGTTAACCGAGGTGACATGGCTCTTGTCGCTTAGTTAGATCACTAAATTCGAGCTAGTGGGATTTGAGTTCAGTTTGCATGTGTTGATTACTAATTTATAGCAATCCGGTTCAGTAATTTTCAATTGTACTCAGTTAAACTAGTTCTAACAATTAATAGAACTATTTGGAGGTCAGTTTTTCAATGGGACAACAATCTAACTCAAAGATCATCCAGTTAACTGATCAATAAACCAAAAATAGCTCATGCATGCAAAGAATTCAAATTTCTCAGTTGTGGTGGAGATTCCAAGGCAGTGTAACATCAATTGTAAACTAGTTTTGAGTGTACAAGTGTTGCATGCAATCAGTGATCAATCCTTGGGAATTGCGCAATCATTTTGGAGGAAATTCCTAAATAATGGGGGCCAATTTCCTCAGGAATTGTGCAAGGAAATAGGAGCTCAAGTGGGGGAATAAATTGACCAATTTTGGGTCAAAGATTCTCACTCAGCAGAGAGAACAATTATTCATTTGTAGGTTATGCTCAGAGCGAGCATGAAATTTTAATAGATTCTTTATTCAACCGATTAATGCAAACAAGGCTTAAGGGTTTTTTACGAGTTGGTTCCCCTAGAAACATTTGTGTTCTTGTGTATTTAATTGATGAATGTTTGTGCATGTTGTTCTAAATTGTGATTTAATTTCCGCAAATAATTAGACTAGAATTGTGTCTCTTGATTTTAGATTAAATTTCTTGAGCAGTTGCAATTCTATCACCAAAAAAAAGGCCTCCTTGATCAACAAATTGAATTATTGTTCATTATCACCCTTGATTCCATATCCAAAATTGAATTATGAACTAGTCCCTAAAAAAGGGTGATGATTTCCCCCCCTTTTTTTCACAATTTTCCATTTTTCCCTAGGTCTAGCCCCATTAGGTCACCTAGGGCATCAATTTCCCAAGAATCTAGCTAGAGGAAAACTTTGATCTCCTAGAGGCAATTGCGTTGGTGGGTCCCCTCACTTTCCATAGAATTTGGGCCAATTCGGATGGTGGAATCTCCAGATACCTCAAGCCCTAGCTCTAGGATCAAGTTTTGCATAGGTGTTCCCAAGGCTAGAACCTAGTAGGATCAATTTGACCCATCGAAGTAAAAAATCTTGCCTGATCCTTTCCCCTCACATTTTCCAGGATAGGAACATCAATTGTTTCTAAATTCCATCCCCAAACCTAGGCTGGGTCCACTTGGCCTCGTGTGGTCCCATTTGGTGTCAAAGTCCTTTCATCAAGGACCATTTGGGAATCCAAGTTCCCAAAGGATTTTATGGATTGAGAACTTCCTTCATAAGTCTTATTTTTCTCCCTCAACTCTTTAATCCCCTCCTCTCTTCCTAGAAGATAAAGTCCCTTTCTTAAAAGGAAAGCATGTCCCACTCTTTATTCTATCTTAGGTAAATGGTTTCTATGGTCACTTCCCACCTATTGATTAACCTATACTCTACAAGTGAATTCATAAACTACCGGGACTCCTCCCATCGACGAAATTCCATGGAGAGCAAGGAGCCTTAGCTGTGGAGACAATGGGCTAAGCCTCCACCGTTTCCCTTATCCCAGCAGTTGCCCTCTTAGGAACCCCTTTTAGGTCCACTACGAGTTTGAGTGGTAGCAAGTTTTTCACAACTCCATTTGTGAAAAACTATTTGGTATGCCCAATTTTTCCATAATATGGCTCCAAGATGAGAAGTCTAGGGCTATGGAGGCTACCCTTCTTCTCACTGAATTAATCCTCTACAATATAGTGAACTAGGGCTAGTTAGTTGGCCCACTTGACTACTACTTTAGTCCTTCAAATTCTGCACATCCTTAGGCCTTATACACCTGCCCTTATACCAATCTTGTTGTCCTTCACAAGTACAAGAGTTAGGGATCTTCTTTGACAGTCACCTAACAACCTTCCAACTATACTTGGACTACCATCAATCTGCCCAACCACAGTCAATTATTTTTACTTATCTAGGGCTCAAAATATTGTCTTCATCTAGAGCTCTTTGTATCTCCCACCTAACAATGGTTTGAGTCCTCTCAAAATAATTTTTTCTTGTGTATCGACAATTTTATCTTTTTTGTCCAATCTATGAACAAATATGAACTACTCCTCTTATTTTCCTTCTAACAATATGTAGATGACTAAAATAGGGCCACAAATCAACCACTAATAGTCCATTGACTAATATTTTATAGGTTGCGTCAGATCTTTGTCTAAAACTATATGGATATAGTCCACTAAAATCAACTCCTCTGCATGTCAATCCATTCTTCATATGACACTTTTCTTCCGCATGCTCAATCTTCTGCTCAGGTTCCACCCTCCTTTGGATATGTTATCTCCACACATACTGAATCTGAAAACCATCTTCTAGATCTATGGTCTATATTGCAGAAATAAACCTCGCTCGAAGGGTCACAACTACTCTTCTTCTATGCAAATTTGTCACAGTCTTAAGGGCATACCTTATGAACTAAACATGCTAGGAAATTTTCCTAATTAGGGCACTAATGTACTTCTAATTGTTGTAGAACAAACCCTATCCACCCATAGAAAAAACTACGACTCTTTCCTCCATAAGAGACTCGACCTAGCTCATATGGATCCATATATTCTGGGCATTTCTTTGACTGAATCTTGACATGAACTTCATATCTCAATGTTGACCCTCAAACTAGGTTTGCCTCAGTCAATATTACTACTGTGTCTACTTCTGTTCTGGCTCTAAATTACAATGCAAGCCCTCCTCCATTCATGTTGGTCTTTATCACAAATCTTGTGCCTACTAACCACCATAAGGAAAGATTGTTTCAACCCTTTCTTAAATTTCATGTAGAAAATCTAACCAACGGGATTCAATCTGATCTTGTAATGTACTAAAACAAGACATTGAATCCTTCCTACAATTTTTGAAAACAAAACACGATCGCACAATCACATATAAGTAAGAGAAATATATTATCAATCACACAACACAAGATGTATATGGGGAAAGAAACTGTTCAAATCCCCTCTATCTCTATTGTGTATTAATTCAATGAATCATGAAACAATACAATTCTTAATCTCTCATGAGATTCTCTAGCACTCTGTCAATTGTCTCCTACTGATCTAGGAAAAATTGGTCTAGTACTTAGCCAATTCTCAACCTTCCTTCAACCTACCTTTCTCGTGCAATTCTTAGGGAATTAGCTCCCTATTAATTAGGAAAATCAGCCTTCCTTGATTACGCAATCCATCATGGCATCCCAATGACTTTATAATCACACATGGGCAATTTTGTATAAATACAACTGATAGTTATGTTTCGTTTAACCTCTGTCTCAATTGGGTCTTCCTCGGAACTAACATGCATGAAACTATTAATAGAAAATTATGAGTTATTTGATTAATCACTCATTGTGAATTAAATCTAATTTACTTCAGTGGACCCCTCACTAGCTCATCACTCAGTTAGAACTAGTTAAATGTATTTTAACTCAATTAATTGAGTTAACTAATTCACACTTACACCCCACTAATGCATCAACTGCAACAGGACCCCCAAAATATTATAATCCCTCTACATGCCTCATAATAGACCCTCATGATCTGGAAATATGCGAAAATGCAATAAAATACAGAAATAAACGTAAACACATAGATGCAGTAGGAATAACACTTCATTTCATTAATATCAAATAATGAAAATGCTTATAGACAGAATGGAAAACAAACTAGCTCAGACGATGGTAGATTATCTCTGAGAAGAGATGTGGCGTCTACATGACTCTGAACTGTGTTACAATAAGGCTAAAGGGCCTTTTAATTATTGAAAAATAAGAGAAAGCCCTAACCCGAGGAGATGTAACACCAAGAGTTTATGGGCCCCATTGGGGATAGTTGGACAACCAACTTCTCGATGTCGTAACTTGGTCATATGATCTCTGTTTGACACACATGATACATCGTTAGAAAGATCTCTCCGAGGACTAAAAAATTTATCATGATTTATATGAAATCATAATTTCTATGAAATTGCCAAAGCTTTCATGCCCAAAAAACGTCATTTGGGGCCTCAAAACCGTTCTGAAAGTTTAGTACCTGAAAAAATGACAAAAATAGTAAATTGTGTTATAATTAAGGAAACTGAAAAAATGAAAGAGACAATGGCAAGGGCCCAAGTGAAATAGGTAGGTGGCCACCAATATTCACCTCGATCACGTCAACTCGAACTTCTTGAGATAACTCAGTCATCATGACTTAGTTAACTGACCCAAGTTGTTATGAGATGAAATTACAATTTATTGTCCAATTTTATTTAAGGGAAAAATAAATTAGACGCCTCACATTCCTCACTCCTAGTACATCAAAATTCCTCACCACTGTGGGTTTTTTTCCTTTCTGGTTGCCAATTTCACTGTTTCTTGTTGTAAATTTCAACACTCCCTCTCAATAAGAAAGGAATTCAATCTATCATGATCTGGTACCTTTGGAATTATGCATGCAACACTTCTCTAGTGTTGTTTTCACCTGCAAATCTCGAAACTGAATAACCTCCGCACAACTGAATTAGTATAATGAATTTGTTATCAGAGTCTTCTGACTACTGCTAGCTACTGCACCTATCTATTGGACTCTCTGTGCTTCTGCTGACATTTTCATTTGTTCCCTTTGCATTGTTTCCAACTCTGATCTGTGCTCCAGTATATGACATTTGTCACTCTAATTTTTGTCTTCCCGACATCTGATTGCATCAATCTAACAGATCCTTCTTGCTACTATTGTACTATGGACTGCTCGTAGCTAGGTTTGATCCATGAGACACACCATCTCAATGGAACCTGCCCTAATTTATTATCTTGGGATTATGTCTACACATCACCCCACCTTTCACCTGGAGGTATGGTTGCATGTGCTCCCTCTACCCATCTGGCTCGAAATTTCCCCCTCATAAAGGTCTCTACTTGAGTGGGCACTTCCACTTGGTCTCCTCTCTTCTTCTCCAATTTTGGTTGATCCACAACCTTCTGAGACTGCTTCTAAGGTTACATGTTGAGAGGTGATTTGTACTCCCTCTCAACAACCAAGTCTCTAAACTCTTCTTTGCTCCTCAAAGCTTTGCATGCATCTCATACCTCAAGTGCATATAGGTTCTTGACTCGCGCACATTGTAATTCTCCCGCCATTACAAAAGTTTCTAAAAAAGAGTTGATTTTAAATCGACGATATCTCCCTCATCCGAGTTCTGAATTGATTTTCCATTTCGGTAGTTTTTCGCAAGGAATTAAAATATGATTTTTTTTTTGAAAATTTTACACCAAAATCTTCAGATATTCTCTGCAAACTCGCCACCAAAAAAAATCCTTCTCTGATACCATGTAGAAAATCTAACCAATGAGATTCAATCTAATCTTGTAATGTACTAAAACAAGATATTGAATCCCTCCTACAATTTTTCAGAAACAAAACATGATCACACAATCACATATAAGTAAGAGAAATAAATTATCAATCACACAACACAAGATGTATCTTGGGAAAGAAACTGCTCAAAACCACTCTATCTCTATTGTGTATTAAGTAAAGGAAACATGAAACAATATAATGCTTAATCTCTCATGATATTCTCCAGCACTCTGCCAATTGTCCCCCACTGATCTAGGAAAACTCGGTCTAGTACTTAGCCAAATCTCAACCTTCCTTCAACCTGCCTTAGTCATGCAATTCCTAGGGGATTAGATCCCTATTAATTAGCAAAATCAGTCTTCCTTGATTGTGCAATCCATCACAGCATCCCAATGACTTTATAATTGCACATGGGAAATTTTGTATAAATACAACTAATAGTTATGTTCCCTTTAACCTCTGTCTCAACTAGGTCTTCCTCGGAACTGACATGCATGCAGATATTAAAAGTGAATTATTGGTAATCTGATTGATCACTCATTGTGAATTAAATCTAATTTAATTCATTGGCCAACCTCTTACTAGCTCACCACTTAGTTAGAACTATTTAAATTGACTTTAACTCATTTAATTTAGTAAACTAATTCACACTTGCACCCCACTAATGCATCAACTGCAACTAGACTCCAAAAATATTAGATTAATACCACTACATGCCTCATCTTAGACCCTCAACTCGAATTTCTTGAGCTAACTCAGTCATATGACTTAGTTAACTGACACAAGTTGTTATGAGATGAAATTACAGTTTATTGTCCAATTTATTTAAGGGAAATATAAACTAGACGCCCCACATTCCTCAATCCTTATGCATCAAAATTCCTCACAAGTGTGGGTGAATTTTTTTTTCCTTTCTGGTTTCCAATTTCAATGTTTCTTGTTGCAAATTTAACATTTCAGAATTTTATGCGATATTTACACAAAGACACCATTGAAATCACATGCCGAGATTCTCATGAGCAACCTCTCTTAAGCTCGATCTTCCATAAGAGAACCAACAACATGCCATCCTAATTCCTTGCTCTAATCGACCATTAAGGTATGTAACATTCTTGTGAACCCTCACATGATGATCTTGCTCTTGGAGGATGATCATGGCCTCCCTTTAGCAACCCTTACTCAACCCTCTTACTCAACCTACTTTAGGACTACATCTCTCTTCGCCCCCTTGATCAAATGAGATCCTTTTCACTTGATGTTCTTTCCTTCATCCTAAGGCCTCCTTAAACAGTTTTTCCTAGACCTCTTAGGAACCCTCTAAAACTTACGGGATTTATCCACTTAGACCTTAGGAAATATTAATTTTCCTTTTTTATTTTCTTTTAGATTTTAAACCCTATCTTGGGTCCAAAATCCCTTTTCTTGGCTTATTTTCCCACAAATACTTTTGTGACCAAACTCACACAAACCATCTCACTAGGCTTGTGGAGTATCTCCCAAGCTACACAATCCAACAACATAGTATAGTTGTAGTAATCGTAATTTGGTCAAGCTCTTCTAGTCAAGCGAGGGCTTTGTTGGGTTCCCAAGTTGAAAATTAAGTAAGGGTATTTGTGAGGGCATGATATCTAGGAAGGGTCAGGGCCTTCACATTAGGAATGAAAAGGAATGCTAACACATGTAGAACAATGTCAGTGCATGCTAAAGAGTGTTAGGGAGTGTCAGGGCATATCAAGGGATAACTAGGTCAAAATGAATGGAAAGGAACAAATAAGAGTGTGTGTTAGGAAGTGTCAGTGAATTCAAGTGTGCTAAGGATGAAGTGTGTTAGGAGAATTTCAGAGTAGGATTTATAGGAGGCAAGCCTACGGTTGTTATACAGGGCTCGACATAGAAATTTTAAACAAAGGGAGATCACTTTGTGCTAGGCACAACATTTTTTTGCCTTTAGCTATTTTTTTTATATGAGATGTGGCACACTTTGGCTACATGCTCATGTTTTAAACTATTATAGATAATTGCATATTGTACATTTTTGTGTCTAAGTTTTGGGGCACTCTACTTGTGTCAGCTTATATCTTGTGTGCCTTGTGCATCTTGTGGTTCTTTCAAACTCTAAGTTAATTTTCTACTGTTTATATGAACTGAACATACATGTGAACCTATGTAAGCTATGTTGCTTAGTTTTTTTATGGCCATGACTAGATCATGTGATCCTTGTCTTGGTAACTAGTCAAGTGGGACAAGTTGATCTTGGACATGAGTGGAATAAGATGAGTTATAGGTGGTTCTTAGGTGAACAAGGCACAATCTACTTGTAGTAGGTGCAATTGGTAAAGTTGTTGAGGTTGAAGCAAGCTTATATTGTCACGTTAAATGCAGTAACCAAGGAATTGATTGGGTTCCCAAGTCGTGAAAAAATATAAAGGCTAGCTATGAGGACATTAGTGCCAAGGCATGCTAGGGAATGTTAAGATGTGTCAGATAATGAGAAGGCATGTGAAACATGCTAAGATGTGCCAAGTGATAAGGCATGCCAAGATGTGCAAGGGTCTGTCAATGCTTTCCAAGGACTGTCAAGGCAACAAAAGGGAGAAACAAGTTAAACTACAAGGAAATGAACACATAAAAGGGTTAATAAGTCATCAATTTACCTTTTCCAAGAGGGGCATGCTAGGCACACCAACGTTAGGCGCCAATAGGTGCAAAGTGCAAAGTCTTAGTGCATTCTAAGTGTCAAGTCTTCCTTTGTTGGTTCTCATCTACTTTCCAATAGTTGATATCAAATAAATTTAATATTAAATCATGGAAAATTATACCAAGGCATATCAACATATTCCATACATGCTAAGACTTTCCAAGCACAAACACGTGCCAAGTGCCAATATGTGTCACAAAGTGTTATGCATGCTATGAAGTGGAAGGGCATGTTGAAGGGTGCTAAGGTGTGCTAGAGATTTCTAATGCATGTTGAGGAGTGTTAAGGAGTACTAGGACAAAAAATTAAGGGAGCACTAGGTCAAAATTCATGGAAGTTAATGAATATGAGGAACGTGTGCTAGGGACTTGTGTTAATGAGTGTTAGTTGTCATGCCAAGGTATGATAAGGATTGGTAAGGCATACTAGGGAATATCAAGACATGTCGAGAAGTCTCAAAGTGTGCTTGGGAGTTCCAGGGTGTGCTAATTATATGTGCCAAATAGTGCCAAGATATGCAAAAACATTTTAGGTGCTAAGGATGTGCAGGGTGCCAGGGTATGTCAATATGTGTCAATAATTTCAAGGAAAAAAAGGAAGAACCAATAAGAGGGTTAATAAGTCGGGACTTATCTTTTTCAAAAGGGGCATGCTAAGCACACTAATAATAGGTCACAATACATGCCACGTGGAATTTTGTTCCAAGTGCTAATGTATGCCAATGCATTCAACCAAGGTGTTCCAGGGCATGCTAGGGACTACATGCATGCCAACACATGTTAGCAGAGTTCTATGTTGTGCTAGTGCATGCCACCATATTCTTGGGCGTTAGTGTCATGACAAGATGTTCTAGGTACAAAGATGTTTCAAGACATGCGAAGTGCTAAGAAATGTTAGTGTGTGCCAAAGAATTAATTTAAGGTGTGCCCAGATTGTTGAGGAGTGTTAGGTCTTTCTCATTAATAGAATTAACAGAGCTTGATTATGTATTAAATAATATATTTCCTACACACATTAGTGGGACTTTATCTAAAAGGAATTTTCTAGATAATAAACTTAATAGATATGAATCATGTATTGACTTATAGGAAAACTCTATTCGACTAGTCATTACTTGAGGGAAATGATACACACTAATTACTTCTTAAAAAATTGACTGACACTAACCACTATGGCCTTGGACATATTATAGAAAAGACTTCACAATAATGGTATTAAATCGTTATCTTTTGACAAAAAATATATTAACAAGCATATAGCGTCATCAAAAACTCATTGGAATGATCAATGGTGATGAATGTTAGGTCCCTATATCACTAGTATAGTCCCTTATTATTGTTAGTGTAACCCCATTATTGTTATTATTGTACCCTTTTAACCCCCATTTTTTTATTATTGTGCCCTTAAATTATTATTGTTAGGTCGGCTAGGATTACATTGTGGCCCACTAGGATTACATTATGGCCCCATGGACTTCTATATATAGAAAGGAGGTTTTGTAAATTGTATCATCCAAGAATTGTTCATTTATGTAATGTATTGGAGGTTGCCCCCTCGAAGTGGCTCATTTCTAAGGCGTTTATATCTCTTTTCTTCTCTTTTTGGAGCTAGTTACACAACATTTGGTATCAAAGGTTTGGATTCTAGGGTTTCGCTGCTCCAAACAGGTCATCGTGGCATTTTCACTATAACTTTTTTTCTATGAAGTTTCAGAAGCTGAAATTTTTAGGGTGCGAAGCTGAAATCCTGAGGAATATTGTCTAAAACTTTCAAAGCCTAGTTCGCAATATTTTCGGAGATATGATCTGTGGAAGTTAGGACTTTTTTCAGGCTCCTAAACCGGTCATCGTGGAATTTGTGCTATAACTTTGTTTCTACGAAGGTTCAAAATATGAAATTCATATGGTGCGAAGCTGAAATCCTGAGGAAATTCATAAAAAAATTTCAGAGCTTGGTTCACAATATTTTTGGAGATATGATCTGTGGAAGGTAGTGCTTTTTCAGGCTCCTGAATTGCATCTCAAAGAGGTGATCGTGGGAAAAGTTCAATAACTCTCTCTCTGGGCATCGGATTGGAGTGCCGTAAAAAGTGGTCACAAGTAAACAGAATTTAGTTTCTTGGCTATAAATTTCAGAGACAAAGGATGAAACAGTGACACGTGGCAAGTCGTACAAGTTCGCTCTATTGAACCAGTCCATAATTAGGTCATTGTGGGAGATTGGAAACAACGTTGTCTTGGAGAATCCAAATCAGGTCAGACCTGTGGCATTCAAAAGAGAATTCAGAGGGCTACTTCAGTGCTAAATTTCAGATATTGAAGATCTGCAATAACAGAGATAATACAATTTAAATATCGAGCTCCTCAAAGCAAGTAAAAGGTGTGTTTTTTTTTACCGAATTGCATAAGTCTTGAATCAAGTTGAATTGATTGCAAGGGCCTATTGTAGAATAAGTATCAATATTGGATTCTAAAATGGTGCCTAAAAAGAATTCAACACCCATTAAGCCTTCAAAAGGCTCTACCATGACTCATGAAGATGAAGAATTGCAACATGATCTATCAAAATTACAAGAGCAAGTGCAACAAATTTCACTCTCGCAAAGAGCAACAAAAAATGAAATCGAAGTTTTGAAGAAAGGCGTGGAAGTGAAGATGGACGGTTTGAAGAAAGTCATGGAAGCTAAGATGGATGGCGTGGAAGTGAAGATGGACAGTTTGAAGAAAGGCGTGGAAGCTAAGATGGATGGCATGGAAGCTAAGATGGATGGCATGGAAGCTAAGATGGATGGCATGGAAGTGGGCATCGAAGCTAAGATGGATGACATGAAAGACAACATGGAAAACATGAAGAATGATCTAAAAGCATGCATGGAAGGCTTGATGACAAGCTTAAAACTAGAAATGATTCCTAATGGCGGAAATATAGTAGAAGAACCTCATGATGAGAACAAAATAAATGTTAATCGTGATTTCATAAACTCTAATGTTGGCGGGAAGAACCACCATATTCCAAAAATGGATATGAGGAAGTTTGATGGAAAGGATCCTGTAACATGGATACTACAAATGGAGAAATATTTTGATCTCCATAACGTGCAAAACACACAAAAGGTACGCATTGCAACTTTACATTTAGAACAAAATACATTTGTATGGTATCGATGGCTTTTCTCCCGTAAAAAAATTGTCACTTGGTCAATTTTTACGGAGGAAATGATAGCGCATTATGAGGATACAAAGAACAACACCTTCTTTAGCCAATTGATAAATCTCAAACAAAAGGGTTTAGTGGGGCAGCACATTGAGGACTTCCAAAAATTGAATATAAGGGTAACTGATATTCCAGAGGAACACAGGATTGATCTCTGCATAGGCACTTTAAAGGATAACATCCAACATGAAGTTCACGTTTTGGAACCTGATTCATTGGAGAAGACATTCAGGTTGGCAAGAAAAGTTGAATGTAAAATTATGGCGACAAGGAAGCCTACCACTCAATTCTATAAAGAAGGAAATGTTGCTACGCCTAGATTTCCACAACCTACAAGGTTGACACCACAACAATTGGAAGAAAAAAGAGCAAAAGGGATTTGCTACAGTTGTGATAGAAAATACACCAAAGGTCATAAGTGTGTTGAAAAGAAATTATTTTACATAGATTGTGAAGAAGAAGAAGAAAATGAACAAGAAGAGGATACACACCAGGAACCAGCCATAGAAGAGGAAGAAATGAATCCGACCATATCATGCAATGCACTGGCAGGAATTACCACTCCTCAAACTCTCAAGATAGCAGGACAGATCAAGAATAAAAAGGTAATAGTGTTGATTGATTCAGGTAGCACCCATAATTTTATTCGTTGTAAGGTAGCCAAGGAATTAAATTGTTTCCTATACCCAGCACCAGAATGCCAAGTGATGGTTGCAAATGGAGGAACAATAAATTTCTCTGGGAAATGCCATAATATCAAGCTAACCATGGGGGAATATGTATTGACTAGTCCAATGCTTTCCATTCCTATGGGAGGTGTTGATGTTGTACTAGGAGTACAATGGTTACAATCTTTGGGGACGGTAGCTTTTAATTTTCAAGAACTTTTCTTGAAATTTTTTTCATAAGGAAAGGAAGTCGAATTACGGGGTATCGCAGGGAAGCCAAGAAGGATAATAAGCTCTAATGTCATGACAAAGCTTCTAAAGAAAGAACAGCGAGGCGTAATTGCACAATTATGCTCACTAGAAGTTCCAACATCAAAATCATCTATTTCTGCAGATCTCCAACAAGTCTTGGACAATCATTCCAAGGTGTTTGAAACTCCCAAAGGACTCCCACCTATTCGTGATCATGATCCTGCTATTCATTTGATTCCAGGAAGTGTTCCTCCAAACATCAGGCCTTATAGATATCCTTACTTCCAAAAGAGCGAAATTGAACGTATGATTGCAGAAATGTTAGAGGCGGGTATAAATCAACCTAGTCAAAGTTCTTTCTCTGCTCCTGTAGTATTGGTACACAAGAAGGATGGAACATGGCGAATGTGTCCGGATTATAGGGAGCTCAATAAGCTCACCATTAAAGACAAATTTCCCATTCCTGTGATTGATGAATTATTGGATGAATTACATGGAGCAATTTATTTTACCAAGTTGGATCTTCGTTCAGGATATCATCAAATTAGAATGAAGACTGAAGATATTCCAAAAACAGCATTTCGAACTCATGAGGTCATTATGAATTTTTGGTCATGCCTTTTGGCCTTACCAATGCACCTTCTACATTTCAAGGGTTGATGAATTCCATTTTCAAACCCTTCCTTAGAAAATTTGTGCTAGTATTTTTTGATGATATACTAATCTACAGCAGGTCTTGGAATGATCATGTTGAACATGTTGACAGGGTGCTCAAACTATTGCAGGAGAAACAATTATATGCAAAAACATCCAAATGTTTCTTTGGGGTACAAGAGGTGGAATATCTGGGTCATATTGTATCTCACGAGGGTGTTAAAGTAGACCCTAACAAAATTAAAGCCATTAAGGAATGGAAAGTCCCCACAACCATAAAGAATTTACGAGGATTTCTCGGGTTAACAGGGTATTATCGCAAGTTTGTTAAGAATTATGGGAGAATAGCAGCACCTCTAACAACATTATTGAAGAAAGATGCATTTTCATGGACTCCTGAAGCAACTAAGGCCTTTGAACATCTTAGAGAGGCAATGTGCCTAGCACCGGTCTTAGCTACGCCAGACTTCACAAAAACCTTTATTGTGGAATGTGATGCCTCAGGAAATGGAATTGGTGCAGTTTTAATGCAGGAAGGAAGACCCATTGTTTTTGAAAGTCGTCCAATCAAAGGAAAGTATTTACAGAAACCTATTTATGAGAAGGAAATGTTAGCAATACTACATGCACTAAAGAAATAGCGAACTTACCTAATGGGAAGACACTTCAAGGTAAAAACTGATCATGATAGTCTTAAACACTTTTTGGAACAAAGACTATCATCAGAAGAGCAGCAAAAATGGGTCACAAAAATGTTGGGTTATGACTTTGAAATAATCTACAAAAAAGGAAAGCTTAATGTTGTTGCAGATGCACTCTCAAGAAAGAATGAAGAGGTGGAAGCATTGCTTTGTGCCATTTATATTATCCAACCAGATTGGATAACCGAAGCAAGAGATGAATGGAAGGACAAAGATGTATGGACACTCATTCAAAAGTTGCAGCAAGATCCTAGTACATCTGATACATTTAGTTGGAAAAATGATTCCTTATGGTACAAAGATGGCTTATATCTTTGTAAGAATTCCCAACTAAAACAAAAGATTCTTCTGGAATTGCACACTTCTCCTTTAGGAGGACACTCAGGATTTTTAAAAACTTACCACGGGGTGAAGAAAGAATTTTTTTGGGATGGCCTTAAATCTGATATTCGAAAGTTTGTGGCGGAATGTTTGGTTTGCCAACAGAATAAAGTGGAAACAATTAAGACCACAGGACTTCTACAACCTTTATCCATTCCAGGTCAACGTTGGGAGGAGATTTCAATGGATTTTATCACAGGTTTACCTAAGTCCGAAGGAAAGAGTGTCATCATGGTGGTAGTTGATAGACTTACCAAGTATGCACACTTTGTGCATTATCTCATCCATTTAAAGCAAGTACAGTTGCTACTACATTTATGGACAGAATTCAAAAGCTACATGGAAGCCCAAGGGTTATTGTGAGCGACAAAGATCCCATTTTTACTGGAAATTTTTGGAGGGAGTTATTTTCTTGTTTGGGTACTCAATTAGCTCATAGCTCATCTTATCATCCTCAATCTGATGGTCAAACTGAGATAGTAAATAAATGTTTGGAAGGATATCTTCGTTGTTTTGTATCTGATAAACAAACACAATGGGTCAAGTGGTTACCTCTTGCTGAATGGTGGTATACCACTTCCTTCCATACTGCAGCAAAAATGACCCCATTTATGGCACTTTATGGATATCATCCACCATCCATCACATCATCTTTAAGAGAAAATTCTAAGGTTCAAACAGTGGAAGATCACATCGAGCATCAGCAAGAAGTTCTCCAACTCTTAAAGGATAACCTGAATTTGGCACAAAATCGAATGAAACAACAGGCAGATCAACATCGCAGCGAGAGAAGTTTTGATGTAGGAGATTGGGTATTTTTACGGCTACAACCATACAAACAAGTGTCCCTCAAGCAAGCTAAGAAGGATAATAAATTATCGCCAAAGTACTATGGTCCTTACAAGGTGTTGCAAAAGATTGGTACTATGGCATACAAATTGGAGCTTCCTGCTTCTTCGCGAGTACATCCAGTTTTCCATGTTTCATGCTTAAAGAAGGTTATAGGTGAAAATCTTCCGGTTCAAACAATATTGCCAGAACTTGATGAGGAAGGAAAAATTATATTGGAACCTGAAGCAGTCATGGAAACAAGAACTCGACAGCTACGGAATCGATCAATTTCAGAGTATCTCATCAAGTGGAAGAACTTACCCACTGAAGATTCTACGTGGGAGGATGAGAATTTTATACAGAAGCACCCAGAGCTACTCAAGCGTTGAGGACAACACTTTTTTGAAGGAGAGGGGCATGTTAGGTCCCTATATTACTAGTATAGTCCCTTATTTTTGTTAGTGTAACCCCCTTATTGTTCTTATTGTACCCTTGTAACCCCCATTTTGTTATTATTGTGCCCTTAAATTATTATTGTTAGGTCGGCTAGGATTACATTGTGGCCCACTAGGATTACATTATGGCCCCATGGACTCCTATATATAGAAAGGAGGTTTTGTAAATTGTATCATCCAAGAATTGTTCATTTATGTAATGTATTGGAGGTTGCCCCCTCGAAGTGACTCATTTCTAAGGCGTTTATATCTCTTTTCTTCTCTTTTTGGAGCTGGTTACACAACAATGAATGTTTTTTTAGCGTCACCAAAAGTAAAAAAAATAGCATCAGTGAGGGTCATTAAAAGTTCATCACTAGAAGTGTCACCAAAGAGAGAATTAGTGATGGGCCTTTAACAACCCTCACCAAAAGTGTCATTGAAAATGGCTTTGGTGATGAACCTTAAAGGACCATCACTATATACACTTACAACGATGCCTTTTTAAGGACCATCACCATATGTGACATTGGTGATAGACCTTAAATGTCTATCACAAGCATGACCCTCACCAATGTCCTTTTTCCTTGTAGTGGTAACTGCTTTTTCTTAGCTTCAGTGTAAATTTGCAACCAAAAAGGTGATTCTCGTAGCAAAGCATGTAAGAGAAAAGATGGATGTTCAATAGAGGTTTGAACATCATTTGTGCGAATTTTGGAACAAAATTTGTTCATTTAACTGAACAACAATTGTTCATTTTATTAAATAATAGTTGTTTATTCTATTGAACAACAATAGTATGTAAAATTCATAAAAAATTCGTTGTTCATTTGACTAAACAGTAGTTGTTCGTTCGATTGAACAACAGCTGTTTTTTTTATTGAAAAACAATTGTTCGCACTTTTTAATACCAATGGTATGTGAAAGTCGTCAAAAAAAGAAACCGTAGTTGTTTATTTTACTTAACAGCAGTTGTTCGTTTGACTGAACAATGACTGTTTATTTTGTTGACCAATAGTTGCTCACTCTTTTGAACAACAACTGTTCATTTTTTTTAACAACAACTGTTCGTTTAACAGAACATCATTTGTTCATTTTATTGCACAATAGTTGTTCAATCTATTGAACAAAAGTTGTTCATCAATTTCGAAAAAGAATAGCAATAGTGGAAAACTCAAGCCAAAGAAACGGCATATGTTCACTTGGAAGAAACAACAGTTGTCCAAAGAATTGAACAGCAACTGCTAAAAAAATTACATGAAGCAGCGAAAAAGGAATGGTAGCTACTTTGTTTGTAAGCAACTATTTCAAAGAAAAAATCCATGCATTTATATAGGATTCTTTTATTCTAAAAAACACAAAAAAATAAAATCATAAAATAGCTATGTAAAAAAATATATACATTATTTATAGCCGAGACGAGACAATTTTCACAAAAGCAAAGCTGACAGGTCGTTACTCCCTACAGCTAAAATTTTCGTAGTGGGATAATTGCGTACATGTTGGAAAAAATACTCTTTGGTGAGTATTTTGTGATAAAGACATACCCGGTGTCCATTCACCCGGAAAGATGAGCCATACCCATTGATGGTATTCAAAGTTAGAGTGTCATTGTTGTGCACTTCTTGAATTTCATACAGGCCAGTCCATCTTGTCTGCAATTTACCTGGGAAGTCTTGGAATCTGGAATCATAGAGAAGTGCCCAGTCTCCTCCCTGAAACATCTTCTTCTTGATGAGACTGTCATGCCACTTAGCCCGTTGCTACTGAATAATTGATGTGTGCTGAAGGGAAAGTAACCGTGATTCATCTAATTCATTTATTTGTTGAAGTCATTTAATTGGGTTTCTATCAGGTCCAGTCCCACTTCCTGTGATGTCCTCAGAGTATTTATTTCAAATTCAATAGGAAAAATATGTTCTTTTCCAAATACAAGTTGGTATGGGGAATAACCGGTAGTATTTCGCCAAGTTGTGCGATATGCCCACAAGGCCTCTGGAAGTCTAGTAGCCCAGTCTTGTTGATGTGTTGAAACTGTTTTAGTCAAAATTTCCTCAATGACCTTGTTGGTTCTCTCAACCTGCCCGTTCGGGCGTGGATGATATGGAGAAGTGGCTCTATGTGTGATATGGTTGTTCCATAAAGTGGATGTAATATTATGTCGTACAAAATATGGCCCCCCATCTATTATCACTTCCCTAAGTAAACCATACCACACGAACAACTCAAAAAGGAAATTAATTATAGTTTCTTTCGTAGCTCTTAGAAAAGCTACTGTTTCTACCCACTTTGTTACATAGTATATAGCAACAAGTATGTAGGCCTTTTTGTTTGATGGCAAATTGAATGGGCCAAAAAAAATCCAACGCCCACCATTCGAAAGGTTCTATTACCAATTGTGCCTGCAACAACATCTCATCTGATTAACTAGGACAACCCATCCTCTGGCAGTTATCGCAAGCCTATACATAATTTTTATCGCCTTTAAAAATATTGGTTCAGTAATAGCCCATTTGTAGTATTTTATGTCCAGTTCTATGATCTGCGAAGTGTCCTCCATAAGGCTCGTCATGGAAAGCCTTCAGGATGTCGTAAATCTCATCTTCACGGATGCACCTGCATATTTTCATATCAGATCCTCTGTGAAAAATGTATCCACCAATCCAATAAAATCGGGTGCTACGTTGGACAATCAACTTCCTTTATTTAGCAGTTAAATTCTTTGGTATTTTTCCTACCACCAGATAATTTGCTACATCTGCATACCATGGTGCCTTAACCATTATGGAAAACAAATTTTCATCTAGGAACTAATCATCCACGGCCAGCAGATCATTTGTCTTAGGAACCCATGACAAAAAATATGCGACTGGGTTTTCCTTTCTTGGACAGTCTTTAATGGTAATATCAAACTCTTGCAAAAGTAACAACCAACAGGCCACCCGCCCATTAATAGTGATTGGTTTATTTGTTAAGTATCTAATGGCGGAATGATACAGAAAAATTTGGTAGCCTGTTATATAACGTCTAAATTTACTTATGGCATAAATGACAACTAAAAATTCCTTTTCTGTTACAGTATAATTGAGTTCAGCAGAAGTGAGATTTTTGTTGATATAATAAATTTCATAGGGCCTTTTTCCCTCCTCTTTCCTAAGGACAGTGCCTATTGTTGTGTCTGACACATCTGTAGAGATATGAAAAGGCAACTCCCAATTGGGTCTGTGCAACACTGGAGCAGTTGAGACTAATTTCTTCAAATCTGTAAAATAAATTTCACATTTATCAGACCATCTAAATTCAACATTTACTGTTAAAGCATACAAATGCGCAGAAATTCGTGAAAAAATCTTTATAGATCTACGATAGTATCCTACATATCCAAGGAAGCTACGTACCTCTGTCTGAGTGCAAGGTGCAGGTAGTATAAGAATTACCTCTATTTTTGTTGGGTCTACCTGTATTCCAGCCGTAGAGATGTAGTGCCCTAGGATTATGCCTTCTGTCATCATCATGTGACATTTCTTGTTGCGTAAACATAGCCTAGTAGTGATGCATCATTCCAAAACTTTCTCCAAGTTTTGTAGCACTTGGTTGAAATCTTTCCTGTACGGGGTGAAGTCATCCATGTAAACTTCAAGTCCCTCATTTATCAAATCAAAAAAATGTTGAGTATGGCCCTCTAAAATGTAGCTGGGTTGTTTCATAAACCAAAAGGTAACACTCTATACGCAAACGTACCCCAAGGGCAGGTAAATATAGTTTTGTCTTAGTCTTCAGGAGAAATTTGGATCTAGTTGTAGCCGTTGAAGCCGTTGAGAAAGGAAAAGAATAATTTTCCTGCCAACGAATCAAGAACTTGATCAATAAATGGAAGAGGGAAGTGGTATTTTTGAGTGGCCTTGTTCAATTCCTTCTATTCCACACAGATCCACCACTTCCCGTTCTTTTTGGGAAAAACTACCAATGGAGAGACCCACTTACTATCCGAAATAGGATAAATAAAATTCACATCCAAAAACTTTTGTAATTCTTCTTTTACGATATCCTTAAGATGCGGATTCAATCATCGTTGAGGTTGCTGGATAGGACGGGCATCCTTTCTGGTGTAGATGTGGTGTGTACATAATTGAGGGTCTATGCCCTTCTGTCTGGATAGTCCTAAGAAAAAACCCCTTTATTTTTTTGCAGAATCTAAATAAGTTTTTGTTGTTGGTCATTATCCAGATTATCATTAATATTCAAGATCTTTTCAGGTTCAATCTCAACAGGCCTACTAAACAGTTGTTGGTATATGCTTATCATCAGCATCTTCCGAAGGATCTTCCTGGGCTTCATTGTCAAGAATCACTTTCAACATTGGACATTTCACATTGTTCTCAGTAGTTGATTGATTTATATAATTATTAATTACATCATCTTCATTCTGATTCTTGAACTCAAGCGCTTCTGCTACTGTAAGAGGTGAACAGATGTTTTCTTCCAGTTATGTAGGTGGATGTTTATGAGTTTTCAGGATGGGTAGACTTGACTTAGCAGGGGGATATAAAACAAGGTTTTTTACAACATTTCCTTTTGTTATGGTCATGCTACCAACACGATAGCCTATATAAGCATCGGTTTTTGTTAACCAAGGTCGACCCAAAATTAAAGGGTGTCCATCTAATTGAATTATTGGGTTGATAACTAGAAAATCCACTGGGTATTCCCATGAGTCAATAGACACAATAATGTCCTGTAGAGTTCCCTCAGTTTTAACAAAAGAAAGATCTGCAAGTTCTAGAAAAGTAGTGGTCAGTTTCAGAGTTATGATACTGAGTGCCTCACAGGTTTCTACCATGAGAATGTTAATGGCTGCACCTAAATCAACTAGTGTGTTTGGAAAAGAGTGGCCATATATTTGAACAGTAACTATGGGATTCCCTGGATCTTCATATTTTACTGGTGTTTCCCTACCTATAAGCAGATCATATAAGGTCTCTACGACATGGATGGTTGGTGAAGTTTTTGGTTTCCTTGCAGGATTTTTCACACAGAATTCTTTAATAGTTTTAGCATAAATAGGAATGCCTTGAATAGCCTGGAGGAGAGGAATTTCAATACATAAATTTTTAAGTTCCCCTAAGAGATCAAAGTCTGGATAAACGACGGGTTTAGGCATTATTAATATTTCAAGGAATAGAGGATAAGTGATTATACTTTTTTCAGGATCTTGTTGTTTGACTATGTCTTCTCCCTGTTTTATTTTTATATTAGTCACAGTCGAGGATTTAGGGATGGCATGTGTTTTTGTCTCATCTTGTTGTTGGTTTTTATTTTCCTCAGGGCTAATTATGTGTCCTGATATTAGCCTAGGTTCAATGCATTCCATCTATTTTATTTCAGGATCTGAATTTTCAACAATCTGTATCAGTTGAACTGGTCTGTTATTGGGATTTGGGTTTGGTTGAGCTGGAAATTGGGGGCGCATAAGAGGCTGAGGATTTTTTTGCAATGGATATGGAGCTAGTAAGGTCGGTTGAGGTTGAGTACTCGCCCCCATAGGTGGATTAGTTATCCCTAGAGGTCGCTACCAAGTTTAAGACCAACTTGGATTTTTTTGCCAGAAAGGAGTAGAATTTGGCCAACCAATGCTTAGAAAAGGTTGGTTTGGCCAGGGTGACATAAGAAATTATTATGACTTCCAAGTAGAGAAAGGTGATTTGCCTTGCCATGTTGTTCCAAAATTATGTTGTTGATTAAATGATGTAGAAGAAAAGAATTGAGAATGGTCTTGTGACATACCCGTGGTTCGGGCTTACCACTGTCGATGTTGGCTCATTAAGTATGCTAGTTTGTCTCTTCTTTCTCTTATTTAAAAGCTGCCTTTAATCCCTAAAGTGATGGAAACTGCTCAGTGGAATGGTCCTTAGCGCAAATGGCACAGGTCTGGACCATGTTTAACGGGCATTCCCTCTGATTGTGCTTCTTTCGGCATCGTCGGCAGAAAAAACAACTAAATTATGTTATGTTATAGCTTGTTTCTATTTTGCTTGAAGGACGTCCAACTGTGTTGTGAGGGTGCCCAGGATATTAGTTTTTAAATATTCTAAGAGATTGTTGATTTCCATCTGAGTTACACCGCCACCAGCAGCTTTATTATTTCTAGCGAAAGTATTTCGTCCGGTTGGCCTAACGCGCGTACTACCTTGAGAGTACCTGATACACAACTGAATAATGTCATCATAATTTTCCAGATAAATATCTCCTTTCACCATTAAATTTAATGTTTCTATCCATTCATCCTTCATCCCTTTTATCATAGTTACTTTTAAAACATCTTTAGATAATGTAGCATAAGGAGACCGTCTTAAATTATATTGAAATCGTTCAACATATTCTTCTAGAGTCTCATTATCTTTTGGATTCATATTAAATATTTCATCTTTCAAGTGTTTGGTCCTACAATAATATTGATATTTAGTTAGAAAGGATGTTTTCACTTGATCGCAAGAGTTAATAGTTCCTCCACCAAACCCCATAAGCCATTGCAAAGCTGCTCCCTTTAATGTAGAGGGAAACAATTTTAGATTTTGGGGATCGGTGGTGTAATCATATCCCCTACATAGAACATCAAATTTGAATAGGAAAGCATCAGGATATTCCAAGGTTAAACCATGGAAATTAGGGATGCTCTGCAAAGGAATGGCTTTCATGGGGGCATTAGCAACTGGGTCGACGATAGGATACTCCAACATCAATTTTTTTCCCTGAGGCTGATTATGCACCATCTGATCAAATATGTGCCAATAACCTTCAGGAATCTCTTGGTTTGGAAATTTGATTTTTGCAGGACTGGTGGACTGATTTGGAAGGGGTCTTACAACACTACCTTGATCTGGGATATCACGTATCCTTTATTCAACCGAGATCTTAGGAGATCTAGGTTCTGGTGACTATAGATTTTCTCCTACAACACCAGTAGTATCTCCCTATCCTTCTTGCAGATTGCATGAATTTCCCTCTTGTGAAGGGTCAGAATGAAAATTTTCTATAGCCTAAAAGCTCTGTTCAGACCCTTTGGTTTTTCTATGGATATCGGCATGAGCTGCAGATGGTGAGCCTGATGCTTGAGGGATTACAATAGAGATTTTTTTGAATGTGATCCGAGGTCCTACTGATGCCTGAGATCCTGCTTTTCTTATGATTTCGTTTATAAAGGTCGATCTTCCAAAGATCACCGACCCCTTGGGTTTGGTGGATTTAGGAGGTGGATTTGGATCTATTTCTACTTTTTTCTTCCTATTCATTCATAAAAACATCTATTAATATATACTCTATATGCATCTGATAGGAAGCAAACTCTTGAGCAAGCATTTTACTTGTTGGTACATAGGTTCTTACCTCTCATTTTCAATACCCAAGTCCTTCACAGCAATAAAATCCAATTCAAAAAAGAAATCAATCTCTAACACTCTCCCCATCAACGGCACCAAAATATTGGTGCACTAAGATGACTATGAAAATCAACCCTAATGCCTACATTAATTATCAACCAAGGATTTTTCTGTTTATTTCAAGAGTGTTGGCACTGTCTGTGCAGAGTGAAATCAAAGTCTATTTAGGAATGAATGATTCTCAATCGTTGCAATAACTACTTTTTAATTCTCGAAGTTCAATCTGGAATGATTCAAAAGAAAACCTTAAAGAAATTATAAACCATAAATCTTGGTCTACTCCCAAATGATTTGTAAATAAATTGAATCCAACTTATGAATTTCCAGAATCACACTCACAGAATTACTGCTTAACAATTATCTACTGAGAAGAGGTATTATAGGAAATGAACAACAATCTATTATTCAAACCTCTAATGAATAATAGCAGTAAGCAATCACTGGATATCTATGATAACAACATTCGAAAGGAATAGCAATCAATTGTAATGCTAGTCTGAGCAATTTATTAAAGAATAATATGCAATTGTAAAAGTAACAACATCTTAAGATTTATCTCAGACGGTAAGGATAAACTATGCAAGGGGATTCTAGCATCACACAACAATTGAAATGACAAGATACAACAATTAACAATCACAGAGATAAAATAAATGATTATGGTACAAAGAAGCAGAAAGTCTCCTAGCGACCAGGCCCAAAGCCTCCAGAAGCTACTGCTGAGAATACTCAAAGCATGATTATAAATAAAGCATGATTTTTCTCATTAATCACAATAGAAAATATACAACATCATCGTAGTGAAAGTACTCTGTCTTAATACAAATAATGGTGTTCAAATGAAAGTTAAAACTCAAAAAATTAACCCCTCTTCTATTTCACCTATCAACCTTATATGACAAAATGGTAAACTAATAGATGAGAGTGAATCCTCAAGATCAGGAGATCTTGAGGATTTCGCAACTATTAATCGGATTTTTACTATAATATTAGTTGGATTCTCCTTTTATTCCACTAGCCCATCTGATCAAGAAATGATCTTTTTCTTTCTTTGGGTGTTATTGTTCCATCATTTGAACAGAAATTGTCCAATTCAGATTTATGCACATAAAGGCAAGAAAAAGTTAGTTTTTATGCTAAAATCATACAATTTGTTGGCAATTGATTTTATTCATCTTTCACAATATTTTCTTCTATATTATTCCCAATAACAAAGATAAATGCATAAAAATAAATGATTAATTAAGCTAATATGAGGATAAAAACATACCTTTTCCATGACCCAAAAACCCTGTGAATAAACTAAGTCTCCATTATGCCACTTCGGTTTAGCTCAACAAATATTCATCTTTATCACAAACTTTCAAACAGGGGAGTGTAATTTTTCATATTTGGTGTTTCTCCGTTGCTAGCAAGCCTGAACAATACCCTGATGGAGTCACTTCAAGAACACAAACATTGATTTGTTGCCAACGAGCCTGAATAGTACCACGACATAGTTGCTTTCTTCACCTCTATGCACAGGAAGCCTTTATCTTCTTCTGACTTTATTATTTTTTTGAAAATAGGATTGTGCATTGGCACTTATTTATTTTTGGTGGAAGATGTATCTCGACTTATTGAAATCAGAAGAGGTTTCTCCTTCAGAGAAGTATATAGGTTTCTCTTATTTATTTTTGCTCATTTAGATTTTCCCCTTCTCCCTTTTTACTAATTGGATAAACATGAAGACACCAAAAAAAAAGAACTGAATATGGGCACAAGGCTTCCGAGATAGACACAAGTTCATGGTTTGCCCAAAGTTCTCCTTACAGACGGATCGTATTTTCCATCAGAACTTCATTGGCCAAAAGACATAACCAATACAAGGAAGATAGACCAAAGGATTAACAAAATGTTGAAGTGTCACAAGGCTCCTTAGACTTCATCCACACACACAATCTCAAAAACCAACATGAGGACAACACTTTATTGACATGATGAACAAAAACATGAACGAAAAAAAGAAAAAAAAAGAAGACTATGTACATAGTGTAGGGTAGAGCCCCAGATTTTCATTGAAAATAATGTTTGATATGTTGGCCATTGAGACGGAGAGAGTCAATATTCCCATCAAGTGATTGAAAATGATAGTTGTGTTGTCAAATCTTCTCGTGTACAGTGAATGGTCCAATCCATGTGGATTTAAACTTAGTCCCATTTCAAGGCTATGTTACCCAGACTAAATTTGTTCTTCCCTGCAGACTTCTTGTCGAACCACCTCTTGATACAGTTTTGATAGAGTAGGAATTTTTCTTTGGCTTTCAATATTTCTTCCTGGAGATTATGAAGGGTGTTCATCCTATGTTGCACTAACAAACATGTCTTGCATTGGAACTCTTGGGAAATTTGTAGAGCAGGAAAGTAGATATTGGAATGAAGGATGGCTTCTTTTCTATATACCAAGAAGTAAGGGGAGGTGTTCAGGGAAGGCTTAGGCATGACTCGGTCAGCCCATAGGGAATTTACCAAAGCAGAGTGTCATTTCCTCTACTTAGAGAATACGATCTTCTTAATCATGTGGATCAAGTTCTTATTCATGGATTCAACAAGGCCATTCCTCTGAGGGTAGTAATTAGCAGAACTCATCAATACTATTCCATTTGCCAATGCAAAATCATTAAGATTTAGCGATGAGAAATATGTTATATTGTCAAAAACAAGTGACATAGGAACGTTGAACCTGGATATGATGTTATGTTGCAGAAAAACAATGACTTCTTGATTATTCACCTGTTTGAGAAGAAAATATTATGTGCACCGTGTGAATTAACCTATAGCAGTGAGAATATAGTGATGTTGCTTTGATTAATATGGAAATATTTCACCAATAGTATCCAAGCCCCACTTTTGAGATGATTCTTCCACTGCGGTAGGTTGCGATGGGGTGACTAACTTCTAATTTCTACAAGAACACCTCTGACAGACCTGACATTTGCGGACATAAGAATGAGAATATTTGAATAGTGTGGGCAGTAGAAACCAACCCACATAACTTTTTTTCCCGTCACACTTCCCAAAAAGTGTCCTCCAGTTTATCTCTGGTAGATATCACGTAACACCTTCTCTGAATCATGTGCATCCAAGAACGTGAATAATACTTTGTTATGGTGCTTCTTACAAAGCACCCCTTGCACCAACTGATAGGATAGAAATTTTAAATAAGTCCCCTCTTCTGTTGTACACAAAAATGGGAGGGCATGGCACCATGTGCAAGGTGTTGGCACACATTCACATAACAAGAGATTGTACTGATAGTGGGGAAGATAAATTTTAGTCTTTCAGATTCTATGATCAGAACCTGGTTGTATCCTGCATACCCAAAAAGAAAAGAAAACATCTCAGACCCTGATATTGTTTGCAAAAAAATTTCCCTGGATGGCATGGGGTAGTTGTTCTTATCTGAGGTGCAATAAATATTTCATAAATCAGTATAGAAGTGGATTTCCCCAGACTTCTTTCTGTCTGGGAACGAATTTGATGCTCAACTGTCACACCTTGTAGATGATCTAAACATCTAGCAACTTCCTTAATTCTTTTTCGATAATGGTTTAAAGCGTGGGATGTACTTTTATCATATTCATATTAAACGGTTTGGCCCCTTCCCTGATTGGCATAACATGCTAGATAATTTGTGTGTTATAATTTTTCAACTCATCACATGCCCATGTAGATACATCTTAGTATTGCTTGAATACGTGGGTGAGGGCTCGCCGCTCTTGTGGTGCACATCAAGTAATGATATTAACACATTCTGGATGCTTTTCCATTGCCAAGTTGATTTTTTCATGTGACAGTGTGGAACTATGAGTAGTCGGCCCCTGGATTCTCAAGTTTTAACAGTTGGTCTACTTCTGGGTCAGGGGCTCACTCAAACGTTGTTTCTTGATTGTGGTCTTTTGGGCTGCAAGTACGCAATTGAACATGTTTACTGCATTTTGAACACTTCGAGTCTCGTTGGATGTAGCATATTGTTCCTTTTCTTCCTCCAACTTGGTATGTTCATCTGCAAGTATCATATCGCGTAAATGCGTAGAAACAGAGCTCATGGTGTGATTCCATTTTGGGCATGTTTTCTCATAATGATAGTCTATATTCAGTTATGTCCAACTTGTCAAGATTCAAAGCTATGTTTGAGCTCTCCGTAGATTTCACCAGTTGATTAGTGTTGCTACCTGAATTTGCAATCCTTTTGTATGGGGTGAATTGTGGAGGATTTCTACTGACATTGGTCTCACTTGTACTTTTTTTAAGTTTTTCCAACTCATTTTACATATTCTTCACCATGTGGGTCAATTTCTCTAGATCAGAAAATTATTTATCTTTGGCCTTGTTTACTGAGGTGTGAGACCTTTTACCTGTATATTTGGATTCCTTTGTTGGTTCATCGTCTACGATGACTCTGATTGCGCACAATTATTTCTCATCTATGATTTCTTCTTCAAAATTTTCTGAAAGTGATGGTTTTGCAGTCCACTTCATGAAATGCGCAATGCTTGCTAGTAAGGAAGAAGTATAGTATTCCTTTTTAATGGAGTCATGAGGTTTCATGACTTCTGGATTTCTTGTCAAGACATAATTGAACCTCTGATTGAAATATTTCACCTTTTATTTTGGCTCCATTTTCAGAATACCTATCTCTTTCAACAACATAGGAGAGGTCTTATCATCAACAAATTTCTCAAGAAACATTTTCTTAAAGCCCCTCTAATTCTAAATGGAGTTTGGAGGAAGACTATGGTACCATAAAACTAATCTACCATCCAAGGTACATGGAAAACATTTTCATGCAATGTCATCATAGCATACCTCAATTTTTTGTAGATGTAGGTAGAAGTTGTCCAAGTGGTATTTCACTTTAACCATTACATCAGAGTCATACTTTGTTAAGATATTTTCTGGGTGCCTTGACATTTTATGCAACACACCCAGAAGTTCAAGTGGGCCCTAAGACATCCAATCCAAATCTTGGTCTACCTTTCCTTCTTCTTCATCCTCTTCCTCCTCTTTTTCAGAGTCTGATAACTCTTTTTCCTCTTCGTTACCGACTAACCCGTGGAAGGTTATGCTTGAGAGTAGCGAGTTATCTCCTTCACCACCACTGAAAACCATAAGTTCTTATGCATTCTCCAAAGAAATTGTTAAATCTTCGATGGTGGAAAGAACCACGACTTCCAAGGTGGATACCACTACTCCTGTAGAGGTGGTCTTGTTCTTATTTGGAGAATATGGAATACTAGATACTCCTGGGATAAATCCAATTACTTTTTCGAACTAACGGGTTATGGGACAGATAGCCTGAATCTCATTGTATGGGATTTCACAAGTTCGTATGGGTTTTGTTTTAGAAGAGTCACCAGCTTCAGGAGTGCAAGCATGGGAGGTAGAGTGTATGTTGTTACGTTGGTTGGAAGGTGTGTTGGGTTCGATGGGATTATCATCCATTAAAAATTGGTTTCCCTCCTTCTAGTGCCAGAAATTTTGTCGTTGTTGGACCTACCAACATTTAGGGGACCTCCCCAATATGAATTCCCAATTATACCTCACACCGTTTGGTGTAGGAGTCCCATATGGAGAAAATGCCTAGTTTCCTTATTCTTAAATATATTCCTTGGATCTTTCTATCAGCAAAAGAGAGTGATGCAAATGTATTTTTTCAAAGCAAGGGGGTGTGCTTGGTGAGTGTCCAATTGCAAGTGTGTCAAGGTTCTTCTACTACAAAGGGGGACAGAAATAAAAGTGAGCCTCTTAGAGAGAGGTAATAGTACCACCAAGGATGAGACACATGTGAACCGAAGTATTCTGTCTAACATCCAGCAGAATATTCCACAAGGGATGTGACGGTCATTACACACAACAATTTGATAAAGGTCTGTCTAATATCCTGTGAAATAATCCACGAGGATGGGAAAACAATTACGCACACATAAATATAGAAAAGATATGTCTAATATCCTGCGGAAAAATCCACAAGGATGGGACAACAGTTACAACCATTGTAGCACATTCTCAACAAGATAAGCACTAAAATAACTGAATTAGTTCAACTATATTATTACATGTGAAAAGAAAACATGAAGTACAAACATCCATAGAATAGTCTTACAAACATTCATAAGTCATGTGTGAAGAATGTGATGGACTTGATAGGCTTATGTTATTAAGTAAAAGTTTCAAGACACATACATACAATGAACATCACTAGCTCCAATAGTGGAGCATTGGAGCCACTCCTTTCTCCACAAAAAAACTATATTTTCTCTCTATTTCTTTGCTCGTGGAACCATGGTCAAAAGTCCTTTTCTCATACAATGAGGGAGTATATATAACCAAGGGTGACTCTTTGACTACCCTCATGAATGTTTGACTTCCCATGAATTTTAAACTTACATGACTCTTTACATTCATGTGTGTCCTTTGGACTTCCACTTTACAATACATTTGATTACAATGGACATGATATACAATAGTGATGTGGCAACATAACCACTCATGACATGAAATGACATGACACTGTTGACATGGAACACTTGATGAAATGGAAATGTCAAGACATTATTGATGCTGAGAGTTGAGTATCTTCATGAAAGAACTATTCTTTACTCCTCCACATGCTTTGGTGATAGGGAGTCTTCAATGATCTCAAGTCTTGGATAGTGGTCGCAAACTAGTGTCCTTTCTCTTTATCTTGATCAATCATCTTGTGATTTCAGCTACAAGGGTGTCTTTGAGCATGCTTCACTCCTTCTTCTCCTCTTTTATCATCTCATCATGGCTTGATAGAGTACCTGTTCATGCAATTCACTCATGACAAGATGAAATCAATATAAAAACCCCTAGCCTAAGATGATGCATTATGATCCATGAATTGAACCTGGAACAAGTGACAAGGTGGACAAGGAGGCTCAATGATTGCAAAGTTGCGCAGTTCGGGAAGGTACGGGGAAGCCTTGAACATTGAGATTGCACAGTGCATAGTTCAAGCTGGGCGAAGGAACATGACTGTGGAGTTTCTGGAATCAGTGGGGACAGGTTGTAGGGATGAGAGATGGGAAAGATTATTGTGCAGTTTAGGAGGTCAAGGATGCCTGGGTGACTACATAATTTAGGGTTATAAGGCTTAGGGGATGAGCTTGTGTCTTGAAGTTGCAAAGTGCACAGTTCAAGCGGGGATGAAGGCCATGAATGTGCAATTATGGAGGTCAAGGTCAGGTCTTGGTCATGAAAACTACACAATCGAGCATTCTTGTAAGGCCAGTACTATGAACTTCGCACTGCCAAGAAGTAAGGTCACAACTAGGGGATTGATATTGCATAGTGCATAGCTCAAGGAGGCCCAAAGAATCTAAGTTGCTCGAACGAGAAGTTTTTTGGAAGATGACTAAGTGTGGGACCGGTGAGATTGATGTGAACAATGATGGACTTTGACTATGATCATACACTTAGCATACTTGAAGAATCAAGCAACATGATCATCCAAGACATACAAACAAATAATTCTCCTCTATGTGACAAATTTTACGACAAGTGTGACACCATAGGTACACTTTATGAATACCATGATGATACTTATGGGACGGTGCTCAGAACTTTGGAAATGAGTGCAACAGATACTTACAAGGTTTGAACAACCCATTTACGCAAAGATGACCTCTTGAAACTAATAGAACAAGTTGATACATTTACTGCGATGACCAATATGCCAAGAAATGACACTTTGTCTAACTTGCGGAAGGAATCACATAACTTTAAGAAAAGCAATAAAATGAACTTGAAATTTTGCGAGGGCCATGAACAAGACCAAGGAAAGCTCTGAAATTTGGTATAGGCTAAAATTTTGGAGGGGGTTGTAGTGGCTACAACATAAGCCTAGTAGTCAATATGTACCCTAGAAATTCAAGCACTATGCAATCCTTGATGATAGTCATTGAACAAACCTGATGACAATGACTACACAGTGCCTAAGGACAGTGAATGTGCAATTCCTTGTGGATTATGATCGCGAAGTCCCAAAAAAAAGTGCTCACGTAGTCTCTGGTGATATTGATTGCAAAATTATTAGATACAGATATTGTGCAATCCCTATGGATAGTCAATGCATAATTATAGTTGGCAGTTTATCCCACTGTTAGTTGCAAGTGTACCATTATCCCAGTGAGTTTTCTCAATTGTTGCTTTTAGGCACTTTTTCTTTCATAAGTGTCGCTTTCACTTTCGCGGCTGTAGTTTTTTCTTACTTTCACTTTCACAAATGTCACTTTTTCTTTCTATTCACTTTATCATGTGTCTCTTTCACTTTCTTTAGCTTTTGCAATTGTCGTTTTCACTTTTTCTTACTGTCACAAGTGTCTCCTGCATGTGTTGCACCTTAGCACACAACTAGAGGTAGTTCTACCGCACTCTTATACATTAGTTGATAATGTATATCATAATAATATTCACTATACTCTCTCCCACATATTAGCGCACTTTCCAGTTGCAGTCGACACTTGTGTCGTAACTTGTATTCTAAGTCTTTCAAAAGTACGTTTCAATTATCGCACTTAGAAATAAGTGTCGCTTTGTTGTCGGTTTAAGGTATGTATGTGGATTTTGATTATTGTGCATTATCTTTGCTTTTGTTCATGTTATATGAGTGTGATATCATTGTTTCAAGACTTGTTTTCATGTCTTGTTCTCTCTTTTCTGACTAATCCCACAATTAGTCATTTTTGGAGCATTCACTATCTTTGCAACTTGCTAACTCTCTCTTGGAATTGCGCAGTTTTAAGTCACAGTGAAGCATAATTTCCTCATTAGAGAAATTTTGAGGTCTAAAATGGATTCCTAATAAAAATGTACAAACAAAATAAAATTTATAAGAACTAATAGGATTCAAGATGATGATGTCAACCATGGGGGATGATTCACCATTTTTGGGGTAAAAAAGTAAAAAGATTAAAAAATAATAAAATAATAAAGCTACTTTTTCAACTTTTATTTTCAACTTATGTCCCTAAAGTTTTACTCAGATTTAGAGTGGGAGTACTCATTGGATGAAAAATTTAATTCCTCATCCAAGGAGTACCCATGTTTCATACTTTCAATGGACCCTGTTATACGAAAAATGAGAAATACATGAAAAAATGTGATTGCAATCACATTTTTTCAGTGTTTCTCATTTTTCGTGTAGAAGGATCCATCGAAAGTATGAAACATGGGTACTCCTTGGATGAGGAATCAAATTATGCATCCAACGAGTGTTCTTGCTTGAAATTTGAGTAAACCGATAGGGAGATAAGTTGAAAATATGAGTTGAAAAAGTAGTTTTTTCTTTTTTCCCTCTAAAATTTGATGATGTAATCTATTCTTTTTTAATCATTCCCACTTTTTTAATCTATTTTACCTCAAAATTACCTTAATTCTTGGAACTACGCTCTTTGTAGTCTCTACCTCCAAGAACTACACATCACACAATTCCATTACTCATTCCCTGCCTCCTGCATCTACAAATTGCGGAATTGCTACACAGTTAGGCTTCCACTATGCATTGTGAAATCTCAGTCAACAGTCAATCCTATCTCAGTAATTGAATTTCTTAGTTTTGCAATCATATACTGCAGTCCCTTCAAAACTACGCATTGTGCATCCACTGTGAGAAAGCTTGCTTCATTGCATCACTAACTCCCTCAATTGTTTAGTTATGCCTTTCATTCTCTTATTCACTGTGCATTATGCAGTCACAGTGACTATACTTTCATCATTGCCTCATGGAACTGCACACTACGCAATACCTGAGTCTTCTTCTCATTCCTACACATTGTCATCGCTTGATCAACATGTTGCGTAAGGAATAAGATAGACTAGGATATTTTGGGACTGATGTTGTCTTTTCATGAATGAATTCCATTTGTAGGTACTATTATATTAACATGAAAAGATTATTCTCAACGAGGAAGCCAAGGAGACACTACAAGAGAGAACTTGCAAAGAAGAAGCACCAAAGGGACCATCATGAAGAACCTGAAGGAATATTGGACCAAGATAAAGACATGGAAACTCATGTTAACTAAAAAGGTTTTGACACTCATCTAGACCCTTTGGAGGGTGAAGATAAAGAACAAGAAAATATACATCATGAAGAAGATACAAACATGGTAGCCAGGAGAAAGGCTTGGCCCAGACACATCACAATGAAGTTCCATGTCCTCATTTCCAAATCATGTCTTGTCCAACTGTCATCACAAAGTCATATGTCTCAATGTATCTTGCCACATTATTTTTGGAATGTAATTATTGTATTTATAAAAATGAGAAAATGTAAAATGTGTGGAATACCAAGGGTCCCACATGGAATGTGAAAAGTCGGTACAAGTTCAAAGGTCACATAAGAATTTGAAAATTCATAGTAGGAGCTCAAGAGTCATGAGGGAGGTCAAGAGTCACATGGGAGGTGAAGAGTCACCTCATTTGTTATACATACACCCTCATAGCTCAATAGAAGGGAGGAATTTGGACTTTTCACCTTGGATTCTCTAGTTTGGCATAAGAGAGATAATTTTTATTTGGAGGATCATGTGGTGGCTTAATGTTCCACTATTGGGGCTAGTGTGGAAACAATTTAATATATGAATATCTTTGAGCTTACGCACTTTTATTTATATGTCGTGAATGATTGTAAAAATATTCTTTCATTTTTTGTAGTGTATGTTTATGTTAACACATACCAATGAAAATGAACTATTTCATTGGATTGGAATATATCTTATTGAATGTCTATTGTTACTTTATTTTATTATAGTTGTTATATTGTGAACTAATTTATAGGATAATCAACATTTCTTTCATGCTCTTGTGTGTCTCTTTTAGGATAGTACTATTACTTTTCTTCTAGAGGCTCTCTCTCTCTCTCTTTTCTTCCATCAAAGTACCATAAATGCATTGCAATTGTATGCCTCATAGTGTCAACTTAGTTGTATGTTTCAAATATTGTTTGCATAATCTCTTATGTTAATAATTACTACCAAGACAAATTTCTAAGGATAATGGAAATCAACCTTATTTCCTAGTTGGGGCTCCTACTCCAAACGATGTGAGGTCTAGTTGGGACTTCATACTGGGGATACCTCATTGGTTGACTGATTTCTAGCACCGTCAACAGTTGGCAATAGAAGGAGGGAAAATGACAAGTTGAACACATTGATTCTGTTTTGATTCTTTCATCTTGAATGGCTCATTCCCAAACCATACTCCCGGGGTTTTTTTCTAACGTATCCAATATTAAGCTTTCAGTCCCTCTGGAACTAATTTATGAATTTTCACATTTGAAATTCAATGGCAAGGATGAAACATTTATAGCCGAGCACACATCTCCATTTCTTGATTTTTGTGATTTTCGTGAAGTGAATTGTGAATATGTTGGTTGTAAATTATTCACCCTCACACTTGAAGGTCGAGTTAAGCTTTGGTGTCATACCTTACCATCTATTTTCGTTCATTTTTTTGAACAACTCTTCAAGGAGATTCATCAATCCTTTCGAAGGTCTGATTAGAAAGATGTTTATAAAAGGATTAATCAACTTAGAATGAAATTTGATGAATCAATAGAGAATTTTCTTGACCGGTTTCTTCACCTTTGCTATGAAATTTTTGAGGAACATGTGGATTGGGATTTTATGAATGAAAATTTTTAGTGTTTAGTTCATATTTATTTACAACCATTTGAATCCAAATATTTTATGAGTTTCCCAACTTTTTTCGATCATGGGGCGCTTAAAATTTTAAAGGAGGAACCTACTTTCCCTTTTGTTGCTTCTCCCCCTCCTTTTCTATTACCAAATAAAGTAGTCTCATGTACTAATGTTGAAGTTGGAATTTTTTTTTAAAAAATCATTGATTCACTTATACCATCTTCATTTCCTCCCCATGGAAAGGATCTTATCTAGGAAAACTTTAAATGTTCTAATAAATCTGTGGAGCTTGAGGTGAATATTGATCCCTTGATTCCTCCAAACGACATTGATATGCATAGTTATAATCTTGAATCTGTCTTATTGAAAGTATTTCTTCTTCGAGGAACACCTTTCATCCTCCATAATTTACACCTCATGACCCTTTGTACCATGATTCGCATGGTCAATCCACTCCACCAACTAGTTCTTCAGACTCTCTTGATTTTCAACTCATTGGTCCAAATGGTGATCAGGTGCACAGTGATCAAATTTAACAGGTAGAGCAGTAGGAGTGCGAAGATTATTTTAATCTTTCTTGTCTCTTTCAAAATCCTCTATGTCAAGATGTCATTCCTTCATTATTGTCTAATTTAGAATCCTATGATCTCGGCAAGTCAAACGAAATCAAGATGCTTAATCAATCTAAAGCCTTGGGAAACCATCATTCTTATGACCATTGCTTTATTTATATGGTGATGGGTTCCTAGTTACATTGACCAATTTCTTGATTTCTCAAGAAGGCTTTTATTTGAAAGGTTTAAATCTAGAATCTAATTTGATCAAAAAGATTATTTTATGGACACTTCTTCTTCAACACACTATACCTTGTGTCCTACTTCGATTAATTAATTAACTAATGATCAAATATGCGATGCTCTTTGAATTCACAATCTGATGATTTGAATTTTGAATTGACACAAGACAGTGAGGTCATCCCTAATTAAGAAGAAAGTAATGAACTCATCAAGCATCCATCCCATGCTTTAAAAATTCTAGTCTTGCATCGGGATAATTCTTTAGTTCATGTTGCTCATGGAATTCTTCCTATCTATACATCCGTCGATACACAATCAGAATAATCTTATGACTTGAGTAATTTGTTCCTCTAGGTTGAAAAATATGATCAAAATAGTGATGTATATGGCTGCCATCTACATAATAATGATCTTGTTGGGATATCCGATAGTGGATGTCAACATAAAATTAGCGACCTGACTCGGATCTCAAAATGTAAGTATTCAACATATGAAATTTATGAGATTTGTCACAGATTCGTGGCACTTCAACTTTCATTGATGGTTATATCAGGTTACCGTGATCCTAATGAGATCCCTGAACCATGTCAAATCTGGATTTTCTTGAAAAATTTTGTTCTCCATATCATTTCACTAGATGCAAACTCATTCTTGATAGGTTTTGGGTTTTTTCGAGACAATTTTCCTAATTTTCAAGATTGGGATTCAGATTGGATAAAAGATATTGTTTTAGTTAATTCATCTTCATGTGAACCTCTTGCATCAAACTCAGGATTGGAATGAACATATTTCGTGGATGCAATGAGATATAAATCCTATCATTCTAATTATCATGATAAATATTATCATCATCCGAAAACTTCATATTTTTTAAATACTTATGTTAATGATCAACTCCTGGTCATTCTTGTGAATATTGTGATGCTAATTAATTTTTTTTGGCACATGTTATCCTCTTAAGTGTTGGTGAATTCTTGAGTTATTTGGTGAATCAAATTCTTCATCTTGAAAGATTAATTTCCCACATTGATACAAAGGTTGAATTTGATTCAATACATGTTGATCCATTGTATCTTGATTGGTTTCCCATATTTTCTATACTAGTATTAATTTTTAATTATTTTTATAGGAGGTCATTTTTTGTATTCGACATGTGAGGAAAATTATTCTATTATTCAAATAATTTGTGTAACTGCTCAATTAGATCTATCTCTATGTTGAAATAACGAAGAAGCTTGTGCCTTAACTGACCCATCTTATCATAGCACTGACCTTAACACCTATTTTTTATTAATTATTTTTTCACTGGTGTATCTGATGATAATATTTTTATTTTTTGATCCCATCGAGGCCATAAATTATTTTTATTCATCATTTCATTTTTTAGATAGTTGAAGCACTTTAGTTGTGGCCGATGGTTATGCCATGTCTTCATAATCTTTAAAAGGCTATTGAACGAGATCAGATTTGTTAGTGTCAGTATTTGCATCCTGCCATCAGTGATCAAAAATCCTCTTTTCATATCATATTAGTGTCTCATTCCGAAATTTTTTCATTTCAATAGGTCATAATTCCAAAATTTACTCACTGATGGTAGCCCTAAAATAAAAAAATTTCACTTTTTCCTAAATTCCATTACTTGCTGGCTCATTTTCATAATTTTTTGAATGACCATCATTCATGAGTTTTTATTACTTGTTCAGTGATGTCACCATGAATTTCATTCAGTCAAGGCTCTCATTAGTTCTTTAGGGTTTTTCAAGGTCCAATAATGAACCATTTCCATTGCATAAGAGCAGCAAGTAAGAAAGTGATCAAATAACCTCTCTTTACCATGTAAAGATGATATGTAGGGAGTAATTATTATTCCAAGATGTAATTTTTATTTCAAAATGTAATTTTTATTTTCCATTATGTAATTTCATGTCACTCAATTTGTAATAAGTTCATGGTTCCCAAACTGCCAACTCAAAGTTCCACATGCCAACAAGCATCAAAAGTCAAATGTAAAGAGTTTTCAATCATCAAATGATCAATGTGTAAATAATGAAGTCAAAGAGAGAAAAGGGTAAAGTTTCAAAGTGTAAAGTGAAAGAAAGAAAAGAGAAAGTGGGTCCCAAGGCTCAAATATCAAATTCATCCAATATAAAGACCACCATAAGACAGAAAAAGCTCATTTTCCATTTCAAACATCGAGCTCGCACTCCCTCATCTCAAAAAACCAATTTGTAGGGTCACAGTTTGAATTTTTGGTGGTGTTTTATGGAGGGTGGCACTGCGCTTTTTGAAGTCGCCGTTGAATTTTTTGTTGAAGGGCGTTGTGCTTCTGGGTAAGTCGATGTGCTTTTTCCCAGTGTTCCCAGCAACCTCCAAAACTCACCCAAACTGCTCCTAACCTCCACCAAAGATTCTCATCACCTCTTATCAAGTAAGTAAGACATATTTGCCTCCTCCTTGCATTCTTAAAAAGTGTTTTCATGTTGTTTGTGTTTTCATGGAAAATTGGTAGTTTGTCTAGCTGAAAACCCTAATACCATCTCCTTATTCCCAATTTGATGCCCATAAACCCTGAATTCTCTTCCTACATCACTATAAACCCCATCCCTACCCCTACAACACTATATCCCTTTCCCTAAATCCCTTTTCCCCTAAACCCTAAGTCCTAGGCAGCCCTATCAACCCTGTAATAAAATTCTAATTCCCAATCCCTTAAACATTTTGATCCCATATCACCTCCCTAAGTTCAAAAACCATTTCCCCCATATCCCTAATTTTTACTAGACCTATCCTCACTCCCTAGACCTATCCGCACTCCCATTTCCTCATCCCTAGGGTTTCTAGAGAAAAAAACACCATGGAAGAAGATATAGATTACATGGAGGAAGAGGAGGATAGATAGGAAGAGGAATATATAATGGAAGAGGAGGATAGACAAGAGAGAAGGCCACATATTGGAGGAAGAATCCTAAGGCTTCATCCCACCAACACTAGAGAACTGATGGCTTCACCAATGGCGGTCTCTAGCTTTCAATATGTTGGTTTCCTTGATTTCTGCAATATGATTGAAAGAGTTCATAACTGATCCAAATTTATGCAGGAATGCAATATAATAAAAATATAACCATAAATACAAATATTCAGTAGAAATAACACTTCATTTCATTAATATCAAAGAACTGAAATTTTCTTACAGACAGAATGGAAATAAACTAGCTAAGGCGCTAGTAGCTATCTCTGAGAAGAGACGTGACAGCTACAGGCCTCTGAACTGAGTTACGATGAGGCTCAAAGGCCTATTTATTATTTAGAAACAATGGAAAACCCTAAACATCCAAAAACCTAATGCTAGGAGATAAAGCGCCAAAATTGTGGGCCCCATTTGGGTAAATTGGTGTTTCAACTTCCCGAGGATGTAACTTTGGCATACGATCTCCGTTTGATGCAAACCATACCTTGTTAGAAATATCTATCCGAGGACTACAAATTTTGAGTGAGAAACATGGGTCCATTGACCCATGTTACTCCTGGTTTTCCCAAAAAATGTTGTTTAGGGCCTCAAAACGGCTCCGGAAGTTCAGGACCCAAAAAACTACTAAAAATAATAAGTTGTGCCGAAATTGAAAAACTGAAAGTGACAATGGTGGGGCCCCAAGTGGAATAGGTGGGTGACCACCAATATCCACCTAGATCATTCCTCCCCCCTTAGGAAGCAATGGTCCCCATTGCGTTAATTTCCTCCATGAGATGAGGAAATTTCTGCTGAACTTGGTCCCTGGTGAACCACTTTCCTTTGTGTAGGAGTTGGCCAGCTTTGACAACCCGATACAGTTGGATATTCTGTTGGTGAGTGTTCTTGATTTGCATGTCCATGATACAATCTGTGGTGGCCTATTCCATGCAGTCTGGGTTTAAATCTGTTGGTGTGAGTCATTCTGCAATGTTAGAGGTGTCCAGTAGAGGTGGGAAGTAAGGACGAAGGTGGTCCACATTGAATATTGGGTGCAGACCAAGGAATGGTGGAATACTAAGCTCGAAGGCATTGTTCCCTATAGCCTTGGTGATGGTTTACAGCCTGTATCAGAGCGGGAGAATCTTGCGGTGGGGTCCAGTGAGGCGATCCTTCTGCAAATGTAGCCATACTTTGTCGCCCACCTAGAAGTTGTGTGGCACCAAATGTTGATCATGGCATTTCTTGTACTTAGCATTGGCTCTGTCCAATATGTCATGAACCTGTTGGTGGATGTGTTGAATGAGCTCGATGAAGCTATTTTCTTTGTCAACTTCAGACTGGACATGAGCCGAATTGGCCTAAGTAGCCGCAAATGGCATGGCTACAGCAATGGGACATAGTGGTTGGAATCCCAAGCCCACCTGAAAGGGGCTATGGCTGATTGAACTGTGGATAGCACGATTGTACATGGATGCTTTGAATTGTACATTCACAGAATGTGTACAATCATTCTGTTGACGACCTCTGTCTGGCCATCTATTTGGGGATGGAAAGTTGTGGACTTGGTGAGCTTGGTGTCCAACATTGACCAGAGGCTGGACCAAAATGTGTTGAGGAACCTGCTATCCCGATCTGATATGATAGACTATGGGATCCCAAAGTGCACCCACACGCGTTCAAAGAAGAGTTTAGCAGTGGCTTCTGCTGTGATATTCTTCTTACAGGCTGCCATAATGGTCATCTTCAAGAATCTGTCGACAACCACGAAAACACAGTCATTTCCATGCTTAGTAGAAGGTAGGCCCGACATGCAATCCATGGAGATGGATTCCCAAGGTCAACTAGGGTAGGTAGCGGAGTATATAGGCCTTTCTTCTTGATGGTCGATTTGGAAATGGCACAAGAAGTGCAGGATCTAATGTGCTTCCCGACATCCTTTCGAAGGTTCGGCCAATAGAAATACTTCTGCAATACTACTACTATTTTCTTGACCCCGAAATGCCCAGTGACTCGACTGTAGTGTGCTTCCCATATCATCTTGGCATGCTCTCTTGAAGGAACACAAAGGTGTCCCAGGTGACATAAAAGTGTATCTTGGAGGTGAAAATTTGGAACTTGCATACCCCCCAAGAGTGCCTTGTAAGTGTGGTTGAATTCTGGGTCGCTCTCATAAAGAAGCAGCCAATCAGAAGTCTCGTGCCCACAAGAGTTGAGAATGGTGGTGAGCGCCATGATTGGTGGTCGGATGAGGAAGTCTGCAACATTATTGGTGCTACCCTTCTTGTACTTGATGTTCAAATAAAACTGTTGTAGATATGTGGACCACTTCTGATGGTGATCATTCTGCAACTTCCCTTGTGTCTGTATGAACTGTAGAGGCCGATGGTCTGTGTGGATGATTGTTTCCTTCCCCAAAATGTAATGCTTCCATTGTCGACAAGCTTGCACAATGGAATAAATTTCTTTGTCATAATTGGGATACTTGTGAACTATGTCAAACAATGTCTCACTGTGATATTCCACTAGATGTCCATGTTGAGTAAGAACTGCCCCAATAGCATAGTCAAAGGCATCTGTCTCGATCTCAAATGGCTATTACAAGTCTAGTAATGTGAGCACTGGGGCAGAACAGAGGCAATTTTTCAATTCTGTGAATGCCTTCTGTTGAGGTTCCAACCAAAAGAATTTTTCTCTCGCTCCTCCCTTGGTGACTTGACTCAAGGGCCAAATGATATGAGAGAATCCCAACACGAACCTACGGTAGAAATTAGCAAGACCCAGAAAGCTGTGAAGCTCTGTTATAGTGGTTGGGGCTGGCCAATCCTGAATGACTTGGATCTTGGTTGGATCCACATGCACCCTCCTTTCATCAATAATGTATCCCATATATTGAACTTGGGTCATGCCAAAAGTGCACTTCTCCAAATTGGCACACAACTTGTGTTGCCACAGTGTTTGGAGGACTTGTCAGATGTGGTGGAGGTGCTCTTCCCAAGTCTGGCTAAAGATCAGAATGTCATCCAAGTACACCACTACAAATGAGTTGTTGAATGGCCGCAAGATGTCGTCCATCAACCTCATGAAGGTTGCGGGAGCATTCGTCAACCCGAAAGGCATGACCAGCCATTCGAAAAGGCCTTCCTTGGCTTTGAAGGCAGTCTTCCACACATTGGAGGGTTCAATTGGTACCTGGTGATACCCAGACTTCAAGTCAATCTTGCTGAAATATTTTTCACCTTTGAGTTGGTCTAGAAGGTCATCAATCCATGGGATTAGGTACCTATTCCGTAAAGTGATCTTGTTCAACGCTCGACAGTCAATACAGAGTCTCCACGTCCCATCCTTCTTCTGTACCAACATGATCGGGCTCCCACAGGGCGATGAACTTGGTCAGATGTGACCTTTCTGCAGCAGCTCCTGAATTTGCCTCTTGATTTCATCGTTCTCCATAATAGAGTGCCGATAGATCTATCCATTGGGTAGTGGCACACCTAGGGTCAGATCAATTGGGTGCTTGACCTGACAGTGCAGAGGAACCCCTGTGGGTGAGGTGAAGATGTCCCCGTACTCCTCCACAACCTTATCCATTTGTTGTTGTCGTGCAGAGGAGCCCTGTCTGGAGGTCGTGGCCACAGTCTTCTTCTTACCCTGGGGGTGGATCATCAGGAAAACACATTTCCTGGTTTGGGAAATGAGCTTACTGCATTGTTTTGCAGTAACCAAAGAGATAGCGGCAGGAGGTGGTACCTCTGGTATCATGTACAACTTATTTCCCAAAGTAACAATAACAGTGCGAGGCCGAGATTCATACACAACATGAAACTTCCACAAGTATGGTTGTCCTAATAATACATTAGAAACATCAATAGGAGCAACGTCACATAATACCTCATCCATGAAGGGCTTGATGCTATAAGGAAGGCGGCATTGCTGGCTGACGTGGAGATCTCGTCCTTGGTGAAGCCACCCGATGGTGTATGGATGTGGGTGAGCTGTGGTCGGCAAGCCCAACCGCTTCACAGTGTCTGCTGAAATGAGGTTCTTTTGGCTCCCATTGTCGACAATGAACTGTACCGGGGAGCCCTTTACCCAGATCTGGGAATGGAAGAGACGTTCCTCCTCCTCTGGATCTTCCGATTCCTCCTTCTGGATCTTCTTAGTGGCAACAGTGGCGTTGGGCTCCGTATTAATAATCTGTTTCCCTTTTTCATCCCCCTTGTCAAGTTCTAATTCAGATTAAGAGCATGCATCTGACTCAGAAGCCCTCATCTTGGCCAGCAATGATTGCTTGGCCCGACACTCACTTGTGTTGTGAGTGGAGCTCTTATGGAACTCACACCACTTTCCCGTGTCCTTCTTTGGCTTTGTGGTGTTGTTATTTGCTTGTGGCTTCGATAGATTGTCTTGATTCGCAATGCCTTGGCTCTATCCTTTGTTCTGCGGTTTGGGAGCACCTTTCCCTTGCTTTTGATTCACAGATCCAAAGTATCGCTTCTTTTGTTTGAATTTCTGCTCAATCTTGGCAGCATACCGGTATGCCGTACCAAGCGAGGAGATGTCAAGGAACCCCATTTCCTCCTGAATGTATCTGTGCAAACAAATGCGATACTTTAGCACCAGGTGTTTCTCTGAATATTTGATACCCAACTTTGTGCGCAGGGTATGGAACAGATTCATCAGCTCATGCACATCTTGATCCCTCTGTTGTCACAGTGTGGTCCATTGTATGTACTTGTCCTCATATCTCCCCACGGGATAGTATTGTTCCTTGATGGCATCTCGGAAATAATTCCAAGTGGGTACGGCCGAGAACATAGAGGGTTTTGTCTCGTCCTTTTTCTCACAGTGGGTTTCCCACCAGTCCTTGACATGGGGGGCAGCTTTGAGGAGTGCAAAAATAATCTTCTCCCGGTCGGAAAAGTCATGAACCAAGAAATATCCTTCTAATAGATTCAACCATCTATCTACAACATCTACATCTATTTGACCCTCAAATATGGGAATGTCAAAATTTACTTGTACCTTAAAAGGAGTCGCACCTCCAGAGTGGCTGTTGGATGCAGATGCGTCGTCGGTGGGCAGTCGTTGAAGGATCTGGGCAAAGTTATCCATCATCGCGTTCCTTTTTTTTTCGAGGGCCTCCTCAAGCAATATTTTGATAGGATCTCCTGCTCCCTCATCTTTCTTTTCGTCCCCCATGGGTGTCCGTTGGGGTTTGCGAGGCTAATCTTGCAAAGGTTCCACCAGATCAAGCCCTAAATCCTTATACCCCGACCTCGTTGGGGGCATGCAAAGAAGGATCGAGAAAAAAGAGACCACTTTGATACCACTGATCTGGATTTATGCAGGAACACAACAGAATAAACATATAACCATAAATACAAAGATGCAGTGGAAATAACACTTCATTTCATTAATATCAAAGAACTTAAATTTGCTTACAGTCGGAATGGAAATAAACTAGCTAGGGTGCTGGTAGCTATCTCTAAGAAGAAATGTGGCGGCTACAGGCCTCTGAACTGAGTTACAATGAGGTTCAAGGGCCTATTTATTATTTAGAAACAATGGAAAACCCTAAACATCCAAAACCCTAACCCTAGGAGATGAAGCGCCAAAACTATGGGCCCCTTTTGGGTAAATTGGTGTTTCAACTTCCCGGGGACGTAACTTTGGCATACGATCTCCATTTGACACAAACCATACCTTGTTAGAAAGATATATTTGAGGACTACAAATTTTGAGTGAGAAACATGGGCCCATGGACCCATTTTTCTCCCGGTTTTCCCAAAAAAATTCGTTTAGGGCCTCAAAACGGCTTCGGAAGTTCAAGACCCGAAAAAATGCTAAAATAGTAAGTTGTGCCAAAACTGAAAAACTGAAAGAGACAATGGTGGGGCCCCAAGTGGAATAGGCGGGTGACCACCAATATCCACCTGGATCAAACACCATCTTATTATGAGTAAAATTTTTATTTCAAACCTCAAAGACAATCAGGTGACCCTTACAGGTGTAACCTTCACCATATACATCTATCATTGCTGCTGCCACAAGGATTCCAAACATGGGTGAAAGGTGGTTTAAATCCAAAGAATTGGATGATAAGTAGTATGAACCATTCATCAAGCCAAGGTACATAAATGAGAGAAGGAGATTTTTTCCTTTCAGCCATCTTCTTGATAGGTATATCCCCATGATGAAGATCATCATGAATAACTTCTCTTGTGAATCAAGGTTCTCCAGACTCTATATGTATCATATTATACTACTTATGTACTTCACAAGAGTCAAATTGCTTAATATCCCATACTATATTTAGGAGCATGGAAAAAATAGCATACATTGTACAAAGGAGAGATTATGACTGGCAGATGAACAACCTCTTTCACCACTCTCTCATCAAGATCATTTTCCTCAATCACCTTAACTAGTTGCATATTTCATGGGAAACCTTCATTTCCAATGATAACTTCACAAATTACAAACTCAACTTGTTGAAGATATGCCTTCTTCATCTCATCCTACTGATCAACATGCTGAAGATAAGCCTGCTCCATTTCATCCCACAGCACCTACTCCTTCATCAACTCAGCCTACTAGACCCATTTCACCACCATCATCACCATTTCAGGGTCAGATTGGGTCACCTAGTAGAGCTATGGTCATCAAGCCTAAAAGGGCTTAAATGGGCACATTCGCTAGAACATATCAGAGAGGGTATAGGCAAGTGTTTTCTCCACGAAATGTGGAAGCGACCTTGCCTTCTTCATCATGAAAGTAGGTACAGAGGGGAAATCAAAAGATGACAAAAGCATATGAGTATGAGGAAGTCAGCCATGAGGAGGAAGACCTCCATGAGATAAAGATAGAAATTGACCTTTTTGATTCAGATGAGCAGGATAATCTTGAGGCTTCCAGTTTGATTGTCTGTAATATTCCTAAATTAGCTTGCAGCTAATAGGAATATTAATTTTTCCTTGTTTATTTTGCATTTCATGATTGATGAATAAATTGTAAAGGAGGACATGTAAACTCCTTAAAACCAAGAATAAATCAATTCCTATGTGAACAGAGACATATCTGCGATATGTAAATAAACTCCTGCAGGTGTGAATGGGTCTAAATCACAAGAGTGGGTCACCTTTGACCAAGTCAATAGCGCAGTCTAGATGCATTGAACCTCCTTGAGGGACAACATAGTTCTAGAAGGAGACTCTAAATGTGAAAGAGGCTAAACTAATGAAGTGGTTTAGGGTTTTTCCAAGACTCCAATCTTATAAAAGGAGGAGGAGAGCAACAAGAGAGGGTTGTTGAAGATTATCATTCTCTGAAGGTATTGTCTGCTCAGACATCCCTTGTTGGGTCTTCCTGTTCAGGAATCCCACCTCCTTCCTTGAGCATCTCTTGGAGGAGACTTGTGCTATGTTTTCCACATCAGGATTTTAGGCCAAGCTGAACTTACACCTACAGTGCTGATCCTATTGAGGGTTGGGTTGTCCTTGTGAGTTGCAGTAGTGGAAGACACTATATCTTCTCAGATCTAGCTTATACTAGTGGCTCTTCTCAGTGAGTGTGTCTTTTAAGCTCCTGGAAGAGTTCATTAGCTGATTGTGCTTCAGATCTAGACCTTGGCATTAGGCCAAATCATTCTCAGAGGTTACAGCGTAGTTTCTCTTCCTGTACTACGTTATCTGCAAAGGAGAAGTTGCAGGGTGTTTTGTCTGCATTTTGGAGGAGAGATCTCCGGTGCTAGGAATCTTCCTTTCACTGTGGTGATCCATGGATTGGCCATATAATCCATGTTTGTTTCAGATCTTATCTATTGTACCATTGTATTATTCAGAAATTTCTGAGTCATTCTGCAGATCTGCAACTTTAGATCTCAGATCTACTCTCTGTGCTTCATGTTTTGCGCAAAACCCCAAGGGGAATGTATAGATCAGCATTTCTTGTACACATATCTATATTAGATCTAAATTTTTATGTATAGATCTGATCTAGATCTGAAGATTAATAAACTACTACTTCAACCCCTAAAAATAACGTTGTCATGGTTATACAGTATTTTCTTATGGTTGTAGCACCTCATTTCTGAGTATTTTTGTTGTATAATCTCATTATTTCTCTTGTATAATGTATGGGCTGTAAAGAACATATAATTTTATGTTACATATCTGATTTCTGAACCTCCATATCAGCCTCCTATTGTGCTTCAGTGGATCTGAATTATTTCTGAAGCAGTCCTTTGCATATAGCTACAACCCCTCTCTTTGGGTGATTTTCAGCTAGACTAGTTTGTGGGAGATCTGCTTAATCCACCTAGTCTGATTTGTTTTTTCTCTCCTTTTGGATTTAGATCTTAGATGAGTTTATATAAGGGATCTAGAAGCTTCAAACTCATTTCTATGCACAGAATTCTCAGAAGTGCGTTATTTCAGCAGGCTTGCTGAGCTGTTCCAGATTTGGAATATTACAGTGGTATCAGAGCAAGATCTTTGGCTCAGCCTCTGGGCTTCAAGACAAAGTGCTGTAAAGCAAGGAGAAAGGTCATAATGATGAAGAATATGAGTTTACTCTCATCACTTTTCAGATCCAGTAAGAACCTCTCCAAGGACGTTGAACAAGAAGAAGGAAGAAGGAGCAGTGAAACTCCTAGATTGTTTCAAGAGCAGGAAGATCTTTCGATCAGATATACAAGATCTATACATGAGGAACATTATAAATCCTCATCTCATGGATATGTGCACTCGGCCATATCACCAAAGCTTCAGCATTCTGTCTGCGATTTATTCATGAAGAGGAAGAAAGGAGGTGTACCCGAGAAAGAGACTCTTAGAGAGTATTTGCAGGAGTATGAAGCTCAATCCAATGATTTCAAAGATAACTTGAACTTCCAAGGGTTCTACAAGATCAAGGAGAGAAAAGGCACAAAGAAGGAGAAGCATGGTATGGGTATATTCTATCTACCTACCTTTGATGGATCACCTAAATATCCAGTTAGGATTTGGGTGGAGGAGCTAGACAACTTTATGCAACAACATCAAGTTTCAGAGATTGAAGCCATCAAAGTAGCAGTGCTGTATTTTGAAGGTAAGGCATATGCTTGGTGGTTGTTTGAGTCCTTTTCCTTGAAGAATTCAAATACACCTACTTATGCAAGGTTTATTGCAAGATTGATAGAGAGGTTTGATGAAGCTCCATGTGTAACATCTTCTTTTGACACTATCAAACCATATCAGACAAATATTTTGCATGAGTTGGAAGGGTCCATGAATCCAAATCCATTTCTGAAGACCATGGAAGAAGGTGTAAGTATTTTTGATGCATTTCCAAGGGAAATATCTCCTTTGGATGAAGGACTCTCTTCTCAAAAGGAAAGCATGGATATTCCTCCTTCAATAGATGACCAAGATCTGAGGTCTCTTGTTGATGATGAGGCAATTTCAGTTACTGAAGGAGAGGAGAGGAAGGTAGGAGATAATGCAGTCATGAAAACAACACCTCAAGCATCTCATGAAGAGGAGGATGGAGCACTTGCTCCAAGGAAAGAAACTCTTGCACACTTGCAAGGAGTTCCACAAGAAATCACACATAAGGCTCTTGGCATAACACATGAGCAGCATGTGCCATCATTTTCCGATGATGAGATCTTGGAGATAGAAGAAGGAAAAGAGGAGGAAGGGCATCACAAGATGAAGAGCATTAACCCTTCTCTGTTTCAAAGCTTGGAAGCACAAAGAAGGCAATAGGACCTATGCAGTAAAGCTAGGGGCAAATCTGTCTACCTACATCCACATTCTACTCTATTCCTTGACACCTCTTTACAAGGAGGTATTTTACCAGGAGCACCTCTTAATAGGAGGAAGTATAAAGTGTTCTCTCAACTATGGGTAGCATATTCATACTTGGCTAAGGAGGGAGCCTTGGGAGAAGCCAGCCTAGCGCAAATAATCTCTCATGAATTCAAAATAGAGATGAGAAATTTCCTAAAAGGTACATTGCTAACTCCCACTCAAATATCTATGATGAGAGAGGAGAAATCAGAGATCTATGATGGCATGAGCATGAGGACACATGGCAACTCCATATCTTTCAAGCAGCCCATGATTTCTTCATTCACAAAGAATATTTCTGAACATGGCAAGGGGATGCTAACCCTCTTGTATACATGAGCCAAAATGAGGAAGTTTTGGAAGACAAGGACTTTCCGAGGGGAAGTTGATTTCCATATGCTTCAATCTTGTCTTGAGAAAGATCAGCTGCAAATGGGGCAGCAAAGGGGAGATTATGATGCTCCAACATGTGATTTTGATATCAAGGATGTCAAAGAGGGGAGCCATGAGAAGGCAAGGGGCTACATTTCAGAACTCTACAATGTTGTCATTCTTGGAGAGCTTGGATCCTTATTGGGATTCCCAACTCATGATGGAGTACTCCAAGGACCTTTTCACATATGGGGTTCTTTATGGGGAAGTAAAGGATGAAAGGTTCAAGGTAGTTGATGGAGTCATCTATTTCTATAATCTTATCCTTTTGAATAGAGACTCCAAGCTCAAGGAGAGACTACTAGATGCCACCTATGAGATCCTGCTTTCCAAACCCACTAGTTTTATTAGAGCATATCATACTCTCTTGGATGGATTCATATGGGAAGGTTTCAAGGAAGAGATGCACTCTCATATGAAGATGTGCATGGATTACTTGGTAAATGAGGAGGAACATAGCTCTTGGGAAGACCCATCATTCACATCTCCTTACTTATTGAATGTAAGAGGGAGCTCATCCATGAGTTACCCCACTAATGTAAAACAAGTATATAGAGGGACTTGTCTTTCTGAATGTTATCATGTATCTCCTATATGCTTATATTTTTCTAGCACTCATTTGCAAAATTTTGCTCCAAAGGGGGGCACTATTCATGATGGGTTTCATGGGCTACTCAAGGCCATGAACTATGTTAATGCAGGTCATTCCTTGGAGGATCTTGGAAAGATATTATATTCTTCATGGTGTGATTCCTTTACACCAACTATGATGCATTTTCTCCAAGCATTCAAAAGGGATGAGGCAGCAAACAAGTGTTGGGGAAGGCACTTGTCATATCCTATTCTATGGCAGTTAAGGATAAAACTGCGCTGGTTGCACATGAGGGAACATCTTCCTTCTCATTTATCATACATGGCAGCTAGCATGATTCTAATCATGATTCCATATGATGAAAATTTTCTTACTCTCGGGAACATGGTTGGGAGAGAGGCACATTGGTGGGATGTGTCCTTGGGGGAAGGAGTTCCCCATTCTTTTTGCATTTCATGCTTCAATGGGAGCATGAGATTTTATATGGCTACTATGATAGATCACTTGTCTCTTTGTAGATTGAGCCATATTTTTGTTGGGAACATGCCTCTCATATGTGTTGGGGAGGAGTTTTTCTCTAGATTTCCAAGCTAGGAGGTGATCCAATTCATTTGGATGATAGCATGGAGATGGGAGACTTTCATGAATCATGAAAATCGCCATGATTATCATCACTTCTATCTTGAGGAGGCCATGGATCAGCAATAAGGTTTCCATAACAACCTTCCATTCTTTCATGATGAGATCCATTGGGTTTACTCACCAAGGGCCAACTTGCACATTGAGGAAGGACCATTGGAAGATAGAACTATTGCAGAAAATTCAGAGCAATGGTGGAGACTATTGGATGAAGAGGCCGCAAGAGAAGAAGGGGAGATTTTTTAGCACCCTTGCAGTTGCTTGAGAACAAGCAAAATTTGGGAGGGGGAGACTGTAATATTCCTAAATTAGCTTGCAGCTAATAGGAATATTAATTTTTCCTTGTTTATTTTTCATTTCATGATTGATGAATAAATTGTAAGGGAGGACATGTAAACTCCTGAAAACCAAGAATAAATCAATGTTTATGTGAACATAGACATATCTGGGCTATGTAAATAAACTCCTGCAGGTCTGAATGGGTCTAAATCACAAGAGTGGGTCACCTTTGACCAAGTCAACAACGCAGTCTAGATGCATTGAACCTCCTTGAGGGACAACATAGTTCTAGAAGGAGACTCTAAATGTGAAAGAGGCTAAAATAATGAAGTGGTTTAGAGTTTTTCCAAGACTCCAATATTATAAAAGGAGGAGGAGAGAAACAAGAGAGGGTTGTTGAAGATTATCATTTTCTGAAGGTATTGTCTACTCAGACATCCCTTGTTGGGTCTTCCTGTTCAGGAATCCCACCTCCTTCATTGAGCAGCTCTTGGAGGAGAATTGTACTATCTTTTCCACATTAGGCTTTTAGGCCAATCTCACCTTACACCTACAGTGCTAATCCTGTTGAGGGTTGGGTTGTCCTTGTGAGTTGCAATAGTGGAAGACACTAGATCTGCCAAGATATATCTTATACTAGTGGCTCTTCTCAGTGAGTGTGTCTTTTAAGCTCCTGGAAGAGTTCATTAGCTGATTGTGCTTCATATCCAGACCTTGGCATCAGGCCAAATCATTCTTAGAGGTTACAGTGCAGTTTCTCTCCCTGTACTGATGTTATTTTCAAAGGAGAAGTTGCAGGGTGTTTTGTCTGCATTTTGGAGGAGAGATCTCCGGTGCTAGGAATCTTACTTTCACTGTGGTGATCCATGGATTGGAAATCCAATCCATGTTTGTTTCAGATTTGATTTTCTGTACCATTGTATTATTCAGAAATTTCTGAGTCATTCTGCAGATCTACAACTTTAGATCTCATATCTACTCTCTTTGCTTCATGTTTTACACAAAACCCCAAGGGGAATGTATAGATTTGCATTTCTTGTACATAGATCTGTATTAGATCAAAAATTTATGTATAGATCTTCTCTAGATCTGAAGATTAATAAACTACTGCTTCAACCCCTAAAAATAACGTTTTCATGGTTATACAGTCTTTTCTTATGGTTGTAGCACCTCATTTCTGAGGATTTTTTATGTATAATCTCATTCTTTCTCTTGTATAATGTATGGGTTGTAAAGAACATCTGATTTGTTGTTACATATCTGATTTCTGAACCTCCATATCAGCCTCCTATTGTGCTTCTGTGGATCTATGTTATTTCTTAAGCAGTCCTTTGCATACAGCTGCAGCCCCTCTCTTTGAGTGATTTTCAACTAGACTAATTTGTGGGAGATTTGTTTAACCCACCTAGTCTGATTTGTTTTTGCTCTCCTTTTGGATTTAGATCTTAGATGAGCTGATCTAAGGGATCCAGGAGTTGCAAACTCATTTCTATGCACATAATTCTCAGAAGTGCGTTATCTCAGCAGGATTGCTGAGCTGTTCCAGATTTGGAATATTACATTGTCAAGGAGAAGGATGCCCAAATTGGAGAGCTTCATACTAACTTAGAGAGATCTAAGTTTTTCATTTATTTTCTTGAGTAGGAGAATAAGCAGCTGAAGGACAAACAAACTCTCATGGATCTAGAGCTGCTTAAAACAAAGAAAGGTAAACCCATGATGCCACCTTGTGACCCTGACCAAGATGACATCCAAAGAAGCAAAAAAAGAGAAAAATAAGAGGTCTTATGAGGGCTTTACAACAGCAGAGAATTGAATATGAAAAGCTAAATTTGGAGAAAAGGATTTCCAAGGAGGTGGAGGATGACAAAGAAATACAAGCAAACCCTAGCCAATCAAAAGGAGGAAGATAAGCTTGATATCCTTGTAGAGGCATCCCTCATTACTTAGCAAACTTTATTAGACCTCCATAGCACAAATTTCAAGAAATTTTGGGCAAATTTTGAAATTTTTTGAGATTTTTCACATTTGGACAGTTTTGCACAGTAGCACTGTCAAAACTGCAGCACCCAAAAACATCCAAAAAATCATGTTTCTACCCTCTTTTTGAGTCTGGCACTGTGCTTTTGATGAGTCTTGGGATAATGCAGTTTTGGAGCTCAAATCAACACCATTTTTTAAAATAAGCACAGATCTAGAAACTAGATAGGTCAGGCTTTCCAATGAGCTATACTGATCTCAATTTGGACACTGGAAACCCCTTCAAAAGTGGAGTTGAAGTTGGAGTTGTGATTTTTACACTGGCGCTGCACTTTTTACCAATTTTTTGTGTTTCTTTAAATTTGCAATTTTTCTCAATTTTTTCAGTTTCACCTTGGAAAATGATGTTTTAACCAATTTAATTCAAGTATGTAAATGTAATAATAATATTTTTAAGTTACCTAGGGGTAAATACATTAGGTAAAAACCCTTGATGAGATGTAATGAATCAGTTTCTAAAAAGTGAAGGATGAGTCAATTTGTCTCCCTACACTCTAGGTATGTAGTTCAGTTTTTGGTGGAACAACTCCTCAACTCAGGGATTCGACCCTTGAAATTGGGATACATTGTTTGATTTCTATATCTATCATTTCTTGACTCATTTCAGAGGTTTTATGTTGTGGTATTTATCAGAGACTCTAGTGGAATCAGTATTTGGCAGGAATTTAATGAAAGAGTTGCAACCATTTCTTTTGGATACTTGTGGTATGAAAATTTAGCATTGTTTCTTATTCTATTGTATATGTATGAATGTTTTGTACTCTCCATGATCCATTTCATTTCTATTATATGTTGATTTTCAAGTTGGTAAGTAGAATACATCTCCTATGCTCTGTTTTGGGAAAATATTCATAGTTTGTCTCATTTCTTCAGTTTAGAAAGAATACATGCCTTGTCTTTCTCTTTCTAGCTCCTCCTCAGTCTGATTCATCTCACCTTGAAATACTAAAGTGTTAGCTTTCCTACCTACCTTTCCCCATTGAATGGACTACAATGCTAATCTTATTTTCCCTGACCTAGCCTCTTTGACCATTTCAAACAAACAAACCCCTATACTCATACGAGCCTAGAACCCTAATTCATCCAACCCTCTTGTCTGTGACTTTGTGGAGAGATCCCTCTTTGGTTTGGTAGGGCTATATACCATGCTAAAAGATTGGTTGGTGGTTACCCCTGTTTGGACTCTTTCTCAACCTAAGAGATTCGATGGAATGATAACATACTGGCATCATTGTTGGGGAACGAAAGATTTATTTTTCCTAGGTGTAAGACAAGAATCATTGGAATTTGGTCCTTTAGATGATAGGACTAAGTTTCAAAAAGGTTGACTTGATAATTGTAGTGCCAATATTGTAGAGCTGGCTTCGAGAAGATACGCCAGAGAAAATCTCGATCCTGATCTAGCTGATCCAGTCGAAGATCCAGAGAAGCTTGTCTGGAAGCATAGATATCAAGCTACAGAGATTCAGTCAGGTCCAATCTCATTGGTAAGATATTCTTCACTGCCTACTAAATTTCTATCTCTCGAAGATATACCATTTGATCTAAAATTTGAATTGCCATTGTTTTGATCTAAGTCTGAAACTTCTTTAGCCGACATAGTCTTTGATCCTTTAAGGCTCTCTGAGGTCAAGTCATTATCTAAGTTAGATATTAGTTCTCTGGAACTTCAAGAAAACCTATCCTTTGAAGAAAATAATTCTGAATCAGACTTTGACAACAAATTATAGTGTCAATTCTACCAACTTGAGCAATTATCTCATCAACTTCATCACCAATCCGAAAAATCTATAATTCAATATCAGCAAGATTCGATACCTGTCTCGACTCAACCCCAATCAATTGTTGCTTTTTCATCGACACCATCAACCTCATCACTTATACCTACTACTTCAGTACCTATAACTGCTGCTTCACTACCCATTCATCCAACTCATCCCATTGTCAATCCAGCAGTTCACTTAGCAGGAATTATGACCAGATTTTCCCCACTTATCTTACCTGCTTAATTGAATTATTTACCCCAGGGTTATGGCCAGTGACTCCCTCTGTTTGATGAAAATTCTTCCGTAACTACAAAACAACACATTTTCAAAATAATTGACTTCATAGACCTGGAAGAAGTAGATGCTGACAATGCCAAAATGAGAATTATAGCCCAGAGCTTCTCTAGAGATGTCAAAGCTTGGTTTAGATCCTTGACTACAAATTCTATAAGCACTCCAGAATAGTTGGTTGATGCATTTATAGCCCGACGGAAGGTGAAGAAAAACCATTTCGAGTTGCTTTATGAGTATGAGAACATAAAGAGAAATCCTAATGATCAATCCAAGATTTCAATACTCGCTTCAATATAACTTATAATGAAATTCTCGTTGAGATCAAGCCTCCTCCATGCTTATCTCTCATACGCTATCCAAATTCATTTGATCCAGACATGACATACCAATTAAGGGAAATAATTCCAACTACATTGGAAGATATGCAAAAGAACGCAATCAACGTTGAAGAAAGTCTCCTGATGAAAAGAGCTAGAACTAGAGGTGAGAGAAAGTCACTATTAAAGAAGAAGCATCCACCTCATCTTCCGATGCCAAAATGGAGACTTTGAAAAGGAAAATATCTCAATCACTAAAAGACAGCCTAAGGTTAGAAATCCTAACTTTAGAGGCCAACAACAGCCTCAGTTAAGGATCAAGCAGAGAGAATAGCGAGCTCCTGAGAAACTAGCACATAAACAACAAATTAGGACACCCTTGCAGCAAAATTACGCTCAAGGAATAGAAGAAGATGAAGACATGATTGTTGAGGAAAATCTCATTTTTAAGGCTGATGGCCTGCCCATGTTTTTAATGGAAGATGAAGAGTATTTTGAAAAGAAATATGAGCCTAAGGATGAAGAATTTATACATTCCAATGATCATGAGTTGGAGACCGATTCAGATGATTATCAACGGGGTTACTTGAATGCACTTAGTTCACAGCAGAAACAATAATCATTGAGGAGTAGAGATGTGTCAGTTAATCCCATTCAGAAAAGGACATCTCAGTAGAAAGATACTCAAACAAAACTGAATCCTCAAGGTAATAATAGTAAAGGAAAAGAGTCTGCAACCATGAATCGGATCAAGGTTAATCAGCCATCTACAAGTTCAAAAAGTAAGGAAAAGGACAGTCAGAATAAAGAAGCTCCATCAAAGGACCATGCTGACAAACACGACATCGTCATTAAAGAGGTAGACAAACCCACTCCTTTCAGCCTAGAAATTGAAATTTCAAAATTGAAAGTGTTTATACCTTTAACTGAGCTTGTCAAAACTAACCAATATAAGTCCCATGTAGCCAAAATGCTAAAAGTAGATCATTTTTCCAACATGGTAAATGTCGAAGATGGCCAACTCAAACTTATTTCTGGTCCTTCTATTGATGGCCAGTTATAGGATAGCAAGGTTCCCCCATTCTATTTGAGTCTAAGAATCCACCAATGCATTATACATAATTCCATGTTAGACTCCAGAGCCTCCCATAATCTAATGCCAAAAGACATTATGGATAATTTGGGTATAGATATCACTCATCCTTACCATGACTTATACTCCTTCGATTTAGGTAGAGTCCATTGTATTGGTCTCATTAAGGATTTTGTAGTCTCCCTAGAGCAGATTCCAACAAATAATGTTTTAATGGACGTAGTGGTAGCTGACATACCGCCACGGTTCCCTATGTTGCTATCAAGGTCTTGGGGAGAAAAAATGAGAGTCACTTTGAAATTATACTTTTCTTATGCAACCATCCCTGTTTTCGGGAAATTGAGAAAATTGTATCGTGAAACAAAGATGAAATATATGATCACAAGCAAATAAAATCCCAACAATCGTCTGATAAATGTTGTACATACAAATTTAGAGTCATTTATTTTGATTAATGATAGTGGCTTAAATGATATAGATAGCTATCTCGTAGAAGTAGAAGATGTTCCATAGATTCATAATCACATCAGAACAGTTATAGAAAAGGAAAAAGAGAATCTTCCAAGTTCATCAATGGTATCACTCCACCAGATTGCCAAGGCTGAGGAAGGAATCCCAATGGAGGTAACCACAAACCAGGATTTTGACTCGATAGCTATCCCTATCAAGCCAGAGAGGTCTCTCTCCAAACGGGTCACAACCAGGAGGGCTGGAGAAATTAGGGTATTAGGCTAGATAATGAGTGCAAGGAGTTGTTTTGATTTGGTTTGGTTGGGTAAATCAGCGGATAAAGGAATTAGGTCAAGGAAATATAGGTCAGGCAAAATGGAGTTAGGGTTGCAGGGATCAATGGGGAAAGGTAGGTACGATTCCAATCACTTGAAGAGAATGGTTATGGAATGGTTTTGAAACTGTAAGAAGGCTAAGAAAATCATAAGGGATGTATTTCTCTCAGGCATAAGATAATGAAACAAAATACGATCAGCTACCCAAAACAGAGCATGTGAAAGCATTTATTATGAATTTCAAACTTATAAAAGATCATAATATAGACATGAAAGTGACATGCATAATACATTCAAACATATGTGACTAAAGTAGAAACAATGAAAGATTTTGAATACCAAAAGTATCCCATAAATGTAGCTACAATTCCTCTTTATTAGTTTGGCCAAAACTGAGTACAAGTTCCCTTGATCAACTAGAAAAATCAAACTGATTCCAACCTTTGACTAATGTGAATAACTTACCTAAATAGACATGAAAACCACCTTCACCCATCCTCAGGGGTCGAATCCATGAGGTGAGGAAGATATTACACAAAAATCTGAACTGATAGGTAGAGTATAGGATGATCAAAGTGACTCATTCATATCTCAAATGAACTGATTCATTACACCTCATTTGCTTGATTTACCTAATGTATTTACCCTATCAACATGTAAATGTGATTTTTAAAGTTGTAATTTTGGTTTCAGAGTATGATTTTCATACTAAAATGTAATTTTATTCAAAACAGAGATGTAATTTATTTTTTATTTTTTATGTAATTTTATGCTTATAATATGTAATAAGTTATGTTCCAAGCTGCCGACTCAAACTTCACATGCCAAACTGAAAGTTAAAAGTGCCAAACTCCAGCAACATCATCCTGCAAAGAAGAAAAAATTAAAGGAAAAGGGTAATCAGCAAATGTTTTCAAAAAGTTGAAATGAAACATTAGAAAAGTGGGTTTTTAAATCAAAATTCAAATTCACTTAAGTATTTATGACTCCTTGACATATTTTCAAATTCATTTGTCTCTTCAAAACACCAAGCAAGCACACTAAGAGACTGAAATTTCAAGTTTCTAAGCGAGATTGGTAAAAGAGACTGAGAAGAGGGCACAAATGCACAGTTGAGGGCGCAAATGTTGAAGGCGGGGCACAAATGCACAGTTGAGGGCGTAAATTCTGAAGGCGGGGTGCAAATACATATTTGAGGGTGAAAATGCTAAAGGCAGGGTGCAAATACATAGTTGAGATCACAAATACTTTGTTGAGGGCGCAAATGCTCTGGTGAGAGCGCAAATTCTCAACAGAGGGCACAAATTACCAACAAGCCCTAGAAACGTGTTTAAGTGTAAAAAAAATCATCTCCAAAGCTTCATCAAGTCACTCATTGACCTCCATCGAATCAGTAAGAGCTCATACCATTAAAAATCATCTTTATCAATTCTATGTGTTGAGTGTTGTGAATTTAGGTTAAAATTTGGTGTTTTAGTTTATTTAGAACCCTAGTATACTATTACATTTGTGAAAATTCCCAAATTGCACTCTCCTGCACCTTTTCATGCTTTCTACAATTACAAAAACACATTCCCAAACCCCTATTTTGAAAAATCCCCTTTTCCTAAACCTTTCTCCCAAAACCCTAAGTCCTAGGTGTTACATCTACCTAGGATCCCAATCCCCAAATCCCCATCCTAAAATCCCATCATACTACTAATCCCTATTCCCTCCCCCATTTCATGCATCCCTAGCAACATCTCCTTCATTTTCCCTTTCCCATTCCCCATTCCCAAAAACATATTTCACACCATCCACTTCCCTAGGGTTTTGACAAAAACACCATGGCAGAAGAGGAAGAAAACACATCATTCAGTGAAGGAGAGGAAACAGAGGTGAAGAGGCCACATAAAGGGGGAAGACTACTCATACTTGAACCTACCAGCACTCAGGAACTCTTGGCTTCTCCATTGACCGTGACATGCTTCAAACATGTTGGTTTTTATGATTTTTGTGAGAAAATTAAGAGGGTCCAACACCATCCCATGTTGACCAGACTTTTAATATCTGGACTCCATGACAACCAAGTTACTTTAGTTGGAGTCACTTTTACTATATCAAATGCTATTATTTCAGTTTCCACCAGGATCCCAAATGTTGGGGAGAAGTGGTTCAAGAAAGGTAATTTGAAGAAACAAGACTTTGACTTTTTCTTGAAACCAAGACACCAAAATTAGACAAAGAGGTTCTTTCCTTTTTCTCACCTCCTGGACAGATATGCACCAATGATGAATATAATCATGAAATACTTTTCATGCGAAGGTATATTTTCAAGGCTTTATTCCTATCACATCTTACTCTTAATGCATTTCACTAGGGTAAGGATGCTTAACATACCTTACTACCTTTTCCAGAGCATAGATAAGATGGCATACATTGCCCAGAAAAAAAGAGTATGAACAGCAAATGAGAAATCTTTTTCATCATTCCCTCATTAAAATCATAGTCCTCCACCATCTCAATCAACTAAACATTTCCTAGAGTACCTTCATAGCTAATGATATTTTCAATGATCCATCCACTCAGCATGTACAAAATGTCCCTTCATCATCCCAGCCATCCACTTCCATCTCTCCATCTCATCCCATAACACATTCATCATCATCAGATCAATCCCCTTCACCTCCTTCATCTCCATCTCATCATGTCATTGGGTCACCTAGCAGGATTGAGGACAGTGAGCCTAAGTGGGATAGTATGGTTGAGGTTGAGCCATTTCCAAAAACCTACTAGATAGGTCACAGGAACGTGTTTTCCTCACAGAGTGTGAGAGGGTCCTTGCCTTCTTCACCAACAAAACAGGCACAGAAAGGGAAAGAAAAGATTATTGAGGAAGATGAACATGAGGGATTCATTCATGATGAGGAGGACTTTCATGAAACAGAGCAGGAATTTCAGCTTGTTGACCTAGATGAGGATGAAAATGAAAAAATCACTAATGCAACCATCAAAGGAAAGGATGTTAAGATTAACGAGCTCCAAACTAATATTTACAGGGCCAAGTATGTTATAAACTTCCTTCGGAAATAGAATGATCAATTGAAGACTAAACAAGTCATTGATTAGGTCAAGTATATCACTGCTCAAAGGGAGGCAGAAAAATCCAAAGCTATGCTAGATGAAACACTTAAGAAGTATGGATTTCCTAATGAACATGATGAACAAGCACCAACAAGCAGACCTAGAACTATAGGGCTGAAAATAACTCTAGCTCTAGATAGACAAAAGGAGGTTGAACTTGCTGATCAGCTAACCCTAAATGAGCAACTTGACATAGTGATCAGTGAGAATAGGGAGACATGGCTTGATAGAGCCAATCAGCACTTGGAAAATATTATAGAAAAGGACAACAAAGACAATAACCTATTGAGGAAATTCAAACACCATGCTCTAAAAGAGAAAATTGCAATGGCCAAGCTCAAAAGATCCAATGCAAAGATTGAAATTTTGACCATGAAAGAGAAGAATAAATTGGACATACTTGCAGAGGTTTCCCTCCAAACCTAACCACATCATCATCAGCCATTCCACCAATTTTGAGGCATTTTTAAAGTTTTTAGCAAAATCTGGGATTTTCCAAGTTTTTTTGAATTAGCAATCATTTGGTCATTTGTGCAGCGCCCTAGGCGCTATGAAAATTTTTGGGTCACTTTTTGGAGGAAAGAAGACTACCATTGGATTCCTAAAGATAAATTCATTCCATAAAACCATGTTTCCAGCCTTGTTTTGCAGATTTTATAGGTTAAAAGGTAAAAAAACTACCAAAAATCACCTTTCTGCCCCTGTTTTGACCTAGGCGTTGTGCAAATACCAGTCTTGGGAGAATGAGAGGACTGGAAGAGATTTCCAACAAGCTATATTGGGCCTGATTTGACACATGCAAGTTAGCCAAAAGTGACCTAGAACTTGGAGGTCACAAATGACACTGCGAGGACGCAAATGACACATGGAGGGTGCAAATGACCATTTTGTTGATATTTTGGGAATTTCTCTGAATTTTGACTTTTCTTTAGAAAATAATGTTTCTACCTATTTAATTAATGATGGTAAATGTAATAATGCTATGGATTATTTACCTAGGGGTAGATTCATTGGGTAAAAGTTATCATTGAGTGAAAATGAATCAGTTTGAATGTAATTAGGAATGCGTCACTTGGACCATCCTACACTTCAGCTTTCAATTCATTATTTGGTGGATCTCTTCCTCACCTCATGGATTCAATCCCTAAGGATGAGTGAAGGTTGTTTTCATGTCTATTTATTCCCTTTCTTCACTCTTATCAAGGGTTGGAATCAGTTTGGATGATAACTTATTGATCAAGAAACTATTGTACTCAATTTGGCCAGTTTATAAAGAAGATTTTCATCTATTTTTTGGGATACATGTGGTATGATATTTATCATTGTTTTTTCTTCAGTTTCATATGTTAGAATGTGTTGTATTCATGTTCATTACATCTCTATGGTATGATTTCTTTCAAGTTGATAGGCAGAACACATGCTTGCTCATGCTCTGTTTAGGGAAAGATATCATAATTTGTCCATTTTCCTCTGTCTAGGACTAATACATCTTCCATGCTCCTCCTAGATCCTCAGCAGTCTTAAAACCATCTCATCATAATCCTCTTAAAGTGGTAAGCCTTATGCCTACCTTGAACCATTGGATCTCTGCAACCCTATCTCATTTTCCCTGACCTAGCTCCCTTGACCTAATATTTTCATCCAATGAAACCCAACCCAAATCAAATCAAAACAACCCCTGCGCTCACACCTAGCCTAAAACCTTTTCACCTAGCCCTCTTGGTTGTGATTCATGTCGAGAGAGCCCTCTCCAACTTTGTAGGGCTAGCTACCAAGTTAAAAGGTTAGTATGTGGTTACCTCTATTGGGATTCCTTCTTCAGCCTTGGGAATTTGGTGGAGTGCTAACAGTTCCTACAAATTTTATATTATGCTCATACAAGTTAGCTTTTGATTGCACTAATAATTAGGTGGAGTATGAAGCATTGATTACTGGCCTAAAGATCTTGAAAAAACTAGGCGCAAGCAGAATTTTAGTACATGGTGATTCAGAACTTGTGATCAAGCAAGTTAAAGGTGAATATCAAGCTAACCATCCACGAATGAGACGATATAGGAATGGTGTACTAGATATTTTGAAAATGTTTCCAGAGTATAGACTTTCAGTTGTGCCAAGGATTCAGAATCTCATAGAAGATTCACTGGTTACAACTGCAAGCAATTTGAAAATCCCCATATTTTCAAACAGAAAAATTGAGATTCATGTGAAACACTGGCCCACTTTTCCCAATCATCTTGTGATATTAGAAATTATTCTGGGATGATAAGCAGGTAAATAACTTTCTCCAAGGTGAGGGTGAATTTGAGGATTTTTCTATATATGAAGTTTGCGACAAAGATGATCAAGTCATCGAAGCAACTCAGGTGGATGTAATACAGCTGAAAGAAAAAAATATTCCAAAAAGTCTCATACATTTGGAAGATTTGTTCGACTAGGATGACATAACAAGGAATCTTACATTGGTTCCTACAGAAAAAGGTGTAGAATATGTGAACATTAGGATAGCGAACAAGACAAATATGGTTAAACTTTCCAAGTCTTTATCTCCCAAGGTAAAGGCTAAATATGTTGATTTACTATCTCAATTTTCTTATTTTTTCGCATGGGAATATGTGAATTTAAAGGTGTATGATAAGAACATCATTCAGCACACCATTCTGATTAAGCCTGATCAAAATCCCTTTCGGAAAAATTTGAGAAGGATCAACTTGAGATTGTTGCCATCAATTGAAAAAGAAGTGAATGGATTTTTTAAGTCTGACATTATTGTTCATATCAGATTTTCTGATTGGATATCAAATTTGTTCCCGGTAAGAAATAAGAGTGGAGAAATATGGCTCTGCATAAATTTTAAGAACTTGAACAAAGTATCTCTCAAGGATAATTATCCACTACCCAAAATATATCATATACTTCAAAGAGTTGTTGGGTCTTCCCAGGTGTCGTTGTTGGATGGCTATTCGGGATACAATCAGATTCTAGTGCACAAGGAAGATCAAGACAAGACAAAATTTACTACACCTTGGGGCACGTTCTAGTATGAAAATATGTCATTTAGTTTGAAAAATGCATGGGCCAAGTTTCATCGGGCCATGGACATAGCATTTTCCAATTAAAAATATGTTTTATCGGTTGTATATTTAGATGACTTGACAGTTTTTTCACATTCTGAGAGATGAAGGAAATTAGAAATCTCTCTCAACCCAAAGAAAAGCCTTTTTTCCATGGAGGAGGGAAAACTTCTCGGTCACATAATATCCAAGGATGGGATCCGGATTGACCCTTCTCGTGTTCAAGCAATTCAACAGATTGATTTCCCTCGCAACGAAAAAGAAATACAAGAATTCAATGGTAATATGAATTTCTTATGCATATTTATTCCTAATTTAGCTAAGAATATTATAGATTTGACAAATATTTTGAAGAAAGATAATGATGTGAAGTGGTCTGAAGATGCCCGGAAGTCCTTCGACTCAGTAAATTTTTCCTTGACCATCGCCCCTGTTTTAATAAGTCCAGATTATTCTATTGATTTCATAATATTCTCATTTGCTTCGGAGCATACCATGGCAGCAGTCTTGATGCAGAAAAAGGATAAAACTGAGCTGCCATTTTCATTTTTCATTCGCAATATCAGAGATGCAACCCTTCGGTAAAACATCATAGAGAAAGAGGCTTTCGCTTTGGTAAAAGCGTTGAAATATTTTAGAGTTTATATTTTACATTCACATACTCTTACATATGTGCCTAATGTAGCTACAAAAGAAGTTCTCATGCAAGCAGACTCAGAAGGTAGGAGAGGAAGATGGATAACAACATTACTAGAATCTGACCTTGAGATCAATCCCACCAAGTTGATCAAAGGTCAGGGCTTAGCCAATCTCATGGCTGAGTCTATAATATCCCAAAATAGGAAAAGCAACAATATGGAACATAAAACTAGAAATATGCAGTGAATATCAATACATTAAACATGAGCTAATCATAGATCCATTGTATTATGTATAACAGTAGCAAATAATTACAATATCTTGGGAAACAAGTCCCTCAAGCTAGGCAAGAGAAGCCTCCAATGCTCAAAATCACCAAAACATGAAATGTAGCTGCTACACAAAATGTCAAAGAACTAATACATTGCAATCCTAGTGAGTGTAACTGCAGCTGGAAAATATAAATGTATGGATCTAATAATAAAATGCCCAAAAAGTTCCAAGAATAGAGATCTAGGCTCCAAAACACATTTCCAAGATAGCCCAGAAAGGGTTTCCAGAAATACCCAAAATACAAAAATGATGAAATGCAGCCCTAGGGCTGAATATGCTCTACAACTAGACAACTGATAGGAGGTGGATGATATGATGTAGAAATGGCTGATACTCCTCCAGTATATCTCTCAAATGAAGGGTTTCTCCCCTCACTGGAAATCTAACACACAAACTGGGGCACTAAGCCCTCCACTGCAACTGCTCAATAAAATAACGCAATTTCTTGTTGGGTGTCGAGCTTGATTATCTTGTTTATTTTGTATCATAGTGTCGGACCCCTGTACCTTAATGGGGGCGGCAACGCCGCCCATAATTAAACGCTGCCTGGGGAGTCTAGGGGGGGTGGCTACGACTTCACAGAGCCCCCCCCCTGGTGGGGGGTTTCGGGGGCAGCGCCCTCGAAGCTAAAAACATATGTAAAATTGCCTTGTAAAAGTATAGTAATCTCTAGTCAATCTGGGCCGTTCATTAGGCGGATGATCTGACGGTAGAAGTTATGTTTATTTTATGGTTTTTTTCCCTAGAAGGCACCCCCTCGCTTGTATGAGGGTATTGTATTGCGGCTGTGTATGGTATGTGTATACTCGGAGTGAGAAACAGAGAGGGAGACTGTGAGAGAGAACAGAGGATATTACAGTGGATCTGCTGTAGGTTGTGTCTCTTCATTTTGCTGGATAATAGAAAGGAATGACTGGATGTTCAGGGTGGATGTAGCCCAAACTGGGTGAACCACGTATATCTGTGTTTCTCTGGTTTTATGTGTTTTCTGTGCTTGTGTTTTCCGCATATTTTATGTGTTTCATTGCTTTGTAATATTTAATTTTATAACAACTGGTATCAGAGCTGAAGGTCTATTTGGCTGATAAACTCGCAGGAAATAAGGGTTTCTTGGTTCGAGTGGGAGCAATGGCGAAATATGGTAAATTTAGGGTCGAGAAATTTAACGGCCAAAACTTCCCGTTGTGGAAGATGCAGATGGAAGATTATCTGTATCAGAAAGATCTGTACCTACCATTGAGCAGAAAAACAAAGAAGCCGACAGCTATGACAGATGAAAAATGGGAGATTCTCGATAAAAAGGCACTCGAAACAGTACAGTTGTGCCTCGCGGCATCGGTAGCCTTCAATATTTCGAAGGAAACAACAACAAAGGGTTTGATTAAGGCATTGGCGAAACTATATGAAAAATCCTCTGCCTCAAACAAGGTATTTCTTATGAAACTTTTATTTAATATGAAGATGTCGGAAGGTGGATCTATTGCAGACCATTAAATGATTTTAATATAGTTACTAATCAGTTAAGTTATGTAGGGGTAAAATTTGACGACGAAGTTAGAGCTCTGTTATTTCTGTGCTCATTGCCAGAAAGATGGAATGGTTTAGTTATGGCCATTAGTAACTTGTCTCTGGATCAAGTACTTTAAAGTTTGATGATGTTGTCGGTGCTATCCTTAGTGAGGAAATGCGACGGAAAAGCTCCGGTGAGACATCGGGTAATTCTTTGAGTGAAAAATCTAGGGGAAGAATAATGGAAAGAGGAAAGAGCTCGGGATATCATAGTAAATCAAGGAAAGGCAGATCCAAGTCGAGATCGAGGATAGTGTGCTGGAAATGCGGAAAAAAATGACACCTAAAGAAATACTGTAGATCTCGGAAGGGAAAAGAAGGAGACGCATAGCAAGAAAACAATCATGAAGAAAATGTGACAGGTGATGTGTTACAAGATGCTTTGATTCTTTCTTTAGAAAATGTTACTGATTCTTGGGTTGTAGATTCAGGGGCTTCATTCCATGCCACACCTGATAAGAAATATTTTCATGATTATGTTCAAGGAGATTTTGGACAAGTTCGTTTGGGTGATGATAAACCATGTAAAATTGTTGGAATGGCTAAAGTTATTGTAAAACAACAGAATGGAAACCAATGGCTATTAAAGGAGGTACGGCATGTTCCAGATTTGAATAAAAATCTGATTTCAACAAGGCAGTTAGGTGGTGAAGGTTGTGTGACAACTTTCACGGATAAAACTTGGAAGGTCACCAAAGCAGCCCTGGTAATAGCAAAAGGCGAAAAGGTTGGTACATTGTATTTATGCAATGGTATTTCTAACTCTATTAATGCTTTAACTTCCAAAGGAGCAGATGTAGCATTATGGCATCATAGGCTCAGACACATGAGTGAGAATGGGATGAATATTCTTCACTCAAGAAATTTGTTGCTGGGTTTGAAGAATGTTGATTTGGATTTCTGTGAGAATTGCATTTATGGAAAACAGAAGAGAGTCAGATTTCTCAGAGTTTGGAAAGAAAATAAGAGCGAAAAATTAGAGCTTGTGCATACATATGTATGGGGACCTGCTCAGGTATCATCTCTTGGTGGCTCTCATTATTATGTTACTTTTATTGATGATGAAACTAGAAAAACTTGGATTTATTGTATTCAGAATAAATCTGATGTATTTGATACTTTCAAGAAATGGAAAGCTTTGGTTGAGATTGAGACAAGAAGGAAGTTGAAGTGTCTCAGATAAGACAATGGAGGTGAATATTGCAGCAAAGAGTTTGATAGGTACTGTTCAAAGCATTGAATTCGCATAGAGAAGATAGTTCCAAGAACACCACAAGAAAATGGTGTGTCAGAAAGGATGAACAGAACAATCATGGAGCGTGCAAGGTGCATGAGATTGCATGCAGAATTTCCTTTACAATTTTGGGTAGATGCTGTAGATACTGTTGTTTATCTAATAAACATAGGGCCTTCAAGTTTCTTGGATGGTGGTATTCCAGAGGAAGCATGGACAGGTAAAAATATAAACTGCTCTTTTTTAAAGCCTTTTGGTTGTGAGGCCTTTGTCCATATTAATAAAGAAAACAGAACCAAGCTTGAGGCAAAATCAAAGAAATGTACCTTTATTGGATATGGTGTTAATGATTTTGGTTATCGCTTATATGATTATGAAAATCACAAAATCATTAGAAGCAGAGATGTAATATTCAATGAAAAGGTATTGTATAAGAATTAGTTGTAGGAAAAGAAACAAGAAAAAGAAAAATAAAGAATGCCAGCTTCTTGATGAGACCACAAAAGGTAAAAGCCTGAAAATAATAATAATCAAGAGCCAATAACAAGAATAGCATCTCAAAACACTCGAAAGTGGTGTTACAAGATCTACTAGGATATGATCACTTAACGATACTCTTCCTTCATTATATTATTATTGTTGACCTGTTCGTGAACTCGAACAAGAAGAAGCAACGTACAGCTAGAAGCAATTTAGTTAACAGTGGAAGAAGAGATGACTCTTTAATGTATAAAAAAACTTGGGACTTAGCTGTTGCCCTAGTAAAACTATACGGGTATTAAAATGGCTTATGTGTTTTGGACAAGAAGATGGAGGAAAACAGAGGTACAAAGCTATACTTGTGGTGAAGGGGTTTGCACAGAAGAAAGGTATTGATTTTGATGAAATATTTTCTCCTGTTGTTAAGATGAATTCAATCAGAACTATCTTAAGTCTTGTAGCAGCGGAAGATTTACATCTTGAACAGTTAGATGTAAAGACAACATTTTTCCATGGAGATTTGGAGGAAGAGATATACATGCAGCAACCAGAAGGATATGAGGTAAAAGGGAAAGAAAAATTGGTGTGCAGGTTAAAGAAGAGCTTGTATGGCTTAAAACAGGCTCCAAGGAAATGGTATCTAAAATTTGACAAGTTTATGTCTGAACAAGGTTATACTAGATGTCACTATGATCATTGTGTTTATCTGAAAAGGAAAAATGATGGCAGCTATATTATATTGTTATTGTATGTAGATGACATGCTTTTTGCAGGGTCTAACATGCAAGAAATAAATGTGCTCAAAAGAAAATTGGAAAATTCGTTTGCAATGAAGGATTTGGGAGCTGCAAAACAAATCCTTGGTATGAGAATAACTAGAGACAGAAAAAATTGCAAATTAACACTGTCTCAGAATGAGTACATATAAAAGGTGTTGAAAAGATTTAATATGCAAAATGCAAAACCAGTTATTACACCTTTTGCTAGCCATTTCAAACTTAGTAAGGAGATGTGCCCCAAGACCCACAAAGAAATGGAATATATGTCTAAAGTTCCATATGCATCAGCAGTTGGAAGCTTAATGTATGCAATAGTCTGCACAAGGCCTGATATTGCACATGCAATGGGAATTGTAAGCAGGTACATGAACAATCCAGGAAAATAACATTGGATGGCAGTAAAATGGATTCTTAGATATTTGAGAGGTACCACAAATCAAGCATTATGCTTTGGTGGTTCAAACATTTCTCTACACGGATATGTTGATGCCGATATGGCAGGTGACAGAGATAACAGGAGGAGCACTACAGGATATGTATTTACTGTAGGTGGAATAGCTGTTAGTTGGGTTTCAAAAATCCAGAGTGTTGTTGCACTTTCAACAATAGAAGCAGAGTATGTTGCTGCTACAGAGGCTAGTAAGGAAATTATTTGGTTACAAAGGTTTATGGATGAATGGGGTAAGAAGCATGATATGGGCACGTTATATAGTGATAGCCAAAGTGCCATTCATCTTTCAAAGAACTTAGCATTTCATTTCAGGACTAAACACATACATCTCAAGTACCATTTCATACGGTCAGTATTGGAAGATGGACAGTTGAAGCTGGAAAAGATACACACTAGCCAGAATCCTGCAGATATGCTAACAAAAGTTGTAACCAGGGAGAAACTGAGAATTTTCTCAGTTTCAATTGGTATTCAAGGATGACGATGAAGACTAGAAACAACTAGGTCCAAAGAGGAGTCATTGTCCATCATATGAAGCAGTGGTGGAGTTGCTACAATCAGTCTCCAAGTGGGAGATTGTTGGGTGTGGAACCTGATTATCTTGTTTATTTTGTATCACGGTGTCAGACCCCTGTACCTTAATGGGGCTGGAAATTCCACCCATAATTAAACGCTACCTAGGGGGTCTAGGGGGGGTGGCTGCGACTTCATGGAGCCCCCCCCTAGCGGGGGATTTTGGGGGCAGTGCCCCCGAAGCTAAAAACAGATGTAAAATTGCCTTGTAAAAGTATAGTAATTTCTAGTCAATATGGGCCGTTCATTAGGCGGATGATATGATGGTAGAAGTTATGTTTAGTTTAGGTTTTTTTGCCCTAGAAGGTACCCCCTTGCTTGTATGAGGGTATTTTATTGTGGATGTGTATGGTATGTGTATTCTCGAAGCGAGAAATAGAGAGGGAGACTGTGAGAGAGAACAGAGGATATTACAGCGGATCTGCTGCAGGTTGTGTCTCTTCATTTTGTTGGATAATAGAAAGGAAGGACTGGCTATTCGGGGTGGACGTGGCCCAAACTGGGTGAACCACGTATATCTGTGTCTCTCTGGTTTTATGTGTTTTGTGTGCTTGTGTTTTCCGCATATTTTATGTGTTTAATTGCTCTGTAATATTTAATTTTCTAACATTTCTTAAGGGAACTACACTGTAGATGATGGAAGCAGCTTGGCTTGATGCCAGGTGACTCAATGATGTTCAAGGACCCTCCTTGCTAGCCTCCCAGATGAAGGGATGCTCCCTCCACTGGAAAACAAGCTCAAAACTGGATTTGTTTCTCCTCCACTACTTCTGCCCTGCAAAATAACACAATCCTGAAGGAGACTATGCTTGGAATAATGGTTGAAGCTTGGCCTGATGCTGGATGGTGGAAATGATGCTCAATGTACCTCTCCTAAGTAGTCACTCGAAGTCCCCCGAGGATGAGGGTGGGATTCCCGCTCAGTAACACCTTTGTGCTAAACATCATAGCAGACTCTGCTAAACAGTTGAAGCGTGCAAATAGTCATACAAGACCAACATAATATCAATAATCAAAATTCCTTCTATGGCTGCCATCCTCTTCCTTTTATGCTTAGTGAGCTTCCTCACCCTGGGTCCCACTCATTAAAGATGCTACTCTCATGCATACACTCCTCCATCATAACTGTGTTGTCCTCCTTTAATGCTCCACTCCCTTCATGACAACGTTGTTGATTTGGTCAACTTTGACCCTATCCACATGCTATAGCCCTTTTTCACACCTAAGGGCGCTTTATTCAATTGATAAAATGACCCACATTCACATGGGAAGTTTTTTTATTCCTACTAAAGAGATTTATGGGCCTCCCTACCCTCTTATTCATTTATCTAAAGGACAAAATCAAAAATTAATATTCCAACTATGTTGGAACAGGGTCTCCTACAAAAGTTGTGAATCTGGTCCATTTTTGTATATTTTTTATTATAGAGGTTTTGGGGTGGGTAAAAGCCCCTAATGCATTGTAAGTGGGTCAAGGGTAGACCAAGAGTCCACAAACCACGGTTTACGGACCATTGGATGCATAGGCTAAAGTAGTATAAGTAATTGAACCTTTTTTGATTTGTGGGCCAGACTTGAACTAAGATTGGTGTGAATTGAGAATTAGTAGATTTGTTTGGGTTTTTGGGGAAAGGACTCCTGCTGGCTGTGTGCGCGGAGATCCTCAGTCCTACTATTTGCGGACCTTGCTGATGTGTGTGCAGGTTGGGTTTTGGTTATTGTAAAAGGATCTGAAGGATTAATGAATGCAGAAGGCTATTGGGATATCTGAATCTATTAGACTTATGAATTTGTGGTATCTGATTATGTATGCTCTGTGTCATTGATTTAAGCTCTGAAAGTACTTGTGTTACTTGTTTATACTTCAATCTGGATCTATTATGTTATGAATAATTCTATATTGAGCTCCGCAAGTAACTGTGTTAAGTGCTTATGTTGTGTTGACAATTGATCTGAATCTGCTTATTAGACTTTATGCAAGAATAGCTGCGATAGTTGCTTTATTTTCCTATATATGTTATATATGGTATTGCGCATGTGGATGCGAAGGGACTGATAGATCTTGGTTCTGTAATATAAGATCTGATAATTGTGAGGAAGAACGCAGCTCTGCCTGACTTACCTGCCCTCTCCTAGGGTGCGGAAACCTGGTTCTAGCACCCTCCCATACTACTTCGGGTGAGACTTTGGCCTACGCAAGTAGGTCACTACCGAAAGGGCTTGTAGTATAGGGGTTTGTTGGCAAAGCTTAACCTCTGAACCTGGGTCAAGACCCCTCAAGCCAAAAAATGGTTCCGTTGCCGGGACCGGGAGCATTTTGAGAGAGGGATCGGGTAATGGCAAGGCCATACTGGAAACCTGAAAGAAAAGAAATTGATGAATGGTTCAAACAACAAGTTCAGGAATTTGCAGTAAAAGAAAACCGCAGTAAGAGGTTGACCATCGAAGAGTGGAAAAATAAGTATATTTTCACAGATATCTACGAGATATTATTTGTAACCATTGTGATTGAGCTCCAGGAGTGGCTTGCAAGGTTGGTCGAATTTCAGAAGTGTTGGAAGGACGAGCAAGTCACACAGTGGACCCCAGAATTGATCCAGAAGTTAGAGAAGGTTGATAACACCATCACTCGTACTGTAGACCATTGGGTGGACAACATGCTAGGAGGATTCATGAATGAATTTTCCATCGATCAATTCGTCTCCTACTCCGAAGCAGAGCGAAGATTCTTCAAAGGATTTATGGGTAAGTTTCTGAAGACTTTACCATTGTTGATTAAGATATTACTGTGCGAAAAAAGTATTGTGTAGCCACACCGAATGAATGACCTCTGATCTAGATGGGAGTACAACACAAAGTGGCAAATACTATCAGACCAACCTAGAAGGAGGTAGATCTGTCTACAGCCTAGTAAGAGAAGCAGCTGTGCAGAATCCTCCAGCCACACCACTTTCGAACCAGCGTAGGGGTAAGAACTCACCTACACCTCCACCACCAGAAGACAACATGGCTGTGCACATGAAGTTACCTACCTTTAAGGGTGTGGAAGATGAAGACATGGATCAGTTCTGGTTTGTCACAAAATCGGTGTGGACTGCGTAGAACGTAGCTAGTGATATAGTGAAGAGGGCACAGTTGTCCCTTGCCTTCGAAGGAAGAGATTTGGATTGGTACATGGGATACATCAGACAACATACAAACTCAACAATTGAAGAGATCAAGAACACCTTGAAACAACGATTCAAGAAGCCTAAGTCCTATTCTCAAATAGTGGTCAATCTAAAGGATTTCAAGCAAGGGCCTTCTGAGTCTGTGTGGGAGGCCGATCAATGGCTGAAGAAGGTGATCAGGGAAGGAGGATTTCAGTACGATGACAGACAACACACGAAATGGTTCATTGTTATGTTGCTGCCTCACCCGCGCGTACCTATGGGTCACCAAACTTTCGATTCACCGGAAAAAGCCTTGGAGTTCGCTATGAAGTTAGAAACTATGCCCAGAGATGATACATAGCTAGGCATCCAACAGATCCAAGGACAACTGGAGGCGATGCACTTGGAGATCCAGAACCTGCGAAAGGAGTGAGGCACAGAGGCTAGCCCTAAAATGTGGTGCATATGATGCAAGATGAATAGTCACATCAAGGATAACTACCCTCTATTAACAGACTACATGTAGGCTAGGGGACCTAGTCCATTGCGCCCTAGGGAAGTTTCAGGACCAAGTGGGCTGGCACTATGGTGCGATGATTGTCGCGTTGCAGGGATGCACGACACAAACCACTGTCCCTGCCTTGTTGCGTACGTCCCAGAAGTAAAACAACAATGGTGCAGGTTCTGTAGGTCGATAGGAAATGACGAACAGAACTACCGGATGTATGATTTGATGACCAATCGAGGGAATCTCTATAGGGTGCAGTCGGATCCATCCTCACCAAGATCCCTCCTGAGCGTAGGGGGCTAGGGAGGTGGAAGAGGTGGAAGCGCAGGTCGGGGATGAGGGCAACTAATATGTTATAACTGTGGAGAGGTAGGGAACTTTGCCAGGGATTTTCCAAACACTACAAGACAGTCCTGCCAGTATTACAGGAAACTAGACCATACGATTGAAGACTATCCAGTCTTAATAGCGAAGATGCAAGAAAAGCAGCCGACACCTATGCAGAATGTGCAGAAGGTTAAGGTTGAACTATGAGACAAATATCCAAGCATGAATGTCGTAACACATAGTGGGATGGCCGCTGGGGGGCCTGGGGAGAAAACTGCAACTAAGCTCTGATCCAATCAGCAGTTATTAAACAGGAAGCTTTGGATCTAAAAAGGGAGAATAACACATTTTTCGCAGCTCGCAAAGAATTTTCTGAGGCAGAGACATCTACTTTGTAGCTGCCTGAAGATCTCGAGGCAGATGAGGAGGTCAAACCCTTTTTACAGGAATGTATGAAGCTATTGCGCAGCCCAAAGGCTGTGGAAAACCTTCAAGCATTGATAGATAGCTATGCAACACGACCTATCCTCCCTCCGGAAGTCAAGGATGTACATAAACTCTATAGGTATAAGAAACGCACCAGTAGGGAGATGCGGTTGACTGCACAGATCGGTAATTATGAGATGGATCAGGTTATTTTGGACCTAGGGTTGGATGCGAATGTATTACCTAAAAAGACTTGGAAATGAATGGGGGAACCTAAGTTGGAATGGTCCATTATCTAGCTGTGTATGGCCAATCAACAGAAGATCATACCATTGGGAAGACTATCGAAGATTGTGGTGGATATTGCAGGGGTTAAGGTCCGGGCTGACTTTGAAGTAATTCAGATTGTCGAAGATGCGGACCCCTACCCTATGCTCCTAGGCTTGGATTGGGCCATCGATATGGGAGACATTATTAAACTAAAGAAGAGAAGCATGGTATTCGAGAATAATGGTACAAGGGTAATAGTACCATTATATCTGGCGGAAGGCGAATGATACACATAACCAATGCGTGACGAAGAGGATGTGGATCACATCTATAAGTTGACTGCGCGAGATGAAGATTGGATAAACCCCACGGCGGAGGGGGTACTCTACTGGGTAAAGGACAGTGAATGTTTCTCCGACTCTGATGGGGAGATACAGAATTAGCAAAACTGGTTACATGATGTATCTGCGTTGCGATGTCTTCGGATCATGAAGAACTTCTCCTGCATCTCCTCAAAGGTAAGAGATCTACCTTATTTCGATGGTTCTGGTAATGTTAGGGACTTTTTGTGGGCATTTGAAGCCGAGGTTCCCCAAGAATGACGGTTATGGGCTTATAAGCTGGCCATGCGTGGATCACCTGCGCAATGGTGGGTAACGCATGAGGAGGCGTTCCAGGATTGGGAAGAGTGTCGGAATATGATGATCCTACAATTTGAGGCCCCAACCGACGTGCGAGTCAAAATTTTCCTTGGACCCAAAGATCCATGCAAATATCTATTCACTTGGATAAAACAATGGTGTGATAGAACTGCCTAGGAGTGGGTTCATCTACTTATTCATGCCCTGGGACCACTTCCCACTGCATGGTACTTAGATGCGGAGCTCCATCGGCGCACCCACCACTGGGAGACTTTGAGGGATGAATTTCTGGGAACATTTGGATTAATAGGCGAGATAGAGGCACTTGGCGCAGCTCTGCGGGACATTGACACTATAGCATGGGGTGAATCGCACCTATGTGTCGCACCTGAAATACCCAATTGGGAGCTACATACACTAAGCATGATCAAATATTGCAGCCTAGCCCAAAAAGAAGGTAAGAATGATCCACGAGAGGTTCCTGACTCAGAATTGAACAGGGTACGCACGGTTACTGGACCACTCGGGCTGCGAATGGATAACAATGAGACACACCCCATGCTGGCTAAAATTGGGGATGCGAATGTTATATATCCACTAGCTCCCGCAACAAAGGGGCAGTTGCGCTCGCTTCTCGGCCATGTAGGTTATTACAGAAAGTTTTTTCGGAGATATGCAATAATCATAGCACCTCTGAAATATTTTCTCAGGAAGGCGGCCCAGTTTTGTTGCGATGACACATGCCAAGCGAACATATCTTTGGGTTTGAAGTACTTAGGGCTTAAGCCTATGTTGGGGGAAGATGCGTAGGAGGCAGAGGTGTTTGAACCAAGCGTAGCAGGAATGCCAAGTGCACAAGAGGTGCGAAAACTAGCCATTGGCACAATACCATCTGGTAAAAAGAAAAAATTTTCTTTAAAAGGAGCGAGCCGCTGGCATTTAATGGGGTAGATTTTGAGGATTTTTTTAGCGTTTACCTAATGGTAAGTTCCAGGTCAATTTTACCCTACCGTTGGATGCCCGCAGACGTTATAAAAAGGGCCGGATAGCTCAAACAAGGGTTCCGTCTCACTTGCATAACTTGTACTTATCCTCTTTATCTCACGTGAGCTTGAGCTGTAAGATTTTTCAGGTTTGCACTGTCCCTCTCATGTTAGATCAACCTACCCCTGTTGATAGTAGCCACCCAGAATTGGGATTCATTTTCCGTGCTAGGATGACATCCACTAACCCAATTGAGCCCTCGGCACCTACTGCCCCAGATGTTGAGGAAGTAATGGAGATCGGGTCTAAGGATGAAGAAGTGCCCTCAATGTTGGTCACAAGGAAGGGAAAAGAGTAGGCACAGGGCTCAGGGAAGCCCCCCAAAGTTGCGAAATGGGCTTCAGGGAAGCCTAGGACCTCCCTAAGGCATGCCAAGTCCTCACGAACAACGCCTCAGGCTCAGGCTGCGCAAGAGGAAGCCCTGCCTGCCAATCTGATCAACTAGTTACGCCCCTTCATCCACCCATGCAGGGCCTTGATGCGCACACCAAAGAAACTTGATGCCCTGGTTACCTATCTGCAAATGTCGCTAACCCCGGGAGAATTCCCTATCTTGAGTGACCCCTGCGGAAAGCTCCATGAGGTTAAATTTGACGATCACAATTTGGCGAATTACGAAGCCTTCCCTGAGCTGACCCCCGCGCTGTACTTTGACACAATTTGCACAAATGATGGGGTCACAATCATTCCTTAGCACTGGGTAAGTAGATTGGCCAGATCCAGGCTCTTGAACCTGCTGTGTATGCCCCATTTTTCCCATTACAACGTCACAGATCACCTGGCCTGACAATTTCTTGCCCTAATTCACAATGGTTTCCTGTGGATTCGAGATAGGGTCCCCATAGATGCTGCATTGGTTCATAGAATCATGGGCCTTCCCATGAACGGTCCACACCCTCTAGAGTGTGTGGGCAAGAAATATGAAGGGGACACTGCTGAATATGTGCATAAGACCTACCATGTGGAAATTAATACGTGGGGCTTCGTCATAAAATCCATCAGCGACCCGACTACGCAGATGGGTACCATATTACTAGCTTGCAAGCTAATGCGAAAGTGCCAGGTCGCAACCGTCCCTGCCTATGTCATCTAGCTAGTTGGTCAATGTGTGAAGGGGTTTGCCTCAATTGGGCCCAATACTTATGCGACGAGTTCTTAGCCAACATCTGCGAATCACAGGAATAGGGAAAAGCCTTTTGCTATGCCTGGCAACTATTTCGTATAGCCCTTGTTGCCTGGGAAACCCCTACAGAGTTGGTCCTCCCTGAGCTCCATCCAAATATGTGTGAAGGGGCCTAGTATGCCCATTTGTGGGATTCCAAGGACACGCAACACATAGAAGATAACCAAGTCTTCTGGGTCCTCTTCCAGAGTAGCGTGGCCGTCGCCATCAATTCTCGACCTCGGTTGTCCCCCACAATATATGACAAGTACAAAAGTATCGCAACATTCCAGGTTACCACGAACAACATCCAAATCCGCATCCATAAGGATAAAACCTGGATGTCACTTCCTTATATGATAGCAGACGAGGAAATTGACAATGTGATTGCGCTATGGCCTCTCGCCTGGAAGATAGGCTTCAAAACTAGCGCAAGGGGCACCGTTGGTACTAGTACGACATAGGTACCCCCACCTGTTATCACCAAGGAGACTGGAAGCATAGGGAAAGACTCAGACGCAGCCAAAGCAGACCACCACAAAGAACACCGAGGCTGAAACCCAGGTTGATTCACAGCTAAGCACGGAGGAAGTAAATGTCAGAGGTACGAAGTGAACAGGCGAGCCTATCAAGGGACCCTGAAATAAGCAGTGTGCCCAACGGAAGGAATGAGATGAGACAGTTACGTTGATGGACGGAGATCTCGAAAAAATCGCAGATGCCGTCACACTAGCCACTGAAGAAAAATGGGTTGCTTTAGAGGAACACCAGAAGGCTGTGATCAATGCCATCCAAGAAGAGCTTCAAACATTGCAGCTAAAAACAAACACGATACAGACCAACATGGTTCAGGGATGAATTCCCTTGGCATCTAGCAGTACAGCGCTTGCCACCAAAGAAAGTCGTCTTTGTCCCTTACCTAGCGCCGCCCTTGTGATAAATTTGTTGGACCAGGAGATCCAGCTCCAAGCAGGTGTAGGGGTGCAGTTGAACCTTGCCAAGCTACCCCATGCAGCATTACAGGGTCTCCACACCGCGGTGTTTCAGGAAATTCACCATTGGGACCAGAAAGTACACCACCAACTTGGTATGGTCGAACATACCATCGCACAGCAGAATGCAAAGGTACTCTTTGCTGTCGCGCAGCAAGCAGAGCTCGAAACTCTGATCCACTAGCTCTGCATAGAGGTTACAGAAGAAATCTCGACTGCAACCAACCCCCGGGCTAAAGTGGAAGGATTGGTCCCAGCATTGAAGGCTTCCAAGATGGAAATGTAGGTCATTAAGACACAGTTGGAGCAGCAAATATCTGACTTACAGGCCAAACTGCAGCCTGAAACACCCTTGGAGGTACGAGCCCAGTGCACTATGCTAGTGACTGAGGCTACAAACACCATCACAGGACAAATTGCTTAGGGCACCCAGTTACTCAAAGACACCATGCAGCTCTAGACCAAGGTCCAGGGCGATCCGGTCCTTTGGAAAATAAATCAGGACTTGTGATAGAAGGAGGAAGCTTTCCAGTAGATCGAGGATACATTACCTACATTGGTCCCTGCACAGCGTTTGGCACAATTGACGACCAACAACACCCTCCAAGATGAGATTGAGGGCCTCTGCCATAAGAAGCATGTTATCAGAGAACGCTTGAAGCCTTGGGCTGTTGCAGCCCTCCAGCTCTCATAGGATGTTGATGGTGCTGTGAAGCAACTAAACCAGACACTGAAGAGTGTCACGACTACGATAGAAGGACCGACCTCATAGAAGCTTATAGATATTGCACAGATCGCTGCTGCTCAGATTCAAGAAGTGCTGGCCCCGTTGGTTGTAGATGTCAATGCACTGCGCGTGCAGGTGGAGACCCCACCACCACAGTGACTCAAGACGAGTCACAAGATTGTGTTGGGGGACTTTTGGAGCAGTTTATCCTACAAAAGCTGTGAATCTGGTCCATTTCTGTATATTTTTTATTATATTTAGTCTAACGCAAGGGTTTTGGGGTGGGTCAAATCCCCTAATGCATTATAAGTGGGTCAAGGGTATACCAAGAGTCTGCAACCACAATTTGCGAACCATTGGATGCGTAGGCTAAATTAGTATAAGTAATTGAAACTTTTTTGAGTTGTGGGGCAGACTTGAACTAATATTGGTGTGAATTGGGAATTAGTAGATCTGTTTGGGATTTTGGGGAAAGGACTCCTGCTGGCTGTGTGCGTGGAGATCCTCAATCCTGCTGTGTGCAGACCCTGTTGTTGTGTGTACAGGTTGGGTTTTGGGTATTTTAAAAGGATCTGAAGGATTAATGAATGCGAAAGCCTATTGGGATATATGAATCTATTGGATTTATGAATCTGTGGTATCTGATTATGTATGCTTTGTGTCATTGATTTAAGTTGTGAAAGTACTTGTGTTACTTGTTTATACTTCAATCTGGATCTGTTATGTTATGCATAATTCTATATTGAGCTCTGCAAGTAACTGTGTTAAGTGCTTATGTTGCGTTGACAATTGATCTGAATCTGCCTATTAGAATTTATGCAAGAATAGCTACGATAGTTTCTTTATTGTCCTATATCTGTTATATATGGTATTGTGCACATGGATACGAAGGGACTGATAGATATGGGTTCTATAATATATAATCTGATAATTGTGAGGACAAACGCAGCTCTGCCTGACTTACCTGCCCTCTCCCAGGGTGCAGAAACTTGGTTCTAGCACCCTCCCATACTACTTCGGGTGATACTTTGGCCTACACAAGCAGGTCACTGCCGAAAGGGCCAGTAGTATAGGGGTTTGTTGGAAAACCTTAACCTCCGAACTTGGGTCAGGACCCCTCAAGCCAACAAACTAGCTGAAAGCCAATTAGGAATATTACAGTCCTCCCCTCCCAAATGTTGCTTGTCCTCAAGCAACTGTAAGGATGGATACTGCAAAATCTCCTCTCCTCCTCTTGTAGCCTCCTCATCTGATAATCTCCAACACTGAACCATATGCCCTCCAATCAATTTGTCTCCTAGTTGCTTCTCCCAAGTGTGCAAGTTAGCCTTTGGTAAATAAACCAAATGGCTCTCATCATGAATAAGTGGGAGGTCCATGGGGAAAAATACATGTTGTCCAATGGTCTCCTTGAGGCATGAGAGATGATAAATGTTGGGGGCTTCACCCCAATGAGAAACTCCAATCCCCATGCTATCATCCAAAAAAAATGGATAATCCTCGGTATCTCATAGAATAAATCACCAATCCCCTACTTCTACAATGTAGAGGGGTTGTATGGTTGAAAATGATAGGCCAAATTTTTCAGACCACGCTGTCTCTCTCTCCGTTTATGATATGTACGGAGTTGTTGTTGATCTTGGGCTGCAATAATGTTGTCCTCAAGAGGCCAAAAGGAATCCAGACTCTCATGGTTCCACTCTTTGGTTCTAGGAACCTCTCTTACCCAAGCCATTCGACATATAGTGAATAGAATATCATCACAATATGGGGTTTATTGAAGAAATCTCCGGATTTTCCATAGTGTTATAAAACATTTGTCGATGTTTCGAATCCTAATGGGGATCCATCTTCACAACAAGAGTTGAATTGAAGAATGAAAGAAGGCCGAAAGTACAGGGTTTATATATAGTGAAAAATGTGAGGAAAAGAGCCAAAAGGAACTTAATTATAATTCTATTAAATTATTCAATTTATTTAATAAATTATGTTATTTTGAATTATGTTTTAATAAATACATTTTAATAAATTTTAATAAATTTATTTTATTAATTATAATAAATTAATTAATGTAATAAATTATTATAAATTAATTTATCATATTTATATTTATAATAAATTATTATAATTAATTTATTATATTTATATTTATAATAAATTTATTTATAAAAATTTTAAAGTTATACTACTAACCTCTATTTATTAGTTTAATAATAATAATAATTTAATTAATTAATTAATTAATGTTAATAAAATTTAATAAAATTAGACTGTATATCTGAGTGGACTGATTTGTCCCTACTTCCACTGCGCATATCGGCCTCCTTATGTGTAGAGACCTCCTAGAATGGATAGGTGTGTATGCCCCTAATCACCTGATGCTGGCCATCCTTCTTATCTTCCCCTTCCATCTACAAAGTCTCCCAGTCTATGGTGACCTTCCCCAATGTAATCAACCACTGCACACCCAATATCATATTGGTGTCAAGAGTGTTGACCACAAAGAAGTGATATATCATGGTGTATGTCCTTAAAACTGTATTCGAACACACTTCCTCCACTGCTTAGTCCCACTGTCTATCAATACTGACACATGTTGCTCCTGGATAGTGCCCTGGTCTCCACATGTCATATTTTTTGGATCTTCTTGCAAGGATACAAGGGCTCCTCTAGTTGGAGCAATTACTCCATCTCCATCTCCATGTGGTGGTGGATCTCCTCCTGGTGCTACAGTGATGGTATCTCTTTCCAGCTCTTCCTCTTCTTCCTCATCATTATTTGAGAATACCCCATCATCACTAAGCAACCCTTTGTCTTAGTCCTCTTTTGAGGGAGGGATCTTCATGTCTTCCTCTTGAGAAGAGAGCTCTTGCTGGAGGGGGACTCTTGCCCTTGGAAAACTACTTTTCAAGTCTCTAACCATCTCAATAGAATCCTGGAGCGTAGTTGGTCTAGTGGATCCTACCAACTCATGCAAAGGCTCTAACTGCTTGAGCTTGGCTAACTCAACCAAAGGTGTTTCTAAATATCTTCAATCAAATATTTCCACTAACCTCCTAGTGAATTCTACATGTGTAGCCATATTTTCATGTCTCAATGTAGAAATACCATGGAACCACCAATCATGAGCCTTACCTTCAAGGTGCAACGCTTATACCTTAATGGCCTCCATCTCTAAAACTCGGTGCGGCTGAAAATAGAGGTCCAACTTCCTTACCCAAGCCTTAGTTGTGTACCTGGGTGACCCATCAAAAGTAGGTAAAAATAATCTACCCAAAGCATGCTACATGCACCCCTTACCTCTATTTTTATTACTGGGTCTTCTATTTTCCTTGACCTGGTAGAACCCTTGGAAGTTTAGATGCTCTTTGAACCTCTGAGATTGAGATTCATACTCTAGGAGATAGTCACTAAGAGTCTCCTCCTTTTGTGTATATCCTTCCTCCTTCCCTCTTGCTAGGAATGTAGGCACGGTAGAGAGTTGCAGAACTAATTGTAATGTTGAATGCTCACACCAATAATGTGAAATGTCGGAGCTTTCTTCAAGTACAAACCCTTTAGGGGAATTTTTATATCTCTCCATCCTCATCTCCTTGATTTCTCTGTTAATATCCTACATAGTTTGGAGAAGAAGCTTTCAAAACTCCTTTCCATTTATTTCTCCTAATATTGGAGTCTTTTCTTTGTCTCTTTTGTAAACCTTCTCCTTTCTATGAGAATCTTATTCTTCTTCTGATGACATAGATGTGATGTCTCGCAGGTTGAGCCAAGATTATGCTCTGATACCACTGTAATATCCCAAAATAGGAAAAGCATCAATATGGAAAATAAAAATGGAATATGTAGTGAATATCAATACATTAAACATGATCCAATCATATATCCATTGTATTAATTATAAGAGCATAAAATAAGTACAATATCTTGGGGAACAAGTCCCTCAAGCTAGGCAAGAGAAGCCTCCAATGCTCAAAAGCACCAAAACATGAAATGCAGCTGCTACACAAAATGTCGGAGAAATAATACATCGCAGTCCCAGTGAGTGTAAATGCATCTGAAAAATATAAATGTATGGATACAATAATACAATGCTCAAATAGTGACATGAATAGAGATCTAAGCTCCTAAACACATTTCCAAGACAACCCAGAAAGGGTTTCCAAAAATACCCAAAATACAAAAATGATGAAATGCAGCCCTAGCGCTAAATATGCTCTGCAACTGGACAACTGATAGGAGGTGGTTGATCTGATGTAGAAATGGTTGATACTCCTCTAGTAGATCTCCCAAATGAAGGGTTTCTCCCCTCACTATAAATCTAACTCACAAACTGGGGCACTAATCCCTCCATTGCAACCTCTCAATAAAATAACTCAATTCCTAAAGGGAACCGCAATGTAGATGTAATATTCCCAAATGGGGAATGCATCAATACAATGCAGAATGATAGATAAATAACAAAGATCATCTTAGAAATAGAGGAGGCCAATATGGAGACCTTTCATTTGTTATTACAGCAGCAAAATGTATGTAAAAAGTGGCCCATAAGATACATAACAAGAAAATACAAGTCTCCAATGAAAGAAATCCTCAAAATGAGGTGCTGCAACCATGTATAAATACTGAAAATGCCTTACTATGTTATTTTATTGGCTCTGCAATAGTTTTATATTACACATCATATCTATAGCAAGTATGTGGACAAAAATTTATATCTATACCAAATCTATACACTATACAAGCTCCTTTATTGAACCCCCTTGGGGTTTTCACCAAAACACCATGTACAACTTGTATATATAAGATCTAAGACTGCATATCTATGGAAATATTCATATCTATAAAGTGGATCTGATCTGATATAAACAATAAAATGATCTCCTCCAACAAATCTCCAAAGTGAAGGGCAGATCCCCAACACCTAGAAAATCACTCTCCAAATGATGTGCGGAAACACCCTGCAAATACACCTATAGGAATAACGTAGATCTGGATCTATAGTACACTGTAGGGATCAAAATGATGTTGGGCACATGCCAAGATATGAAAATGGTGCTCAAGATCTTCAATATCATCCTCCCAATGAAGTAGAACCCTCCTTCACTGAAAAGAAGCACTGAAATGGACTAGATCTGAAAGATCTAATCTCCACTTGCTGTAGCTTGCAAAAATATTCAAACCCTCAACAGGATCTGTGTTGTAGTTGAAATAAGTAGCTTGGCCTTAAGCCATATAGTGGACAATTCAATACAAACTCTCCCAAGAGCTACTCAATGGGAAGAGGTGGGATTCCCAACCAGGAACACCCAATGCTAAGCAGCATTATTCTCAGCTAAACAGCAAGAGAATGAGATATGTCTAAATAGAAAATATACTCAGAAAATATCATCTCATCAACAACCTTCTAATGCTTCCATCCCCTTCTTTTTATAAGACAAGAGCTTGCAAACCCTAAACCACCTCCAATTAAATCACTTCTTTCACACAAGGCATCTCCATCTAAAACTACGTTGTGCCTCATTGATGGCCACTCCTCCATGACAACGCTGTAGATTTGTTCAAGGTTGACCTAGTCAACATGTTTTAGCCCTGTCCACACCTTGGGGTACTTTATTAGGCTGAAAATATGACCCACTTTCACATGAGAAGTGGTTCTATTTACCATAAAGAGTTTTATGGGTCTCCCCACCCACTTATTCACCTATCAATGTGACAAAACAAAATTTTAATATTCCCATTAGCTATGGGCTAATTTAGGAATATTACATTCCTCCCCTCCAAAATGGTGCTTGTCCTCAAGAAACTACAAGGACATTGCAAAATCTCCAATGGATATGTCTCCTCCCAAGAATACAAGTTTGCCTTTGGTGAATAAACCAAATAGATTTCATCATGAAGAAGTGGGAGATATATGGAAAGAGTTATATGCTATCCATTGGCATCCTTAAGGCATGAGAGATGATCAATATTGGGTGCTTCAACCCCAATGAGAAACTCCAATCTCCATGCTATCATCCAAACAAAGTGAGCCATCCTTGGTAGCTCATAGAAACAATCACCAATCCCCTGCTTATGCAATTTGTAGGGGTTGCATGGATGAAAATGAGAGGTAAGATTGTTCAATTTACACTGCCTCTCCCTCCATGCTGATCCTGGGCTGCAATAATATAGTCCTCATGAGGCCAAAAGATACTTTGAATCTCATGATTCCACTCATTGGTTCTAGGAAGCCTCCTTGCCCAATCCTACATGCATATAGTGAACAGAGTGTCATCACCATATGGGCTTCAAAAGAAATATGGACTAAGTGTCATGTGGCATATAGGATGGTGACAATAGTCCCTCCATTGAGACAATCGTTGTTCTTCTTCTTTTTGTCTCAAAACAAGATATAATAAGTGGCCATCCAACCACCTTCTTGCTGCCATAAGCTTCTCAAAAGCTTGAAAATAGTAGAGGATATTTGGTGTTGGCTGAATATTATCCAAGCAACACATGTCTTGCCAAAAACCTTCCCATGTGAGAGGCTTCTCCCAAAGACATAATTCAAACATATGGCCCCTTGTATAAGTCCGAAACAATTGATATAATGTAGTAGCCATATAATGTCCCATCCTCTCTTTGAAGCATGAATAAATGTGGGAAGTCCCATTCCCAATGGACACATCCAACTAATGTGTCATCCCTCCAATCATCTCCCCAACAAATTTGAGATCAATATCATCATGTGGGATCAAAATCAGTGATACATAAACAATCAAATGCAATGATGGAGGTGGATCATAGTCCCACAAGTGGAACCAGTGCAGTAGATCTCCTGACTACATCAGATAGTGATATGGTAAGTGGTTTCCCCACCACTTACTTGATAGCCATGTAATCTCACCATGGCTGAAGGTGTGAGATATATTTGGTGCTCTTGGAATGCACCCACAATGATATAATATCTCCCTTTTTCCTCTAAGGGAGTGGTCATGTTCAAGAATGTTTGTGGACCGAAGTTTGCCATGAAGTTTGTATGGAATAATGCTTCTTTTAGGAGCTATGGCCTGCATATACATGGTAAAATAATACAAGTAATAATCAAATGAATCATGAGATACAAAAGCATATTCTTTACCAACATTTCTCTGCATACAAATAGAGTGGTGCATAGATTTATCTCTTCTCTTTCCAAAAGAGGAAAGAGGTGGCTGAGTTGACTCCTCCATAGAGTCATGTATCTTCCCCATCTCCACATGGTTCATGCATCTCTGAAAATTATGATATAACTCCTCTTCAAAGCCTTCCAAAGTGTAGAACTCCATGATAGTGTTGAAATATTTCATAGAATAAGTATGGATGAAAAGGAATTCTTCATGTGCTCTTTGTAGCAACTTATCCTTGAGCTTGGAAGCTATAGATAAGAAGATCCTACCATGATGATAGATGACTTCATCTTGGACTGAATAGCCCTCCTCTTGTAGCTGGTCATCAAGTATCATGCATGTGAAGAGATCCTTTGAATAATCCACCAGTAGCTAGGATTTCCAATATGGATCTAAGCTCCCCAATAATGACAGCGATGTAGAATTCTGAAATAAAGTAGTTGTAACATCATCACTCTTCTCTTTGACATGCACAATTTCAAAGCCACATGTTGGAGTAATGTAACTCCCCCTTTGTTTCCTCTCTTGCAGTTGATCTTGCTCAAGACAAGATTGAAGTACATGGAAGTCAACCTCCTTTTGAAAGGTTAGCCCATGCATGCAAGAGTGTTAATACCCTCTTACCATATTCAAAAATATTTCTTATGTGAGGTAGTGTCATTTTCTACTCCAAAGATATGGAGTGGCCCTTTGACATCATGCTCATGTCATCATAGATTTCTGAAACAGTTTTTAGCGCAAACAGTTGAGCTGGAGATCATAATGTCCATATCAGAAATTTGCTTACCTCTCCTTGGAACCCATCAAAGGTTCTCAGCACTGTAGTAGCTTCTCCCAAGGCTCCTTCCTTCGCCAAATATGTCAATTCTGCACTATGTTGAGAGAACTCTTTATTCATCTTCCAATCAGGGGGTCTCCCTGGTGGAATGCCTCCATGCAAAGAGACATCAAAATATCAAGTAGACTATATGAATGAGTGGACTGATTTGTCCCTCCCTTTGCTGCATAAATCAGTCTCCTTCTTCTGAATATAAACCCCTTTAAATTAACAAGGTTGCATTCTCCTCATCCTTGGATTCTGATCCATCCTTTCTCCTCCTTGGATCAAGATGTTACTGCCCAATATTACTGTCACATGATGCTCCTTGGGAACCCTTTGCAAAGATGCAAAAGCTCCTCCTCTTGAAGCAATAACCCATGTGGTGATGGTCCTTCTTCTGGAGTGACAGCGTTGTTACTGCCTTCATGCTCTTTATTCTCATCAATATTTGAGAATACCTCATCAATAATGAGAGACACTCGATCTTAGTCTTCCCTTGAAATAGGAACCTCCATGTCTTCCCTTTGAGAAGAAATCTCTTCATGCAATGGGGATCTTGCCCTTGGCAAGGTGTCACACTAGTTTTTATACCCTTCAATAGAAATCTGAAGTGGAGTTGGCATAACATATCTTTCCAACTCATGCAAGGGTTTTGAATGTTCATGCTTTGATAGCTCAATCAAAGATGTTTCAGTTTTTTTTACCTCAAATCTCTTCATTAATCTCTTAGTGAATCTTGCATAAGCAGATATATTTGCATTCTTTAATGAAAAGGATTCAAACAACCACCAAGCATAAGCTTTACCTTTAAGATGCAGCACTGCTACTTTAAGGTCTTCCTTTTCCGAAACTTGATGTAAATCCAAATATGAGTCTAGCTGATCTATCCAATCCTTGGCAATGCATGTGGAGGATCCATCAAAATTTGACAGAAAGAATCTACCTCTTCTGCTTCTATTATGCTTGTTGGATCTTCCTTCCTCCTTGAGTTGGAAGAACTCTTGGAAGTTTAAGTGCTCCTTGAATCTCCAAGATTGAGATTCATACTCCTGAAGATAATCACTCAAAGTATCCTCCTTTCTCCATCTCTCTTGTAGTAAATCTTGGCATAGTATAATTTTGTAGATCTGATTACGTAGCTGAGTGCTTGCACACATAATATGAAGAACTGGGGTTTTCTTCATGTGAAAATAATCTTGAGGGACCTTCATGTCTTTCCCTCTTCTATAATGTTCCAAAATTTTCCAACGATAATCTGGAACATTAATTTTTCTTGATTTCACCTAGGAGGAGAATAAATGGGTAAGGAGGCCCATGCATAATGAAATTCTCAATAAAATACCTCATAGTATGAAAGGGGATCATCTTTGGAGCTGGTTTTCATACCCTCATGTGTGAACAAGGTTATTTGCAAGTGGACAAGGTCAAGCTTGACCAAGTCAACAGCGCTAGGCCAAGAGGTGGAGCAAACTTAGAGAAGCAACGCAGTATGAATGGGAAGAGGGTATTTGGTGGAGGAAACCCTAAAAGGAGTGGGACCCATGGATAGGGGCTTTCACTTGTTTAAAATGAGGGCAAGGTAACCATTGTTCCTCATGCTTGTATTATTCATCACATTTTCTATTCAGATAATTGTGCATTCTTTGTTGTTTAGCAAGAATTTCCGGGGGAATTCCTATTTAGGATTCCTTCTCCTTCTTGAGAGGTCTCTTGAGGGATTGTTCTTCATTTTCCTCACATCTAGGCTTGAGGCCAAGAATCCTCCATCAAGACAACGTTATTTCTGCACCAAAATAATGTTGTGTTGTTGGGTGTTGCAGTGAGGGTTCACTTCACCACCTCCATCAACTATTTTTCAGAGGGAAAGTCTCTCTTTTCTTTGGGAGAATAGATTGGAGGATATCTTTTCATTGGTTGCAACATCTTCAATCTTCTCCATCCAGTTCTATTTCTGAGTTGCAGCTGCTACCCAGCAACTCTGGAATTTTGCAGAGTTTGTATTCTAGAGCCAATCCTTCCAGGATTGACATGAGGTAGCCTTTGGGAGATGAGATATTCACTCTCAATGTTGTATTGGGCCATATAATTGTATATCCATGTATTTTACATTTGTAGCATGCAATTTATCTATAAAAATGCACTATCATAGCTTGAGAAAACATGTGTAGCAGTGGTTTTGTCATATTTCTTGTACTTGTTCTTGAGGCTGAGTCTTGCCAATCTTGAGTGACCTTTTTCCTAAAGATCTTGTATTCATTTGTTGCTGCTATTATTTAATGATATGGTTATGGTTTTCTCTCACATTTCTATGAGTTGATTGTTGCTACTGCTCCATTTGATGTGTTTGCATATTGTTGGGTCTCCAACTTTATAATATCTTGAGATATTCCCATTGTTGTAGCATTTTCCTGATTAGGAACATTACAGTGGTATCAGAGCATGATCTCTGGCTTAGCCTGTGGATCTCAGCCATCATGCTATCAAGTAGAGAGAATATGAAGACTCCATTTCATGGAGATAAAAGGGAAGATAAGCTTACCAAGCTTCTTCCAAGATCTGTACAGAGCGTTCATGAAGAATTTGAAAAGATAAGGAGGGAGATGTGTACAGGATCTCCAAGAGGGTTTGAAACTGAGTTAAACTCTAGATTTTCTTATAGGGAGTGTGAGCATGCATCCACACCCTATGATGTACAGCGCAGTCACATGGCCAGATTTTCCATGAAAAGAGAAGAAGGAGGAGGAATGCCGAAGAAAGGAACTCTTGGTGGTTTCTTGCATGAGTATGAATCTCAAACTCAGAAGTTTAGAGATCATATTTCCTTTCCAGAGTTTTGCAAGATCATGGTGAGGAGGAGAAAGTAGAATAATGAGGATAGATTTCTTCTATCTATCTTTGATGGTTCCCCTACTTGTTCAGCCAGGGCTTGGATAGAAGAGCTAGACACCTTTTTGCAGCAGCATTAGATTTCTGAAGATGAAGCCATTAGAGTAGCAGCACTGCACTTGGGACGTAAGGTCTATGCATGGTGGATATTTGAGTCATTTGCTTTGAAAAATGTAAATACCTCTTCCTATGCAATGTTCATTAGAACTTTGATGAAGAGATTTGGTAGGACGAATTCTGAAACTCATGTGGAGGGAACAAACACATTCAAACAAACAAAACCCTTGCATGTGATGGAGAAAACCAAAGACTCAAAAACATTTCAGAGGACCATGAAGGAGGCTGATATCTTGCATGATACTTTATTGGAGGCAAGATCTTCATCTTGTATTTTGGCACAAGGAGGCAAGGAGATCCCTTTTCCAAAATAGGATCCAATCATTGGAGGGTTGCCCACTCATATTGAGAAGGCTAAGGGCAACAACGTTGTCATTTCTAGAGTTGAACTAGCACCTCATGCAGAGGAGGGAGGAGCTCTTGCTCCAACTAGAGGGGTTCTTGCAGCTTTGCAAGGAAGTCCCCAAGATCTCATACATGGAGGTCCAAGCACAATCAGTGAGCAACATGATTGTGCAGCATTGCAACTGGAAGGATAAGGAAGGGAGGAAGAGTAGCATCATGTGATGAGAGGCACACACCCTTCTCTATTTTAGAAAGCTAGTGCAAGGAGGAGGCAGACTATATTGCACTGTGAGAGCAAGGGAAAGGTTGCCCAACCATATATACAATCCACTCTTGACATTGATGTCTCACTTCATAGAGGCATTCCACCAGGGAGGCCACCAGATCTGTCATTAATGAGAGACATCTTGTCTTTGGATTCACCGCTCTTGGATTTTGGAGAGGTGAAGAGTTTGGAGGAGAAATTTGGCATGGGGGATGTCAAAGTAGCTGACAATAGTAGGAGGAGAGATTCACATGCCAGATCACCAGCGCTGTCACTGAGGAGGATTGATCCTTACTGGATATCTCAACTCTTGGTAGAGTACTCCAAGGATCTTGGTGCATGCATGATTCTCGATGACCCGGAGAGAGATGAAAAATACATGGTAGATGATATGGTCATTTATTCACATGGCAGAGTCTTCTTAACTAGAGATTCTAGTCTCAAGGAGAAATTGCTGCATGCAGCACAGGAGGACTTCTTTTCCATGCATTTTGATGCATATCTTGCCTTAGCAGAGGAGTTCATTTGGGAGGGCATCCAACAAGACATATTTCACCATATGGAGAGATACAGAGCCCAGATGATGATGAAGAGGATGTCACAGCCACCTTCCTACTCATTGGGAGTAAGGGAGCATTTTCAGTTGAGCCATTTCAGCTCAAGTCTTCGAGTACATAATGGAGAATGTACAATTCCACCTCATGTTTTGTACTTCTTGTTTTTTTATGAGCAACATATTGTACCAAGGAGGATTATTCCTTCTTTCATATTGCATCTTGATGTACTTGAAGCCATTTTTAGCATTGAGATTGGCTATCTCATTGGTGGTACGTGGGGAAAGCCTCATGATTCTTGGTGTGCACCATTGGCACCAAATTGTACTTTCCTATTTCTATCTTGTAAAATGATTGTGGCAGCAAACAAGTGGCTGGAAGAAAACTTGTTTTTTTTTTATTTGATGCAGGCAAGGGATGCACTGCGCTGGTTCCATGGGTGGAACTATGATTCACTCTCTGGTTGTCATTTGGCAACTTGTTCTGATTTTACTATGCTTCCATGTATTGCTGCTATGTTTATGTTCATGGGGAGATTTTATTGGAGAGTGGGATTGAGATTGAGGATGCCCATTGGGAGCATGGTCCTCCCCACTATACATGTTGTACATTTCAGGAGGAACCATGGGCCAACCATGAAGGCCACATTACATTTCTTGTCTTCTTGTGGGAGGAACCACTTGGAGAACTTGAGGAGGCACTCCATGGATCATGAGGAGAGGGAGGAGTTAGCACAGTCAACTCTTTTCCCTTTGAGGATGGGGGGAGACTCATCTATGAGCCACTCCATTTATATGATAAAAACATATGGTGAGAGTATTGTTGATTTGCATGATGATTTTTCTTTATATATGCATCTCTTAACCATATATGTGTAGGGATTTTCTCAAAGGAGGGATATTCTTCCTTCTAGATTTGAAGGTCTACGTAATGCCATTATGGATGATCACTCCCTAAGTGAATATGGGGAGGGGATTTCTTGTGGATAACATACTCACATTGCACATGACATCATTCACTTTCTCCAGGAGATTGGGGCAGCAAGAAAATGGTGGGGAGGCCACCCATCATTTTATTTTCTATTCCAGTGGAGATTCAAACTGCGTTGGCTACATTTGAGGGACCATTGTCCTTCTCCTTTACTTCACATGGTAGCCAGCATGATTCTCCTTATGGTTCCCTTGGTTTATATTACTAGAGCTTCTCTTGGGAGCATGATTGGAGGAGAGACACATTAGGTGAATGTGTCCTTGGAGGGAGGAAACTCCCATACACTTTGCACTACATGTTCTAAAGGGAGCATGGGAGATGGTATGGCCACTACAGCAGCTCATTTGTTTCCTTATGAGGTGAGACATATGAGGAATATGATGCCATATGATGATTACTTCCAACTCATCACATATGATATGATTTGGGCCAACATGTTTTACAACGCTGGGGGAGAAATCCTTAGCGGTCTAATATCCATCTTTCCATTTTAGGGCAATGTCATTGCAGCCCAGGATCAACATACACTCTACACTTATCCTAAGTGGAGAGGAGGACAATGTGGGGTAGGCTATTTTTTCTACCAGGATCAGATTTTCAGCCCACCTACATTGCCGGAGCCAGAGGTGGAAGATGACTTTCAGGAGTTGCCATGTTGGGAGGTAACTCATTTTGCATGGATGATTTCTTGGGGATGGGGGATACACATGAGGAAGATGTTCCTCAAACACTTCATAGACTCCATGCCTTGAGAGGAGGTTTTCCAGTTATGTCCTTGCAGTTTCTTGAGGACAAGCAACATTTAGGAGGGGAGGACTGTAATGTTCCAAAATTTTCCAACAATAATTTGGAACATTATTTTTTGTTGATTTCACCTAGAAGGAGAATAAATGGGTAAGGAGGCCCATGCATAATGAAATTCTCAATAAAATCCCTCATATTATGAAAGGGGTTCATCTTTTGAGTTGGTTTTCACACCCTCATGTGTGAAAAGGGTTATTTGCAAGTGGACAAGGTCAAGCTTGACCAAGTCAACAACACTGGGCCAAGAGGTGGAGCACACTTAGAGAAGCAGTGCAGTATGAATGGGAAGAGGGTATTTGGTGGAGGAAACCCTAAAAGGAGTGGGACCCATGGAGAGGGGCTTTCACTTGTTTAAAAGGAGGGCAAGGCAACCATTGTTCCTCATGCTTGTATTATTCATCACATTGTCTATTCAGACAATTGTGCATTCTTTGTTGTTTAGCAAGAATTGCCGTGGGAATTATTGTTTAGGATTCCTTCTCCTTCTTGAGAGGTCTCTTAAGGGATTTTTCTTCATTTTCCTCACATCTAGGCTTGAGGCCAAGAATCCTCCATCAAGACAGTGTTATTTATGCAACAAAATAATGTTGTGTTGCTGGGTGTTGCAGTGAGGGTTCACTTCACCACCTCCATCAGATATTTTTCAGAGGGAGAGTCTCTCTTTTCTTTGGGAGATCATATTGGAGGTATTCCGGAGCTTATTGCATACTTTTGCATCAAGGCCAACTCATTCCCTAGCCCTACAGTGCAGTTTCATCCAGTGACTGCATTATTTTAGTGGAGTATTTGCAGTGGGGCTTTGCAGATATCTTTGGAGGGTGAGATCTTAGGTGAGAGGATCAGCCTTTCATTCTAGAGATCCATTGGAGGATATCTTGTCATTGGTTGCAGAATCTTCAGTCTTCTCCATCCAGTTCTATTTCTGAGTTGCATCTTCTACCCAGCAACTCCGGCATTTTGCAGATTTTTTATTCTAGAGCCAATCCTTCCAGGATTGACATGAGGTAGCCTTTGGGAGATGAGATATTCACTCCCAATGTTGTATTGGACCATATAATTGAATATCCATGTATTTGAAATTTGTAGCATGTAGTTTCTCTATAAAACTGCGCTTTCATAGCTTGAGAAAACATGTGTAGTAGTGGTTTTTTCATATTTCTTGTACTTGTTCTTGAGGCTGAGTATTGCCTATCTTGAGTGACCTTTTTCCTCAAGATCTTGTATTCATTTGTTGCTACTATTATTTAATGAGATGGCTATGGTTTTCTCTCACATTTCTATGAGTTGAGTGTTGTTGCTGCTCCATTTGATGTGTTTGCATATTGTTGGGTCTCCAACTTTAGAATATCTTGAGATATTCCCATTGTTGTAGCATTTTCCTGATTAGGAACATTACATCTTCATTCCCTTGATTTCTGTTTTAAGCTCATGCATAGTCTGAAGAATAATTCTTGAAATCTCCTTCCCTTTCATTTCTCCAGATAAAGGGGTTTTACCCATGTCTTCTTTCTCATTAGTGTAATCAAATATTTTGTGTCTTATCTTTTGATACCACCTCTCTCTCTCAGTAAGAGGCTCTCCTTTTCTAAAAGACATATTGATTTTTAGAAAGCACAGGTTGTGCCAAGATGATGCTCTGATTCCACTGCAATAGTCCCAAATGGGGAATGTAGAAATGCAATGCAGAATGATAGATAAATAACGTAGATCATCTTAGAAATAGTAGGAGGCCAATATGGAGACTTTTCATTTGTTATTAAAGCAGAAAATGTATGTAAAAAGTGGCCCATAAGATGTATAACAAGAAAATACAAGTCTTCAATGAAAGAAATCCTCAAAATGAGGTGCTGCAACCATGTATAAATACTACAAATGCCTTACAGCGTTATTTTATTGGCTCTGTAACAGCTATAGATTACACATCAGATCTAGAGCAAGTATGTGGACAAAAATTTAGATCTATACACTATACAAGCTCCTTTATTGGACCCCCTTGGGGTTTTCAGCAAAACACCATGTACAACTTGTAGATCTGAGATCTAAGACTATAGATCTATGGAAATATTCAGATCTAGAAAGTGGATCTGATCTGATATAAACAATAAAATGATCTCCTCCAAAAGATCTCCAAAGTGAAGGGAAAATCCCCAACACCTAGAAAATCACTCTCTAAATGACGTGTTGAAACACCCTGCAAATACACCTATAGGAATAACATAGATCTGGATCTATACTGCGCTATAGGGATCAAAATGATGTTGGGCACATGCCAATATATGAAAACGGTGCTCAATATCTTTAATATTGTCCTCCCAATGAAGTAGAACCCTCCTCCACTTAAAAGAAGCACTGAAATGGACTAGATCTAAAAGATCTAATCTCCACTTGCTACAACTTGCAAAAACAGTCAAACCCTCAACAATATCTGTGTTGTAGTTGAAAGAAGTAGCTTGGCCTTAAGCCAGATAGTGGACAATGCAATACAAACTCTCCCAAGATCTACTCAATGGGAAGAGGTGGGATTCCCGACCAGGAACACCCAATTATAAACATCATTATTCTCAGCTAAATAGCAAGAGAATGATATATGTCTAAACAGACAATATACTCAGAAAATATCATCTCATCAACAACCTTATAATGCTGCCATCCCCTTCCATTTATAAGAAAAAATCTTGAAAACCCTAAACCACCTCCAATGAAGTCACTTATTTCACACAAGGCATCTCCATCTAAAATTGCACTGCGCCTCATTAATGGCTGCTCCTCCATGACAGCGCTGTAGATTTGGTCAAGGTTGACCCAATCAACATGTTTTAGCCCCTATCCATACCTTGGGGTAATTTATTAGGCCCAAAATATGACCCACTTTCACATAAGAAGTGGTTTTATTTACCATAAAGAGTTTTATGGGTCTCCCCACCCACTTATTCACCTATCAATGTGACGAAATTTTTTTTTAATATTCCCATTAGTTGTGGGCTAATTTACGAATATTACAGTAGATGATGGCAGCAACTTGGCCTGATTCTAGGTGACTCAATGATGCTCAAGGACCCTCCTTGCTAGCCTCCTGGATGAAGGGCTTCTCCCTCCACTGGAAAACAAGCTCAGAACTGGATTTGTTTCTCCTCCACTACTTCTGCCCTGCAAAACAACACAATCCTGAAGGAGACTGTGATTGGAATAATGGTTGAAGCTTGGCCTGATGCCGGATGGTGGAAATGATGCTCAATATACCTCTCTTGAGTAGGCACTTGAAGTCCCCCAAGGATGAGGGTGGGATTCTCGCTCGGTAACACCCTTGTGCTAAACATCATAGCAGACTCCGCTAAACAGCTGAAGTGTGCAAATAGTCATATAAGACCAACACAATATCAATAATCATAATGCCTTCTATAGTTTCCATCCTATTCCTTTTATGCTTGGTGAGCTTCCTCACCTTGGGTCCTACTCATTAAAGATGTTACTCTCATGCATACACTCCTCCATCATAATTGTGTTGTCCTCCTTTAATACTCCACTCCCTCCATGACAACGTTGTCGATTTGGTCAACTTTGACCCTATCCACATGCTCTAGCCCCTATCCACACCTAAGGGTTCTTTATTCAACTGATAAAATGACCCACATTCACATGGAAGTGGTTTTATTCCTAATAAAGAGATTTATGGGCTTCCCTACCCTCTTATTCATTTATCTAAAGGAAAAAATAAAAAATTAATATTCCAACTAGCTGAAAGATAATTAGGAATACTACATATTCAAACCTCCATGCTCTAAACATCAACCTAATTTCAGCCTTGTCCGATAAAGAGGAAAAAGTAAATCTCATTCAATTATCTGATATTTTTTTGTCATCTCTGCAATATTTTGATATTATCTATATATTGCAACATCTAAACCCTCCTCTAGGAATGTCTAAGATTCAAGGTAGGTCTTTGAAGCTCAAAGATACCAAGTATTGCATATTGGACAATGCACTTTATTGGAAGGATCCTGGAGGTGTTTTGCTGAATTTTTTGGTCGAAGAAGAATCTAAAGAGGTGATGAATGACTTCCACAAAGGAGATTGTGGGGGGCACTTATATTGGAAGACCACAACCAATAAACTATTAAGAACGGGATACTATTGGCTAACACTTTTTGCAGATGTGTACAAAAGAGTAAGGAGTTGCCACGAATGTCAATTTTTTCAGATTAAAAAAAAAGCTTCTCCCATTACCTCTACAACCTATTTCAATGCATGCACCATTTCAACAGTGGGGCCTAGATTTCATAGGCGAGATTCACCCAGCGTCATCCGCACAACATAAGTGTATATTGACAGTCACAGATTACTTTAGAAAGTGGATCAAAGCAATCCTAACCAGGAAAGCAACAGATTATGTCATCATTCAGTTTTTAGAAACTAATATCTTGTCCTATTTTTGTTGTACTAACATTATTATCATAGATAACGCAGCAGTATTTATGTCTAAGAATATGACTGAGTTTTGTGACAGATATAACTTCAAGTTGGGACACTCTACATCCTGCTACCCACAAGGTAATGGATTGGCAGAGTCCTCTAATAAATCCTTGATCAATATCATTAAGAATTTGTTAGAGGAAAATAAAAATAATTGGCATAAGAAGTTGATCAATGCATTGTAGGCAGACCGGGTGAGTAGTAAGAAGCCTATTGGTAAGTTGATCAAGTTGTGTATGGTTTTGATACTGTGTTTCCTTCATCATTAGCAGTCATGGTTATGAAATTGCTGTAAGAAGTAGGGACTGATGAAAATAATGTACATTGTTGTATTAATCAAATGATCCACCTTCAACAGATGAGAGATGAGGTATTTCAGAACACCTCAAAGCTCCACGACAAGATTAAGAAAATCTATGACCAGAAAACAAAGGAAGAAAACTTCAAGGTTGGAAATGTAGTACTCCGTTGGGATGCCAGAAATGAGGAAAGGGCCATATCAGATTTCAACTTCTCGTGGATAGAATTATTTTTTGCTTGAAGAGATGAATGGACAAGAGTTCTTAGGAGGACAAGTCAATGGTAGGCTCCTTAAGCATTACCTTTTCTAAAGTACATTTCTCAAATTTTTCCCATTTCATTGTAAATATTAGTTTACCTTTTATGCAAGTGTGAAGTAGAGAATCACTGGAGTTCGGAGCTCGAAGTGAAGGCCATGGAGTTTCACTGATTTTCTGTTATTTTCAAAGTTCAGTTTTCAGCCAAGTAAGTCGGTATTGAGTCAATTTTCAGTTAATTTTGATTTTGTCTTAAGTCACTCTATTTCATCTGAGTTATTAGTTTTCAGTCATGTTTATTAGTTTGATTTTTTTACCGTATTGGCCCCAGATGGATAAGGCTAGCTATTCTACGATGTTATTGACACCTCTTTCACAACTATCTTCCCTAATAAGGCCAATGTTAGTGTTAGTATTTGCATTCTGACATCATTGATCAAAAATCCTCTTTTCATATCATATTAGGGTCTCATTTAGAAATTTTTTCATTTCACTAGGTCATCATTCCAAAATTTACTCACTGATAGTAACTCTAAAATAAATAAATAAATCACTTTTTCCTAAATTCCATTACTTGTTGGCTCATTTTCATAATTTGTTGAATGACCATCATTCATGATTTTTTAGCACTTGTTCAGTCATGTCAACATGAATTTCTTTAATTCAAGGCTCTAATTAGGTCTTTATGGTTTTTCAAGGTTTCATTATTTCAAGGTCCAATAATGAACCATTTCCATTGCATAAGAGAAGCAAGTAAGAAAGTGATCAAATAACCTCTCTTTACCATGTAAATATGATTTGTAGGGAGTAATTCTTATTCCAAGATGTAATTTTTATTTCAAAATGTAATTTTTATTTTCCATTATGTAATTGCATGACACTCAATTTGTAATAAGTTCATGGTTCCCAAGCTGCCAACTCAGAGTTCCACATGCCAACAAAGCATCAAAAGTCAAATGTAAGGAGTTCTCAATCATCAAATGATCAATGTGTAAATAATGAAGTAAAAAGGAGAAAAGGGAAAAGTTTCAAACTGTAAAGTGAAAGAAAGAAAAGAGAAAGTAGGTCCCAAGGCCCAAATATCAAATTCATCCAGTATAAAGACCACCATAAGACAAAGAAGAAGCTCATTTTCCATTTCAAACATCGAGCTCGCACTCCCTCAGCTCAAAAACTGATTTTTAGGGTCAAATTTTGATTTTTTGGTGGCGTTGTGTTTCTGGAGGGTGTCACTTTTTGAATTGGCACTGTGCTTTTGGAAGTCGGCATTGCGTTTTTTGCTGAAGGGCGTTGCGCTTCTGAGTAAGGAACTGTGCTTTTTCCCAGTGTGCCCAACAACCTACAAAACTCACCCAAACTTCTCCTAAACTCCACCAAATATTCTCATCACCTCTTATCAAGTAAGTAAGACATATTTTCCTCCTCCTTGCATTCTTAAAAAGCATGTTCATGGTGTTTGTGTTTTCATGGAAAATTGGCAGTTTGTCTAGCTGAAAACCCTAATCCCATCTCATTATTCCAAATTTGATTCCCGCAAACCTTGAATTCCCTTCCTACATCACTATAAAAACCATTCCTACCCCTACAACACTATATCCCTTTCCCTAAATCCCTTTTCCCCTAAACCCTAAGTCCTAGGCATCTCAATTTCCTAAGCAACCCTATCGACCCCGTAATAAAATTACAATTCCCAATCCCTTAAACATTTTTTTCCCCTATCACCTCCCTAAGTTCAACAACCCTTACCCCCATCTCCCTAATTTTTTTCTATACTTATCCTCACTCCCTAGACCTATCCTCACTCCCATTTCCTCATCCCCAAGGTTTCTAGAGCAAAAACACCATGGAAGAAGATAGAGATTACATGGAGGAAGAGGAGGATATATAGGAAGAGGATGATGTAATGGAAGAGGATGATAGACAAGAGAGAAGGCCACATAAGGGAGGAATAATCCTAAGGCTTGAGCCCACCAACACCAGAGAACTGATGGCTTCACCAATGGCAGTTTCTTGCTTTCAATATGTTGATTTCCTTGATTTCTGCAATATGATTGAAAGAGTTGAACACCATCCTATTATGAGCAGACTTTTTATTTCAAACCTCAAAGACAATCATGTGACCCTTGAAGGTATAACCTTCACCATATCTACGTCTATCATTGCTGCTACCATAGGGATTCCAAACATGGGTGAAAGGTGGTTTAAATCCAAAGACTTCGATTATCATTATTATGAACCATTCATCAAGCCAAGGTATAGAAATGAGAGTAGGAGATTTTTTCCTTTCAGCCACCTTCTTGATAGGTATACCCCCATGATGAAGGTCATCATGAAGTACTTCTCTTGTGAATGAAGGTTCTCAGACTCTATACATATCATATTAGACTACTCATGCACTTCACAAGAGTCAAATTGCTTAAGATACCATACTATATGTTCAAGAGCATGGATAAAATGGCATACATTGTACAAAGGAGAGATTATGACCAGCAAATTAACAACCTCTTTCACCACTCTATCATCAAGATCATTTTCCCCCATCACGTTAACCAGTTGCATATTTCATGGGACACCTTCATTACCACTGATATATTCACAGCTCCACAAGCTCAACATGTTGAAGATGTGCCTTCTTCATCTCATCCTACTGATCAACATGCTGAAGATAGGCCTCCTCTGTCTCAGCCCACAACACCTACTCCTTCATCAACTCAACCTACTATACCGATTTCACCACCATCATCACCATTTCAGGGTCATATTGGGTCACCTAGTAGAGATATGGTCAACAAGCCTAAAAGGGTTGAAATTGGCACATTGGCTAGAACATATCAGAGAGGGTATAGGAAATTTTTTTCTCCACGGAATGTGGAAGGGACCTTCCCTTCTTCATCAGCAAAGCAGGTACGTAAGGGAAAGAAAAATATGACAAAATAAGATGAGTATGAGGAAGTCAGCCATGAGGAGGAAGACCTCCATGAGATAGAGACATAATTTTACCTTGTTGATTCAGATGAGCAGGATGATCTTGAGGCTTCTAGTTTGATTGTTAAGGAGAAGGATGCCCAAATTAGAGAGCTTCAGAATAACTTAGATATATCTAAGTTTGTCATTTCTTTTCTTGAGCAGGAGAATAAGTAGTTGAAGGACAAATAAATTCTCATGGATCTAGAGCTACTTAAAAAAAATAAAGGTAAAACCATGATGACACCTAGTGACCCTTACCATGATGACATCCAAAGCAGTAGAAAAAGACAAAAAAAAATAGGTCTTATTAGGGCTTTACAGCAGCAGAGTATTGAAGATGAAAAGCTAACTTTTGAGGAAAGGATTGCCAAGGAGGTTGAGGATGACAGAGAAACATGGCTTGAAAGGGTCAACATACATCTTCATAAGCTCCTCCAAAAGGAAAACAAGGACAACAAGATGCTCAGAAACTTGTCAAATAGGTACATCACAAGGTGCAAATTTCTAGCATCAAACTTAAGCAATTGCAGGAGAAACACAAGCAAACCCTAGCCAAGAAAAAGGAGGAAGACAAGCTTGATATCATTGCAGTGGCATCCCTCATTCCTTAGCAAACTTCATCAGGCCTCCATAGCACAATTTTCAAGAAAGTTTGGGCAAATTTTGAAAATTTTTGAGTTCTTGCACATTTTGATAGTTTTGCACAGTAGCACTATCAAAAGCGCAGTGCCTTGGCGTTGCACTTTTTCTAGGTACCTCCGATGAAAAAACCTAAGGCACCATTAGATTCATAAGGCCCTCTACATCAAATTTTGACTATTGGAACATCAAAATTGGACATTCTGACAGGGATAAATGCCCAAAAAATCCAAACAATCATGTTTCTACCCTCTTTTTAAGCCTATCACTTCCCTTTTGACCGGTCTTTGGATAATGAAGTTTTGGAGGTCAAATCAACCCCATTTTAGAAAATAAGCACCGATGTGGAAACTAGACAAGACAGGCTTCCAATGAGCTATCCTGAGCTCAATTTATACACTAGGAACCCTTTCAAAAGTGGAGTTGAATTTGGCGTTATGCTTTTTACATTGGCGCTGTGCTTTTTACCAATTTTCTGTGTTTCCTGAAATTTGCAATTTTTCTCAGTTTTTTCAGTTTCACCTTGGAAAATGATGTTTTACCAATGTAATTCATTGATGCAAATGTAATAATCATGTTTTTAAGTTACCTAGGGGTAAATACATTAGGTAAAAAATCTTGATGAGATGTAATGAATCAGTTTCCAAAAAGTGAGGGATGAATCAGTTTATCTCCCTACACTCTAGGTATGCAATTCAGTTTTTAGTGGAACAACTCCTCAACTCAGGGATTAGACCCTTTAGGTTTGGATAAATTTTTTGATGTCTATATCTATCATTTCTTGACTCATTTTAGAAGTTGGATGTTGTGGTATTGATCAGAGACTCTAGTGTAATCAATATTTGGAAGGAATTTCATGAAAGAGTTGCAGTTATTTCTTTAGGATACATGTGGTATGGAAATTTGACATTGTTTCTTCTTTTGTTGCATATGTATGAATTTTTTTTACTCTCCACATGATCCATTTCATTTCTATTATATGTTGATTTTCAAGTTGATAAGTAGAATACATATCCTATGCTCTGTTTTGGTAAAATCTTCATAGTTTGTCTCATTTCTTTAGTTTAGAAAGAATACATGCCTTGTCTTGCTCTTTCTAGCTCCTCATCAGTATGATTCCTCTCACCCTGAAACCTTAAATTGTTAGCTTTCCTACCTACCTTGCCCCATTGAATGGACTGCAATCCTAATCTTATTTTCCCTGACCTAGCCTCTTTGACCTAATTAACCCATCCAGCAAAACCAATTCAAACAAACAAACCCCTATACTCATACCTAGCCTAAAACCCTAATTCACCCATCCCTCTTAGTTGTGACTTTGTGGAGAGAGCCCTCTCCGGTTTGGTAGGGATAGCTACCAAGCTAAAATATTGGTCTGTGGTTACCTCTGTTTGGACTCTTTCTCAACCTTAGAGATTTGGTGGAGTGATAACAAGATATCTTCCTTGCAAGATTCACCCCATAATTCAAATGCATTAATTGAAAGTTCATCTTCTCAATAATGTCATCGTTTTCAAGAGGATTTTTTTGGATACCATGATCGAATCTATGATTGGCTCGAGACAACTTACTTAGAAAGTTTTTCCACTAATAATAAGTTTTGATCTTTCATAATGTTGGCTAAGACATAAAACATGGACCAATGTACATTCACAAGAAACCTTCGAGGTTTGTATGATTTTTGTTCTAAGCAAAAAGGTATGATCGCAAGTTGGTTATTTATGACACAAAGGAAGGAATTTCAATTTTTTTTGCAAGCTATCCAAGTTGTTATCTTTACTTTTGCACATTGATTTATATTGTTTTTAATTGCTATTATCTTTTTACATGTAGGTCGAGAGAAGCTTCGGTGGCTACATTGGAAATTTCACTATACTCAACCATGATCTTTTAGCCAATTATATTAGGAGTAGGTTTGGTTTCATTTTTTTCTTTTGCATTGCATGGACCTTGCATTTTTCTCTACACCTTGTTTTTTAATTTTCTTTGTCTCTTGCTTCATGTATTGCATGTTTCTTTCTTTTAAGTCTTACATTTTCTTTATTCCATTTCTTTTTATTTTATTATTATGTCAAGTATTTTCTTTCGCATATTGTTTAATAAGACCACGCATAAGAACTATTTTTGTCTGGCTCAAGAGAACAATGTGGCAAAGTTTTGAAAGGGTAATTGTGATGACGAGCAACTCTTGGTTAATTTGTCTTCATCTTCTTTGTTTAGGCCTACACATATTTTAAGGTCAATGATGTTTGAATGGAAAATACGACCCATTAAAATGGGAAACCATAAGTAGAACCATGATGCTCATATTTATTGTAGGAACAATTTCATTCTTTGACTCGATGTGGTAATTGAATGGTGTTTTTCTTACTGATCCAATCAGGAAGAGAAGGGAAAAGAGAAAAATAAAGAGCGAAAATATTAATTTCAGAGGTATATAATAATCTCTGAGGGAATAAATGTTGAAAATGGAAACAAGAAGAGGCTTCTAATTTAATTTTCGCTTAATTAAATTATAAAGAAATTGCAATTTTGCATCACATGAAAGCTTGTACAACTTAGCTAAGTCAGGAAGACTTATTTATTTTAGTTAATTTGAGTTTATGGTAAAAATAGAGGCGTGTAGAGTGTCTCCTACTTCTTAGGAGTCCTGGTTGAGTTTCTTTTGATTTTTAATTAATTAACCTAATTTATTTGAGTTAAAATCAGTTTAAATAGTTCTAAGTAAGGGAGGAACCAGTGAGAGGTCAAGTGAATTAAATTAGATTCAATTCACATGAAATGATCAATCAAATAAATGATAATTCACTAAAAAATAACTCATGCATGTCAGTTCTAAGGAAGATCTAGTTCACATTGGAGTTAAAGGGAAGTGTATTATTAGTTGTATAATAAAACAGTTCTACAGGTGGTGCATGCAGTCAGAGGAAGAGCCTTGATGTATTGTTCTTGATCATTATTGGGAATTTCCTTGTTAACACAAGCTTAATTCCCTAAGAACCTATGCAAGGAAATGGGGAATCCTGAAGCCAGGAAATTGGTTAAGTATTGAACCAATCTTTCCTATGAATCAGTGAGACAAAAAAATATAGTGCAGAGAGCTCTCAAGCCCTAGAGAAGCATTGTATTGTTCTCATATTCTTTGACTTCTAAAATATACGGATAGCAGGGTTTTTAACTGATCCTTTCCTTGAATAAATATTTTTTTTTCTGCAATTGAAATTCTTTCTCTTTCTTTTTCATGTGATTGTGTGATCGTAATTGATTTCCTCAATTTGTAGAGTATATTCAAGTATTTTTTTTTTAGCATGTTAAAAATATCATTTTGAATCTACATGGATTTTATACATGGTATCAGTGAGGGAATCACTATAGAAGAGAAGAATACGATTTTTTTTTGAGAAAATGAATCAAATTTGCAGATCTACTCTTGAGGACTAGCAACAGGATCAAGATGTATTTTTGTGGATTGTGACTTGAATATTCCCTTGAGGGTAGATCGAATTACATAGCTTGAAAGGATAGAATGGAAGCACTGTTGGAATACAATTGGATTAAGAATTTCATAGACAATGATATCCCCAGGTCTGCAGCAACAGAATCTCAAAATATGGATGCATGGAAGAAGAACGTAGTAAAGGCAAGAAGGGTTATATTGGAAGGAGTTCGAGATCATATTGTCTCGGAACTCCATGGAAAGTAAACTCCATATTCTATGTGGAAGGAATTAACATATTTGTTTCAGAACAAAAATTACCACATGAAGTTGGCATTGAAGGAAAATCTCGAAAAAATCAAGATGGAGAAGGGCGACTCAATACCAAAATACTTGACGAAGTTCACTCAATGTCGAGATGAGCTTGGAAGTGTTGGTGTTAAATTTTTTGGGGATGATCTTGTGAGCCTATCACTTCTAGGCCTTCCCAAGAGCTGGCACATCTACCCAGATTTAGTGAATGGGAGGAAGAAGATACCAGAGCGGGAGCGATTGTGGTCTGACTTGGTACAAGAAAAGATTCGGCGGAATACCAGAGATGGATCCTCATCAAAGACTAGTTATGAGGAGAATTGTGCCTTGGATGGAAAGGCAAATAAAGGGAAAGGGAGGGCATCCCATTCCAAATCATATTCTGGCCAGGAAGGCAAGAAGAAGGGTTTGTCGAAGATTACATGTTTTCACACTATGCCACAAAGTGTCCCCACAAGAAGGTCAGAAAGAATCCCTCAAGAGGAGTGGCAGGTGAAGCTCTTGATTCAAAATTAGAGATTTATTTCACTCTCATTGCATGCATGGTGTCATTGGTGATGGGTATTTTGTGGTACCTGGATAGTGGAGCTTCTTTCCACATGACCACCAACAAATAATTCTTCGGAAACTTGGAGGAGAAGGATCTTCAAATGCACATCGATATGGGAGATGACGGGAGGTATAGCGCGACCGGCATAGGTATTGTTACCATTCAGAGGGAGTTTCATACTCCTCTCACATTAAAATATGTCATGTATTTTCCTAGTTTAAAGAAGAATTTAGTTTCGGTTTCCATATTAGAAGACCACAACTACGATTTGAAATTTAGCAAAGGAAGGTGTTCCTTCGTCACAACGCCATGGGACAGGTGAAGAATATTGGGGTTCGGGTAAATAACCTCTACAAATTGGATGTATAATATTGTGTTGCCTTGAGCATGAAAATAGGGAAAGCGTAGAGTCGAGACATCGGTGTGTTATGGCATAGAATATTTTTCCACCTACACCATGGTGCTTTAAAGATCATGCAGCAAATTTCAAGGATGCACTTGAGCAGTGAGATACATGCAAAGGGTGTACATTGGGTAAGTACACAAAGCCACCTTTCATGATAAGGACAGTTGAGTGAAGGTGATCCTTGAAATAGTTCACTCATATATGTGTGGATCGTTTTGTTGTACTATACAACACACCCTTTAAAAAATAAATAGAGTAAAAGAAGAATTATTTCATTTAGCACTAAGTTTTAAACTTACAGAATAAAGGCATAAACCTATTTTGCTTTGATTTCATTGCGCTTAGAGAAAATTGCAAAGTTCACAATTTTAAAAAAGTAAAAACACATATACGAATTACACATTGCGATAAGTGCTTCAACCTTTTTGAATTATGTATAATTCTCGTTGAAAAGTTAGAAAACCCTTAAAAGTCATAAATCGGATCGCGCTTCCTTAAAAGACAAACTTATATCATTTTAAAAGGATTTACGATGAGTCAAAGCCGATAAAACAATAAACGAAAAATGAAATGTCTCTGTAAAATTCGACAGAGCACAATTCTTTGAGTTTTTAGGCACATATCACATTTCACAGTAGAAAACCAAATGAAAATTAAAATACACCATGATAAAATGCAATGTGTGATTTACGCATATTGCATTTCGCATACACTAGCGGTGAAGACATATAATATTAACGATTGGTAGAAGTTGCAATTTGCGATGTATCATTTATTACTAAAGCACTTGAAATAATCCTTAATCAATCAGTCTGTTAAATAAATGTAATGAATTATATCATTCGATTGTACGTATTGGGTAAGATATGTAAATGATTTGATAAATTATTAAATGGTTATTAACGACGTTCAATAGGTACAGGATTTAAAAAGATTGATATCTTTGCAAAGCGTGTTTCAAATAAAAGCGTCAGTTTTTTATTAATGGTGATTTAACTCTATTCTTTTCCCCTTCTCGCTCCTCATCTCAACTTTAAATTTACTTGTCTTACTTGAATTCAGGAAACTACCTAAGGTGGCGATATCAACAAAAATGACAAAGAAAGGCAAATCAGTTGCCCAAGCATCCACTTCTGAAGTCACATACATGATTCCATTATTTTCAGACACAATGTGCAATAAGGATTGTGGTAGTTCTTCATGGGAAGCCATGTATAATCTATTTGAAGGGGAACAACGAAGAGAAATAAAGAAAATTGTAATAGTGGATGAGGCAGTTTCATCATAACCTTCTTACTTTGAAGTTGCATGTTTGTTTCCCCATAGGATAGAAGAAAGGCCAAATATCTTACCGTACACTGATATGGTAAAATGGGTCATCGATAACCTCAACATTCCATACAATACATTCAAGAATTCCAATCTAGAGAACATGGGTTCATTCGCCATCGAGGATTTACGAACAATGTATTATTTGCCTATGCCACAGAAGACTTATGATCAAGCTTTCCTGCAAAGCTTTACAAAAAAGAATCTAGACCTAATGAAGGTGGTAAAAGGATGGAAATAAGACCAAGGCAAGCTAAAGTAGGACAAACTCAATCTGTACCCAATAGCACAATTGTCATCACCTTATTTTTATTCAGCAGGAATGCTATGTAGATTATTTTCTAGACCTGATACCACTATATTTCCCATTGAATGGGTTCCTTTAATTGACGCAATCGTCAATTCTTTTATCATTAATTGGGCAAACATTTTATCCGATAATTTGGCGAAAACCATTATGGATTACAGGACAAATAGAGTCTATTCGACTAGGACAATCCCTCCTTTTTACATGAGCGTGTATATCATGGATGCTATATGTTTCTGCTCAAGCTTTCCTATTATGGGGTGGAAGTGGACTACCCTAAATCCTAACCCCATTCATATTTATCATAAATCCCTGTGGGAGTCTGAATTTCATCTACATTTCTATAAAAAAATTCATGGAGTTATGTTTCCCATCCATCAAACCATCTTTAATGAGATTTCTCCTATAATTTTACAATATTTCAAAATTTTCATATGTTATTTGGAATATTAGAGTTCTTAATAAACTTAATTAATTAAGTAAATAAAAGGGTGGAGGGACCCATAATCCTCAAAGATGAATAAGAGCCACTTTTTGATGTGTGAATGTGGATTAATTATACATAGATCTACATAATGGAGTAGTGGAGCACCTACTTATGTGAAAGGAGTGGAGATCATGTCTTATTAATGAGATATATCATGGAGGTTGAAGTAGTCAACTGAGATCATGGAGGGAATCTAATGTAATATCATAGAGCATTCATGATGAAGTGATGGAGAAAGTAGTGCATTTAATCCACACATGATGGAGAGGGTGAACATTTCATGTAGACATGATGGAGGACTTGGAGAGACAGCATAGTCAATCAAGGAGACTTATGTCCACATGTACAACGCAGTTTAGAGGTGGGCCAGGGCTTGGGAAGACTCACTTTTCATAAAAGGAAGATGAAGGAAGAATAGAAGGCAGGCTTTGGATTATTGATTTTGATCTGTTTAGATCTAGATTTTTCATTTGACATTTGACATTCCATGCACTCTTATGATGTTTAGCTAAGTTTGCAGTGTTGTTTAGCACAAGGTGTTTCCGAGCGTAAATCCCACCCTTACCCATGGGGGACTTTGAGTGCCTACTCTGGGAAGGTTTCTATTGAGACACATTCATCATCAGGCATTGGTGCCATATTGTTCCTACTTTCTGCATCCCATACATCTTTAGAAATAACGCATTTCTGCATCAGGTTTTGAGAGGAGGAGGTTGTCCTTCAGTATTTCAGCTAAGGAACTGGTGAAGGATTTATCCTATCACCTTGAGCTTCAATATCAGCATTCCCAAAGCTCCATTTCAGATTTTTCATTAGGCAAAACATTATTCACCTCCTATCAGTAGTAGTCCCATCAAGGATTGCGTAGTCCATTATTGCAGATCCAAGGGAGAAGGGAAGTTTCTAGTATTCTAGCTAGAAATCCAGTGGAGGACCATTCCTTCACATTGTATTCATTATTTCCATCATTCCGGAGCTGATTTTCATATTTTAGCAGTAGGCTAGAGAGCCTCTATCCTTGACAGTGCATTTTTGTGAGCAGTTGTGTAGCAACAACTGCAATCATCAAAGGAGGGTTGAGGAGTTATATCTTGAGCTTCTAGCTTGAGGATCTAGTGAAGGGATCAACCCTTCAACCTTATATTTGATCTTGTGACATATTGCAGCCATCTATTTGTTAGATCCAACTTCAGATTTGCATAACCCAACAGTCAAGGGATCAAACCCCAAGAGGGTAAATTTCCAATCTCATAGATCTGGAATTTCCTTTCTGGGTTATCTGGGGTTTCCATCATAGATCCTAGATATAGAATCTTGGCATCATCAAAGCTCTATATTTCCATAGATTTGCATTTCACTTTCTAGATAGAAGCCATATGTACATCCTCTGCTGAAGGGACAGTGCAGTATTGCTTCCAGCAGCTCTCCAGTTACGCAGTTCTTGCTTTGGCATGTTTTCAAGGTCATTTTATCCTATGTATTTTTCTTGAGTACATCTATTTTGTGCACTATTGTATCTGAAATCCATCTCCAGTAATAATAAAAGGCTCACATATTCTGTATATTTATGTGATTGTTAAATCTTTATGTATACTTGTTGCAGTTTCAAATATTGTGTTTGTGTATCAATGTATTATTCCATTTTGGGATATTACAATGGTATGAGAGCATGATCTTTGGCTCATATTGTGGACATTATTTGACAACATATGAAAATAATATAGTAGAGATATACTATAATGGAGGGATTAAGTTTTGTTGCATCTTTCTTGAGAACTATGAATGATCTCTCCAAGGAGATCAATGAAATGAAGAAATAAAGGCAAAGAGAAACCTCAAGAAGGTATCAGGATGAAGGTCCCAGTACCTCTTATCAACAACAAAGAAGACTGGAGAATCATAGATCTCCTCAAAGACCTACTATGCCCACTTTCTTTGAAGAAAGTGAATGGTATAGAGATGAAGACAGAGGAAACATGGAACCTAAAACTCATGAGACTCTCAGTTTATATCTTGAAGAGTAAAAATAATAGTCTAAAGCATTCAAGGAGAATCTAACTCTCCATCAATTCTTCAAACTCAAAGAAGAAATATTATCCTATAGCAGCAATAGAAGAAACAGGCACAACAGATTCTATTTGCCTACATTTGATGGATCTTCCTCAAGTGCTGTAAAGGCTTGGAGGAAAGAGTTAGATACATTTTTCAGGCTACATCCTGTGAAAAAGAGGTTGTTCAGATTGCAGCACTTCATCTTCATGGTGAAGCCAATGATTGGTGGTTTAGTCACATAGAGCATGCAAAAGTGACTAAATATTTATATTTCTTTCAAAGGTTGAGAAAGAATTTTGATAGGAGAAAACCGGAGACATGTCACAAAGAAACATTTCCTAAGGAATCAAAGGAAGATGTGATTCTTGTCACTCTGGAAAAAGAGTCACAACATTCACCACCAGTTGCAGAATTACTTGTATCTGGAGGAGAGACACTTGCATCTTTGCAAGATAGTCTCAATCTCTTGACATATAGAGTCCCATGCATGATTCAGGAGATGCATGAGGAAGAGGAGGTAGATTCCAGCCTTGGTACATTGATAGAAGAGCATCCATCACTCTTACCAGCAGTTGGAGAGACCATTTTCCTGGTTGGAGGAACTCTTGTGGTCTTGCAATAGGTTCCCACACATCAGTTGTTCCAAGGTATGCATCCACTTTCATATCATATTGTTTCAGTGCCTCTTATTGAAACTTATGGGGACATTCCATCAGGGCTATTGCATGACCAAGGATTATAACAACATTTTGATTTGAAGAAGCATCATATCACTGTGCAGTGGACCCTTGATCTAATCAAGGAAGAAAGGAAGAACCATCCTAGTTTGTCATTGATGAGCTACATTCAACCCTTTGAGTTGAAATGTGGAGTTTCAGAAAATGGGATGAGTATGATCAGGTGTACAATGGTTGGATATGATTTCAGCATTATGCCTTGCTTGGAGATAGTAGATACATCACTATGGACATTAGCAGCGCTATCCATGAGCATCAGTGAGAAGAAGAGGACCCATTCCTTATGGGAGCAGTCAAATGGAAGCTTCATCCATGAAGCAATGGAGAAAAATATGATAGATGGTAGACATCTTGAGATGGGAAATATTTTCCCCTTTCAAGATGACTCTTTCTCAATTATCATCGCACAGCTCAAAGAGAAACTTCTACCTACAGCAGATCCAGAACCTTATTGGTTTCAGAGGGCCATTGATGAGAAGAAGATCTCATGGAGAGGTCTCATTGGAGATGCACTTCAACATATCATGGAGTGCAAAGTTCTTCATCAGTTTGAGGAGGATGGTATTATAAAATGGGAGGATACCATGTTTATGAAAAACATCATTCACCATCCACATTGGGATGAGTGGGTGAGGATGATAAGAAAGGGGTTGCATGACCACTTGCAGATATATTACATGGGCCAGCAAGAAGCTTGGTTACGCTGGTTGCTTTTGGGTGAGTATGGTTACTATCCAAAAGCTCATATTTCTTTGATCCATGCCTTAAATAACACTCATATAATGAAGAAGGAGGCATGGCTACGCTGGCTGCTCTTGGGTGAGTATGGTTACCATCTAATGGTTCATATTTTTCTGATTCATGCCTTTCACATCACTGGAAGAATGCAGAAGAAGAAGGCATGGTTACTTTCGTTATTGTTGAGAGAGTTTGACCATCACATGACATCTCCTATGTCTATGTGTTTTATATTGTGTAGAACTTGGCATGGTAATCTCATGATGTGCAATGATGGTTTTTTTTTGTATTGGTCTGATGTGACATTCCACATGTCTATCAGTATGTTTTTAGTCCATGATGCACATGAGAAGGTGAAGAGGTGTTATGTGGATAAATCCCTCTTGCGGACAAGAGTGGTCTCCCTAGTATTCTAAGAATAGCTAGAAACAAACATCCATTTGTAAATCGTTCTCTCTAGATTATTTGCAATTCAGAATTATTATAAACAAAGAAAGAGGACATGCCCCTACCTTGAGATCCAACGTTTGGTGCAGTCTTTTATCTATTCACTCCAAGAGGATTCCTCAGTAAGTAGAACCTGCAATCAAAGCTCGACAAAAGAATTAAAAGAACCTACAACATATAATAATTAAGAACAGATAATATAACTTAGTGATCAAGGAGTCTAAGTATTGAATTATTCAAATAAGCACAAGAACAACTCAATGAGAAAAGGAGATCCATATGTATTATCTTGAATGAAAAGAGTAACTTTATAACCTGATGCCTTGATGTCGTACAAGTTCCTCCCAGGGTCCTGAACAGTCTTTCCTCCTTCAGTTTGACAAGTCTCCTTCTCTTTGATCCGGCATAGAGTTATGGACATAAGGGTGTGATCATTCTCATGTCAAAAACAACTAATGTAGCTGTATGCTCCCTTGAGAATTCTTTCAGCAATTACCTCATATATGCTACCATCTACCCTTGAGACTGAAACATGAGCTCAATTTATAGGGAAATGGAGGTAGTTTCAGTTCCATGAAGAGGGGGATGAATTCCTCTCATGAAGGGATTTGAGCCCCATAGACCAAGGGATAAGCTCCATGAGTGGAGGGATAAACCTTGAACTGATCGCGCTTCTAGAAGCTTCCAGTTGGGAGAATATTCGACCAGCTGGGCTTCTAGAACTTACTTTTTCCTTTATTTGACTGTTTACAGGGGTCTGTAGGTTTTATAAGCAGAACGTGCGGGAGCTACTGTAGGCTATAGAACAAATATCTGTGGATCCACGAGAAAGAGCTAGGAAAAGTGCAGTGTTAGACTTTTAAGGATTTTGATGAGCTTTTCTTCAATTCCAAGACTTGGTTTAGGAACATTAGGGTTTTTGACTTCTAAGGGAGCATAATATAGGTAGTGATGAACCTATACGGACATTCAAATGTCATGGTGACAAAATAATATGTAACAGACTACCCCCTAAAGTGCGAAGTCTGAGGTTGTTTTGAAGAGTGAAGTGCTTTATCATTCTGAGGATTGGATTACAGACACACCGTTTGAAAACCTGTAAAAAAATTCAATGCAAGCATGTGTATATATATATATATCATCGTTGAGGTAGGCATTCCCATACACAGATCAAAACTAACTAAATTTTCTAGTACATAAATGATTTTAATCATTACATCAATAGTAGACACAGCATGGGTGCAACCATCTGTCATAATTTTTCTACTATATCATGAATAATAAAACTCCTCGCAGCCTGGATGGTGGATATTAGATCCAGGGTCTTGATTTCCGCTTCTTGAACTAGTATGATTCTATCCATGCGATTGATTGTGTCAAAGTCGAACATGGTAGAAACCACTTGATTACCATTCAATGATGTAAATTGTTAACAAGTGTGAGAGAAACCACCAATAATGAAAATGGCTCTCAAAGTACTCAGTACAATCCACAAAGTGTGAATGAATGATTTGCAGTCGAACGCTTCACAGAATCATTTGATCAAAGGTCAATGATGCAACCTGTCATCAAAGGCGAGAAACCTGCCATTAGGGCATGCAGATCCAAAGGTACTGATAGGATTCTAGATCAACTTTCTAGATGATGAGTTTTTGTTGATAGAAAGTAACCCATTGCAGGAAATTCCATGACATGAAACCATTAGATCAAGTTTTGAAGAAATATTTGCAAGGACTGACTCAGGGATGGTTAACGCGAATGAAGACAAATGTTTGCAATGAATGGTTTATTTCAACTATATCTTGAACACATAACGACACTGTAGATGGCTTGGTAACAATTGACCTAAAGCTAATACCTAGAAACTAACTAAAGACTTTCAATGTGGTTTGATTAAATGTTAGACAAAGGATTTTCCCAACCCAGGTACAAGTGTAACAAAAGTGTCGTGTTCAAGAGTGGTATACTTCTTTTAAAACAAGGGTGACAACTGGATTCCTTTTCTCTTTTTTCCCCCACCATTACTGGCAAGTACCTCTTTATTTTTGACAAGCTTGAAGAGGATAACATTTGCTTGTTGTGCAAGCTCATCCTTTAGATGAGTCCATCTTATTATTAAAATCGAACCCTAAGAAGGATTGGTTCGTTCCTGTTTGTAATTGACAAGTCCTTTACTATTAATATTTTAACGAGTCCAGTATAGGAGAAACTTGGCATTTTTCAGTTTTAGGGAGTCAGAAGAAAAACATAAGTAAACTCTGTGGTTGTACTTTTTCATAAATTTAGTCTCTCGGGCCCGAAAAAGGATAAAATATTACGAGAGAACTCTATTGACCATGATTGGTCAAAGTTTACCTTAAATAGTCCATTTCAGTCTGGAAAAGTGGTAAACTTGTATTGAAGGGGTGACTATTCATTTCCTTTAACGAGTTCGAATAGTCAAGTACTTGGCGATATTTTCATATTTAGAGAGTCTGAAAAGGGCTTAAAAGAGAACTCCATGGTTTCGCTTTTTTGTAATTTTCAAGAGCCCGAAAAAGTGATAAAAGTATACTCAGCATCAAAATAATTATTTTCACCAAAAAACCTGTAATCTGCACAAAATCTAAAAAAATTAAAAATAATTGTTCCAAAGAAGTACAAATATTGAAAATAGCCTTTTTAAAGTGAAAAATAAATAAAATATAATATTTTATTCATTCAAAAACTATAAAAAGGAATTTAACAAATAATTTTCACCTTTTATCTTTAGATCAGGAAATTGAGAGCTTTTGGCAAAAAAGTTTCGGAGCTTATATTGGGAGAACCGATTGTTCATTCTGTGATTCGTCAAGACCAGGTAATATGAATCATCTTTCTCTTCATTTCTGTCTGTTTCAATTCTCTTTTTTGGTTTTAATTTCATTGTTTGAGAGGAATTATGTTCAAAAATGCGCTCTTGGGGGTCTGCAGGTTATACGCACTCTACTTATGGACCCCGATAATCTTTCAAAATGAAATTTGCCGGGCTACCGTGGTTTTTGTGTGGAGCCTGTGCGGACATCTGCACTATCTTTGCATAAAAACTCTAGGGGGGCCGTGAGTGTTTTAAATTTACAAATTCTCTTAGAAATGATTAAAATTTTCACTCCAATGGTTTCTAACTTTCAAATATGTTTATTTGCAGGCTATTTCACCATGCTAGAGTGGAGAGAACGTGAGCATGAGGCTATAGAAAATGAAGCCATGAATGATCCCACAACAATGCATGTGTTAAAAATTTTTGGTTTATATAAGTTCTGGGTGACTCAAGGTATGAAAGCACAAGTAGAGTTGATGGCATGGTTAGTGAACACATGGGATGTTCAAGATCAATGTTTTATCATTGGTGACCATCGGCTCGCAATCGAGCTCGAGGATATCTATTTTCTCACTGGATTGTCTCGAAAAGGAGAAAACATATCCTTGTTTTGGGCTAGACAAAGTGGCCTACCCGTTGCTAGCTACAAACAACAGTTTTGCAGTGATGATGCAGATCCAAAGGATAATCGCATAGACATAAAAACTATCTTGCGATTAGATATCAAAGTGATTGCATTCATGGTAACCAGGTTGTGTGGGAGTGCGGCTCCTCATGTAGCCACTAAATCTCAAATGTAGACTGCGATAGAGTGTTTCAGAGGCACCAAATTCAACTGGTGTGAAGGGGTATTGGCCAATATGAAAGGCAAACTAACCAGAGAAAAGAATGCAAAGTTAAAAAACGTTGGTTATGGAAAAATTTTGATTTCCTTTGCTTTGGAGAGAATCCCACTTCTCACCCCTCAGCTTATTTCAGTGGATCGTGGGGAACCTTAGGAACCTCAAATGGTACGTTGAGTTGCATTAATGGCCCTCCATGGTGGTGATGGCAGTTCAGTGGTTCGGTTCACTCCGACGTACTTTATGTGGCTAAAGAATCAAGTCTTCACCATCGAATACTTCCCCTATGCAGGTATAGATTTCAGAGGTGATCTTGAGATGTCCTTGCCTCCAGGGGCACAATGGGAAAAATCAGGTAAGCGAACCATTTTGATGTTTTTTAATCTAATTTTTATTTTTATTTTTATCGTCCAATATTGATAACAAAAATTAAATGTAGATGTTGGTCCACGACGACCAACTACACTCCGCCGCTTTGATAGGTAGCAAGTAGAGCCTATAGCACCACCACAAGATCAGGCAGTAGAGATCCTAACTGATATGGAACACAACCTGTAGAGGTTAACCATAGATATTCCCGAGACAGTGATAGATGGCATTCCTCTATAGCTTTAGAGACATGTTACAGGTGTACCAGGACAATTTAGAAGATTCCTGCACAAGGTGGCGCATGCTATAGTCTACTACCATGATCATCATCACGAATAGTGGATGATCTTCGTGGATTGATATATATATATATATATATATATGTATATATGTATGTATGTATGTATGTATGTATGTATGTATGTATGTATGTATGTATGTATAGATATTGTATCAGTATCTATTAGATCATAAGGTGTTTGAACCTATGATCATAGACAATGTAATATTTTTTGAAAACAAACCTATCTATGATATTACTACTTTCTCTGAGTATCTTGTTCAACATGTATCGAATGTTGTTTTGGTTTACTGTTTTAATGTTGAAAATTTCTATTTAAAACACAATTAGCTAATGCGTCAGACAATGTGTTTAAATTTCTTGAAATTTGTTGATATTCTATGTAATCAAACTATCGTTCCAAGAGACGAACCTTCAAAAATAATCTCAATAATACTGGATTTTTTATTGCGTATACTCTGTTTAAATGTAATACAATGAGTTATGAATCTAACCTAATGATCAAATGTCGAATACCAAATGAAATGGCATAACTTAATAACTCAATGATTGCGCTATATTCTACAATATTGTCCGTTGTTTGACCAAAGCTTACCCCATGCATAGAAACTAACTCATGAGTGAATAGATAACCCAAGTTGCGGAAGAGATATTCTGTGTACTACGACAGGCACCATCAGCAAAACCAATGTACGTTTCAAGGGATGTCGACATCTAAAATATCAAGATTAATCAAGATAAGTCGTGATAGTAGTAAAATAAAACTTAAACTAGGCACACTTATCTAATTTAAGGCACACTATCTAAAAAATAACTAATATACAAGTGAGATATTCACACGAGAGTAAAACATAATATCACTTAAGAAAAATACCATTTATGGGCTTATCTAAAGAGATCCCATCATAATCAGTCAATTCATAGGCCCCTTTGGCAAGCACTCGCTTGACAATGTAAGGACCATGCCACATCGGTTCAAATTTCCCAGCACCTAGCTTATCATCGCTTGATCATATACTAAGACTAGGTCACCTTCTGAAAAAACACGAGGTGTAACACTTCGATCATACTGAGCTTTCACACATTTCTTATGAGCATCGGCATCTAATGCAGCAGTGCGCCGAGTTTCATCTAATTGTGCTAAGTACAAAAAACGTTTTTCCTCTTTAGAGTTAGTTGGTAGTAACTCTATGGATAATTGGAGTGACGATATTTCGCATTCAATGGGTAACACAGATTCTAAAACGTAAACCAGTTGAAAAGGAGTGAACCTTGTAGCAGTTTTTGTTGAGGTTTGGTATGCCCATAGTGCCGAAAAAGCATGGTATGCCAATTTGATTTGTGAGTTCCGATAATCTATTTAATCATGGTGGTTAAAACTTTATTAAAGACTTCAACCTAACCATTAGCCTGCGGGTAATATGGAGTAGAGTTATCATGGTGCAGGCCAAGTTGTTCGGAAAGTTCGGTCATCATTATATTTCGAAAATGACTCCCATGGTCTGTGATAATAACTTGGGGTACACCAAAACGAGCAATCACGTCATTGAATAAAAACGTAGCTGCAGTTTTGCCTTCTGCCATGAATGTAAGCATCACCTCGACCCATTTGGTAAAGTAATCTACAACGAGAATAATATACCCATGCCCCCCAGCCGAGTGAGGGTTACATGTAATGAAATCAATTCCCCATTTCGCAAAAGGACTAACAGAAATTATTGGGTGAAGAGGAGATGGAGGCGCATGCATCTTTCGATAAAAAATTTGGCAGTTGTGACATTTACGGACCTCAATAATACAATCTTTGAACAATGACGGCCAAAAATAGCCAACACACAATATCTTTTGGGTTGTGACAAACCCAGACATATGACCACCACACGCTCTGGAGTGGCAGTCATTCAAACCCTTTCAGCCTCTTCATGAGTTATACAACGTCAAAAAACAAAATCTGCACCTCGACGAAAAGTGTGTCCCCAACAATATTGTATTGCTAGGATTGATACCAGATTCTTCGTCGATTTGAACGTGAAAGCTCTGGGCGAAAGGTTTGGGTTTGAAGATAAATGATGATATCTCCATACCATGGATCTAACGTACTGATAAGAAACAGATATTCATCTGCGATGGGATTCTCTACTACGGTTTCCCTCTCAATATTGGGAAAGTCACACATAAGTTCTGCAAACACCAGTGATTTTTTTGATTTATATTTCTCTAATTCCAAATCAAACTCTTGTAGGATGACAATCCATTTAGATTATTTTCCCCCAAGTAATTGTTTTGTAAAAATATACATCATCGGTTTGCAATTAGATATCACAGTTGTTTTTCGTAACAATATGTAGTGACGAAATCTTTGGAAAGCTTGAACTATTGCCAAGGCAAATTTCTCCACATGTGAATATTTAATTTCGGTCGGATTTAGATTCTGACTTAGATAGTAAATCACATGCTCATTGTGAGATTCATCCTCTTGAAATAGAACCATTCCAATGGTGGAATCAGAGGCTCCTAAATATAAAAAATAGTCTTGGTTGTAATTGGGTGGATGGAATAATGGTGCATGGGTTAACGTGTGTTTTAGAGCATCAAAAGATCAAACAAAAATATCATCCCAAATAAAAGGAACATTCTATTTCAACAACCGAGTAAAACCTTTTGTTAACTTAGCATAGTTCGAGATAAATCTACGTAGAAATTTTACTTTCCCTTGCAAACTTTGGAGTTGGCGAAGTGTGGAACGAGGAGGTAAATTTATGATGGCCTCAACCTTCAAGGGGTCGACACGAATGCGAGCTTTCGAAATGATGAATCCCAGTAATCGTCCTGATTGCACACAAAAAACAAATTTGTGCAGATTCAATCGAATATTGTAATGCCTACATCTCATGAAAATAGCTCATAAGTGAGTAGGATGATCGTCCCTGTATAATGAGTGAGCAGGTAAATCATCTAGGTAAGGTTGTACAATATGTTTGATATCATGAAAAGCGTAATGCATTGCCCTTTGAAAATTTACACCAGCTTTTTTTAATTTGAAAGGTAGTTTGCCATAAGAATTTGTTCCCCGGACATATAAACGTTGTTTTGGTTTATCAGCAGGGAGTATGTTGATTTGATTATATCCAGAAAATCCATCCTAAATGAGAACATGTCATTTCCAGCACAATCATCAATAGTTTACTCGATATAGGGGGTAGGATAATTGTCTTTTGGACATGATTTATTAATATCCCTATAATCGATGCATACTCGTATAGTCCCTTGTTTTTTGGTAACGGTAACTATATTAGATACTCAATCTGTCAATGGGATTGGATAAATAAATCTTGCTCGCAGTAGCTTTTCAAATTCAGCTTTAATAGCAGCAGCTTTTCATGGATGTATTGGACGTAATATTTGTCTAATAGGCTTGGCATATGGGTATGTATTTATTTCATGAAAGGCAATATTTGGATCAATTCCTGGCATCTCTTCATAAGACCAAGCAAATATGTCTCGGAATTCTTGAAATAGGACTTTATAAGTATTAATTTCTTCAATCGTAAAAGAAGCACCTATATGAATGTTTTCAACAATTCCAGGTTTAACTGATATGTCAATAGGAAAAGTTGTAGAAATGTTTCCCAAATTAATCTTAGAATTCGAATTTGTAATCGATATGGGATTATGGGGTTCCTTGACATAATCAATCGTAAAAATAGACGAAAAATAATTTTCAAACCTATTAAGTTTAGGTAAAAATGAAGATCTATGTTGTAGATCATCCCTGGGTAATTCATCCACAAAAAAAAATTCTCGAATACTTTCATCAATGTAAAACACTTGTTGAAAAGGATCGGAAATTGATGTCAAGGTTGAGCTTGATAGTGAAGAAGATTCTTCGGTGATTACATTCATTGGATCAGGATTAGTTGAAAGTGTGTTATAAAATGATTGTACTACCACATATTCCATTTCAAAAGGACTCAAAGGCATCTCGTCATTGAAAGAATCCATTTCTAACGCTTAAGGCATACAGAAATTTCCCATCAAGGCGGAGTCCTTTACTAAACCTACACCAATATATTCATGTGGGATAGTCGATTTTCCAACATGTTGGATATTGTCTGTAGAAGATGGGTCGAATGAATAATATGACAACTAATCGATTTTCACAACCTTTCCTTTATGAGGAAACATGATTAACCAAAAGACGGAAGAAACGACAGCAGTCATGGAATAAGACCAACTATGACCCAAAAGAAGGTTGTAATCCAGAGGGGCATCAACAACTTCCACATCTAGATTAACAGTGTTTCCTTCTACTTCTATAGGTATATCCTACAGTATTCCAAATGGACGGAATCCTCTTCCATAAAAGGCTTTAAGGATTTTCGAAGATTGGTTGAGTGTCGGAGAACCAAGAGTTTTCCAACAATTTAACGAAATTATGCACGTGGATGCCCCCTCATCCATTACAGTATGAAAAAATCATCTTTTTTTTACTAATACTAGAATCTGAAAAGCCATCTGATGAGGGAGTCTCGGTGTAAAATTTTCTAGATCAAAGACTATGAGGTTAGAATCCTAAGGATCTATAGCTCCAATAGCTGATAAAAGTAATTTCCTTTGTGTTGGACATGATTATCATTGCTAAAGGGGATATCGCCAAGTCTTTAACAATTTTGTACTTCTGAGCAGCTCTCGCATGTGGATTGAAAGCTGATTTTCAAAGTACACCTTTAGCAGGTGGTTTAATCACTAGATCAGGATTAGGTTTCTCGATATGAAGTGGATCAGAAACCGAAGGAGATACAACTGGTGTTGAATTAGGATTTTCTTTCTCTTTACCAGTTACAGGATTTTTACTTCCATAGTCTTGTGATTGTGTCGCAACCATAACCTCAGACATCATTAAAATATCTGTCGATGAATTTGAAGAAGATCCTATCATTTTTCTTTCTTGAGTAGGAAAAGGATCCTTCAAGATAGCGAGTGTGGGTGAACCTTTGACGAATGACATAGAGACCTCAAACCAATGCAGGTAGTCTTTGGTAAAGTGATCCTCGTCACAGATAAGACAAGGATAACGAGGTTTCTGTTTATCATCAGATGGTTCATTATTTTCAGTTTTCTCTTTGGGAGACGAAGTCTGTTTGTTTTTATTCTTTCCTTTCTTCTTATTACCAGTTTTGGATTTAGCGGTAGATGAATCTACAACATGAATGTTGGCAAAATTTTCAAGGGAAGAATCTCCTTTCGGGGAATCTGGTAAATTTATGATAGGAGAAGTAGTTTTTAAAGACTTCTTCTTACTCTTATTTGCGCTAACTAAACCAATTACACCGTCTGCAGCATGAGACCCTGAAGGAGTTACATTTATTTGACCAAGACATGGTAAGTCATGAATTTTTTCATATAAAGTACCAAACTGTGTATATACAAGGTCTAAGTACTGAGCTTGAGCAATGAACTGTTCTTCCATAACAACCCCTCCCTTAGCCACATCTTTAGTGATCTTTGGAAGAAATGATTTGATGAACCATTCTGCCCAGATCCGATCCAGAATAAAGACTTTCACTAAATGTCTTCTAAGTCTCCATTCATGTATGTGATCTGATATGTACGTAGGTGTAGATTGTTTTAATGAAGTTAAGAGTTTTGTGCCATTGTCGTATCTGATTGGCAACTGAAAGTGTGTTAAGAAAGTCGTTGCTAACATGTTGAAATCATTGAATGAGCCACGTGGTAGTTCAATACACCATTTTGCAGCTAAACCTATCAGTGTTCTCTGAAATAGACTTAATCGAATGGAATCATCAATCAAAGAGTTGGATGCACACCAGAGGTGGTAAGTCATGACATGGTTTGAGGGGTTCTCTCCTTATTTACCTTCAAACTTAGGAATATCACTGGGCAACTTATTTGGCATTGGCGACCAATATGGAAGATAATAGATCGGATCATTCATCAGGCGCGACAAATTAGGTAAACCCAACTTTGCTATGAATGGCAACCGACGGTTAGGGTCATGCTAAGAAAAATGATAACCTTGTGTAACTATACCAGTACCAGGAGGAGGATATCCAGGATATCTTGGAATAGCATGTGCCTTTGGGATTGGAATTCCTCTCGGATAACCAGGATTGGCCAGACCATATTGAGGTTGAGCTAGTATCTAATATGCGTAACCAGGGTACGGTTGATGTTGGTATATTGGATTTTGTGCTACAAGTCCATATTGATACTACCCTTGATACGGTTGATTAAAAAACTAAGGTTGGCTTGTTACAATTTTACTTGTACCAAGTTATCCCGCAGGCATCTAAACAACAGTCTGAACTATGGGTCCAGGTTGTTATGTAATGACTACAGGGATTTTTTGTGATACTTGAGGGGCTGTAGAAATAGGGGCTGCAAAAATTATAAGGATAGGTGTGGTAGGTTGAACAGAAGTTGGTGCAGCAGTTTTAGGTGGAGTCCTAGGTGTACTCGGACTGGGCTGCTGAACAGTACTAGGTGCAGATACCTGTGGTATAACTTGAAGCGTAGGTTGGACAGGTTTCTAGATTTGACTATAACCAATTGGCTGACCAGGTTGATTATAAGGTACTTGCACGTTATGTTGCAAATTCTGTTGATTTTGTGTTGGATTCCACACCGTGTTTACTCTAGGATATGGAGCTCCCATTGAAGGTTATGTTGCATAAGACGAACCATAACCAGGTTGATAATTTGGAACGTATGTTTAATAGTTGGCTGGATAATTCCCACTAAAATATTGACCTCCCTAAAAAAATTGATGTTCCAGGTAGAATTGTGGCCCTAAAGGAGGTTGTTGTCCTTCGAAAGATAGCTGCCCTAAACGAGGATATACCTCTCTTGAGGTTGATATTGTCCTTGAGGTATGTATTGGCCTTGAGGTATGTATTGTCCCTGAGGTATGTACTATCCTTGAGGTTACCCCCCAGGAGGTAAATTACTACCTTGAGGATGCCCCCCAGGCGGTAAGTTACTAATTTGAGGGTCAAGGTTAGGAATGTTTCCAGACATCATATAACTTGTTCCACGTTCAAATTTTTGGTATGTGATTCATTTGGACCAGATGATGGTATAAGTTTGTCGGGAGAAGGAGTTGCTCCTGAGAAAGTACCAGAAAGCGACTGGTATCTCGTAGGAACAGACAAACCACCATAAAAATATGATTTTGGTGATGCAGAAAACATGGATGACTCACCATACATATTTAATGAAGGTCTGTAATACCTCTTGGTATGGCTTAAAAATGAATTCGGGGTGGCGAATATTTTAGACCATAATTGTGTAGAAAGTCTATTAACTAAGAATACCAAGGATCTTGTTTGAAAGGGCTACAGTAAACTGATTCACTTAGCCTAAGATCTAAAGATTCATGATGTGAAGGAAGAACAACTTCTTCCTCTGTGTCAGTAATTTCTTCAATGCTAATGAGGCCAGGAGAAAGGTTCTCAGTGATGCAAAACTTCATTCGAAGTGAATCAGGATGACCAAGGGTTGGAGTGATAAAATCTGAAGCAGGCTCAGATGTAGCAAGTTCAGTTTCTGGTTCAGAAATTTTAGGCTCAGTAGCTGATAATTCACTAGTTTTTGAAGCAAGTTCAACTAGTTCAGAAATTGTAAGTTTTCTTTGAGAACTCTCTACTATTTGAGGTTGATCTACTTCATAATCAGGATGAATAATTACTGATGTTTCCTTGTGTTCAGTTGATCCAACCCCTGATGGTTGTCCTTTCTTAGATTTAAGCTTTTTTAACTGGCTTGGTGTATACTCAGGGGGTTTCCCCTGCATTCTACGTGATTTTATAGGTAATTCAGCCACAATTAAAAGGTTTAGTACACAAAATCAAAGAAAATTTCAACAAAATATCCTAAAGTCTCTAAGGAATAATCAAATTGATCACACCCCTACAAAATCTAAGAGACCAATCCACACACAAACAATAGATTCCCACACTAAAAATGCTAGTTGGTGATGAAATCCAACATTGTAGAATTCTAATGTGGAAATGGTGGTTGGAACAGTTACCCCGACAACCTGCTTAATGAAACAGTCTAGTGCAAGTCTCTCCACTTATTCCATATCGAAGTCAAGAGTACCCTCCAGAAATTCCAAGTGAGTCTAGTCAACGTCTGCTCCAGGTACAGTGGGACCTTCCCTCCACTGTCACCTTTGGAAAAAATCCTAAATTTTGTATCCACTAAGGTCACCAATGGGAACAAATGTACCTGGGGGAACAGTACGATCCGATATACACACAAGGGCAGAGTAACTAGGTCAATCCTCTTGAAGGCTCCTTGATATAATCCAAGGTTTACCAACAAGTAACCCCAGGCTCCTCGACAATGGTCTATACGAGGTTTACCATTTTTAATACATGCACATCTTTTATCTTTCTCAATGAGATAGGTAATATTACCTCACTGATTCCGACATGATCTCATGCTTGACTCTTTTAAGAAGAGCTTCCCAGAGCACAAATGCTACAGTTGGATTTTTCCTACCGCAATATTGCCACTTGTTTGTTTGATTTGTCTTGGAATATTAATTAAAACATGTTCCAAGACACTAGCCTAAGCTATGTTGGTGGAAAAGAGCCTTAGAAAATGTAAAATATCTAGATTGATTTTATTAAAGCATTGTTTTAAATTTGGTTGTTTTTTAAGACAGAAGGTATGGAAGTGAAACTTCAATGATGTTTTATGACCCGACTCAAAAATACGCTAAATGCATCTAAATGAAAAGTGAAACTCTTTTTTTTTCAATGAATCTTATTTACGGGAAAGATTGAGAGATTTAAAAAATTTCTAAAAGCACCAATTATTTCATTCATAAACAAAATCTTTGAAAATAAGACGATTTCTTTGAGAACTCAATTTCACAAAATGATCAATTACTCGTTCGAATTGAAATCCCTTATCAATCAGATCAGAAACTAAAAATCATTAAACAAACCATTTCCAAAAAGAAAACCATATCTAAAACTCCTAAAAACATAAAATTCAAAATCAAAAGAAGAAACTCTAATTTTGAACTCTATCTAGAAAGTTTGAGGATGTTTTCTCTTAGTTTGTGATCGAACCAAGAAAATTTTCTACTTATCTCAGTAGAAATGAAAACATCCAACAATGGTTTAGTGTGAAATTCAGGCCTTAGTAAGCTAAAATCTCTTCCAAATTTGCAAATGAAAATGAAATCAATTTTCATAAAAGTAAGGTTTGCAACAAGTTTAATGGCTTAGAAAGAGAACAACATCATACCAATAAGCTAAGGTATATGAAAGTATCTTATATGGAGCAGCAAGAAAGTAGGGCAAATACTCACTCATAAAATGAAAATTAGATGAAAATTCACACAAACACAAAAGTTGTTGAAAAGAAACTCATACATAAGATTTTCACAGCTAAGATGGATTGGGTTAAACACAAAGAATCATGTAATTTGGTTCCTAAAAAGAGAATTTTAACTTTTTCAAAAAATTCCCACAGGTCTATAGGTTCTAATGGAGAACAGAGTGGTACTGCACTGTTTTGAACCAAAAAATGTGGAGGCTACCGCACTGTTTTAAAATAAAAACTGCGGAGGCCAGGAAAAGTACAAAAAAATGAATATTCAGTTTTTCTTTTCAGGGATTCTCAAAAGTTATCTACCCAACCCAGTCTCAGACTAATCAAAATCAAAAAACTCTTAAAATTCAAACTGAAAAATAAAAAGTAAAACTAAGTTCTATTCCCCGGTGGAGACGCCATTTTGTTATGCGGATAAATCCCTCTTGCGGACAAGAGCGATCTCCCTAGTATTCTACGAATAGATAGAAACAAACATCCCTTTGTAAATAATTTTTTCTAGATTATTTTCAATTCATAATTATTATAAACAAAGAAAGAGGGCATGCCCCTACCTTGAGATCCAACATTAGGTGCAGTGTTTTATCCAGTCACTCCGAGAGGCTTCTTTAATAAGTAGAACCTGCAATCAAAGACAGACAAAAGAATTAAAAGCACCTGCAACATATAATAATTAAGAACATCTAATCTAACTTATAGATCAAGGAGTCTAAGTATTGAATTACTCAAATAAGTGCAAGAACAACTCAATGAGAAAAGGAAATCCATATGTATTATCTTGAATGAAAAGAGTAACTTTACAACCTGATGCCTTGATGTCGTACAAGTTCCTCCCGGGGTCCTGAACAATTGTTCCTCCTTCAGTTTGACAATTATTCCTCTCTTTGAACCAGCATAGAGTTATGGACATAAGGGTGTGATCATTCTCATGCCAACAACAACTAATGTAGAGAGTATGCTCTCTTGAGAATTCTTTCAACAATTACCTCATATATGCTACCATCTACCCTAGATACTGAAACATGAGCTCAATTTATAGGGAAATGGAGGTACTTTCAATTCCATGAAGAGGGGGATGGATTCCTCTCATGAAGGGATTTGAGCTTCATATACCAATGGATAAGCTCCATGAGTGGAGGGATAAAACTCGAACTGATTGTTGAGCCTCAAAGATGTCCTTTCCTTTCACAAAATTTTACTTCATTCCATTTGTCCTTTATCAGTTATAGGCTTAAAAGATCAATAGAAATAATTAAAGTCACTTTAAGAATGCATGCAATGACTGACTTATTAAACTTTTGTGGTTTTGTTGTCATAGTGATTTTTTATCAGACTTAGCTACAGAATGCAGCCATTTTGTAGCTAGTTGCATATTCCACAGCTATCTTTATGTTCACACAGGTTATAGGTGTCACTTGAGGGGAAAACACATATGGTTAAATTCCAAAACTCTCCTACATCATTCCTTGCCCTCTACGAAGTCTGAGCAAAAATTTGCAAGTGGTTATGCACGTGGAGGAAGCCAAAACTAAGAAGTAGACTTCTACAAGGACAAGGACTCTGCAGATGTCTTCAGCAAAGTACAAGTCCTCAACAGGAGTTCTAATTTGATTTTGATTGAAAAAGAAACCTATGCCTATTTTTACTCAATGACAGTTATGTATTTTGCTTATAAGAATAACTCAGTGAACCGAGAGACAGTTAGCTAGTGGATGTTTTGTTGTTATTTCTAAAAGACTGTGTTACTCTGTTTTCTAAGCGTTTTTTTCCTTTAATGAAAGAAGTACAACTTTGATGCATGATCTGAAGCAACTTTGAGATTTAAGGATTTGTGTGCCAATATGGTGGTAGAGGGCCCCTACTATCCGAAAGGCTTTGTGCATATTTTCTAGATAAGTGATTTTTAACTCTGTTTATTCTTAATTTAGATAGCTTTCTAGGCATCATGTTTTATGTTTACTTACATCGAATATTACAGTCAATTTTTTTCTCATAAAATTTTCCAATATATCACTAACATGTGAATGAGATAGAGTTGTAGTACTTCGGAGGTTAATTGCATTTTAGTTCAGTTTTGTTCATTGTATTTCAAGTTTTATTAGTTAATTGCATTCTAGTTCTGTTAATTAGACTTAACAGACCCTCATTATTTTACAAGCTTCTCTTGTTCTTAGTCTCTTCTAACACATCATTATCATATGGACAAGAATTAGTTATATCATTTTGAGTTCTTGACTGTTCTGCAATTTCTCATAATTTTACAAACAACCTTTTTCCAAAGTTATTCCAAGAGATCTCTAACCCTTGAATGAGGCTTAATAGTGACATTTTGAGTTGCATAATGGGTTAATTCTAGTGTCATAAGTTATTTTAGGATAGGATTCCTTACTATATTTCAGATGATCTTTTCTCAAAATGTTCCAACAAATTTCTAACAATGGATGAGATTTTCTCTGTGATATTTTAAGTTGTTGTTTACTAAAGAGAACTTCATTACATCAAACTTAACCTATTCTCAAGGTGTACCAACATACCTCTAATGAAATGAATTGGACTAAGTTAATGTTATGAGTTACTTTTCTTGTCAAGCTTTACAATCTATGGATTAGCATTTTCTATTCTTAAGTGCCATACACAGTTTAGAGTAGATTTTGTTATGTTTTAGTGTGATCAGTAACTTCTCTGTGCCAACAATTTAGTTCTTTTCCTCTTAGCACAAAAACAAAAAACCAAAAACACTAGAAAAACACTAAACACAACGAAGTAGGAAGAAGATACCTAGGCACATATAGTGCACTTCACTTCAACAGTTTACTAGCTCTGGTTGACAATTTATGACATCAATTTAGGAACACTAAGTTGACTAGACATTTTGGCGCCATTGCCGGGGAAGTGTAACTAGGTAGCCTTGTTTCTTACCTTCCAAAAACAATGATATGCATAGAGAAAGAGACTCAAGGGGTAGATTCATAAGGAGCAGAATCTTGATTCCTAAAACACCACTTGTTTCACCAAGACCAAGAGGCAGCACACCTCCAACTCAAACCCACATCCCATACTTTACTGATCATAGACTTCCAGAAGACTTAAGATCATATATTCCATCAGAAAGACCTTCCACTTCATCCATTAAACCTGTCTTATGAGAAGAATCAAGGACCCCTGCTAGGGACATAAACTTTTCTACTTCCACAGAAGAATCAACCATGGCAGAAGAAGGGGGAGGAGGAGTCTTTAATGGGCAGAAGAAGGGGGAGGAGAAGTCTTTAATGGAGAACATACACTGTTTGGAGGATGTAGAGGTAGAGGTAGAGGTGCAGAAGGAGAAGGAGGTAGAGGTGAAGAAGGAGGCAAAGGAAGAGGTAGAAGGGAAATGGGAAGCTCTTTTGGGTTTCCTATAGTAGATGAAGAAACCAATGCAACTATGAAAAATATTTCACCCTCTATCCTTCCAAACTTTTATGGACTCAAAAGTGAAGATCCTAAAACCTTCCTATTTGAATTTGAAGTCCTATGTAGAACCTATGATTACTTACAAGATGCCCAAAAACTTAAACTATTCCCTTCAACATTGAAAGGAGCAGCATTAAAATGGTTTATGAGTTTGATCAACAGCTCTATTAGGACATGGGAAGACATGAAACATGAATTTCTAGAGAGGTATTTGGATTACTGTATGCCAGTTAACCATAAGGAGGAAGTGTTTAAAATGCTACAAAAAGAGGATGAAAATCTGGAAGATTTGTTGGAGAGGTTTAACTATAACATCAAAAGAGAAAAAATGGAAAACTTAGACCAAGATACTTTGAAATCTCTCTTGTTGAAGACAATTAGGGATGAATGGCTAGAGATCCTTAACATGATGGGAAAAGGGGATATATCTCAACTCACATTACCTGAAATAGCTGAATTATGTATCAACCTTTCAAGAGGTAAATCTAAAACTGTAAAAGGACCAAGAGACCCTGCTCTTGCGAGGGCAAGTAAGTCTGCTTCTGGGACAGTAAGTAGGGCAGAAATAGGACATATGCTTGATGAATTCAAATCTGACATTTTAGGGATTCTTAGTGAAAAAATAGACACTCTTAAGTTACAAAACAAGCAAAAAGATGAATTTGATGCCTTAGCAATCTTTTGTCCCAAATGTAGAAAGAAGCATGCCTTGAGAGAGTGCCCTTTGGATGCAAAAATAGTAGAGACTTGTGTAATTTGTTTAGAAAAACATAAGACCAAGAGTTGTCCTTCACTTCCTGGTCTTAAAGTTGTATTTCAAGAAGAAACCCCTAAAAATTCCACAGAATCTCTCAATTTTGTCTCTAGGAGGCCTTGGCAAGGACCTCAAACACAAGGATTCCATGATCAGCTGTATAATCAACCGCCACCAAATTTGAATTCTTGGCAGCAACCTTGGCCCCAATTCCAAAATCAATCTCAAACTTGGGCACAAGGAGCACAAAATACCTATGGAAGATACTCTTAGTACTATCAATATCCACCATCTTATCCACCATATCCAAATTTCCCTCCTCAACAAAATCATCAAAATCCACAACATCAAAATCCACCACTTCCATTACCATTTCCTCAGAAAGAAAAACAGTTACCTGCCCAACCCATACCAAACCCCAACAATAAAAATCCCCATAACACATACATGATAGAAGGCCAACAGTTTCTAACCTATTTGATTACTCCTTTAGACCTTAATGATGTTCAATTTAGGTCTGGAAGAATACTGAAAATAAGAAACCTTCTGTAATCATACAAGAGCAAAACAACTCTGAGGAAGATTCTCTATGGGTAAATAAAATTTTTGAAGAGAGCACACATTTTCAAGACCCAAATATTGAAAAATCAAAACAAAAAGAACCAATAATTTCAACTCCTATATTAGAGCATCCATCAACATCCACCTCTACACCTCCCTTTCCAGAAAGATTACAAATTGACAGGGGTGTAGAAAAACAAATTATGGTGCCTAATTATGATTTCCTAGATGAGCTAAGGAATGTTTGTATTAAGATCCCATTATTACAAGCTATCAAGGAAATTCCAATCTTAGAAAAGACAATAAAGGAGTTGAGCATGAAAAAAAACAGGAAAAAGAATAAAAGAGACAAAGAAAATTCAACTAGCAGGAAAAATAGCAGACATCATGATGGGTAAGATTGATATTCCAAAGTATATATACCCAGGAAATCTAGTTGTTAAAATACACATCAATGGAACTGAGATCCAAAACACACTTATTGATTTAGGAGCAGCAATCAATATCATGAGTAGACAAATCATGGATAAACTAAAACTTCCTAATCTTCTTTTTACACCTACATTATTACAATTAGCAGACATATCTGTGATAAAACCTGATGGGGTAATAGAAGACATTCCAGTGTCCCTAGATTCCTGGGAGTATCCTGTGGATTTTATGATCCTAACTCCTAAGAATAATCTAGGAGGGCATCCTATTATATTAGGAAGACCTTGGTTAGCTATAGCTGATGCTTTCATTAGCTGTAGATCCGGTGATATGTACATCTCTGATAGTAGTTCAACCAAGAAATTTACCTTGTATCCTCCAGCAAAAACAATTACAGAATTAGATGATACTCAATGGATTGAGGATGAAGAAGACATACAACCTCTCTTCACAATTTCAGAAATTAGTGAAGATAGCTAGATTCTGAATACCTTAGAAAATTTTGAATTCTCTTCAGAATACAAACATGAAAAATTTCAAGAAGAATCCAACACTGAGTTTTTATCATCAAGACAAATGTCTCTTTATTCCATGGATAAATTTGGCAGCTCTACAATTGAGATATTTCCAGGTAAAACTTTAAACATAAACAAGAACCTAGAGAAATCTCAACAAGAAAAGCTAGTCAAGATATTACAGAGACATTCTTTTGCATATGCATGGGAGTACATTGATATGAAAGGGATAAGCCCTAAGACTTGCACTCATCACATCTACATAGAGGAAAATTGTAAACCAATCAGACAACCTCGGAGACGGATGAATCCAAACCTTAGGGAGATTGTTAAAGAAGAATTGCAGAAATTGTTAAATGTCAACTTTATATATCCCATTTCAGATAGTCAGTGGGTTTCTCCTTTGGTAATTGTGCCAAAGAAAAATGGTAAATGGAGGGTATGTATTGACTACCGGGAATTAAACAAAGCTACTCTTAAAGATCATTTTCCCCTACCTTTCATAGATCAGGTGTTAGATACATTAGCTGGCAAAAAGTACTTCTCATTTTTAGATAGGTTTAGTGGTTATAATCAAATTCAAGTAGCACTTGAAGATCAAGACAAAACCACATTTACCTGTCCTTGGGGTACCTATGCTTACCGAGTATTGCCATTTGGACTATGCAATGCACCTGCAACATTTCAAAGGGCAATACTAGGAATCTTTTCAGATCTAATACATGATTGTGTAGAGGTATATATGGATGATTTCACAGTTTATGGAAACACGTTTGAAGAAGCTTTAGCAAACTTGGAAAAAGTTTTAAAGAGATGTAAAGAATCAAATCTTTCACTAAGTCATGAGAAGTGTTTTATTATGTTTACTGAAGGAATTGTTTTGGGGAATCACATTTCAGGGGATGGGATTAGATTTGATGAGTCAAAAGTTGAAGTCGTCTCTAAATTATCTGTTCCAAGTTGTCAAAAATATATTAGGAGTTTTCTAGGATTTACAGGATATTATCGAAGGTTTATAGAAAACTTCACCAAGATAGCATCTCCACTTTTCAAATTACTTACCAAGGACTGTGAATTCAAGTGGAATCTTGATTGCCAGTTAGCCTTTGAGACCTTGAAAACAAAAATCTCTGAAGCACCTATTTTAAGGGGACCTAACTGGAAGTTACCTTTTCATATTTCAACAGATGCCTCAGATACAGCTTTAGGAGCAGTATTGGGACAAAAAGACCTGATTCCTTATGCCATCTACTTATACAAGTAAAAATTTGACCCCTTCAGAGTTAAATTATACTGTAACTGAAAAAGAGTTCTTAGTTGTTGTTCATGCCATAAATAAATTCAGACACTATATAACAGGCTATGAAACTTTTGTTCACATAGATCACTCTGCAATTAAATATCTAATGAACAAATCAATTACTAATGGCAGAGTCATAAGATGGTTATTGCTTTTATAGGAATTCAACATCACCATTCTAGATAGGCCTGGAAAACAAAATACAGTAGCTGATTTCCTATCTAGACTCCAAAACATTAAAGACAATACTCCAGTTGAAGATCAATTCCCTGATGAATATCTTTTTGCAATTTCTACTCAAACTCCTTGGTTTGCTGACATTGCTAATTATCTAGTTTCAAGGAAATTTCCTTCAATAATGAATGCAAGAGACAAAAGAAATATCATTTATGATAGTGAAAAATATTCATGGGTTGCTAATGAGTTATACAAAACAGGTCCAGACTTTATCATTAGGAGATGTGTTCGAGAAGATGAGATGCCTGAGATCCTCAAAGCATGTCATGATGAACCTTGTGGTGGACACTTTGCTGATAAAAGGATAGCTTATAAGATCCTTCATTTGGGATATTATTGGCCATCCCTTTTTAAAGATGCTAAAGAGTATGTCAAAAGGTGTGACAGTTGCCAAAGGGTAGGGAAACCTTCTCCTTCAGGTGAGATGCCATTGCAGCCTCAGGTACATATTGAACCTTTCGAGAAATGGGCTTTAGATTTTGTAGGACCTATTAGTCCTCCATCAAGACAAAAGAAATATATATTAGTTTGCATTGATTATGTTACCAAATGGGTAGAGGCCAAGCCATTACTTTCTGCTACTGAATTATCTGTAGTTAATTTTCTTTTTGAGGATATTTTTACTCGTTTTGGTGTCCCAAGAGAAATTGTTACAGATCAAGGAGCTCAATTCACATCAAAGCTAGTGGAACAAATAGTGGAGAGGTACAAAATCAGACACAGAAAATCTACTCCCTATCATCCACAAGCAAATGGTCAAGTGGAATCTACTAATAAGGTCATTGAAGGGATCCTAAGAAAGATTGTTCATTTGGCATAGAAGACATTGGGTAGACAGGCTTCCTGAAGCCTTGTGGGCCTATAGAACTACATGGAGAAGCATAACAGGTCATACTCCTTATGAACTTGTTTATGGAAAACAAGTCTTGTTTCCCATAGAGTTTCAAATTCAAACTTTTAAAATGTTAGTCCAGCTAGGACTTGATCTAACAGAAGCACAAAAGCATAGATTGGAGCAGATTAATGAATTGGATGAGATCAGACAAGATGCAGTCCAGAGAACAAATATAGTCCAACAACAAAGGACTAGATGGCATGATAAGTACATTAAGGAAAAGAAATTCAAAGAAGGTGACTGGGCCCTCTTGTTTGATTCAAAGTTCAAAGATTTTCAAGGTAAATTCCAAACACATTGGCTTTGGCCATATGAAATTGTGAAAATTTTTGACAATGGAGCAATAAAAATCAGGACAATAGATGAAGATAAGGTCACTTTTCTTGTAAATGGTCATAGATTGAAGCTATATCATAAGCCACTTTCAAAAGAAGAATTTGTCAAGAGATTCCAAGAGAACAATGATGTGAAGTTAATGAAGAAGAATCCTTCTTCTTCATCAACTTAATTGTATTTTCTGAAATCAGATGCTAAAAAAATAAATAAATAAAAATAAAATAAAATAAAGTATAAACATGAAAACCAATCATTGATTAGCATGTTTATACAGAAAATATAAAGTGATAATAAGAATCCTTCTAACACTTTAGCTTTTCAAAATTGTTCTTTTCCTACAAGCAACTATCATAAAATCATAAGTGCAGGCCCAGTTTACATATCACATTCCACTTATGATCCATTTCACTCCATCATATCTCACTTCATTCATATTTCATTCACTTCATTTCATGATCCATCTCATTTCCATTTCAGATTTTCAAAATTGATCTCTTTCTGCAATTGAGTATTACAAATCATAAGTTGCAGGCCACTTTTTATATTTCATTTCACTCCACATTTATGATCCATTTCATTCCGTCATATTTCACTTCACTCATGCTTCATTCCACCATATTTCATGATCCATTTTATTTCATTTCATACTACATTCCATCCATGTTTCAAATCATTTCATTCCATGTCTTAAGGCTTTTACAGGTACATTCTGCAGCCAGATATTCCGTGGCCAGACATTCTGTAACCAGACATTCTACAGCCAGATATTCTGCAGCCAACTATCCAGCGACCACTTGTTCAGCAGAAAATTGACCCTACACACCTATGTCAACAAACAAAATCAAAATGATTATGAAGACTGAAAGATCAATGATTTTAAAAGGAAAGACCAAGCATATTGACAAAGCAAAAAAATAAAAGAAGGGCTAAAGTAAAATTGTGAAATTATTATGATAACAGATCATGAAAGTTATAGTATGGTTAAGTCATATGTATGTTTCATAAAGTTATTTTGATTATTCGTATTGATCAAGTCTATCATAAAATCCTTGGACAAATCCCTTCCATTCCGCCATATCAAATCATCACTTATTAAAAGTTAACGGTTAGTACTTGAAGTGACCTATTAGGTCACGTCATTAACCCGAAATATTCAGTGATGATTTTGAAATCCTTATGGGATTTCTCTGCGGTCTTTTACTCCAAGACAGCTCTCAAACTCATTTATTTGTGTGATTTACCCTCACCGTATTTCACTCATTCCATGTCCACTTCATGTCATTTTTCCGTAGCCAATTCCTGTCTGCAGAAATAGAGAAATCATCTTTGGGATGAAAACAACCTTCTACAGCCATTTTTTACCTTGAATAGGAGAGCAGTAATGGAGCAGTAAATTGAAGATTGAGAAAAGAAGCCACGGGACTCATTGTAAGGTCTGAACCAGTCGGAACCAAATATCTAGAAGGCTACCCATAGATTAGAGAGATGTTACAGCAGGTTGGATGGCTACAGTTTTTGGAGAAGTTCAATGGGTTTCATAAGGAGGTCACCAAGTCATTTACCCAGTCATTCAACAGGTCAGAAGTTGAAATAGGTGATGTCAAGTTCATTATCACAAAGTCCTTTATAGCAGAAGTAGCAGAGTTACCAAGGCAAGGTGAACGATGGTTCAAAAACAAGGAATTTCACAATGAAGCATGGAGGCAGATGCTAAAAACACCAGGTATGGATATCTCAGTTTTCAAGAAAGGTATTCCTAGTTCAGCCTTAAAGAATAAATGGCGAAATATGTTGCTAATTCTACAAAAGTTTATAACTTGTGAAGGAAGGTTTGGCACCCTATATGTTTATCACATTCGACTTATGATGCATTTCCTAGATGAAGAAATCAATTTACCCTTTTTCTTACTCCATAGCCTAAAGAGGATGGCTTCTAATGTCCAAAAAGGGTTCAATTCTTAGAAACCACCTTGTATCACCATGGCCTAGTTAAACTCCTAATTAAGCATCATTTGCAAAAGGTGAGAGACAGTTGGGATGAGTTCCTCTTGAGGAATCATTTTGAAGAACCTAAAGAAACTCCATCTGAAGGAAAACGTGTAAGAATAAGCAAGAGAGGAAAAATTGCCAAATATGTTGAACTTAAAACTGGTAAGTCCATACAAGAAGACAGTGAGGAGATTATCTCTAAAAAATTGGCTGAAATCAAGAAACAGCTTAAAAAGGAAAAGATAATAAGAAAGTATGCTAAGGAGAGAGGTGAAGGACCATCTAAACTGAGAAGAAGCCATAGGCTTATAGGCATATTGAAGAAAACATGAGTTAAGCAAACAGGAATCATAGATATTGAAGATGAAGAGACACCAATTGACAGATCTCCTGAGTACCAGTACGAAGAAGATCTTGATAGAGGAACTCTGGAGGTAGACTCGGCCCAACAACAAATCTACAATTATGTTGAGTCATTGGGAAAGAAAGCTTCAGAAAATACAGGAAGAACTCCTAGCCCACAAGAATCTTCAATTGAAGTGCTGAGAAGAGATAAATATGAATTGGAAGTACTTAATAGGCATATAAAAAATGAAAATGAAATTTTAAAGGAACAAGTCAAGCTGAAAAGTAACATGAACACAACTCTCTCTCTGCAAATGGAAAAATTGTACAAGGCTAGTGAGAAGTTGAAGAAGAAAAACAAAAATTTGAGTAGGGCACTTATAAATGTGAGGTTCAAATTGGTCATAAGGAAGCCTAGGATGCCATTGAACACCAAGAAAAGCAGAAAAAGGAAGTTAGATGTCCTAGCAGAAGTTTCAGAATACATGGATTGATTGCATGAGAACATGCAAAAGCTTTGCAGTGGGGGTATGTTGAGCCCCAAAGATGTCCTTTCCTTTCACCAAATTTCACTTCATTCCATTTTTCCTTTATCATTTATAGGCTTAAAAGATCAATAGGAATGATTAAATTCACTTTAAGAATGCATGCAATGACTGACTTATTAAAATTTTGTGGTTTTGTTGTCATAGTGATTTTTTATCAGACTTAGCTACAGAATGCAGCCATTCTGTAGCTAGTCGAATATTCCGCAGCTATCTTTATGTTCACACAGGTTACAGGTGTCACTTTAGGGAAAAACGCATATGGTTAAATTCCAAAACTCTCCTACATCATTCCTTGCCCTCTACGAAGTATGAGCAAAAATCTGCAAGTTGTTATGCATGTGGAGGAAGCCAAAACTAAGAAGTAGACTTCTACAAGGACAAGGACTCTGCAGATGTCTTCAGCAAAGTACGAGTCCTCAACAGGAGTTCTAATTTGATTTTGATTGAAAAAGACACCTATGCCTATTTGTATTCAATGACAGTTATGTATTTTTCTTATAAGAATAACTCGGTGAACCGAGAGACAGTTAGCTAGTAGATGTTTTGTTGTTAGTTCTAAAAGACTGTGTTACTCTGTTTTCTGAGCGTTTTTTTCCTTTAATGAAAGAAGTAAAACTTTGATGCATGATCTGAAGCAACTTTGAGGATTTAAGGATTCGTGTGCCAATCTGGTGGTAGAGGGCCCCTACTGTCCGAAAGGCTTTGTGCATATTTTCTAGATAAGTGATTTTTAACTTTGTTTATTCTTAATTTAGGCAGTTTTCTGAGCATCATGTTTTATGTTTACTTACATCGAATATTACAGTCAATTTTGTTCTCATAAATTGTTCCAATATATCACTAACATGTGAATGAGACAGAGTTGTATTACTTCGGAGGTTAATTGCATTTTAGTTCAGTTCTGTTCATTGTATTTCAAGTTTTATTAGCTAATTGCATTCTAGTTCTGTTAATTAGACTTAAAAGACCCTCATTATTTTACAAGCTGATCTTGTTCTTAGCCTCTTCTAACACATCATTATCATATGGACAAGAATTAGTTATATCATTTTGAGTTCTTGATTGTTCTGCAATTTCTCATAATTTTACAAACAGTCTTTTTCCAAAGTTATTCCAAGAGATCTCTAACCCTTGAATGAGGCTTAATAGTGACATTTTGAGTTGCAGAATGGGTTAATTCTAGTGTCATAATTTATTTTAGCATAGGATTCCTTACTATATTGCAGATAATATTTTCTCAAAATGTTCCAACAAATTTATAACAATGGATGAGATTTTCTCTGTGATATTTTAAGTTGTTGTTTACTAAAGAGAACTTCATTACATCAAACTTATCCTATTCTCAAGTTGTACCAACATACCTCTAATGAAATGAATTGGACTAAGTTAATGTTATGAGTTACTTTTCTTGTCAAGCTTTACAATCTATGGATTAGCATTTTTTGTTCTTAAGTGCCATACACAGTTTAGAGTAGATTTTGTTCTGTTTTAGTGTGATCAGTAACTTCTTTGTGCCAACAATTTAGTTCTTTTCCTCTTAGCACAAAAACACAAAACCAAAAACACTAAACACAACGAAGTAGGAAGAAGATACCTAGGCACATATAGTGCACTTCACTTTAACAGTTTACTAACCCTGGTTGACAATTTATGACATCAATTTAGGAACACTAAGTTGACTAGACACTGATCGCGCTTCTAGAAGCTTCTAGTTGGGAGAATAGTCAACCAGATGGGCTTCTAGAACTTATTTTTTTCCTTTATTTGACTGTTTACGGGGGTCCACGGGTTTTATAAGCAGAACGTGTGGGATCTGCCACGGAATATAGAACAAATATCTAGGGCTCTACAGGAAAGAGCTAGGAAAAATGCGGAGTTAGACTTTTAAGGATTTTAATGAGCTTTTATTCAATTCCAAGACTTGGTTTAGGAACAATACGGTTTTTGACTTCTAAGGGAGCATAATATAGGTAGTGATGAACCTATATGGACAGTCAAATGTCATGGTGATAAAATAACGTGCAACAAGAGGCAGCAAGATCTCTTGTTTCTTTGGTTGCTTTTGGGAGAGTTTGGCTTGACCATCTTGCATAATGGAGATGGAGGATGGAAAAAAGAAGCCTTAATCTAGTGGCTACTATTGGGAGAATATGGTTTGACATATTTTTCTACCCATATGTCTCTATTTCTTCTTTTGCACGATGTTGGAATGATGCTTGGATCCAACAGGGCCAACAATGAAGGCATGTCAATGCTCAATGTACTTTATGAAGCATGGGATGAAGAAATGCTTTGGGAGATGGGAATTTTCCTTTGTGAGAAGAACCACTTTATTTTATGTATCTCGTGTATGTATTATGATGTTGGACAGCTTCTGTTTGTCACTTGGTACTTCTTGGAGAGAGAAAGACATCTAACTACACAGTTGGAGGTCACGCTATGCATTGATGAGAGACAATTTTGGAACCATACATGCATAACACATAGCAGTAGATGGGGGAGGCCTTCCTTATGTGGATCCCATTTGGAGGGGGATAGATGGCTTTGCATATACTTTTGCAGTTGCTTGAGGACAAGAAACATTTTTCTAGGGGGGACTGTAATATTCCAAAAATTTCACATGTTATTTGGAATATTAGAGTTCTTATTAAACTTAATTAATTAAGTAAATAAAAGGGTGGAGGGACCCATAATCCTCAAATATTAATAAGATCTACTTTTTGATGTGTGAATGTGGATTAATTATACATAGATCTACATAATGGGGTAGTGGAGCAGCTACTTATGTGAAAGGATTTGAGATCATGTCTCATTAATGAGATAGATCATGAAGGTTGAAGCAGTCAACTGAGATCATGGAGGGAATATAATGTAAGATCATAGAGCATTCATGATGAAGTGATGGAGGAAGTAGTGCATTTAATGCACACGTGATGGAGTGGGTGACCATTGCATGTAGACATGATGGAGGACTTGGAGATACAGTGCAGTCAATCATGGAGACTTATGTCCACATGTACAATGCAGTTTAGAGGTGGGTCGGGGCTTGGGAAGGCTTACTTTGTATATGAGGAAGATGAAGGCAGAATATAAGGCAAGCTCTGGATTATTTATTTTGATCTATTTAGATCTATATTTTTCATTTGACATTCCATGCACTCTTATGATGTTTAGCTAAGTCTGCAGTGTTGTTTAGCACAAGGTGCTTCAAAGCGGAAATTCCACCCTTACCCACGGGGGACTTTGAGTGCCAACTCTACGAAGGTTTCTATTGAGCCAAATTCATCATCAGGCATTGGTGACATATTGTTCCTACTTTATGCAACCCATACATCTTCATAAATAACGCATTTCTGCATTAGGGTTTAAGAGGAGGAGGTTGTCTTTCAATATTTAAGTTGAGGAACCGGTGAAGGCTTTATCCTATCACCTTGAGCTTCAATATCGGCATTCCCAGATCTCCATTTCAGATCTAGCATCAGGCCAAACATTATTCACCTCCTATCAGCAATAGTTCCATCAAGGATTGCACAGTCCATCATTGCAGATCTAAGGGAGAAGGGAATTTTCTAGTATTCCAGCTATAAATTCAGTGGAGGACCATTCCTTCACATTGTATTCATTATTTCCATCATTCCGGAGCTTATTTTCATATTTTAGCAGCAAGATAGAGATCCTCCATCCTTGACAGCATATTTTTTGTGAGCAATTTTGTAGCAGGAGATGCAATCATCAGAGTAGCATTGAGGAGATATATCTTGAGCTTCTAGCTTGAGGATCTAGTGAAGGGATCAGCCCTTCAAGCTTAGATCTGATCTTGTGACATATTGCAGCCATCTATTTATCAAATCTAGATTCAGATCTACATAACCTAGCAGTCAAGGGATCAAACCCCAAGAGGGTAAATTTCCAATCTCATAGATCTGGAATTTCCTTTCTGGGTTATCTAGGATTTCCATCATAGAGCCCAGATCTAGAATCTTGGCATCATTAGAGCTCTATATTTCCATAGATATGGATTTACATTTCCAGCCAGCAGCCATATGCACATCTTCTGTTGAAGGGACGATGTAGTATTGTTTCCAGCAGCTCTCTAGTTACGTAGTGCCTGCTTTGGCATGTTTTCAGGGTCATTCTACCCTATGTATTTGGCTTGAGTGCATCTATTTTGTGCACAGTTGTATATGAAATCAGTCTCTAATAATAATAAAAGGCTCACCTATTCTATATATTTCTATGATTTTTAAATCTTTATGTATACTTATTGCAGTTTCGAATATTGTGTTTTTGTATAAATGCATTATTCCATTTTGGGATATTACAAATTTTTGAAGAAGCCATTATAGATATTCTACCTATGGCTAGATGATTTGTTAAGGAAAATTTTACTTATGTTACAGTTTTTGGGAGTCTTTCTTCCCCTCATGTTTTGCCCTACTATGTTCTTGATAAGCTCTTAGCTAGAGAAATTTCTTATCAAACTCTAGTAAATGGTGTTACCGAGCATCTCAAAGATTCTAAGAAAGCCATCTGGCCTACATTCCCATTACAATGTGGTACATTTGCCATTTTTTACGTAGGTCATGTAAAGAAAGAAATTCTAAACATCAATTCATTGAATTTGGCTTTAATGCCAAGAAGACCATATGATCCTAATGATGTGGTCAAAAAATTTACCACTAATATTAAACTTAAACCTTTCATGAATGAAAATGATATGTTTGATAATTTATTTGAAGGAGTAGAGAAGTTTGCAAATGTGTTAAAAATGGCATCTAATAAGCTCAGTGAAGAAAAATTTAAAGATTTTCAGGAATATAGAAGCAAGAGATTAAATGTTGATCAGTGGTTGTCATTGATGTCAACCTAAGCAGCACTAGGGGCTACCCCGATCTTTCATGGGAATTTTGACCTACCAAATTACTATATTCCGAGTCAAAGATATTTTTTATGGTTTCTACTTGTTGAGACGTTTTTTTTATATATGGCACACCACGTAATTCTTCACAGCTTGAGAGATATTCATGTTTGAAGTTAGTAACCCCATTTAGTGGGCTAAAACCCCATGGGGTTGGGGCAAGACACTAATAATTGGTTGTGGTAATTGAATATTCAATAATTAATAATTTTTAAGCTCCTAAAATCGCTCCCATGTTCACTTGTTGAAGACCCTCTCAACCTAAGCATTTATATAAATTGTGATCCTCATATCCTCCTCATGTATGGATTTCGCTACTTGAAACAAGCCATCGTGGAATTTTTGTTATAAATTTGTTTATACGAAGGTTAAAAAGATAAAAAATTTATAAGATGAATCCAAAATCCTGAGGAAGCTCGTGTAAAAATTTCAGATCATGGTTCGCAATACTTTCGGAGATATGATCTTTGGAAGTTAGGGTTTTTGCAGGCTCCTGAACTTCATCTCAAAGAGGTGACCTTGGGAAAAGCGTCATAACTCTCTCTCTAAGTAGCGGATTGGAATTATGTAAAAAGTGGTGGATAGCCAACAGACTTTAGTTTTCTGTGTATCAATTTTAGAGCCGAATGAGGACACAGTGACACGTGGCATGTTGTACAAGTTCACTCTACTGAACTAGTCCATAATTAGGTCATTGTGAGAGATTGGGCATAACTTTGTCTTGAAGAATCAAAATTGGGTCAGACCTATGGAATTGGAAAGAAAGCTCAGAGTACTACTACATGACAAAAAATCACTTATTGGGGATTTGAAATAACATATATACACCAGATTCAATATCAAGCTCCTAGAAGGCAAGAAAAAGCTAGATCATGTGATGTCAAGGGCTGCAAAGGACCATACTTTATAGGCTGGCAAAGAAAAGCAAGGTGTAGCAGAGGTAAGCTCTAGATAATTATATTCTGTATATGCATGTTCATCTCTTAATTGCATTAGGTTCTTTGTATTCTAATTTGTTTTTTTTTTTAGCACTAACATATGCTCTACAGGATGAGGTAAGTTTTGCTATTATCATGTCATGGGTATTTCCTTGAAGACTTTTTTCAAGTATTATATATTCATCAAGATAAGACTCATTGCATGATATAATGTTCTGAAGAGTGAGAAAGGGTAGCATGAAAAGAGCAGCAATCAAGGTGCATAACAACAACAAGACGTTCAACACATGAAGTTTTCACGTGGGCAGCACTGCATACAGTCATTATAAAGGTATCATTTTACTGAGTCATTATAAAAGCATCATTGTGAAATTTTTACAAGTGTCTATCTGCCAAGAATTGAAGAGGCAGTGTTGGGAGGTCTAAGATCATCATTAGGTATTTGTGCCATAGTTGGGGTTATGGTATAGTGTGTCTTTTTCTTCTACGTCATTCTATATCATTGTAAAGTGGACCATTTTCCCTGGTACGGGAGTCCATTCTTCTTTTATTCTTCTATAGGGTGGTAGGGTGATGCTAACCTGGTGCATGAAGTCACCAACATGTTCAAGCCTGTGAAAACCTCAGGGTGGTAGGGTGGTTCTAGGGTGAGTTGTATCTCATTGGGTGTTGGGGTATCCATTCAGTTGACTACTGAAAAATCTTAGGCGTTGGAGCGTCCATCCAGTGGGGGCTGGAGAAGAATGATTTTCTAGATTCTAGAAATTTGGAGCTTTATTTTCAATTCGAGTTGAATATTATAAAATTATTATAAAATAATTCAGGTGGTATTTTCCCGAAGGGGGTTTCCACCTTAAAAACTGTGTGCATTTGTGTTCCTTTTGTTTACTTCTATCATTGTACAAATTTAAGATTAAATAATTCTTTGAAATATTAATAATAATACTAATTGAAAGGAATACCGATTCACCCCCCTCTCAGTATTTCGAACAATTGGTATCAAAGCTTAGTTCCTTCAATAGCAGTTTAACAGCTAGAAGGAGGTCATGGAGCATACCAAGAATGGTGTACCTCTGTTCAATGAAAATAATTATGCACTCTGGAAAGGAAGAATGAAGGTCTATCTCTCAGTGCAAGGTTACAGAGTATGGGACACTGTTCAAAATGGCTTTACACCAACCGCGAATGAACAAGGTAGTAAGAATTTGGTAAATGATGCAAAAGAAAAGAATATTATTATCAGTGGACTTATTGAATCTACTTATCATAAGGTTTTGGGTTGTAAAACTGCCAAAAATGTATAGGACAAGCTTGAGAATATATATGCAAGTGACTCAAATGTCAAAGAATCAAAGCTTCAAATATAAAGAGAAAAATTTGAGTAACTCAAAATGAAAGAAGATGGCAACATTGTTTCATACTTCCAACACGTTGATGAAATAACCAACACTATGGAAGGATTGGGAGAGCCTGTTGACGAGAAGAATATTATACGAAAGATTCTTATAACTTTACTAGGGAGATTCAACCCAAAGGTATCAGTCTTAGAATACAATGCAAATCTAGACAAACTCAGCAAAGATGAATTACATGGAGTTCTCATAGCATATGAAAAGAGACTTGATGAAGAAGAGGGTACTTCGCATCTAGAAACTATGTTCATTGCATATAAGAAAACCAATAAGGCCAAACAACCTTCAAAGGAAAAGACCTGCACCTGCAAGTGTGAAGAAAAGGAAGATGATGAAGAAGGTATTTCAGATGGAGAATATGATTACTTTACGAGAAAACTAAAAATTGGTAAGGGAAAATTCAAAGGTAAAATTCAATTGATATGTTTCAGCTGTGGTGAGGTTGGGAATTTCGCAGCAAAATGTCTGAACCGAAGTGATGGCAACTCAAAAGGAAAGAAAGGCTTTAATAAATTTAACAAGAAAGGCAAAAAGAAAGGATTCAAAAGGAACTTTCTCTCTAAAGAATATAGTTCATCATCCGATGAAGACAGTGACAGCGAAGAAGAAGCCAATGAGAGAGTATTGTTTATGGCCAAGCACAATAAACAAGAGGTATAAAACAACGAAGAAGAAGGGTTGACCATAGAATAATTTTCTAAGGAGGCAATCAAGCTTATAAAAGAGCTCAAGGCTGAGAAGATCTATTCCAATACTCTTGAAGAACAAGTTCAAGGTCTCAAAATTGAAGTTTAAGAACACAAATGTATTGAAGAGTCACTAGAAAATAAGTTGGAAGAAAGCAACCAAGAAAGGGAAGCATTAGAAGCCAAAGAAATCTCGTTGCGTAAGGAAGTGAAGAAGGGAAAAATTGTCCAAAACTATTCCAACAGCTCAAGGGCATTGGAAGAACTCATCAACAATCAACGGTCTTAAAACGATAGAAATGGCCTTGGTTACAAAGAAGAAGAAGCATTACCTTCTACAACAAAATACAATGAACCTATGAGATCTTACATGCATGTAGAATTCATTGAACAAGATTTTCAAGAACAACCTTGGAAGACAATTCCTCGACGAATATTTCCATCCAGGTACCAACATATTTTTCATGGTTATTATTATTCATGTGGAAAAATTGGTCGTAAAGTTGTAGAATGTCACACGTACCCTAGAAACCAATACAATTCCAGGAGATCTGTCAAATATGAACCTCCCAGGGCTCAATGAAACATAAATAGATTTCAACATTTAAGAAATAATATGAAATGTTAAAAATGTTGAAACTTTGGACACATAGCTAGAGACTGCAGACTTGAAAATCCTCTAGAAGAATCTTAAGCCACAAAATGAACGAACATGGAAGAAGAAGAAAACTGATAATTGTGCTCTCGCTCTCAAGGCTCAAAACAACAAAGATGTGTGGTATGTTGATAGCGGTTGCTCAATGCATATGACTGGAGATAGAAATAAATTTGTATCTCTGAAAGAGAAGAAGGATCGAACCGTATCCTTTGGAAATGATGGATCTTCAAATTTTATAGGATAAGGTACCGTCACTCTTGGAAGCAAAGATGTTCTAACCAAAAATGTTCTATTGGTTGAAAACATGAATCACAATCTGCTCAGTGTTGGAAAAATGTGTGATCAAGGACACACAATGCTATTCAACTCCACAAAATGTGAAATCAAGAAAAAAAGGTATGGTAAAATTGTGGCTACAAGAAGTCAAGCTCCAAATGACATATATGTTATGGATGAAGAAACTAAATAATTTCTAATAGCTAAAGAATATGAAATCTGGTTATGGCACAAACGAATGGGTCACATAAACTTTGAAAATCTTGTCAAGATAAGAAAAAAGGAAGCAATACGAGAAATTCAAAAAATCTCAAAACCTTCCAACACACTATGTGAGGCCTATTGACATGACAAGCAGACAAAAGTCAAATTTAAAACAAAATGCCACTTTGCATCACATCCATTGTAATTGATACATGTTGATCTATGTGGTTCTGTGAGAACAAAAGGCTTATACGGAGAATTATATTTCATGTTAATGATAGATGACAATAGCAGGATGACAGCTGTCAATTTCCTAAAGAAAAAATATGAAGCATTTGAGTGCTTTAAGATCTACAAGGAGTTGGTCGAAAATGAAATAGATTTGAAAATAAAGTGTCTAAGATTAGATAATGGCGGAGAATTTAATTCCAAATTAATCCAGCAATTTTGTGACGAAAATGGAATAAAAAGACAATTTTCAATAGCACGAACACCTCAGCAAAATGGAGTTGCTGAAAGAAAGAATAGAACTGTACAGGAAATGGGTAGAACAATGTTGAAGGACTCAAAATTGGATGAAAAATTCTGGGTTCAAGAAATTGATACGGCACTCTTCGTTATCAACCGAAGTCTTCTTAGAAATAATTGCAACAAGACCCCATATAAATTATGGAAAGGAAAACTAGCTAATGTAAAATATTTCATAATCTTCGGAAGAAAACATTATATCAAAAGATAAGATCAAAATTTGGGTAACTTTGAATCACGTGTTGACGAAGATATCTTTGTTGCTTACTCACGCAAAGGAAAGGCCTATAAATGCTATAATCTAAGATGAAAATAGATATTGGAGAGCATAAATGTTACATTTGACGAAGATGGTGTTCTAACTAATAATGATAATGATCTATAATCTTTGAAACTTGAGACAAAGGTTGAAAAAGACACAAAGAAAATTCTAGAATAAGAAGCAACTATCAACCAGGAAGAAGTAAATAATGATCAACAAGATATACCGGAACAAAAACAAGAAACTCATCCAAAGAGAACAAAAGAATGGATTCAAAAGAACCATCCATCAAATAAAATCATTGGTGACATAAATGAAGGTCAACAGCTTTGTTCATCACAACAAGCTCACATTTCTTTTCTAGCAACCTTTGAGCCTATTATTTTTGAGAAAGCCAGCCAGAATTAACATTGGGTAACAGCAATGAATGAAGAATTGGATAAAATAAAGAAGAATAACACCTGGGAATTAGTTCCACGACCAAAAGATAAAAATGTCAGTGGGACTGAATGGGTGTTCAGGAACAAATTGAATGAAGATGGACAGGTTACCAGAAACAAAGCAAGATTGGTTTGCAATGGCTATGCACAAGTGGAAGGAATTGATTTCGACAAAAAAATTTCACAAGTTGCTAGAATGGAAGCCATTCGAATGTATCTCACCTATGCATGTTCAAGAAAAATCAAATGTTAGGTAAACTTGACTTGGGATAGAGTCAATGTTGACTAGGATAAATAGTAGTGGTTTTGGGGCACATGGTATTGTGCACCAATGGTTTTCAGCCCATGGTATTGGATGTAATGGAGCCTATAAAAGGATGGGAATACTTCATTGTAATGTATGCCTGGAGGTGAGCAGTGAAGGCTCACTTGGCCGGATTGGCCAGGGTTTTGGCCAAGGCTTAGTGAAATTTCATTGGTTGGGTTTTACCCCGGAATGGGGGTTTTCCCGGATAAACATATGTGTTTATGTTAATGATTTGTTGCTGGCTCTTTTCATGGTTATTATTCCTATCGGTAAATATTTTATTTTTATGGTAAATTCTAATAACTGGTATCGGAGCCATGGTCCAGGTTTTGGCTTCAGAGGAACGCCTTTGTGAACTCTTTAACGAGAGTGGGTTGAAAATGGCTTTTCCATTAAATATTGTGTGTTGGTAAGAATTTATATTCTTCAATTGTTTATAGATCTGATCATCGAATTTGTGGAGGCCAACTCGCAAGACTCCAGAGCTTTCGAAACTTTGGAGGGCTATACTTATATTTCACGCGGCAGGTTGAATATCTGTAATCTGGAGCTGAATGAGTGAGAGAGGTCAGTCATTTGTGTCAAAAGGAGCAATGACATACCGGATCTATGGACGCATATGGCTAAGTCGCTGGGTGTGTTTAAGGAGATCGGAATAGTTTTGAACTTGACTAAGCAGTTGCCACAATGAAAATGAATGTATTGCAATTGATATGCGATGTGTGCATCAGAGAAATTGGAATATGCATTGAAAAATGGATTTCAAAGCTGGGCAAGCAGACTTATTTTGAGGCGGTAAAGGAAATTTAGACAGCAAATTAAATTCAGATATAGTATGGATCTGGATCTGGATTCTTCTCACTGAAGGTGAGTTCGAAGCATATATTGATATTGTCTCCCATGGTGAATATCTGAAGCTTTAGATCAGTGGGGAACAGAGTTGAGAAGGGCTTCTCTTGACATTCAGATCTGCACCAAAGAAATCGATTTCAGGCTTGAGCTGCATAGATTTGAGATCCCAAAAATGGTTCAACGGCCATGGCATTCTCGATGAAGCACTCTCAAATTAGATACAGCATGGAGCCTGTTGTTTTCATCTATCGTGTGATGCCACTAACCGTCTGATGGTTGGTTGAATCACATGGTTTCTACCTACACTGAAGCGAAGCCCTGATATGGTGGTTGGGACGCACTGTAATCAAAGAAAGTTTTTTGCATGTTGAGGAAGTCGTGAAGGGACTTGCGGCATGAATGTTGGCAACGACATGGAGATGTGTTTTACAACGAGATCCAAGAGGATTCAAATCCTGGGATGGCCTGCAGGTCAAGCAGATACTCCAGTGAAAGTGTCACAAGTATGTATGAGTTATGTATTTACCTGTAGAAGCTGATGTGTTATGGAAAAAATCCATGAAGCACTGTGAGCAAGTAGAGCCCTACGATGAGGCGTTGTTGGCGAAGTTGAGATCTAAGTGTTGTGTAGAAAAAAGTTGAACATAATCATTAATGACAATGATGATGATGTTTTGGCAGGAGCCTTATATTCTTTTACAGTTGGATCCCAGCAAACATATGCCAACAGTAATATGATATGTATGAAGTCACCACATTTTGAAAATGGAAGCCATCAAATTTCGTTGCGCTAGGAGAGCAAAGTCTGTCAAAATGAGAGAGGATATGTGCACGTGGATTAATTAATTGATGAACCATGTATCTGAAGAGAAATCCCAGAGGAATAGCGGTTACAAGGGCTGGTAACCCATGTAATCTAGTAGATGGGTTCTTTTTATATGGACATTGATTTCATATGTACAAAGACAGCAACAATGAAACAAAAAAAAAATATTATTATAATGGAGTTAATTTTATTACATGTAAATGGGCATACTACTGTAAGACTTGGTATGGCATGCGTACCCCTGGGTAATCACTGGTAAAGTCTAGGTTAGACCTAGGTGATAGGGGGGATGTCAAGTTAACAATTACCCTGGGTAAAAGTTTGAGGGGGGAAGAGCTAGAGTGAGCAGCGTTGTCTCACTTAGCATTTTTTATTGGATTTAGTCAATAATCCCCAAGTCAAGTTTAAGTGGGGAATTTTTAGGTAAACTTGACTTCTGATAGAGTCAATGTTGACTAGGGTAAATAGTAGTGGTTTTGGGGCACATGGTATTGTGCACCAATGGTTTTCAGCCCATGGTATTGCATGTAATGGAACCTATAAAAGGATGGGAATACTTCATTGTAATGTATGCCTGGAGGTGAGCAGTGAAGGCTCACTTGGCCGGATTGGCCAGGGTTTTGGCCAACGCTTAATGGAGTTTCATTGGTTTGGTTTTGCCCCGGAATTGGGGTTTTCCCGGATAAACATATGTGTTTATGTTAATGATTTTTTGCTGGCTCATTTCATGGTTATTATTCCTCTCGGTAAATATTTTATTTTTACGGTAAATTCTAACATCAAAGTATACCAAATGGATGTTAAGTCAGGATTCCTGAATGGAAAATTAGAAGAAGAATTTAACGTCTAACAACCCGAAGGTTTTCTACTATCAGGAAAAGAAGACTATGTTTACAGGTTAAATAAGGCTCTATATGGTCTCAAGCAGGCTCCCGAAGCATGGTATGCTCGTCTTGATGGATATCTATGTCAACAAGGGTTCAAGAAAAGTACTGTTGATAGAAATATTTATGTACAAATATATAAAGATAAATAACGATTGTTGAGGTATATGTGGATGATATAATATTTGGTAGCAATGATGATCGACTAAGTAAGAACTTTGCTACAAAGATGAAAACTGAGTTTGAGATATCTTTACTTGGTGAGCTGACATACTTCTTAGGGCTTCAACTATCTCAGCAAAAGAAAGGAATATTTATATGTTAAGCCAAGTACATCAAGGAAATGCTCAGGAAATTCAAAATGGTATATTGCAAACCTGTCCTTACTCTGATGGTAACAGGTTGAAAATTGAGCATAGATGACTCATCTAAGGATGTGGATCAGAGTTTGTACAGATCTATGATTCGTATTCTTCTATATGTAAAAGCCTCTCGGCCATATGTTATGCAAGCAGTTGGACAAGTAGCAAGATTCCAAGCAGCACCAAAAGAATCACATATTATTTCCTTCAAAATAATTTTTCGATGTCTAAAGGGAACATCAATGCGGTATCCCAAGGGTAACAATATCATTAGTCAAGCCTTTATATATGCATATTGGGCAGGAAGTGTTGATGATCGTAAGAGTACTAGTGGAGCAGCATTCTAACTAGGTGGTTGTCTCGTATCATGGTTGAGAAAAAATAAAACCCCAATCTCGTTGTCTACAGCAGAAAAGAAATACATTGCAGTGGAAGCTTGGTGTACTCAAGTCCTTTGGATGAAACAAACTTTGCAATATCTTAAAGTACAATTTAGTGAGCCTATTCCCATCTTATGTGATAACACCAGTGCCATCAACTTCTCCAAGAATCATGTCATGCATTCAAAAATAAAACACATTCCGATCAAATATCATTTTTTTAGATTCAAGTCGCTAAAAAGAATATCAAACTTGAATATGTTGGTACAAAAGAACAAATTGTTGATATCTTCACTAAACCTTTACCTCATGAAGCACTTGAATATCTTCGCCAGAAGCTTGGTATTCTCCCAAGTTCTCATTATATTTTCCTTATTCAAAAAATAAAGGGGGACTGGAAGTGTGTACAGGTTCGCAGGATGGTTGTGTGTCAAGTGGAGTTACCCTTTGCCATTAATTTCAAAGGGGGAGAGAATGTTGTAGGAAGAAGTGTCATGATCACAGGCAGAGTACTTGTGTTCCATCAATGCCAAAGGGGGATATTTTTTATCAATGGTTTTCATTGATGTCAACACAAGCAGCAACAGGGGCTACCCCGATCTTTCATGGGAATTTTTACCTACCAAATTACTACATTCTGAGTCAAGGATATTTTTTATGGTTACTACTTGTCGAGATGTTTCTGTTGATATATGGCACGCCACGTAATTCTTCTTGGTTTGAGAGATATTCATGTTTGAAGTTAGTAACCCCAGTTAGTGGGCTAAAACCCCATGGGGTTGTGGCATGACACTAATAATTGGCTATGGTCATTGAATAGTCAATAATTAATACATTTTAAGCTCCTAAAATCCCTCCCATTTTCACTTGTTGAATACCCTCTCAACCTAATCATTTATATAGATTGTGATCCTCATATCCTCCTCATGTAGGGATTTCGCTACTTAAAACAGGTCATTGTGGAATTTTCACTATAATTTTTTTTATATGAAGGTTCAAAAGCTGAAATTTTTATCAGATGAAGCCAAAATCTTGAGGAAGCTCATGTAAAAATTTTAGATCATGGTTCCCAACATTTTCGGAGATATGATCTTTGGAAGTTAGGGTGTTTTCAGGCTCCTGAACTTCATTTCAAAGACGTGACCTTGAGAAAATAGTCATAACTCGCTCTCTGAGTATCAGATTGTAATTATGTAAAAATAAACCGATATTCCACAGACTGTAGTTTTCTTTGTATCATTTTCATAGCCAAATGAGAAAACAGGGACACGTTGCAGGTCGTACAGGTTCGCTCTACTGAACCATTCCATAATTAAGTCATTGTGAGAGATTGGGCATAACTTTTCCTTGAAGAATCCAAATTGGGTCAGACTTGTGGCATTGTAAAGAAGACTCAAAGGAATACTACATGACCAAAAATCACATATTGGAGATCTGAAATAACAGATATACACCAGATTCAATATCGAGCTCCTAGAAGGAGAGAAAAAGCTAGATCATGTGTTGTCAAGGGCTGCAAAGGAACAGACTTTATAGGGCATAAAATAAAAGCAAGGTGCAACAGAGGTAAGCTCCAAGTAAGTATATTTTGTATATGCATGTTCATCTCTTAATTTCATTAGGTTCTTTGTATTCTAATTTGTTTTTTTTAGCACTAACATATGCTCTGCAGGATGAGGTAAGTTTTGCTATTATCATGTCATGGGTATTTCCTTGAAGATTTTTTGCAAGTATTATATATTCATCAAGATAAGACGCAATGCATGATATAATGTTCTGAAGAGTGAGAAAGGGTAGCATGACAAGAGAAGCAATCAAGGTGCAGAAAAACAACAAGAAGTTCACCACATGAAGTCTTCACATGGGCAGCACTACATACAGTCATTGCAGAGGTGTCATTGTACTGAGTCATTGTAAAATCATCATTGTAAAATTTTTCTATCTTCCAAGAATTGAAGAGATAGTGTCGAGAGGTCTAGAATCATCATTAGGTATTTGTGTCATAGTTGGGGTTATGATCTAGTGTGTCTTCTTCTTCTACATAATTCTATATCATTGTATAGTGGATAATTTTCCCTGGTACGAGAGTCCATTCTTCTTTTATTCTTATATAGGGTGGTAGGGTGGTACTAGGTTGGTGCATGAATTCACCAACAGGTTCAAGCCTATGAAAACTTTAGGGTGGTAGGGTGGTGCTAGGGTGAGTTGTAGTTCATTGGGTGTTGGGGCATCCGTTTAGTTGACTACTGAAGAATCTCGGGCATTGGAGCATCCATCCAGTGGGAGCTACAAAAGAATGCTTTTCTAGATTCTATGAAGTTGGAGCTTTATTTTCAATTGGAGTTGAATATTAAAGAATTATTAGAAAATCATTCAGGTGGTTTTTGTCTCGGAAGGGGTTTCCACCTTAAAAACTATGAGCATTTGTGTTCCTTTTTTTTACTGCTATCATTATACAAACACTGATAATAATTGAAGATTAAATAATGCTCTGAAATATTAATAATAATACTAATTGAAAGTAATATTGATTCACTCCCCCTCTCAGTATTTCCAACATCAAAAACAGTCCCATTGGACTTTTTATTTATTGAAGATGTCAGAAGGCCAAATCCCAGCATCAGTTTAGAGGATGAAGCAAAAGACATGCCAGAGGATGAGTCACAAGAAAAATAAATTCAAGATTCAGAGAAATCATAGCACCAGTCTCATAGTTTAGATCATTCTGATAATGAATCTGAAAGCAAAAATGAGAGCCCTGACGAAGATAATTAAAAATGTAATTAAAGAAATTGTTATGCAAACTGAAGAGGAAACTGGTGAAGCTTAACTATTAAAAGCATCTGCAAAATAAGTTCAGCATGTTCAAACTACACTTGAGTAGACAATGAAACCTCAAGTACAGATTTTAAGCACAGAATAGAAAAATTTTACTCAAGCACTGTAGACACCACCAAATCCTAATCCAGAAGGATCAACGAGTTTTCAAACTCCTAAAAAAACTCATAATATAGTACCAGGTACCAAAATTTCAGCAACAAGAGATCATCACGACCTGCCCAATAGAGCAGATCATTTTAAAAATTGAGGAGATGCATCCACTAGACGTTTTCTACAACCTAAATCACAAAATTGTAGTTAAAAGGAGAAAAAGAACAAGAGTTGATGAAACAATCACAACTCTCAATGATGAATCAGTAGATGTTGTATGGAAAGACACTTTTTCCAATCCTATAGAACATCTTACCAAATTGTCACAGTTTGCAGGTGCATATGGCACTACTACCATTGATAAAGCTACATAAGTACAACTTCTGCTCAAACAAAAGGAAGATAAAGTTCAAGAATTGGAAAGAAAACTAGAACAAGAAAAGTTTAATGCCAATATGCAAATTGAGATGAAAATGACACAGTTCTAGAAAGACTTTGAAAGGTTAAAATTGTAGGATCAAGTACATATTTCTGAAAAGGATACACAAATAGAAGCAATGATGGATAAGTTGAAAAGCCAACCTCAAATAGAACATTTTATAAAAGAGGCACTTGAATGGAAAACAAAATTGAAGTAGCAGCGAGAGATTTTTTGTGAACAAATCTCAGCGACCAATTCATATTGTGAAACAAGAAAAATTTTGATCCAAAAAGTGGAAAACAGAAGACTGGAATGTGAAAATATTCAAAAGAAGATTTTTGAATTCATCCTATGGAGAGAACCTGATATAGGAAAGAAATATGATCTCCCGAAAATTGATAAGTTTCACAAAGACATTTTATTTAAAGACTGGGAAATACAATTGAGACAAGCAGATAAGGCAGCATCAAAGGAAACAAATACAGCAAATGAGATCATTGAATCTGTTAATAGACAACTTCTAAATGTTGAACACATCAAGGAATATACAGTTGAAATGATCCCAGAGCTCAAACTATTGGAAACATAGTGCAAGGAAAGCACAAAGACATAGACAGAAGCTATCAAAGATATAACCAAGTTAGATCAGGAAAATTACTGGAAATTTTTTATCAAACCATATCATCAGTCTATGACTCTACAATCTTTAACTGATTCCACTAAGAAATTGTTGCCAGCACTTTCAAACGTCGCGTTTAAAGGCCAGGTTAGATCCAGGATCACACAACCAGCTCAGTTGAAGCCGATAGTAGACATTTTCCACCTCAGAGATCAAATTACTAAATAAGCTCAGCCCACTTAAGAGATATTATTATTTTTATTCTAGATTGTAGTTTATTTTACTTATTAAAAGGAATTTTGTTTGAAACCTCCTCAAATTTATGTAATAATCTATTTTGTATGTATTCGGTTTCGTATTTAAATCATTCTCATGCATTTAGAGAAGGGTCCAGAAATTTGTCAAAAACATTGTCAAAGGAATGCACTTCTGTATGTTTGTGAATTCCTTGATGAATTAATGGAGCAAAGTCTGATTTCTCTTTATATTGAAGTTGTTTAACTGAAGTTTCACTTTTGTACTCGTTGAATTTCTTTGACTTAAAAAGGAGCAGACACTACTATCGATTTGATGAGTAGAACAACACATATATGGTATTTCTAGACGTTATGTTGAATTCTATTTCTTGAATTGACAGTCATCTTTTATATCTATTATATATGAAAGTTGTTATCATAATTAAATGTTAAATGCACTTTTGTACTAATATTTATATATGGTTACTTTTCTTATATATGATCAAAACTTATGAATGCGATATATATTTCACAATTGTTTTGATTAAACTACTTTGTCAAAATAATTATTTTTACATAATTTTCATCTCTTTCAACTATGGAATAATCTTCATTACCAATTATTGAAATATATCCTTCTAGATCACATTAATGAATTAATACTCCCGGGTATATAGTAGAATATATATTTCATTACATGGATAGAGTAGATTAATATCATTCCTACATTTGCACATTATAAGAAAACACACCCTCGTAATCCTTATTGGGAAACTGGTCCCTTTATCCCTAGTCGGAGCCACTACACCAAATAGAAAAGGAGCTATCTTAAGGTCTGAACTGGATGGTTTTCCCCATGTTGTTGCAACGGAATTCCGAGGCTTCAACATTTTGGCTCTAGAAGGAGGGCCTGAACATCCGTGACTGGAAAAGAGATCTGATAAATCTAAAATCCGCTCTAAAAGTCACTCTCCCTCTAGATTTTCACCAACTTCTAGATCATTATCTAGATCTAAATCATTAAGATCTGAAGTTGAGCATCCTTCCCCTAAGTCTCCTAGTGAAACTCAACCAATACTATCTTCATATTATCACCATAATTCCCCAGATGTTCAGTCTTTGATCGAAAAGTTAGAGAGAGTATCCATTTCTTTTGAAAAACCTGAAACTTCTCAAACATCTGAAATTACTGTTTCATCTTCTTCACAACCAAGATGAATATTAACTCGATCAAAAACTCAGAACACAGGTATTCCTCCTTTTTAATTTCCTATTGATACTTCTCGATGAAAAATAATGAAGACTGAGTCAGATTCATCCACCAGCGAGGTCTTATCCAATAATCCACCTCATTCACCTCCATTATCTCCACTCATTTCATCAACTTATATTCCAACCAGCAGTGTTAGTTTAACTAGTTCCAGTACCCAAACTACTTCACCTTCAACTAGTTCTAGAACTCATCCTGCCTCTTCTTTAACTCAAACTTCACTCATCATCTCCACCCAAGGCCCAGTGGCAGGCCAACAACCTCCACCAAATGTACAACCATGGAACAATCCAGGTGTTGTACAAATGCATGCTCCTCTTCACCCTCTTCCTAAATACCCTGAAATATGGTTACCTAAATTCAATCCAGATGATGGTCTTCCAGCTAAAGAACATATCCATAATTATATGTTAGCCATCAATTTAAAAGAGGTAACTGAAGAAGACTGTGTAGTTATATTATTTCCATATACTCTCACAAGATCTACAGGATCTTGGTATTTTTCATTACCTACTCACTCTATAACTAGTTGGAATATGTTTGAAGAACAATTCTTAGCTAATTTTGGAGATGACCGAACCACTACATCTCTCATCAATGACTTATCAAATCTCAAGGCTAAAACAGGAGAGAAAATAAAAGATTTCAATTCCAGACTTAATAAATTACTCAATAAAATCCCTGCTACATTAGTTTCTCGTGCCGAGGTTCAAATTGAGTGGTATATTTCTTCTCTTCCCTCTAACATAGCCATTTTTATTATAGGGAAAAGTTAGCTACATTATCAGAAAACATGAAGGAAGCTTTGTATATAGAGAAACTAATTATAGCTCTTGAAAAGAAAAGTTCTCAAGAAGACAAGAAATCCAAGAAAGTCTCTTTCAAAGACGATTCAAATAAAAAGCCATCAAAATATCCTTTTGATGTATAAGGTCTCCAAAAAGTACTAAAAACCATGACAAATGAAAGGGCAGACATCAAAAAGCAAGTTGTTGAAAGTTCCACTACTAAGAATACTTTTAGGACTTTCAAGAAAAATCAGTCTTCTACTTCTCAACTGCCCAATATTATCTCTAATGTTGAGTCTGATCAAGACATGGACGAGGAGAAAATAGAAGAAGAAGAAACTGAAGTTGAAGAATAATTAGAACTAAATGGCATGTTGGATTTCATCTTACCAAATGATGAACAACACGAAGCTTTACCCGTTAGTATAAGAAGCAAGAATACCACTGATGCAGTGCATCCTTCTCAAAAACAAAAGAACTTAACTCCTGCTAAAGAAAAGACAGTAAGTAAGAAGTCCACGTCCAAGGCTACACAGACTAACCCTCCTCCTTCAAATCTTCCATCTACATCAAAGAAAATGGTAGTCTCTGGCACCATTGAATATAATTTAGTGGAAGATATGAAAAATACCAGGGCTAATATCTCAATCCATGAATTTACTAAGTTGAAACAACAGAAGAAGATTTTACTTAGAGAATTGAATGCAGTTCCTGCTTCATCCTTACCTACTCCAGTAGTAGTTCAAGCTTCTAATCATATGGGTAAAACTCCTTCTCCTTCAACTAAAATAGATGCTATAGATCTTATTATGATAGGTGATCGATCCATCTCTCATACTCCTCCATTCCTCTTGACCTATGATATATTTAATAGGAATGTCCATAATTGCTTAATTGATTCAGGGGCTTCCTCTAATATCATCCCCAAATCAGTATGTGCTAAATTGAACATAACTCCTCAAAATTATATTGTTCATATAGTACAACTCGATAGGACAAAAGTAGAGGTTGTAGGAGAAATAATTTTTGTTTCCAGTAGATTATCATCAAACCCTAAGGTTTCCCAGATAATTTATATCTTGGTAGCTGATATTCCTGAATTTCATGGTTTAGTATTGAGCAGGGACTGGTCTGAGAAACTTCATGGATATTTCACAATAGACTGGTCACACATGTGACTGCCCTACAATAGAAATCAAAACCAAATTCAAGAGGACCGTGATAAATTCATGAAACATACAGTTACTGATCTTAAAAGAATCAATGAGCCGATAGCATTCAATAATAATATTATTGGAAATTACTCAGCAAAATCATTTCTTGGAAAATTTAACGCACAACGATCACCCTTCTTTGATAATGTCGTCATCTCCCAGATTGAAATTTTTTCCCAAACAGACGCTTCTAAATGTAAAAAATTTATAGATAAACCCTTAGTCAATTCTTTATTTTCGACCCTTTATTTTGATGGTTCTAAATCAGAATATGGTGCAGGAGTAGGTTATATATTGATAAGTCCAAAAGGAGAAAATACCATGCTAGCTTGTAGACTAGAATTTGAATGCACAAACAATACAGCAGAATATGAAGCACTAATGCAAGGTTTGTATAAAGCAATCGTCCTTGATATTAAATATTTGCAAGTATATGAAGATTCAGAAATCATTATTAAACAAGTGAGAAATACTATACATTGTAACTCTGGACATCTCAAACATTATCAGTCATTAGTTCAGAACTTAATTTCTCATTTTTTAGCTTTTTATATCTCCTCTGTGCCTAGAATACAAAATGCTAATGCAGATTCATTGGCCAACATAGCATCGAAATTAATACCATCTCAAGAATTTAATCCTGATAGGTTTTCTATTGAATTGATTTTTACACCATCCGTTCCTGATAATTTTACTAATTGGAGATTTTTTAATCATGATTATGATATCATAAACATTCTGACAACAAAAGGATCTTATGATGACCAAATTTTATATGAACATGAACATGATACCCAGATAAATAAAGAACAATATGAAAATCCAATACCAAAGTCTATTGTCAAACTTGAAGACCTTTATGATTTAAAAGAGAGGTTCAAGAAGGTTACTAATTCCAAAACTCAAAGTTCAACTTTAAGATTTGAACTAGTAAATCTTGGAACTGATGATAAACCACAAAATGTCAACTTAGGTCTTGGTCTATCTCCTAAAGAAATGATATCGTTTTTCAAGTTATTAAGGACCTACAAAAGTGTTTTCGCTTGGGATTATACTGATCTCAAGGCATATGACACTTTTTTCATCCAACACACTATCCCTGTGATTTCAGATGAGAAACCAATACAAAAAAAATTGAGGAAAATTCATCCTAACCTTGAAATTCAAATTAAATTAGAGTTGAATAAGCTCCTCAAAGCTAAAATCGTCTTTCCAATTAGACATTGAAAGTGGGTATCAAATTTAGTACTTGTCAGGAAGAAAAATGGTGACATTAGGATTTGAATAGATTTTATAAATCTAAATAAATCATGTCAGAAGGACAATTTTCCATTACCAACCATGGAATAAGTACTGCAAACTGTAGCTGGTTCTAAACTTATGTCTTTTCTAGATGGGTTCTCAGGATATAACCAAATCCTAGTACACCTAGATGATAGATTAAAGACCACATTTAGGACTAAGTGTGGAACGTATGCCTATCTGAAAATTCCATTTGGTTAAACAATGCAGGTGCCACATTCTCAAGAGCCATGGACACAAATTTTAGAGGACTCATTAATAAATCAGTGGTGATTTATCTAGATGACATCACAGTCTATTCTAGATAAGAAACTATTCATGTAAATGATCTAAAGAAATTCTTTGAGAGATGTGTTAGTGTCAGAATATGCATTCTGCCATCAGTGATCAAAATCACTCTTTTCATTCTCATTTTAGGTGTCCCACTCTGAAATTTTTATATCATTCCATTAGGTCATGCTAAAAAGTGTTTCACTAATGGTATCCCTAGTCATAAAACCTCACTCTCCCTCACAAACTCTCATTTTTTGACCCACCTTCATGTCTTGCTAAGCATAAAAACACCTTTGAAAAGCTCTTCACTATCTCTTATGTCATTCAAAGTAAATCATGGAAGTCACGTCATTCAAGGTCCCATTAGGTCATTAGGTTTCATTTTTCAAGGTCCAAAAATGCACCATTTAATCTCAATAAGGTCAGAAAAATGTGTGAGAGTGACTCAATAAACATTTTCTTTTCATCTGCAGAAGATTACCAGCATGTAAATATGATATTTTTAAATTGTAATTTTGATTTTTTATGATTTTCATATCAAAATGTCATTTTGATATGAAAACAGAGACGTAATTTATTTTTAATTTTATATGTAATTTTATGATTTTTATATGTAATAATTTCAATCCCTAGCTTTCAACTCAAAAAACACATGCCAAATTGAAAGAGAGAAGTGTCAAACTCCAGCAACACCATCCTCTAAGAAAAGGAAAATCAGATGAAAGGGTAATCATCAAATGTTTCAGAAAAGTGAAAAAAGACATTAGAAAAGTGGCTCTTTAAATTCAAATACAAATTCACTTTGTTATTAATGACTAAAATACATCAATTAAAATTCATTTTCCTCTTCTAAATATCAAGCCAGCACTCCAAGAGCCAAAAATTTTGAAATTATGAGTGAAATTCGCAAAAGAGAAGAAATTGAGGGTGCAAATCCTGAAGCGAGGGTGTAAATCAGTTCAGGAGGGCGAAAATGTGTTGAAGGGGGCACAAATCAGTTGCTGAGGGTGCAAATGTGATGAACAAGATGCAAATCAGTCGTTGAGGGCACAAATACGCAAAGGAGGGCGCAAATAGCCTGCCAAGAGCACAAATGACCAGTAAGCTATGCAAAGCATGCAAGTGATTAGAATTGCCTTCAAAGCTCCTCCACTCAGTAATTTACTTCCAAAAAACCATTAAGAGGCACATGCCATCACAAATCACCTTCTTAAGTTATATGTGTTGAATTTTTCAATTGAAGTTGTAATTTGGTGTCTTCTTGAAGTGAAACCCTAGTTTTTCTCCCTTGCACTCATAACTCCCAGAATCCCATTTCCTTTACACTCAATACCATCCCTACATTGTTAAATTTCATTCCCTAAACCATGTTATCACAAACCGTATCCCTAAGCTACTAATTCCTAAAACTCTAAGCCATAGGTGCTATTTTGACCTACTCTTCTAAATTCCTATTCCCATCACTCTTTCATTCCTATTCCCTTCCACATTCCTCATATCCCTAAACATTACTCCCTATCTCCTCCCCATATCACATATCCCTATCAAATATCTCCATAAGTTTTCCTTTCCCATATCCCTTTCCCATTTCCCTTCCCTAATCCCTAGGGTTTTAACAAAAACACCATGGCAACAGAAGAGGAAAACACATCATTCACTGAAACAGAGGAAACGGAGATAAGGAGGTCACATAGAGGAGGAAGAGTGCTCATAATTGAGCCTACTAACACCAAAGAACTCTTCACTTATCCATTGACTGTCACATGATTCAAACATGTTGGCTGCTATGATTTTTGTGAGAAAATCCATAGGGTTAAACACCACCCCATGCTAACTAGACTTTTCATATCAGGACTCCATGACAACCAAGTTAAATTAGCTGGGGTCACTTTTACCTTATCTACTACTGTCATTTCAGATGCTACAGGGATCCTTAATGTTGGGGAGAAATGGTTCAAGAAAGGAAGATTGAAGAAATAGGATTTTGACTTCTTCCTAAAACCAAGACACCAAAATCAAACAAAGAGGTTTTTCCTTTTTTCAAACCTCTTGGACAGATATGCACCTATGACGAAGATTATAATGAGATATTTCTCATGTGAAGGTAGATTTTCAAGGCTCTATTCCTATCACATCTGGCTCTTGATGTGCTTCACTAGGGTAAGGATGCTTAACATACCCTATTATTTGTTCCAGAGTATAGAGAAGATGGCCTAAATTTCCCAGAAGAAGGAGTATGAACAACAAATGAAAATCCAATTTCATCATTCCCTCATAAAAATCATAGTCCTCCACCATCTCAATAAACTGAACATTGCATGGAGCACTTCATAGCCAATGATATATTCATTGAGCCATCCATTCAACATGCATAACTTGTCCCTTCATTATCTCATCCCAAGACCCATTCATCATCATCAGATCAGTCCCCTTCACTCCCTTCATCTCCATCTCATCATGATTTTGGGTCACCTAGCAGGATAGATGACATTGAGCCTAAGTGGGCTAGTATGGTTGAGGTTGAGCCATTGCCAAAAACCTACCAGAGAGGCTATAGGAATGTTTTTTCTTCACTTGGAGTGAAAGGGGCCATGCCTTCTACATCAACACAACAGGTGAATAAAGGTAAAGATAAGGTCATTGAATCAGTCATTCATGATGAGGAGGACAAATATGAAACAGAGCATGAATTTCAGTTGGTTGACCTAGATGAGGATGAGAATGATAAAATCACAAATGTTGTTATCAAAGGTAAGGATGCCAATATTAGTGAGCTTCAGACTAATCTTGACAGGGCTAGATATGGTATACACTTTCTTGAGCAAGAAAATGAGTATTTGAAGACCAAACAGTTCATTGATGAGGTGAAGTACTTCACTGCTCAAAGGGAGGCTCAAAAGGCTAAAGCCATGCTAGATGAAATAGTGGAGAAGTATGGTTTTCTTGATGAGGAAGAATAACAGGTACCAAAGTAGAGACCTAGAACCAGAGGGCTAAAAAGTGCTCTAGCTCTAGAGAGACAAAGGGAAGCTGAGCTTGCTGACCAGCTAACCCTAAATGAGAAGCTTTCCATAAAGATCAATGAGAACAGTGAGCCATGGCTTGATAGAGACAATCAACACTTGGAGAAGTTGCTAGAAAAGGAAAATAAAGATAATGACTTATTGAGGAGGAAGTTCAAACTCCATGCCCAAAAAGAGAAATTTGCATTGGCCAAGCTCAAAAGAGCCAATGCCAAAATTGAAGAGTTGACCAAGGAGGAGAAGAAAAAGTTGTACATCCTTGATGAGGCTTCCCTACAAGTTTAGACACACGTTCATCAGCCATTCCAACAATTTTGAGGCATTTTCCAACTTTTTTTCAAAATCTGGAAAACTCTGTGTTTTTTTAGGCAATTAATTAGCAGAAAATTGGGCATTTGGCACACTTTTTTAGGAGAAGGAAGGCACCATTGGATTTATAATGACCCATACATCTCATAAAACCATGTTTCCAGCCTTGGTTTCTATTTTTGATGGGTGAAAAGCTCAAAAAACCACCTAAAAATGACCTTTCTGCCCATTTTTTGACCTAGGCACTACGCAAATACCAGTCTTGGGAGATTGACTTTTTGAGGGGGGAAATGACCTCCATTTTCAGAACTTGAGGAATATTTGGAAATCGAACAGGAATTAATTTCCAACAAGCCATCTTAGGCCTGATTTTTACACCGGGAAGGCCTCCAAAAGTGGCCCTGAACATAGAGGGCGCAAATGACACTAGGATGGTGCAAATGCATAGTGGAGGGTGCAAATGTCAAATTCGCCGATTTTTTCCAAAATTCTCTCAAGTTTTGAATTTTCTTCTGCAAATAATCTTTCTACTCATGTAAATAATGATTGTAAAATGTAATTATGTCTGAGATTACTTACCTAGGGTAGATTCATCGGGTAAAAGTCATTAATGAGTCATGATGAATCAATTAAATGTAATGAGGAGTGAGTCACTTGGACCATCCTACACTTCAGTTTTCAGTTCAAAAATTAGTGGATCTCTTCCTCACCTCATGGATTCGACCCTTGAGGATGAGTGAAGATTTTTTTGATGTCTATTTAGCCCCTTTCTTCACACTAGTGAAGGGTTGGAATCAGTTGGTATGTTTGCTAGTTAATCAAGGAAACTTTGTACTCAATTTGGCCAGCTAATAAAGAGGATTTGCAGCTACCTTTTCGGATACTTGTGGTATTGATGTCTATCTTTGTATTTTCTTTAGTATTATATGTTTGAATGTATTGTATCCACGTTCACTTAATTTCTATGTTATGATCTCTTACAAGTTAGATAATCAGAATACATGTTTGCACATGCTTTATTTTGGGTAATTGACCATATTTTTCCCATCTTCTTCTATCTGAGAAAAATACATCTCATATGTTTTTCTTAGCTTTATTTCAGCTTCAACACCATTCCATCATAATCCTCTTCAAGTGATAAGCCTTGTGCCTACCTTTCCCCATTGATCCCTGCAACCTTATCATATTTTCCTTAACCTAGCTTTCATTGACCTAATTTCTTCATCCAGTTATTCCCCAACCAAAATCAAATCAAAAAAACCCCTTGCGCTCATATCTAGCCTAAAGATCTTAATTTTTCCATCCCTCCTGGTTGTGACCCTTTTGGAGAGGGCCCTCTTTGACTTGATAGGGCTAGCTATCAAGTAAAATCTTGGTCTGTGGTTACCTCTGTTGGGATTCCTTCTTCAGCCTTTGGAATCTGGTGGAGTGCTAACATCCTGGCGTCGTTGTCGGGAAAAGAAAAGACAAAATTTTCCCTGGGTGTAGGACAAATATCTATTGGAAACTGATCCCTTAGATGATGGGATCGATCTTCATAAGGCTAATTTCATAATTGCAGTTCCTCAAAATCATATATGGCTTCTCGAACAAGGTATACCAGGTCTAATCCTGATCCAGATCCATTTTCTCCCGTCAAAGATCCTGAAAGAATCCTAAGGAAGCAAATATCTCAGCCAACTTCAAGCTCTTTAGAATCTCCTCCTCCATTAGGGGAATTTTGAGGTATAAAATGGGCCTCCTAAGAAAAATGTACAACCAAAATAAACTTTATAAGAACCAATAGGATTCAGGATGATGGTGTCAACCATGGGGGATGATTCACCATTTTTTAAGTAAAAGGGTAAAAATAATAAAAATAATAAAAAAGTAAAACTACTTTTTCAATTTATATTTTCAACTTATCTCCCAAATTTTTTACTCAAATTTTGAGCGGGAGTACTCATTGGATGAAAATTTTCATTCCTCATCCAAGGAGTACCCATGTTGCATACTTTTGATGGACCCTGCTACATGAAAGATGAGAAATACATTAAAAATGTGATTGCAATCACTCTTTTTAATGTATTTCTCATTTTCTTTTGTATCAGGGTCATTGAAAGTTTGCAACATGGGTACTCCTTGGATGAGGAATGAAATTTTGCATCCAATGAGTACTCCTGCTCAAAATTTTATTAAAAACTTTGGGAGATAAGTTGAAAATACGAGTTGAAAAAGTAGTTTTTTCTTTTTTACCTCTAAAATTTGATGATGTAATCAAAGCTTATTTTATTATTTCCTCTATTATTTTATAATTTCTTTAGAAGGCCCATTATAGACCTCAAAATTCCCATAATGAAAATTTGGTAAGATCTTTCTCATTACCTTCGGATTTGGTATCCATACAAAATTTAGTATTTGATACCCAATTTGAGTTATCACTATTTAGAACCAAATTCGAGACTAATTTGAATGCAGTAGTCCTTGAACCTTGGATATTAGAGTTAAATCCATCACTAGTTGAAGCTGCAATCGAGACTGGTGTTAAAATCTGGAGACAATATTACAACCTAGAAAATTTCGACAATACCCTAAGTTACACTGCTGAAAAAGCCTATATTCAATACCAACAAGAAACCCTTCATATCCCCGAATTTTCCAAAACAGTTATTGTTTCATCATCCATCCCATCATCATCTCAACTTCCCCCTCAAGGACCTCCTTAGACCAATCTATCCCGCGTTCCTCCCTCTCCACCACATTCAACAAGAATTATGGCTCGTTTTGGACCTTTAGTTCACCCTAGTAATCTTGCTGATCTACCTCAAGGATATGGCCAAAGGCTTCCCCTTTTCGATGAAAACTATGAAATCACTACTCATAATCACATGGCCAAAATCACAACCTTCATAAATCTTGAGGATTTAGATGCAGATGATGCCAAGATGCGAATCATCACACAAATTTTTCTGGTGAAGTTAAAGTTTGGTTTCGTGATCTAGAAGTTAATTATATTAGGACTCCTGCTGAACTAATTGATGCTTTCTTATCCAGGTGGGATGAGAATAAAAACCTTTACAAATCCTTGTTGAATATGATTCCCCGAAGCGCAATCCCAATGAATCAGTTCCTGATTATAATTCCCGAGACCTCAGAATATTTAATTCCACCCCAAATGAAATGAAACAACCTCCTGGTTTAGCCCTTCTACGTTATCCCAATGATTTTGACCCAGGTATGGCCTACTCATTGAGAGAAATAAATCCCACTACCCTTGAAGAGATGATCAAAAATTCAGTAAATGTTAAATCCAATCTCTTGATTAAAAATTCCAAACTTAAAATTGAACGCAAAGTGACTATCAAAGAGGGAACCTTCCACTTCATTAGATACTAAATTTGATGCTTTGCCTAAAACCATGGAGCATTAGGGGAATTTTGAGGTCTAAAATAGGCTTCCTAAGAAAAATGTACAACCAAACTAAACTTTATAAGAACCAATAGGATTCAAGATGATGATGTCAACCATCGTGGATGATTCACCATTTTTGGAGTAAAAAAGTAAAAAGAATAAAAAATAATAAAATAATAAAAACTACTTTTTTAACTCATATTTTAAACTTATCTTCCTGAGTTTTTACTCAAATTTCGAGTGAGAGTACTCATTGGATGCATAATTTAATTCCTTATCCAAGGAGTACCCATGTTTCATACTTTCAATGGACCTTGCTACCTGAAAAATAAGAAATACATGAAAAACGCGATTGCAATCACGTTTTTCACGTATTTCTCATTTTTCGTGTAGCAAGCTCCATCAAAAGTATGCAACATGGGTATTCCTTTAATGAGGAATTAAATTATACATCCGACGAGTACTCCCACTCAAAATTTGAGTAAACACTTAGGGATATAAGTTGAAAATAGAGGTTGAAAATGTAGTTTTATTATTTTATTATTTTTATTCTTTTCACTTTTCTTTTTTCCCTCCAAAATTTGATGATGTAATATAATATTATTATTTTTTTCCAAAATTATTTTATAATTTCCTTAGGAGGCCCATTTTAAACCTCAAAATTCCCCTAATGAGAATGGTCGATAAGATGTCTATTTTAGATAGACAGATGGAGCCACAAATCAGAAATCCAAACTTTCGAGGCTAGCAACAGCAGCCTCAGTTCTGGATAAAGCAAAGAGAGAAAAGAGCTCCTGAAACATAGTAACATCAGACAATCATAACACCACTTCAACAGAAATATGCTTAGAGTGATGAAGAGGAAGAACCAACAGTAGAGGAGAACCTTCTTTTTACAGTCGATGGTCAGCCCATCTCTCTCACCGAAGATGAAGAATATGTGAAAAAAACAAGTTCACCTAATGATAAAAATTTCATAATGGAAAATGTCATGAGTTACAAGTAGAATCTGATGACTATCAGAGAGGATACCTGAATGCATTGAGTTCCCAACAAAGGTAATATACCTTGAGGAGCCGTGATTTTCCAATAAGTCCACCTCCAAGGAAGACAATTCAGCAGAAAGAAGCACCACTGAAACAAGCTCAAAATAAGGGTAAAGAGATTGTAGTTTTGAATCAGAACAGAAGCAATCATCCTTCTACAAGTGCACCTGTCAAAGAAAGAGATATTTTGAGAAAAGAAGTTGCACTGAAGATCATGTTGAGAAAAGGGATGTTATCATAAAAGAGGTAGATAAAACTATACCTTTTAATTTAGAGTCAAAAATTTCTAAGTTAAAGGTGTTTATTCCTCTTACTAAATTGGTCAAAATTGATAAATACAAACCCCATGTATTCAAAACCTTGAAAGTTGACCCTTTATCTGACATGGTTAATATAGAGTATGATTAGCCTGAGTTAATATTTTGTCCCGCCATCGATGGTCAATCTGAAGATAGTGAGGTCCCACCATTTTACTTGAGTCTTAAAGTTCATCAATTCATCCTTCATAACACTATGTTAGACTCCAGGGCCTCCCACAACCTCATTCCCAAAGCTATCATGGAGAAGCTTGGACTTGACATAACCCGCCCATATCATGATTTATATTCTTTTTATTCTGGTTGTGTCTGTTGTTTGGGTATAATCAAATATCTAGTTGTCTCCCTAGAGTAGATCCCAGCCAAAAATGTCCTTATGGATGTTGTTATGCGGAATTACGGATTACGGATAAAAATTCTTCCCTAGATGTAGTGCTCATCTAGAACAACAGGTTAAAGATTTTGAAACTACTTTTCCTAGCTGTAAATAGACACACAAAAAATATCAAAGAACTTACTTGGAGTCCAAGCGCTTCCTATTCTCCTTCTCTCGCTCTTGTTGTAGCTTCAAACCTGAGCTAGATCGCCAAAATATTTCCTACAAAGATGAACACTAAACAGAAAAATATAGCAATAATACAAATGTATATTCAAGTTATTTAGTTAAATCAATAAAACATGAACCATATGCATCAAATAAGAATTCATAATATGGAAGACAGAAGCTTATACATATACATATGTGGGAAAGTAAGCAGCAATATTTATTAATGGATAGAAGGGGAGGTTACAACCCAGTGATTGATTTAGTGTCACCATCTCCAACAGCATCCTAGCCTCATCACAATGCACATCTCTCCAGCAGCATGTCATTCAAATCAATTCCTCAATTGAAATTCCACCAGCATTTCTCTACTCAAATTATTCCTTTCTAAACACTAAGATCTGTGCTCAATTTATAGAGGAGCTGAAGGTAGTTTTACAATCAATGACTTTCTAATAATAGGCAATCCATGTTCCCAGTCTTATAGGTATCAAATGGACACATGGATTCGAATTTTGACACATGTGAACTCTTCTAGAAGGCACTGGCCAAGTGGAGATTTTGGAACAATGCATTAGGGGAATTTTGAGGTCTAAAATGGGCCTCATAAGAAAAATGTACAACAAAAATAAACTTTATAACAACCAATAGGATTCAAGATGATGATGTCATCCATAATGGATGATTCACCATTTTTGGAGTAAAAAAGTAAAAATATTAAAAAATAATAAAATAATAAAACTACTTTTTCAACTCGTATTTTAAACTTATCTCCCAAAATTTTTACTCAAATTTTGAGCGAGAGTACTCGTTGGATGCGGAATTTAATTCCTCATCCAAGGAGTACCCATGTTACATACTTTCGATGAACTCTTCTACACGAAAAATGAGAAATACATAAAAAACGTGATTATAATCATGTTTTTTTATGTATTTCTCATTTTTCGTGTAGTAGGACCCATCGAAAGTATGCAACATGGGTACTCCTTGGATGGGGAATTAAATTCCGCATCCAACGAGTAATCCCGCTCGAAATTTGAGTAAAAAATTTGGGAGATAAGTTGAAAATATGAATTGAAAAAGTGGTTTTTTCATTTTTCCCTCTAAAATTTGATGATGTCATCAAATCTTATTAGATTTTTTCCACTATTATTTTATAATTTCCTTAGGAGGCCCATTTTAGACCTCAAAATTCCCCTAATGAGAATTTCGCTCCCAATGTGACCAATGCACCGTTGAATGTCAGGAAGTGTTTTGTAGAGCACCCTTGAGTGGGGTTACTTGCATATGCAATGCACTTAGTCCCTTTAGAGGCAGTGTTGGTGAGCTCTCATATGATATATTATAATCTTCAAATCTTGGAAACCTTTGTAGATGAAAGTCATGGATGATTTGTCTTGTTCTTTGTCTTAGGGCATGTAACAACTGAAATGATAGGGAATGATAGACCCTATTCATTGGTTCTGGAGATGATTTCTTGTTAACTAGGTCATTGGGAATGATGCCCAAATTGACCTATAACAATTTCCCCCTAAAGCATGAAGTCAGAATAATAATAACAATATTTTGATTGAGATGCTTTACACTGTGATGGGCCGGAGATGAAGCAGAGTGGTGACCTACATCAATCTTACAATACATTACATCATGATATATCCTCTTGATCATAATTTATGAGGGAAGGCATTCCCATGCTCAGCACATAAAATTTCTAATAACATGTACATAATTCAGAAAATCGTCTACATTGGAATGTTGCCCAATACAGACATGCCTACAGATATAGGCCCATGTTTGGATAACGATCTGTATGTAAGGTCACCGTACAGATGATGTGTACAAAAATCCTAAAATCGCAGCTCGGATGGCTGAAACTAGATTCAGGGTCTTCTTGATCATTCGAGTACAAGTCTAGCCATGCGAATATATGATTTGTAGTCAAACATGGTAAGACATCGTTTGATTACCAGCCAATGATGTGAGTTGTTAACAAATGTGAGAGAACCATCATTGATGTCAATGACCCTAAAGGTACTGCAGTACATTTCGTAAAGTGTGAATAGATGATTTGATGTCGAACGCCAAACAAAATATTTCGGTCAAAAGTCCAGAAGCGAGGATCTTGTTGATGTTGTAACAAGCCTCATGGTACTGAAATATAATGTTTCTAAGTGAACTTCCTGGATAATGATTTTTCGTTGACAGGAAGCCACCTTATTGAAAAATGGGAGTTACTGATTTCGGAGACAAAGGTATGACTTGATATAGAAATGTTCAGGGATGACTGTAATGAGAATGAAAGTTTATGAGTATTGCAGAAGGATGAGTATTCAATGGATGACTTCTCTTGAACATATCGGTGACACTGAGATGAGTTGGCAGTATTGACCCAAAATCGAAGTGAAGGTATAATGAACCATAGGTATGAATGAACCGTCAAGAATATTACCCAACCCAAACAGTCACGGTGATGGAGTGAAGTGTCATGTTCAAGAGCGACATGCTACTGTAAAAAGTTTTGTTCACTTTCCCAAATTTTCCCCAGTCATTTGTCGACCAGTACCTCTTTATTTTTTAACAAGCTTGAGGAGGATAAAATTTGCTTGATCTATAATTCAACCCTTCAGGCGAACAATGTATCGCTATTTAATAATTTAACGAGTCTAGAGATGAATGACACTCGATTCTTGCCATGATCGACAAGCCTGTTGCTATTTTATGTTTTAACGAGCCTAACAATAGAGACAGCCCAATCCTTTTTCATATTTAGAGAATTTGAAAAAGAAGACGAAAAGAAAACTCGATAAGTACTTTTTCATAGAGTTGTCGCTCAGATCCGAAAAAGTGTAAAATAATATCTAAGAGAACCTCTCTAGTCATGTTTGACCAAGGTATTCATTTTTCGTAAATAATCTATCTCAGTCCGGAAAAGGGTTAAACTTATACTAAGTAGATACCAATTCATTTACTTTTACGAGCTCAAAAAGACAACTGCTCGGCAATCTTTTCACATTATCGGAGTCTGAAAAGAGCTGAAAGAAGGCTCCAAGGGTTCCTTTTTCGTTGTTATCAAAGCTCGAAAAAGAGATAAAAGTGCGATTCAAATCCTTTTTCAATTTTAACAAAGCTTGAAAAATAAGGATAAAAACTATGCTTTGTGGTCAAATCATTCTTGAAATAAATCTGCACGACTAATATGTTCATCAGTTGTAAAACCTATTCAGAACAACATCAAATGGATTAAAAATACTTTTTTCATGATAAAAATATAATAAAACCATAGTCACAGCAATAAATATTCATTGCAAACAATTAAATGACTAAATAAAAGAGTTTTATCATTCATTTTTACCATTTGAAAGTTACCATTTGCATTTTGGAGCTCTGAACCTGTTTTTACCCTTGAACTTTAGCTGTTGATTGGGTGCAATAAGTAAGAATGTTTTGAATGCCCCCTGCAAGAGCACATGTCGAATGCACCCTGTAAGAGAAGATGCCCCCCAAGCTTCATTTCATTCACCTAAGTAGATTACTGGTTACTAATAGCTGGATGGAATGAAGGTTCATTATAGGGGAGGATTTGTTTCATTTTTTAACGAGCTTGACACAGGAAAAGAACTATGCTCATGACCTGTTTCATTTTTTAGCAAGGTTGACACAGTAAAATAACTTTCCTCAAAGGCACTTGTTTCATTTTTTAATGAGGTTGACACAAGAAAAAAGAACTATCCTCATAATCTATTTCATTTTTTAACGAGGTTGACATAGTAAAAGAACCATCCTCATGGGAACATGTTTCATTTATCGAGGTTGACATGGGAAAAGAACCATCCTCAACACCTGTTTCATTTTTTAATGAGGTTGACACAGTAAAAAGAACCATCCTCATAACCTGATTCATTTTTTAACAAGGTTGACATAAGAAAAGAACCATCCTCATTGTGCAGTTGGACTAGTGAGTGTGTGTTGGAAAAGACGTAGTCTAACAGAGTCATCATTTAAGGAGTTTGATGAGCACCACAAATGATAAGTTATAACATGCGTTGATGAGTCTTCTCCAGGGTTTTCATTGAATTTTGGAATTTTAGAGGGTAATTTCTGTGAAATCACTGCCCACCAAGGGGAATAACTGATGGGACCAGCTTGATATTGCACTGAAGATGTGAATAAAGGATCAATACGTTCAATACTCATAAGGGAGGAACCACATAGGATTCCAAATGATGGCATGGGTGAATTCAATGGAAAAAAAATCGAAGATGAAGCAACAGTAGATGTTTTCACAGCTGAAATAGATGGTTTAGTCTGGGATGTTATCTCAGCCATGGTCAAATGACCTAATGTATACTCTATAGAATCTATGGGAACTCGAAGTGAAATAGGATCAACAAAATCAGAGGAAGGTGATTGAGGAAAAGACTCGTACAGATAAATCTCCTACCAAAAATGAGTTGGAGTTAAAGGTGTCTCGTCTTGTGGTATTTCTTCAATAAAAATCAAACCAGGTGGAAGAACTTCACCGTCAGGCCCAAAGTATATTTCAAGTGGTTGACTGCACGATATGGGAGACTCAATGGCTACAATAGATTATGGAGTGACCAATACAAAAACAACTTCCAGTTGTTCGACTTCAGGATCAATATTTTCTCCAATTAGGGAATATAGCAATTGAAATATAAGGGGATGATAGACCCTATTTCATTGGTCCTGGGATGATTTCTAGTTTAACCAATAACAGTTTCCCCCTAAAGCATGATGGGATCCGAATCAACTTCCAGTTGAACAACATTGGGTTCGGGAGGTATGGTCTCACTGATTGGATGGATCGAGACCATGGGTAATTGTGAAGACTTTGTCTCGACAATAGTAGACAAACCAGGATTTGTAGAAACAACTTGTGCCGACTCTGGTATATGGGAAGATTGACGCTTCACCAAAGGTACGAATAGTACTTGATTCAGTAGAGTGTTGTCGCCTTCGCCGACCAAGAGTAACTTCTGGTGGTAAAGGTGGTTTCAATGCTAATCTACGCAAACGACAAGGGAAAGGATTTTTTTCTTCCATGATTACTGATTAATTTTAACCAAAAACAAATAAACAAAATAAAAGGGTATTGCTAGGCAAAAAATTTTACCAAGAAACTGTGAATTGTAGAATACCTCCTGGTAAACCAAGAAGTATGGGCAGGCAATCTCCCCGAATGTTGTTTTCGATGTATTGCAATTTACAAGACGGCTGACTCAGTTTACTATGGATGGATAGCAACCTAAAGTTTTCCTCTTGAATATACCTAAAGGTACGTGGAGGTCTAAGTCCGTATTAGCATTGTCTGATGCGAAACCACACAGTGAGAGCACCCCTTTATACTTTCCGTACTGTAACACCGTCCGATATACCCGAAATTATGTGGATGAGCTACGATATACTTACATACGTGGAGTGAGGTATCACACTCGGAATGTATCGCAGACAATTAATGACAACTGCTATGTTTTACGATGTCGGAACACGTCTCTAACCTAGACCTTCTAAATGTTATCATTATGGTTCCAATGCTTTGTTAGGTAAATTGAGATAAACTTTAAGTTGATCTTGTTTATCAATTTGCCTTTCAAGGTTCACCGCGATGATGTATTGGAAATTCCTAAAATGCAAACTAAAATGATACTAAATCTTTCACTTTTATTTTTCAATGAAAATCCTAGCTACTAGAGGGAAAGAGCAATTAATTTGAGAGAAAACAAATCAAAGAGCACAAACTAAATGCAGCTTTCCTAATTGTTCCTTTTGCAAAATACACAATCCACTACGTGCAAATGCAGGTTTTTCTTTTCAGTCCCTTTAATGTTATGAATGCAGAAAAGAAACTAAGTGCACCAAATCAATAAAAACAAATTCCTTTTACTTTTTGAGAAATGAAGAATTTAAACAAGAATTTATCTTTTGAAGGAAAAATGAGGAATTTAACAACAATTTCTCCTATCAGGAAACGAAGAATTAAACAAATTCTTTTTCAAAAGAAAATGGATCTAATGCAACAATGAAAATACTTTGAAATTAATTCGTCAATGATAAAGAAAAACGCTTTAAATAAACATTGAACAAACTTTTATTTCAAAGGAGGAAGAGGTAAGTAAGGTCATTGGTCAATCTGAGGTATCAGGCTCTTTAAAACACATCAAACAACAAACTGAAAACAAAATGCAATGACAAAATTCAATGGAATTTGGATGGTTTCAGGAGACAACGCAGTCTCTAAGGGGAGACAGTGCGTTGCAATGCAGGTCTGAAAGGGAGACAATGCTATGCAAAGCACTGTTTCCTGTCCAAAAGTGCATTGGACGCAGTGTATAAGGAAAAATACAATTGTTTAACACACTTATAATGAAAATTTAGACTTCAAAAAGCCTAATCTTTCTGAGTAAATGCTACTGGGTGAATAAACAGAGAAAATCAAAGGAAAATACACTAAGGATAAAGGGTAAACTCCCCAGCGGAGTCGCCAATTTGTTATGCAGAATTATGGATTACGGATAAAACATTCTTCCCTAGATGTAGTGCTCATCTAGAAAAATAGGTTAAATACTTTGCAACTACTTTTCCTAATTGTAAATAGACACACAGAACATATCAAAGAACTTACTTGGAGTCCAAGCGCTTCCTATTCTCCTTTTTTCGCTCTTGTTGTAGCTTCAAACCTGAGCTAGATCGCCAAAATATTTACTGCAAAGATGAACACTAAACAGAAAAAGATATCAATAATACAGATTTCTATTCAAGTTATTCAGTTAAATAAATAAAACATGAACCATATGCATCAAATAATAATTCATAATATGAAAGACAAAAGCTTATACAGATACATATGTGGTAAAGTAAGCAGCAATATTTATTAATGGATAGAAGGGGAGGTTACAACCCAGTGATGATTTAGTGTCACCATCTCCAGTAGCATCCCAACCTCATCACAATGCAAATCTCTCTAGCAACATGTCACTCAAATCAATTCCTCAATTGAAATTCCACCAGCATTTCTCTACTCAAATTCTTCCTTTTTAAACACTAAGATCTATGCTCAATTTATAGAGGATCTGAAGGTAGTTTTACAATCAATGACTTTATAATAATAGGCAATACATGTTCCCAGTCTCAGAGGTATCAAATGGACACATGGATTCAAAGTTTAACACATGTGAACTCTTCTAGAAGGCACTGGCCAAGTGGAGATTATGGATGTGACCAACGCACCCTTGGATGTCTGGAAGTGCTTTTCAGAGCACCCTTGAGTGGGGTTACTTGCATATGAAATGCACTTAGTCCCTTTAGAGGTAGTGTTGGTGAGCTCTCATATGATATATTATAAACTTCAAATCTTGGGAACTTTTGCAGATGAAAGTAATGCATGATTTTTCTTGTTCTTTTTTTTAGGGCATGCAACAACTAAAATTATAGGGAATGATAGACCCTATTCATTGGTTCTGGAGATGATGTCCAGTTAACCAGGTCATTATGAATGATACCCAAATTTACCTATAACAAACGTGGTAGTTGTTGATATTCCACCACGTTTCGGTATGTTTTTGTCAAGATCCTGGGGACTAAATTGAGAGGTACACTACATTTGGACTTTTCCTATGCCACCATTCATGTCTTCGGTCAAATGAGAAAACTATACTATGAGACTAAAATGAAATACATGATCACAAATAAGGAAATGCCTAATAATCATCCTATCAACGTTGTACATACATACTTAGAGTCTTTCATATTGTATAATGATTCTAGATTAAATGATGTAGAATTTCAATTAGTAGAAATAGAGGATGTTCCTAGAGTTTCAAATTGCATAAGAACAGTGTTATAAAAAGAGAAAAAGAATCTGCATACTATATCTGAACAACCATCAGAGAAGGCAGATGAAAGTTCATAACAGCATAAAGAATCAGATTAGAAAATTGTGTCAAATCAGAATCAAGAGTTTCAGCACCTTGAAGAAGAAGATGGTCTTTGGAGCATCGACTTTGATGGTTCTGTTGGAAAAGACGGGGCTGGCATTGGTTTATGTATCCACAACCCATTTCAACAGAAAAATAAGGTCCCAAATAATTTAAGGTTTTGTTCCTACAAAATAGCATTCGATTGTACAAATAATGAGGCTGAATATGAAGCGCTCATTACTGGTTTGAAAATTCTAAAAAAAAGGGAGCTAGAAGAATTGCATTCTACGGTGATTCAGAGTTAGTTATTAAACAAATCAAAGGTGAGTATCAAGCTAATCACCCAAGGATGATGCAATATAGGAATGTAACACTTGACATTTTAAGAATGTTTTCAGAATATACACTTAAAGTAGTGCCAAGATTGCAAAACTTGATGGTTGATTCATTAGCCACTGCTGTGAGTAATTTCAGATTTACAATGTTTTCAAATAAAATTTTTGATATTCATATAAAGCACAGGCCCACCATTCCAGATAACTTGAAATTTTGGCAAGTTTTCTTGGAAGATAAACAAGTGAACAATTTCCTTCAAATTGAAGGTGATTTTGAGAACTGTTCTATGGACGAAGTGTAAGACAAGGATGACCAAGTTATTGAGGCAGATCAGATTGACATACTTCAGCTCAAGGAAAATAACATTCCAAAAGGTCTCATACCTTTGGAAGAGTTATTTGATCAAGATGGCGTGGCGAGAAAACCTATTTTGGTCCCCACAAAAAAAGGCGTAGAAGATGTTAATATTGGAACAGTGGAGCAGCAAAAGTTCATCAAGCTTTCAAAATCTTTTCCACCAGAGGTAAAGCCTAAATATGTTGATTTTTTTACTGAGTTTTATGACGTGTTTGCTTGGGATTACTCATATATAAAGGTGTACAATAAAGATAGCATTCAACACACCATCCCGATCAAGCCAAACCAAAAGCCTTTTAGACAGAAGCTTGGGAGAATAAACCCAAAGTTGTTGTCGTCCATTGAGAAGGAGGTAAACAAGCGCTATAAGGTAGGAATTATCGTTCCAGTTAGATTTTCATATTCGATCTCCAATTTTGTTCAAGTGTAGAAAAATACCGATGAAATTCGACTATGTATAGATTTCAAAAATCTGAACAAAGTGTCGTTGAAAGACAATCACCTGCTACCCAAAATGGACCACATACTTCAGCGAGTTGTAGGAGCCAGCAGGATGTCATTATAGTGGATGGTTACTCAAGCTACAATCATATCCTTGTGCGCATGAAGATGATCAGGATAAGACAAAATTCACTACACCATGGGGTACCTTTAAATATGCCAAGATGTCATTCAGTTTGAAGAATGTCAAGGCCACTTTCCAACGTGCCATGGACATAGCTTTTGGTAAAGAGAAATATTTATTCCTTGTTTTTTATTTAGATGATATGACTGTTTATTCAAATTCAGATGATGAGCATTTACACCATTTGAGAGTTGTGTTCTAGCGATATAGAAAATTTGGGATTTCTCTAAATCCTAAAGAGTTCCTATTTGATATGGAAGAATAAAAGTTGTTGGGTCACATCATATCAAAAGATGGGATCCTCATAGACCCTACTAGAGTTGAAGCGATACAGCAAATTGATTTCCCTGGAAAAAAGAAGGAAATTCAAGTGTTCAATGGTAGGATGAATTTCCTACGTAGGTTCATTCCCAACTTACCAGAACGTCTTAGAGAGTTAACTAACATGTTGAAGAAGGAAAATGATGTAAGATGGTATGAAAATTCTTGTAAGTCATTCAACTCGGTGAAAATTTCTTTGACCACTGCTCTAGTTTTGACAAATCCCGATTATTCACTAGATTTCATTATATTTTCTTTTGCTTATGAGCATACTTTGGCAGCGTTGTATATGCAGGAAAAATATGGGACAAAGCTTCCAACAGCATTATTCAGTCGCACAGTAAGGGATGCAGCCCTCTGATACAACATAATCGAGAAATAGGCCTTGGCCTTGGTCAAAGCACTTAAGGACTTCCATATTTATATTATGCACTCACATATTTTGGCATATGTTCCAAATGCAGCGGTTAAAGAAGTACTTATGCAAACAGATCCAGAAGGAAGAAGAGGTAGGTGGTTAGCATCACTTTTAGAGTATGACCTTGAGATCAAGCCGACCAAGCTGATCAAAGGGAAAGGCTTAACCAAGCTCATGGCTGAGTCTAATCTACATGCACTTGACATCAATCTCATATCATCATTGTCCGATGATGAAGAAGGTGTAATTATTATTGAGGTATCAGATCTCTTTTCATCATCTCCACAGTATGTTGATATCATTTATGCTTTACAACATTTTAACCCTCCTACGCCAAAGAGAAGGAGCAGGTCCTTGAAGCTTAAGGCTTTGAAATATTTCATACTAGATAGTGCACTCTACTGGAAGGATCCTAGAGGAGTGTTACCCAATTTCTTGGTAGAAGATGATTCCAAAGAAGTGATGAAGGATTTCCACAAGGGAGATTGTAGAGGTCATTTGTACTTGAAGACCATGGCCAAGAAAGTACTGAGAGCAGGTTACTATTAGCCTACATTGTTTACATATTTGTACAAGACGGTCATGAGCTTCCATGAATTTCAACTTTTCCAAGGTAAACGTAAGCTCCTTCCTTTCCCATTACATCCCATTTTAGTTGAAGCTCCTTTCCAGCAGTGGGGTTTATATTTTATTGGTGAAATACATCCACCCTCATCCGCTCAACATAAATGGATACTTACCACCACAGACTATTTCACAAAGTGAATCGAAGTGATCCAAACTAGGAAAGCTACAGACTCAGTTATAATTCAGTTTCTAGAAGCTAACATCTTGTCCCAGTTTGATTGTCCTAGAAAAATCATCACGGATAACGCTGCAGCCTTAAAATAAAATATAGAATTCTGTGACAAGTATAACATTAATTTGGGTCATTCTACAACATATTATCCACAGGGCAACGGATTGGCGGAGTCCTCCAAAAATTCTTTGATCAACATAATCAAAAAGATGTTGGAGGCGAACAAAATGAATTGGCACAAGAAGCTAATTAATGCACAGTGGGCAGATTGAGTAAGCAGCAAGAGATCCATTGGCATGTCTCCATTTTAGGTATTCTATGGTGTGGATACAATTTTTCCTTCTTCATTGTTTGTCCCAGTCATGAAGCTTTTGCAATAAGCCGATAGTGAAGAAAATGACATAAAATGCATAATAAACCAAATGATTCACTTATAGCAAACAAGAGAAGAAGTGTTTTAGAACACTTCCAAAATCCATGATAAGATCAAGCAAATATACGACAAAAAAAACAAGAAATATTATGGTTTTTAAACTTCTGTGATTATCGTTATTTGTAGAATCCGGATTATCCACAGTATCATAAAACATTGGTCGATGTTTCGAATCCCAACGGGGATCCATCATGAGGACGAGAATGATGATGGATCCCCGTTGGGATTCGAAACGTCGACCAATGTTTTATGATACTGTGGATAATCCGGATTCTACAAATAAAGCAAGATTATTTCAAGATCGATGATGTGGTACTCTGTTAGGATGCTAGGAATGAAGACAAGGTTAAGCACGGGAAGTTCGATAATTTATGGAAAGTTCTTTTTAATATTGCAGCTTCTCGTGGACAAAATGCATATCTCTTGGAAGAAATGGATGGGAAAAGTTTCTTAGGAGGGCCAGTTAATGGTAGGCTCCTGAAGCACTATCTCTTTTGATCTGAAATTATGAAAAAAAATTCATCCTCATTGTATATATCAGTTTGATATTCCTGCAAGTTTGAAGTGGAAAATCATTGGAGTTCGGAGCTCGAAGTGAAGGCCATGGAGCTTCATTGATTTTATACCATTTCAAGTTAAGAATGCACAAGAGTAAGTTCAGTTTTGAGTCTTTTTTTCAGTCAATTTCAGTTAGTTCGTGTCATTGATTTGACAGTAGTTAGTCTTGCATTTCAGTTTGAGTTATTTTTTTACCATATTGGCCCAATGGAAGAGGCATTGATCTGCAAAATTCAGAGATCTGTGATTCTTGACACCTGTTTTAGAGCTTTCATCCCCAATAAGGCCAATGTTAGTGTCATAATATGCATTCTTCCATTAGTGATCAAAATCACTCTTTTCATTCTCATTTTAGGTGTCCCACTCTGAAATTTTTATATCATTCCATTAGGTCATGCTAAAAATTGTTTCACTGATGTTAGCCCTAGTCATAAAACCTCACTCTCCCTCACAAAATCTCATTTGTTGGCCCACCTTCATGTCTTTTTGAGCATCAAAACACCTTTGAAAAGATCATTTCACTATCTCTTATGTCATTCAAAGTCAATCATGGAATTTAGGTCATTCAAGGTCCCATTAGATCATTAGGTTTCATTTTTCAAGGTCCAAAAATGCACCATTTCATCTCAATAAGGTCAGAAAAATGTATGAGAGTGACTCAATAAACATTTTATTTTCATCTACAGAATATTATCAGCATGTAAATATGATATTTTTAAATTTGTAATTTTAAATTTTTATGATTTTCATATCAAAAAGAAATTTTGTTATGAAAACAGAGATGTAATTTATTTTTAATTTTTTATGTAATTTTATGCTTTATATATGCAATAATTTCAATCCCTAGCTGCCAAATCAAAACACACATGCCAAATTGAAAGAGAGAAGTGTCAAACTCCAGCAACACCATCCTGCAACCATGGAAAATTTTAAGGGCTAATATTCGCAGGTGGGCTAATTTTCCATGCTTTTTCCAAAAAAAAAGATTCTCCAATTTCCATTTTTTTAAAATTGATTCGCCCAAATTTTATAGTATAAAAATATTTTACCCTAAAATCACCAAAAAATTATATATACTAATATAAAATGACTAGAAAAATAAATATTTTTACAAAAATAACATCAAAAAATTTACAATTTACATATTGGGGACTACTAAGATTCGCCAAATTTTTAAACTTTAAGATAAACATCCATCCTTAAAATTCTCCCTACCTGCAAGAAAAGGAAAATCATATGAAGGGGTAATCAGAAAATGTTTTAAAAAAGTGAAAAAAGATATTAGAAAAGTGGGTTTTTAAATACAAATACAAATTCACTTTGCTATTAATGACTAAAAGACATCAATTCAAATTCATTTTCCTCTTCTAAAGATCAAGTCAGCACTCCAAGAGCCAAAATTTTCAAAATTCTAAGAAAAATTGGCAAAAGAGCAGAAATTGAGGGCGCAAATCAATTCAGGAGGGTGCAAATCAGTTCAGGAGGGTGCAAATGTGCTGAAAAGGGTGCAAATTAGTTGTTGAGGGTGCAAATGTGTTGAACAGGGCGCAAATCAGTTGTAGGGGGCGCAAATACATAGAGGAGGTCGCAAATAGCCTGCCAAGGGCGCAAATGACCAGCAAGCTTAGCAAAGCATCCAAGTGATCAGAATTGCATTAAAAGATCCTCCACTCAGTCATTTACTTCCAGCAAACCAGTAAGAGGCACATGCCATCACAGATCACCTTCTTAAGTTATATGTGTTGAAGTTTGCAATTGAAGTTGTAATTTGGTGTCTTCTCTAAGTGAAACCATATTTGTTCTCCCTTGCACTCATAATTCCCAGAATCCCATTTCCTTTACACTCAATACCATCTCTACATTGTTAAATTTCATTTCCTAAACCCTGTTATCATAAACCCTATTCCTAAGCTACTAATTCGTAAAACCCTGAGCCCTAGGTGTTATTTTGACCTAGGCTCCTAAATCCCAATTCCTGTCACTCTTTCATTCCTATTCCCTTCCCCATTCCTCATATCCCTAAACATTACTCCCTATCTCCTCCCCATATCACATATCCCTATCAAATATCTCCATCAGTTTTCCTTTCCCATTTCCCTTCCCTAATCCCTAGGATTTTAACAAAAACACCATGGCAACAGAAGAGGAAAATACATCATTCACTGAAATAGAGGAAAAAAATATAAGGAGGTCACATAGAGGAGGAATATTGGTCATAATTTAGCCTGCTAACACCAAAGAACTCTTATATTCTCCATTGACTGTCACATGCTTCAAACATGTTGGTTGCTATGATTTTTGTGAGAAAATTCAAAGGGTTAAATACCACCCCATGCTAACTAGAATTTTCATATCAAGACTCCATGACAACCAAGTTAAATTAGTTGGGGTCACTTTTACCTTATCTACTGCTGTCATTTCAGATGCTACAGGGATCCCTAATGTTGGGGAAAATGGTTCAAAAAAGGTAGATTGAAGAAATAGGATTTTTACTTCTTCCTAAAACCAAGACACCAAAATCAAACAAAGAGGTTTTTCCCTTTTTCACACCTCTTGTAAAGATATGCACCTATGATGAAGATTATAATGAGATATTTTTCATGTGAAGGCAAATTTTCAAGGCTCTATTCCTATCACATCCGGCTCTTAACGCACTTCACTAGGGTAAGGATGCTTAGCATACCCTATTATCTTTTCTAGAGTATAGAGAAGATGGCATACTTTTCCTAGAAGAAGGAGTATGAACAGCAAATGAAAAGCCTATTCCATCATTCCCTCATAAAAATCATAGTCCTCCACCATCTCAATCAACTAAACATTGCATGGAGCACCTTCATATCCAATGATATATTCATTGATCCATCCATTCAGCATGCACAAAGTGTCCCTTAATCATCTCAAACCATGACCCATTCATCATCATCAGATCAATCCCCTTCACCTCCATCTCCATCTCATCATGATCCTTCATATCCATCTCATCATGATTTTGGGTCACCTAACAGGATAGATGACAATGAGCCTAAGTGGGCTAGTATGGTTGAGGTTGAGCCATTGCTAAAAAGTTACCAAAGAGGCTATAGGCATGTGTTTGTTTCTGTACTTGAGTGAAAGGGGCCATGCCTTCTACATCAACACAACAGGTGGATAAAGGTAAATAGAAGGTCATTGAACCAGTCATTCATGATGAGGAGGAAAAATATGAAACAGAGCATGAATTTCAGTAGGTTGACCTAGATGAGGATGATAATGATAAAATCACAAATTCTTATATCAAAGGTAAGGATGCCAATATCGGTGAGATTCAGACTAATATTAACAGGGCTAGATATGCTATACACTTTCTTGAGCAAGAAAATGAGCACTTTAAGACCAAACGGGTCATTGATGAGGTGAAGTACTTCACTGCTCAAAGGGAGCCTCAAAAGGCCAAAGTCGTGCTATATGAAATAGTGGAGAAGTATGGTTTGCTTGATGAGGAACAAGAAAAATTACCAAAGCAGAGACCTAGAACTAGAGGGCTGAAAAGAGCTCTAGCTATAGAGAGACAAAGGGAACCTGAGCTTGCTTACCAACTAACCCTAAATGAGCAGCTTGTCATAGAGATAAATGAGAACATGGAGCCATGGCTTGATACAGCCAATCAACACTAGGAGAAGTTTCTAGAAAAGGAAATAAAGATAATTACTTGTTGAGGAGGAAGGTCAAACTCCATGCCCAAAAAGAGAAATTTGCATTGGCCAAGCTCAAAAGAGCCAATCCCAAAATTGAAGAGTTGACCAGGGAGGAGAAGAAAAAGTTGGACATCCTTGCTGAGGCTTCCCTACAAGCTTAGACACACCTTCATCAACCATTCCAACAATTTTGAGGCATTTTCCAACTTTTTGTCAAAATCTGGAAAACTCTGTGTTTTTTGAGGAAATTATGATTAGCAGAAAATTGGTCATTTGCGCAGTGCCCTAGGCGCTACCCAAATAATTGGCACACTTTTTTAGGAGAAGGAAGGAACCATTGTATTCATAATGACCCATACATCTCATAAAACCATGTTTCTAGCCTTTTTTTCATTTTTGATGGGTGAAAAGCTCAAAAACCCACCTAAAAATGACCTTTTTGACCCTTTTTTGACCTAGGCGTTGCGCAACTACCAATCTTGGGAGATTGACTTTTTGAGGGAGCAAATGACCTTCATTTTCAGATCTTGAGGCATATTTAGAAAGAGGACAAGCAGGGCTTTCTAAAAATCCATTTTTAGCCTGATTTGGACACCAAAAAGGCCTCCAAAAGCGGCCCTGAACACAAAGGGCATAAATGACACTAGGATGGCACAAATGCACAGTGGAGGGCGCAAATGCACAGTGGAGGGTGAAAATGTCAAATTTTCTGATTTTTTCCAAAATTATCTCAAGTTTTGACTTTTCTTCAGCAAATCATCTTTCTACTCATGTAATTAATGATGGTAAAATGTAATTATGTATGAGATTACTTACCTAGGGTAGATTCATCGGGTAAAATTCATTAATGAGTCATGATGAATCAGTTAAATGTAATGAGGAGTGAGTCACTTGGACCATCCTACACCTCAGTTTTTAGTTCAGCAATTAGTGGATCTCTTCCTCACCTCATGGATTCAACCCATGAGTGAAGCGTGTTTTGATGTCTATTTAGCCCTTTCTTCACACTAGTGAAGGGTTGGAATCAGTTTGTATGTTTGCTAGTTAATCAAGGAAACTTTGTACTCATTTTGGCTAGCTAATAAAGAGGAGTTGCAGCTACTTTTTGGGATACTTGTGGTATTGATGTCTATCACTGTATTTTCTTTAGTATCATATGTTTGAATGTATTGTATCCATGTTCACTTCATTTTTATGTTATGATCTCTTAGAAGTTAGACAATCATAATACATGTTTGCACATGCTCTATTTTGGTTAATTGACCATATTTTGTCCATCTTCTTCTGTCTGAGAAAAACACATCTCCTATGCTTTTCTTAGCTTTCTTTCAGCTTCAACACCATTCCATCACAATCCTATTCAAGTGATAAGCCTTGTTCCTACCTTGCCCCATTGATCAGGAGATCATGTCCAAGTTATGAAAAATGCTCAAAAATGAAAGTGCTCAGAAGTGGTTGCAACCTGAACGAATAGAAAGGTCTCGTCGCTACGATTCTGGAACCATGAACGGTTCTCAAAACTGAGGTTGTATGCAGAAGTTATGAAGGTTTGAAAAGCTCAGTAACTCCAAAAATGAGTTGAACAAGTTTGACTTTTCAAATTTGGAAAAAAAAATTAAAAGGAATATTCTGGGAATATTCTTCGAAATATTCCCTAGAGTATTCCATTCGAATAAATCATATTCTAACATTTGGCAGCATATTATTTGATGGTGGTTTGAGTTTTGAAATATTGGCCAATCACGGGCTGCCACGTGGCAGGCCCGGAGGCTGCCACATGGCCCCAAGCCGAGGAGGATTAACATTACAAAAAAATTTATGAGTCCACGGGAGTTGAACCCCTGACCTCATGCTGGACAGCGCAGCATTGTACCATTATGCAACGGGGATGGTTCTTACAAACCTTAGTTATCAAAGCATATTTGAAGCGTTGAATTATAATGGGCACAAAAATTAAGGGCTAGCCTGACACCATATAACCAATCCCATATGACCATACCTGCAACCTTATGCCAAACACTCTGATGGTTATGTGTTGGTAGTTAAGGTTATGGTGGCAGAGGCCATGTGGCCAAGATCCACGGTAAATTTAAATGTAACGGTTTTAAAAAACGCGAAGGTTACGGTTAAAAAGGAGGTTTGGGCAGTGATCACATGGTGACCGCCCCACGTAAAATTAAATTCTAGGTTGAACTGTCCACCAGATTTGGAGGAGCATGCCCATATTTGGGGCATTTCACCAAACTAACTCCAATTAACTTCAGTTTCTCCACATTTAGTGGAGGTTTTTGAGGGACATTGGGAAAAATGTTGTTTTGGTCATAACTCCCTCATTATTGAACGAAATTGGGTGCAAAAATAGTCAATTTTGGGTATTTTTGACATTTTGAGCAGTTTGGCATAGGTTTCAGGTCGAATAGAGGTCATCTTCAGTAGTTTTAGCTTCGAGGAAGATCAAGGATCCATCAGGGCCATCATGGAGAAGGCAGTGTATTGGGCTTTCTTTATATGTTTTATATAAATGAATAGTCATATTTGGCTAATTCATAACTTATGAAGCTTATTTTATAGATATTTTTACCTATTGAGGCTTATTTTCACTTGTACTTACATTTTGAGCAAATTAATACATGAGGGGCATGTCATTTGGAGCTGGACCGGCAGATGTAGCCTAGGAGGGGTGAACCACTTCAACAATTTGCTGAGTAATGTGCTTTGTGAAGTTTATTTCTCTGTTCTTTACTGTTGTACATTGATAAACAATTAAAATACTTAATCAATCCTCATACAGAAATATTTTTAACAAATCCATAACTACTTGTTTAACCTGCAAATTAAGGAGAACCTTATGCACTCATTATTATTACTATTTGGATACTTAGCACAACATAACTAATAAAATCCATTCAGATCAATTTGGTATCAGAGCTCAGGGTTTGAGCATTAGGAGAGCTAATGTTTCTCTCTGTATTGTTCTTGTGCAAGGTTTGCTTAACTATTTTCAAGGTTTTTGATGCTTACTAGGCTGAAGCTTAAGAGAGGAGAAGGTCTATTGGCAAGGACTTACAGTAATCCTCAGCCAAGGAGGGAAAGATTTCCAGTATCTCCACCTTCAATTTCACCTCCAAGAGAAGCAGAAGAAGCCATAAGCATGTCTTCAAGGGAAGGAGAAATCCATGAATAAGTTTATCCCAAAGAGGAAGAAAGGGTGTTTAGAAAAGAATTCCTTGATTTGACAGAAATGGTGAGAGTCCTTTATCAAGAAAGGAATGAAATACTTGAAGGAGAAGGATCCAAAATTCACAAGGAAGGAGAGGGATCATCAGGAGGCCATAATGATGAAGAGAAATCCAAGAAGGGTAATGGAGGAAATGGAGACAGTGGAAAGTCTCCATCATCACCATCATCTTCATCTTCATCTTCATCTTCGTCAACCTCTACATCATCTTCAGTACATCATTCTCACAAAGTCAAGAACACGGGTAAAAGTCCTTTTCATAAACTTAATGTTAAGTTTGAATTGCCAAAGTTTGATGGTGAATGCAAAAAAGCTAGATAATTGGATTAGGCAATTAGAGGTCTACTTGAGAATTCAAAATTTTCATGATGACGAAACCAAAATTTTTAGCTAGCTTCATTGAGAATGGAAAGTGAAACTCTTTTTTGGTGGGAAGCCAAGACAAAGGAGGAGATAAAAAAATATGGTAAGATTATCTTATCATGGTCTAATTTCATTTCTGCAATTAAACAACAATTTTATCCATTAGATCACATGCAGAAAGCCATAATGGATTGGCAAAATTTTAAACAGTTGAAAGGACAAAATGTTAAAGTTTATACCCAAGAATTTAAAAGAAGAGCTCTTTTACTAGGAATTGATTTGCATAGCCAAGACACTTTACTCAAGTATATAGGAGGCTTGCATACTTAACTAAGACATACCATTCTCATGTTTAACCCTAAAAGCTTATATGAGGTTTGTGTTTAAGCCACACATTTAGAGGCAAGGGGTAAACAAAATTTTGAAGGGAATGAGGAAAGTGAGTTTAAAGGAAAAGGGAGGAAAAGGAGAAATGAAAATTCTAGGAAAGAGAAGGGAAAAAAATTTTGCAAACACTGTTCTAAAAAAATCCATGATGAGGACCATTGTTAGAAACTTCATCCGGAGTTGAAACCAGAAAGTTTTAAAGCCAAAGATAAAGCCAAGGAGAAAGGCAAGACAGTTGCAATAGCTAAACAAGGCCTAGGGTCAGAATCAAGAGATGAAACAAAAATCATAGCTATGTCACCAAAGAACTTGAAGGGGAAAGAGAATGAAACAAAACCTAGTTCTAGTATTTCTAACTGTCACATAGAGGCTCCAAATGAAAAGAAGAGAATTGAATTGTTTCATGTGAGGGTTATTTCCAAACACACCAAGATTGACACACTATTTGATAGTGGATAGCAAGCAAACCTTATTTCAGAAGACTTCGTCAAGAAACTAAATCTTGAAACCATTCCACATCCTAAACCATATCCCCTTGGTTGGATTTGTAAGGATGCAAATTTACAGGTTTCAAAGAAGTGCATGTTTCGCTTTGCAATAACAGCACATTTTATTGACACGGTTGAATTACATGTTGTTCCGCTTGATATTACAGGTGTGGTGTTGGGAAGTCCTTACTTGTTTGACAGGAAATATATCTTTCATCGCCATGAGAACAAGTACCATTTATTCAAGTATGGAAAGGAGTTTATTGTGAGAGCACATCACAAAAAGCTAGACTCTTCTTTAGTGAATGCTGGGCAGATGAAAAGGCTTGTCAATGCAAGTCAAAATTTGACTTTGATGTTGATTAAACAAAGGGAATTTTTACATAATCCTTTTCATGTTAATTCTAATGTAAATAATGAGTTGTTTCAGTCTAAAAGCGGGTTTTCTTTGAAATAAGATGACAAGAAGTTGCAGCAATTGAAAATCGGTTGTTGTGAAACCAGCTCCAAAAAGAGAAGAAAAGAGATATCAACGCCTTAGAAATAAGCCACTTCGAGGGGGCAACCTCCAATACATTACATGAATGAACAATTCTTGGATGATCTAAATTACAAAACCTCCTTTCTATATATAGGAGTCCATGGGGCCACAATGTAATCCTAGCCGACCTAACAATAATAATTTAAGGGCACAATAATAATAATATGGGGGTTACAGGGGTGCAATAATAACAATAAGGGGGTTACACTAACAACAATAAGGGACTATACTAGTAATATAGGGACCTAACATGCCCCTCTCCTTCAAAAAAGTGTTATCCTCAATGCTTGAGTAGCTCTGGGTGCTTCTGTATAAAATTCTCATCCTCCCATGTAGAATCTTCAGTGGGTAAGTTCTTCCACTTGATGAGATACTCCGAAATTGATCGATTTCGTAGTTGTCGAGTTCTTGTTTCCGTGACCGCTTCAGGTTACAATATGATTTTTCCTTCCTCATCAAGTTCGGGCAATATTGTTTGAACTGGAAGATTTTCACCTATAACCTTCTTTAAGCATGAAACATGGAAAATTGGATGCACTCTTGAAGAAGTAGGAAGCTCCAATTTGTATGCCATAGTACCAATCTTTTGCAACACCTTGTAAGGACCATAGTACTTTGGCGATAATTTATTATCCTTCTTAGCTTGCTTGAGGGACATTTGTTTGCATGGTTGTAGCCGTAAAAATACCCAATCTCCTACATCAAAACTTCTCTCGCTGCGATGTTGATCTGCCTGTTGTTTCATTCGATTTTGTGCCAAATTCAGGTTATCCTTTAAGAGTTGGAGAACTTCTTGCTGATGCTCGATGTGATCTTCCACTGCTTGAACCTTCGAATTTTCCCTTAAAGATGATGTGATCGATCGTGGATGATATCCATAAAGTGCCATAAATGGGGTCATTTTTGCTGCAGTATGGAAGGAAGTGTTATACCACCATTCAGCGAGAGGTAACCACTTGACCCATTGTGTTTGTTTATCAGATACAAAACAACGAAGATATCCTTCCAAACATTTATTTACTATCTCACTTTGACCATCAGATTGAGGATGATAAGATGAGCTATGAGCTAATTGAGTACCCAAACAAGAAAATAACTCCGTCCAAAAATTTCCAGTAAAAATGGGATCTCTGTCGCTCACAATAACCCTTGGGCTTCCATGTAGCTTTTGAATTCTGTCCATAAATGTAGTAGCAACTGTACTTGCTTTAAATGGATGAGATAATGCACAAAAGTGTACATACTTGGTAAATCTATCAACTACCACCATGATGACACTCTTTCCTTCGGACTTAGGTAAACCTGTGATAAAATCCATTGAAATCTCCTCCCAACGTTGACTTGGAATGGATAAAGGTTGTAGAATACCCGGGGTCTTAATTGTCTCAACTTTATTCTGCTGGAAAATCAAACATTCCGCCACAAACTTTTGAATATCAGATTTAAGGCCATCCCAAAAAAATTCTTTCTTCACCCTGTGGTAAGTTTTTAAAAATCCCGAGTGTCCTCCTAAAGGAGAAGTGTGCAATTCCAGAAGAATCTTTTGTTTTAGTTGGGAATTCTTATAAAGATATAAGCGATCTTTGTACCATAAGGAATCATTTTTCCAACTAAATGTATCAGATGTACTAGGATCTTGCTACAACTTTTGAATGAGTGTCCATACATCTTTGTCCTTCTTCCATTCATCGCTTGCTTCAGTTATCCAATCTGGTTGGATAATAGAAATGGCACAAAGCAATGCTTCCACCTCTTCATTCTTTCTTGAGAGTGCATCTGCAACAACATTCAACTTTCCTTTTTTGTAGATTATTTCAAAGTCGTAACCCAACATCTTTGTGACCCATTTTTTATGTTCTTCTGACGATAGTCTTTGTTCCAAAAAGTGTTTAAGACTATCATGATCAGTTTTTACCTTGAAGTGTCTTCCCATTAGGTAAGTTCGCCATTTCTTTAGTGCATGTAGTATTGCTAACATTTCCTTTTCATAAATAGGTTTCTGTAAATACTTTCCTTTGATTGGACGACTTTCAAAAGCAATGGGTCTTCCTTCCTGCATTAAAACTGCACCAATTCCATTTCCTGAGGCATCACATTCCACAATAAAGGTTTTTGTAAAGTCTGGTGTAGCTAAGACCGGTGTTAGGCACATTGCCTCTTTAAGACGTTCAAAGGCCTTAGTTGCTTCAGGAGTCCATGAAAATGCATCTTTCTTCAATAATGTTGTTAGAGGTGCTGCTATTCTCCCATAATTCTTAACGAACTTGCGATAATACCCTGTTAACCCGAGAAATCCTCGCAACTGCTTTATGGTTGTGGGAACTTTCCATTCCTTAATGGCTTTAATTTTGTTAGGGTCTACTTTAACACCCTCGTGAGATACAATGTGACCCAGATATTCCACCTCTTGTATTCCAAAGAAACATTTGGATTTTTTTGCATATAATTGTTTCTCCTGCAATAGTTTGAGCACCCTGTCAACATGTTCAACATGATCCTTCCAAGACCTGCTGTAGATTAGTATATCATCGAAAAATACTAGCACAAATTTTCTAAGGAAGGGTTTGAAAATGGAATTCATCAACCCTTGAAATGTAGAAGGTGCATTGGTAAGGCCAAAAGGCATGACCAAAAATTCATAATGACCCTCATGAGCTCGAAATGTTGTTTTTGGAATATCTTCAGTCTTCATTCTAATTTGATGATATCCTGAACGAAGATCCAACTTGGTAAAATAAATTGCACCATGTAATTCATCCAATAATTCATCAATCACAGGAATGGGAAATTTATCTTTAATGGTGAGCTTATTGAGCTCCCTATAATCCGGACACATTCGCCATGATCCATCCTTCTTGTGTACCAATACTACGGGAGCAGAGAAAGAACTTTGACTAGGTTGAATTATACCCGCCTCTAACATTTCTGCAATCATACGTTCAATTTCGCTCTTTTGGAAGTAAGGATATCTATAAGGCCTTATGTTTGGAGGAACACTTCCTGGAATCAAATGAATAGCATGATCATGATCATGAATAGGTGGGAATCCTTTGGGAGTTTCAAACACCTTGGAATGATTGTCCAAGACTTGTTGGAGATCTGCAGAAATAGATGATTTTGATGTCGGAACTTCTAGTGAGCATAATTGTGCAATTACGCCTCGTTGTTCTTTCTTTAGAAGCTTTGTCATGACATTAGAGCTTATTATCCTTCCTGGCTTCCCTTCAATACCCCTTAATTCGACTTCCTTTCCTTCTGAAAAAAATTTCAAGAAAAGTTCTTGAAAATTAAAAGCTACCGTCCCCAAAGATTGTAACCATTGTACTCCTAGTACAACATCAGCACCTCCATAGGAATGGAAAGCATTGGACTAGTCAATACATATTCCCCCATGGTTAACTTGATATTATGGCATTTTCCAGAGCAATTTATAGTTCCTCCATTTGCAACCATCACTTGACATTCTGGTGCTGGGTATAGGAAACAATTTAATTCCTTGGCTACCTTACAATGAATAAAATTATGGGTGCTACCTGAATCAATCAACGCTATTACCTTTTTCTTCTTGATTTGTCCTGCTATCTTGAGAGTTTGAGGAGTGGTAATTCCTGCCAGTGCATTACACGAAATAGTCGGATTCATTACTTCCTCTTCTAGAGCTGGTTCCTGGTGTATATCCTCTTCTTGTTCATTTTCTTCTTCCTCTTCACAATCTATGTAAAATAATTTCTTCTCAGCACACTTATGACCTTTAGTGTATTTTCTATCACAACTGTAGCAAAGCCCTTTTTCTCTTTTTTCTTCCAATTTTTCTGGTGTCAACCTTGTAGGTTGTGGAAATCTAAAATTAGCAACACTTCCCTCTTTATAGAAGTGAATAGTAGGCTTCCTTGTCGCCATAATTTTACATTCAATTTTTCTTGCCAACCTGAATGCCTTCTCCAATGAATCAGGTTCCAAAACATGAACTTCATGTTGGATGCTATCCTTTAAAGTACCTATGAAGAGATCAATCCTGTGTTCCTCTGGAATATCAGTTACCCTTATATTCAATTTTTGGAAGTCCTCAATGTGCTCCCCCACTAAACCCTTTTGTTTGAGATTTATCAATTGGCCAAAGAAGGTGTTGCTCTTTGTATCCTCATAATGTGCTATCATTTCCTCCATAAAATTTGACCAAGTGACAATTTTTTTACGGGATCAAAGCCATCGATACGATACAAATGTATTTTGTTCTAAATGTAAAGTTACAATGCGTACCTTTTGTGTGTTTTTCACATTATGGAAATCAAAATATTGCTCCATTTGTAGTATCCATCTTATAGAATCATTTCCATCAAACTTCCTCATATCCATTTTTGGAATATGGTGGTTCTTCCCACCAACATTAGATTTTATGAAATCATGATTAACATTTATTTTGTTCTCATCATGAGTTTCCTCTACTATCTTTTCACCATTAGGAAACATTTCTTGTATCAACTTTGTCAAACCTTCCATGTCTGCTTTTAGATCATTCTTCATGTTTTCCATGTTGTCTTTCATTTTTTCATCGATCTTAGCTTCCATGTCATCCATCTTAGATTCCATGCCATCTTCCATGCCATCTTCCATGCCATCTATCTTAGATTCCATGCCATTATTCAAACCATCCATCTTAGATAACACGTCTTTATTCAAACCATCCATCTTATTTTCCACGTCTTTCTTCAAAACTTCCATGTCATTTTTTGTTGCTCTTTGCGAGAGCGAAATTTGTTGCACTTGCTCTTGTAATTTTGATATGTCATGTTGCCATTCTTCATCTTCATGAGTCATAGTAGAGCCTTCTAAGGGCTTAATGGATGTTGAATTCTTTTTTGGGGGCAGTGTAGAATCCAATCTTGATATCTATTCTACAATATTCCCTTGGAATCAATTCAACTTGATTCTTCAAACAAGACTTATGAAATTCGGGAAAAAAATACACACCTTTTACTTGCTTTTGAGGAGCTCTATATTGAATTTGAATTATCTATATAATTGTGGATCCTCAATATCTGAAATTTGGCCTTGTAGTAGCCCTCTAAATATTCTTTCAAATGTCACAAGTCTGACCTGATTTGGATTATTCAAGACAAAGATATGTCCAATATCTCACAATGACACAATTCTGGACTTATTCAGTCGAGCGAACTTGTACGACTTTCCATATCTTCTTGTTTCCTCCTTTGGCTCTGAAATTGATAGACATGAAACTAAATTCTATGTAATTAAGGCCACTTCTTATATCATTCCAATCCGATGCTTAGAGAGAGAGTTATGAAGATTTTCCCACGATAACCTCTTTGATATGAAATTAGGAAGCCTGAAAAACACCTAACTTCCACAGATCATATCTCTAAAAATATTGTGAACCAAGCTCTGAATTTTTTTGAATATGTTATGTTCCATAGGATTTTGGCTTCACTCTCCAAAAATTTCATCTTTTGAATCATCTTATAAAAAAAGTTATAGCGAAAATTCCACAATGACCTGTTTAGGTTAAATTCAAGAGCCTGCAAAAAGCCCTAACTTCCACAAATCATATCTCCGAAAATATTTCTAACCAAGCTCTAAAATTTTGCAAAAATGTTCCTCAAGAATTCTGCTTCGCACTCTAAAATTTTTAGCTTCTAAACCTTTGCAAAAAAAATTTATAATGAAAATTCCACGATGACTAGTTTGGAGTAGCGAAAACCCTAGAATCCAAAGCTCTGATACCAAATGTTGTGAAAACAGCTCCAAAAAGAGAATAAAAGAGATATCAACACCTTATAAGTGAGCCACTTCGAGGGGGAAACCTCCAATACATTACATGAATGAACAATTCTTGGATGATCTAAATTACAAAACCTCCTTTCTATATATAGGAGTCCATGGGGCCACAATGTAATCTTAGTGGGGCCACAATGTAATCCTAGCCGACCTAACAATAATAATTTAAGGGCACAATAATAACAAAATGGGGGTTACAGGGGTAAAATAATAACAATAAGGGGGTTACACTAACAACAATAAGGGACTATACTAGTAATATAGGGACCTAACATCGGTGCAGAAAAGAAAGTGTCAGTGCAAGGAGGTGCAAAGATCCAAGAGAGGATAAAGCATCCAAGCAAAAAGGGCACAAAATTCAGCAATGATCATTGCTAGTTTCAGAATGGCATGGTATTATGGCGAGAAAACTTGGTCAGAAATCGACACAAGTAAAAAGCTAATTCAGGAAAAAATCGCCATAAGGACAGGATGCAAGGTAAATGTAATTTCCAGTTTCCTTTGAAGGTAGACCAATGTAGGAACAATATTTTTACTACAAATTTCAGTTGTTGTTCTGCAAGTTTCGAAAATGTGCAGCATGACAAGGTTAAATTCAGCAACAGTTGGTCAATAGATTCAAGGAAAAGTTTGTTGTTTTATGAGAAGCTCCAATTAATGAAATCAGGGAAATTTTAGTGGATTAAGATTGGAAGAGTGGAGAATCAATCTCCTCATCTTCAAGTTCAGTAGTCGAGAGAGCTTTTGGGGTCCAAAAGCTTCCCAGTGGGGAGGTTTGATCAAGAGATCATGTCCAAGTTATGAAAAATGCTCAAAAATGAAAGTGCTCAGAAGTGGTTGCAACCTAAACGAATGAAAAGGTCCCGTCGCTGCGATTTTGGCATCGTGAACGGTTCTCAAAACTGAGGTCGTATGCAGAAGTTATGAAGGTTTGAAAAGCTCACTCCAAAAATGAGTTGACCAAGTTTGACTTTTCAAATTTGGAAAAAATTTTAAAAGGAATATTTCGGGAATATCCTTCAAAATATTCCCTAGAATATTTTGTTTGGCCGAATCATATTCTGACATTTGGCAGCTTATTATTTTATGGTGGTTTGAGTTTTGAAATATTGGCCAATCACGGACTGCCACGTGGCAGGACCGGAGGCCGCCACGTGGCCCTGGGCTGAGGAGGATTGACATTTCAAAAAAAATTATGAGTCCACGGGAGTTGAACCCAAACCTCATGCCGGACAGTGCAACATTCTACCGTTATGCAATGGGGATGGTTCTTACAAACCTTAGTTATCAAAGCATATTTAAAGGGTTAAATTATAATGGGTACAAAAATTAAGGGCTAGCTCGACACCATATAACCAATCCCATATGACCATACCCGCAACCTTATGCCAAACACTCTGATGGTTACGTGTTGGTGGTTAAGGTTATGGTGGCAGAGGCCATGTGGCCAAGATCCACGGTAAATTTAAATGTAACGGTTTTAAAAAAAGTGAAGGTCGCGGTTAAAACAAGGGTTTGGGTGGTGGTCACACGGTGACCGTTACCGCTCCACATAAAATTAAATTCCAGGTTGAACTATCTGTTGGGTTTGGAGGAGCGTGCCCAGATTTGGGGCATTTCACCAAACTAACTCCAGTTAACTTCAGTTGCTCCACATTTAGTGGAGGTTTTTGAGGGACATTGGGCAAAATGTTGTTTTGGTCATAACTCCCTCATTCTTGAACGAAATTGGGTGAAAAAATAGTCAATTTTGGGTATTTTAGACATTTTGAGAAATTTGGCATAGGTTTCAGGTCGAACAGAGGTCATATTCAGCAGTTTTAGCTTCGAGGAAGATCAAGGAGCCATAAGGGCCATCATGGAGAAGGCAATGTATTGGGCTTTCTTTATCTATTTTATGTAAATGAGTAGTCATATCTGGCTAATTCATACCTTCTGAAGCTGATTTTATAGATATTTTTTCCTATTGAGACTTATTTTCACTTTTACTTACATTTTGAGCAAATTAATACATGAGGGGCATGCCATTGGGAGTTGGACCAGCAGATGCAGCCCAGGAGGGGTGAACTGCTTCAACAATTTGCTGAGTAATGTGCTTTATGAATTTTATTTCTTTGTTATTTATTTTTGTACATTGATAAATAGTTAAAATACTTAATCAATTCTCATACGGAAATCTGTTTAACAAAGCTAGAACTACTTGTTTAACCTGAAAATTAAGGAGAACCTTATGCACACATTATTATCACTATTTGGATAATTAGCACAGCATAACTAATACAATCCATTCAGATCACCCATTGATCCCTGAAAACCTATCTTATTTTCCCTAAAGTAGCTTTCCTTAACCTAATTTCTTCATCCAGTGATTCCCCAACCAAAATCAAATCAAAACAAGCCCCTGCATTCATATCTAGTTAAAGATCCTAATTGTTCTAGCCCTCCTGGCAGTGACCCTTTTGGAGAGAGCCCACTCTGACTTGATAGGGCTAGCTATCAAGTAAAAATCTTGGTCTGTGGTTACCTATGTTGGGATTCCTTCTTCAGCCTTAGGAATCTGGCGGAGTGCTAACACTATGCAAGAAATATGGAATCTCACTACCCAAAAAAGTCATATTTTTCTTTAGATGAAGGAAAAGTTTTAGGATTCATTGTGTCTAAGAAATGTATATATATTGATCCTGAAAGAATCGAAGAAATTAAAATAATCCCTTTTCCTCATAATAAGAAGACCATGCAATCATTCCTAGGGCAGATAAATTTTGTAAAAATATTTGTCTCTGACTTTTCGCAAATAGTTTTACCTTTACAATCAATGATTAAGAAAAATTCAGTTTCCAAGTGGGGACATAATGAGAGAGAAGCATTCGATTTAATCAAACAATCTATTATCAATGCTCCATTCTTGACTACTCCTAATTTTCTTAATCCTTTCACTATATATACATTTTCATCAAACACATCATATGTTGTTTTTTTTACACAGCTCAATGAGCAGCAAATTGAAGCACCAATATCATTTTACAATTCCAATTTGCAAGGTGCATAACTAAACTATTCGTCTATTGAGAAGCAAGAATTTGATGTCTTCGAATCTATAAAGAATTTTAGGCCATTTCTCCTCAAAACTCATACCAAGATAATAGTTCCATTCTCTACAGTAAAAAAATTACTAATGCAAAGAGAGGTAGGAGAGAAAAGGGTTAACTGGGTAACTTATTTGCAAGAATATGATGTAGAAATTAGACCTTCTAAAATTATTAGAGGTCATGGTTTTTGCAAAATGCTAACATGAGCATCTTATTTATCATCAGAAGAAGATTCAGGTAATGATGTACAAGTGTCTGAGGTAAGCCTCAACGATAATCAATCTCAATATGTTGATCTTAAATTTTATTGGAAAAATGGATATGCCCCAACACAGCTCAGTTATAAAACAAAGTGTGCTTTAATATTGAAAGCTAAGCAATACGAAATGGTTAATGTTGTATTTTTTAGAAGGAACTTTTATTCTATGTTGTTACGATGCTTGGAGAAAACTAAAGTACAGAAAGTCTTGCAGAAACTCCATGATGGACCAGCTGAAGGACATTTTGGAGGAAATACTACAGCACATAAAATGATGCATGCAGGTTATTACTGGCCAACACTATTCAAAGATGCTCATTATTATGCAAGGAAATGCAAAGTCTGCCAAAGTGCACCTGGAAGACAAAGGAAACAAGCTTTTCCATTACAACCAGTTAATATCGAGCAACCATTCGAGCAATGGGGATTAGATATAATTGGTGATATTTTTCCTAACTCTTCCAAACAACATAAATACATCCTCACAGCTACCGATTATTTTACCAAATGGGTGGAAGAAATTCCACTAAAAGTAGCCAACTCTAATAATATTAATGAGTTCATTGATCAGTTTATCATAAATAGATTTGGTTTACCCACTGATTTTATGTTTGCTAACACATATTATTTCTCAAGAAATGATATGATATAATTTACTATTAAAAGAGGTTTTAAACTCAAATATTATGCTAACTAGTATCCTCAAGGAAATGGTTTAGCAGAATCAACCAATAAAAACCTTATTAGGATCATTAAACGAATTGTTGACCAGAACCAAAGAAATTGGCACAAATCATTAACATTCGCTCTTTGGGCAGATCGAATAATTCAGAAGGCCTCCATTGGTACTTCTCCATTTAATCTCGTTTATGGGAAATAATTTGTTCTCCCTACTAATGTATTCATTCCTTCTCTTGCCCTGGTCCAATTTATTGATGAATCACCCTCTCCTTCCTTGCAAGTAATACAATTCCAAATTCTTAAACTCGAAGAGGAAAGGGAAAAGTATAAAGTTACTCATTCACATCATCAACAATTGGTCAAAGCTTCATTTGATACAACTTCCGTCACTCCAAAAACATTTCAAATTTGTGATCTGGTACTAAAATGGGATAAGTCACACGAGGAAAAAGGTAAACATACCAAATTCCAAAAAATATCACTTGGACCATTGCAAATCATAAAGGAAACAGGCCCATCAACATTTTTGTTGCAAGATCAATCAGGCAAAAGAGATTCTTTGCCTGTTAATGGGAAAATTTTAAAGAAATAATTTTCATAGGAGGTAACCCCTTCTATTTACTGTATATTATTTCCTTTTCTTTTCTTAGGAAAACAAAAGTTGAATTGTACTTATTTTTGGCTTCTCAAATGAAGATCTTAGAGAATCTTTTTGAATTATCACTTCTATAAATAAGAATTGCTAAGGAAATAATTGAAAATTTTGAATCTAAAATAGATTTTATTTCACTAAAAATTTTAATTACACTGAAGTTATTTATTCTCTGATAAACTCTCACTTTTATAAAATATGGTTACTCTACTATCATTCAAGACAAGAATCTTTAACATAGTAAAGACTCTTTACAGATAAGCAATATTAAACTCTAAGATTATCATCCAGAACCCTGAAAAGGGCCAATGATTCACCCCATCTGTCAAAATTTTAAATTTTCGGGATGTAATTAAAAAAATATACTAAAACTTAGAAGATAATAAGTCTCATCACGAGCTTGTTTATCATGTTCATAGGAAAATAGTTAAATTGACATTACCAATATTGTCTACCAAAATAGGGTAATGACTTGAGATTATATCAAAATTCAATGGGTCTCATCAAGAGCCAGCTTGATCAATTTAGTTACAACCAGTGAATAGCATTGTCAATATTTGGTTACCAAGCCAAGGCAATGGATTTTAAGTGATAAAAAAATACATAAAAAATGTATTTACAAAAAAGAAAACAAGTTTACAAAGAGATAAAGTATATAATTTTGAACTTATTTTGGAATATTGTAATAGTAACTAGATGGGACATTGAATCATTGTTGGGTAAAAGGTAACCATGTCGAGGCTTTAAATTCCTACTGGTATCAAAAGCTCTACCTGTGTTAAATGAGAATATATATATATAAAGCTAATCTGAATGAGTCACCTGCTTTATCTTTTTGAACTTAGTAAAGACTGATATAGATTCTCATAATTTCATTTTAAAGAGGAAATCTTATGGATGATAATCAAGTGAGATTTTATTACTTAGTGAAATAAGTTTTTATTGAAATTTATTCCTGTAATTATTTTTATTTTGAAAATTTCTAGAAATTTCAAAAAACTGATCAGAGATACCCGGTTCTCCCAAGTGAATGGCCAATTGTTGTACTCTAAAGTACCCCCCATTTATTTTAATAATAAATGGGGACCCTTTAAAAAATAAATAGAGTAAAATAATCATTATTTCATTTAGCGCTAAGTTTTAAACTTAAATAATAAAGGCATAAACCTATTTTGCTTTGATTTCGTTGCGCTTAGCACAAATCGCAAAGTTCACAAGTTGAAAAATGTTAAAACACATATAAGAATTGCGCATTGCGATAAGTGTTTCAAAATTTTTGAATTATGTATAATTCCCGTTGAAAAGTTAGAAAACCCTTAAAAGTCATAAATCACATCGTGTTTCCTTAAAAGACAACTTATATCATTTTAAAAGGATTTGCGATGATTCAAACCTGATAAAACAATAAATGAACAATGAAATGTCTCCGTAAAGTCCAACAAAGCGCAATTCTTTGAGTTTTTAGGCCCATATCTCATTTCACAACAACAAACCAAATGAAAAGTAAAATACACCGTCATAAAATGTGATGTACGATTTGCGTAGATCGCATTTCGGATACACGGTGAAGACATATAATATTAACGATTGGTAGAAGTTGTGATTTGTGATATATCATTTATTGCTAAAGCGTTTGAAATGATCATTAATCAATCAATATGTAAAATAAATATAATGACTTAGAGAATTCGATTGGACGTATTGGGTAAGATATGTAAATGATTTGATAAATGATTAAAGGGTTATTAACGACATTCAATAGGTACAGGATTAAAAAAGATTGATATATTTCCAGAGCGTGTTTCAAATAAAAGCGTCAGTTTTTTTATTAATGGTGATTTAACTCTCTTCTCTGCCCCTTCTCACTCCTCATCTCAAATCTAAATTTACTTATCTTACTTGAATTCAAGAAACTACCAAAGGAAGTGATATCAACGGAAATGACAAAGAAAGGCAAATCAGTTGCCCAAGCATCTACTTCCGAAGTCACAGACATGCCTCCATTATTTTCAGGCACAACGTGCAACAAGGAAAATGGGATTTCTTCATGGGAAGCCATGTATAATCTGTTTGAAGGGGAACATCCAAGAGAACTAAAGAAAACAGTAACAATGGATGAGGTAGTTTCATTAAAACCTTCTTACTTTGAAGTTGCATGTCTGTTTCTTCATAGGATAGCGGCAAGGCCAAAGATCTTACCATACACTAATATGGTAAATTGGGTCATCGATAACCTCAACATTGTAGACAGAACATTCAATAATTCCAAGCTAGAGAACATGTGTTCATTGACCGCCGAGGATTTACGAACAATGTATCATTTTCCTATGCCATAGAAGACTTATGATAAAGCTTTCCTGCAAATATTTACAGAAAAGAATCCAAACCTAATGAAGGTGGTAAAATGATGGAAAGAATACCAAGGAAAGCTAAAGCAGGACAAACTCGGTATGTACCCAATAGCACAATTTCCATCACCTTATTGTTATGCAGGCCATGTAGATTATTTTCTAGACCTTATACCACTAGATTTTCCATTGAATGGGCTTTTTTAATTGACGCAATTGTCAATTCTTTTATCATGAATTGGGAAAAAAATTTATTTGATTATTTGGCCAAAAACATTATGGTTTACAAGACAAATAGAGTCTATTCAACTAGGAAAATCCCTCATTTTTACATGAGCACATATATCATGGATGCTATATGTTTCTACTCAATATTTTCTATTATGGGTTGGAAGTGGACTAGCCAAGACCCTAACCCCATTCATATTTATCATAAAGCCCTCTGGGAGTCTAAATTTCATCTACATTTCTATAAAATTTGTCATGGAGTTATGTTTCCCATCCATCAGACCATTTTTAATTAGTGAGCTCCTAGGATTTCTAAAGAAGACAGTATAGATTTTCTACCTATGGCCAGATGGTTTGGTGAGGAAAAATTTACTTATGTTCGAGATTTTGGGAGTCTTTCTTCCCCTCATGTTTTTCCCTACTATGTTCCTAATAAGATCTTAGCTAGAGAAATTGCTTATCAAACTCTAGTAAATGGTGTAACCAATAATCTCATAGATTCTAAGAAATCCATCTGGCCTACATTCCCGTTACAGTGTGGTACATTGGCCCTTTTTGACATAGGTCATGCAGCGAAAGAAATTCCAAACATTATTTCATTGAATATGGATTTAATGCCAAGAAGACCATATGATCCTAATAATGTGGTCCAAAATTTTACCACTAACCTTAAACTTAAACCTTTCATGAATGAAAAGGATATGTTTGGTTATTTATTTGAAGGAGTAGAGAAGTTTTCAGATGTGTTAAAAATGGCATATAATAAGCTCAATGAAGCAGACTTTAAATCTTTTCAGGAATATAGAAGCAAGAGATTAGAAACAGTGCCATTGGACTTTTATTTATTGAAGATTTCAGAAGGCCAACTCCCAACATCAATTTAGAGGATGAAGAAAAAGACATGTCAGATGGATGAGTCACAAAAAAATCAATTCAAGATTCAGAGCAATCAAAACACCAGTCTCAGAGTTCATATCATTCTGATAATGAGTCTGAAAGAAAAAATGAGAGCCCTGAGAAGATAATTGAAAATGTAATTAAAGAAATTGATATGCAAACTGAAGAGGAAACTAGTGAAGTTGAACTATTAAAAGCATCTGCAAAAGAAGTTCAGCACATTCAAACTACACCTGAGCAAACAATGAAACCTCAAGTATAGAGTTTAAGCATAGAATAGAAAATTTTCAAGCACTGCATACACCACCAAATCCTAATCCAGAAGGATCAACGAGTTTTCAAACTCCAAAGAAAACTCAGAATATAGTAGGAACTGTAGTAGCACTTCACAAGGTACCAGAATTTCAGCAACAAGAGATCATCTCGGCCTACCCAACAGAGCAGATCATTTTAAAAATTGAGGAGATACCTCCACTAGATGTTTTCCACATCCCAAATTGCAAAGTTGTAGTTAAAAGGAGCAAAAGAAAAAGAGTTGATGAAACAGTCACAACTCTCAATGATGAATCAGTAGATGTTGTCTGGAAAGACACTTTTGCCAATCCTACAGAACATCTTACCAAATTGTCACAGTTTGCAGTTGCATATGCCACTGCTATCATTGATAAAGCTACAGAAGTACAACTTCTACTCAAACAAAAGGAAGATAAAGTTATGGAATTGGAAAGACAGCTAGAACAGGAAAAGCTTAATTCCAGTAAGCAAATTGAGATGAAATTGACACAGTTCAATAAATACTTTGAAAGGTTAAAATTGCAGCATCAAGTACAGAGTTCTGAAAATGATACACAAATAGAAGTAGTGATGGATAAGCTGAAAATACAGCCTCAAACAGAAAATTTTATAAAAGAGGCGCCTGAATGGAATACAAAATTGAAGCAGCAACAAGAGATTTTTTGTCAACAAATCTCAGCTACCAATTCATATTGTGAAACAAGAAAAATTTTGATCCAACAAGTGGCAAATAGAAGACTAGAATGTGAAAATATTCAAAAGAAGATTCCTGAATTCATCCTATGGCAAGAATCTAATATAGGAAAGAAAGTTGATCTCCCAAAAATTGATAAGTTTCACAAAGACATTTTATTTAAAGACTAGGAAATACATTTGAGGCAAGCAGAGAAGGCAACATCAAAGGCAGCAAATATAGCAAATGAGATCATTGAGTCTATTAATAGACAACTTCTAAATTCTGAACTCATCAAGGAATATACAACTGAAATGATCTCAGAGCTCAAACTATTGGAAGCACAGTGGAAGGAAAGAACAGAGACACATCCAGAAGCTATCAAAAATATAACCAAGTTAGATCAGGAAAATTATTGGAACTTTATGATTAAACCACATCATCAGTCTACGACTCTACAATCCTTAATTGATTCCACTAAGAAATCGTTTCCAACACTTTCAAATGTCGTGTTTAATGGCCAGGTCAGATCTGGGATCACATAGCCAGCTCAGTTGAAGTTGATGGTAGATATTTGCCACCTCAAAGATCAAATTACTAACGAAACTTAGCCCACTTAAGAGATATTGTTATTTTTATTCTAAATTGTAGTTGAGTTTACTTATTACAAGGAAGGTTGTTTGAAACCTCCTCAAATTTATGTAATAATATATTTTGGACCTATTCGGTTTAGTAGTTAAACCCTTCTCATGAATTTAGAGAAGGGTCCAGAAATTTGTCAAAAAAATTTGCGAAGGAATACACTTATGTATGTTTTTGAATGCCTTGATGAATTAATGGAACAAAGTCTGATTTCTCTTTATATTGAAGTTGTTTTACTGAAATTGCACTTTTGTATTCATTGAATTTCTTTGACTTGAAGAGGAGAAAACACTACTATCGATTTGATGAGTAGAACAACGCATATATGGTATTTCTACATGTTATGTTGAATTCTATTTCTTGAATTGGCAGCCATCTTTTACCTATATTATATATGAAAGTTGTTATCATAAGTAAATGTTAAATTCACTTTTGTACTGACATTTATCTATGATTACTTTTCTCATATATGATCAAAACTTATGAATGCGATATATATTTCACAATTGTTTTGATTTTACTACTTTGAAAAAATAATCATTTTTACACCATTTTCAACTCCTTCAACTATTTAATAATCTTCATTACCAATTATTGAAATATATCCTTCTAGATCGCATTAATGAATGAATACTCCCGGGTATATAGTAGAATAGATATTTAATTACATGCATAGAGTAGATTAATATCATTCCCCCATTCACATGTTATAAGCAATCACACCTTCATAATCCTTATTGGGAAATTGGTCCCTTTATCCCTAGTCGGAGCCACTACACCAAACGGAAAAGTAGCTGCCTTAAGGTCTGGACCGGGTGGTTTTCCCACATGTTGTTGCAACGGAAGTCCAAGGCTTCAACACGTTCTTGACAGCCTCCACAGAAAAACACAAGTATTATGTGATTTTTGCAAATGCTTTTTCACACAATTTTTGGATATTATTCATGTAGAAGAAAGATTAGACATTCTCGAAAATTTATGAGTTAAAAGAACTTTTCGAGAAAGATACAAGGAATAAGGTGAAGGCTCTCAAGATCAAAAATATTGGATAATATGTGTCAAATTAATTCAAGAAATTTTGTGCTTCAGAAGGCATTCGATGGGAATTGGTAGCACCTCATAACCCACAACATAATGGGATTGCAAAAAGGAAGAATACAACTATTGTGGGAGAAGCACGAGAGATGTTGCATGATCATTGCCTACCATGGAACTTGTGGGTTGAAGCATGCATCACAACAGTATTTGTGCATAATATAATTCCTCATCGTATTCTCGGGATGAGTACACCAGAGGAATATTTTTCAGGTAAGAAACCAGATGTGGTGCACTTTAAAAATTTTGGTTCATCTTTTATTGTCATGTAACCAAAGATGCCAGGAAAAAGCTAGAACCAATAGTTGAGTTGGGAATATTTGTGGGGTACATTGATACACCTCACAACTATCAAGTGTACATTCCATCTCAAAGGATGACAGTTATCAAGAGAGATGTGAAATTCAATGAAGATAAGGTCATGTGAATTTCCCTTGAGAGGAAGCTTCAGTTGCATGCAGTTGAGGAGCTATTAGCTCCAAAAGAATAACCTAAAGATGTGGAGAAGCCACAAGTAGAGGAACATAGAGTGGAAGCAACCGCTCAAGCAAAGACATCCAGATACAGAAGGAAGTGCGCCATAGAGAATGACAGGTTGATGCTTGATGCTAGAGAGAATGTGGGAGCACCCACATCACAGCGTAGGCAGAGGATGTACCTAGAGTGGTACACTGGCTACATGGTTCTTATGAGCGAGAGTGTAGAGACTGAGCCATACTCATCGAGGAATAAATGTAGAAACTAGTATCGGTTGATGCCATGATAGAGCAGAATGACTCCAGCATCAGAAATAGTGCATGGGAGGTTGTCCCAAGACTAGAGGACAAGTTAGTTGTAGGATCCTGGGTGGATATAAAAGGTGAAGCAAGCAGCAAATGGGAGTGTTGATAAACACAAGGCCAGATTTGTGGCTAGAGGGTTCTATTGGGTGGAGGGAATTAATTACGAGGATACATTTTCTCCAATTGAAAGGTACTCATCAATCAGATAAATTCTTTCACTTTCAGCGCAGATGGGATGGAAGATACATCAGATGGATTTAAATATATCCTTCCTCAACAGAGTGATTAAGGAAGAGGTGTAAATAGAGTAGCCAGAACGATTTCCGATCTTTGACAGAGAGTTGCATGTGTGCAAAATCAAGCAAGCATTGTTTGGGCTAAAATAAGAACCTTGTGCTTGGTACACCAAGATCGACAACTAATTCACCGGTTTGGGCTTCACCAAAAGTGAACCACATGTGACCTTTACCAAATTGTGCTTTAAGGTAAATTATTGATTATATTATTATATTTCGATGATTTTATTCTGACAGGTGATGAGCAGATGATCAAATCTTACAAAGAGGATCTTGCAAGAGAATTTGAGATGAAGGATATGGGGCTCTTGAATTATTTCCTTGGTTTGGAAATTTAGAAAAGAGATGGGGAATTGTTTGTATCTCAGGAAAATTATGCCGATGAGATTATGAAGAAGTTTCACATGGCGAGAGGCAAACCCATGGAGACTCCTCTAGCAAGGAATTGGAGGAAGGAATATGCTACTTTAGGCGAAGTGGTAGAAGCTATAATCTACATGCAGCTTTTGGGATCACTCATGTACTTTGTGAACACATGATCGAACATGTGTTATGCAATTAAACGACTTATTCAAGCTATGGTTAATCCTACCAAGCTCTATTGGAAGGTAGCCAAACATGTTTTGAGATACCTCAGAGGCACCACTCAGCTTGGTCTTTGGTATAGGCGGATAGAGGGAGTGAAGCTTTAAGGCTTCACAGATGCATGTTGGGCAAGGAGTCCATCTGACATAAAGAGCACATCAGGGAGCATCTTCAGTATTAGGTCAGGAGCAGTTTCCTAGTACAACACGAAGCAGAGATCAATTGCACTCAGTTCAGTAGACGTAGAGTGCATGGATGTTGGTCAAGAATATTCTGAGGCTATTTGGATGAGGAAGATCCTTGTTGAGTTTTTTGGTCACCTGATGTATCCGACGGTGATTTATTGTGCTAACTAGAGTTGCATCAAATTCTCGGTTAATCTAGTTTTTCATGACAGGTACAAGCATATTCATATTTGGTATCACCATATTAGATATTGTGTGCAAAGGAGCATTATATCATTAGAGTACATTCCTAATAGGATCTGGATGCAGATTTCTTGACGAAGGCAATATCAAGAGGCAAATTCGAGTTCCACAGAGGTGGGATCAAGGTAGCATACAATCCCTTTCTTTTTGAGAGGGAATGTTGAAAATGGAAACAAGAAGAGGATTCTGATTTAATTTTTCCCTTAATTAAATTAGAAGGAAATTGTGATTCCACATCACATGACAGCTTTTACGAGTTAACTAAGTTAGTAAGACTTAGTTAGTTCAGTTAATTCGAGTTGAGGGTCAAACTAGAGGCATGTAGAGTGTCTCCTACTTCTTGAGAGCCTTGGTTTATTTTATTTTGGGTTGCAATTAATTAACTTAATTTATTTGAGTTAAAAATAGTTTAATTAGTTCTAATTGATGGAGAAACTATTGAGAGGTTAAGTGAATTAAATTAGATTTAATTCACATGCAGTGATCAATCAAATAATTTATAATTCACTCTAAAATAACTCATGCATATTAGCTCTCAAGAAGACCCAATTGAGATTGGAGTTAAAGGGAAGTGTACTATCAATTGTATAATTAAAAAATTGTAAAAGTGGTGCATGGAGGCAGAGGAAAAGCCTTGATGTATTACGCAATCATTATTGGGGAATTTCCTTGTTAATATGGGTCTGATTCCCTAAGAAACTACACAAGGAAATAGGGAATCCTGAGGTCAAGAAATTGGTTAAGTATTGAACCAAGCTTGATTAGGAATCAGTGAGACAGACAAAGATAGTGCAGAGAGTTGTCAATCGTGAGAGAAGAATTGTATTTTTCTCATATTCTTTGACTTATGCAATATATAGATAGTGAGGTTTTTAGTTGAGGCTTTCCCCAGATAAATATTTGTGTTGTGCGATTTAAATTCTTTCTCTTTCTTGTTCATGTGATTGTGCAATCGTAATCGGTCTCTGTAATTTGAAGAGTAGATTCAAGTATTGTGTTTTAGCATATTACAAATATCAGTTTTAATCTACGTGTATTTTCTACAATTAATTCTCTTACTCTCAATAAGTCGAGATCCCTCTTCTCATTAGAGAAGTTTTGGGGTGTAAAATGGGTCTCCTAAGAAAAATGTACAACCAAAATAAAAGTTATAAGAACCAATAGAATTCAAGATGAATATGTCAACCATGTGGAATGATTTACCATTTTTGGGGTAAAAAGGTAAAAATATTAAAAAATAATAAAATAATAAAACTACTTTTTCCACTTGTATTTTCAACTTATCTCCCTAAGATTTTACTCAAATTTTGAGCGAGAATACTCATTGGATGCAAAATTTAGTTCCTCATCCAAGGAGTACACATGTTGCATACTTTCAATGGACTGTGCTACACGAAAAATGAGAAATCCATGAAAAATGTGACTGCAATCACATTTTTTCATGTATTTCTCATTTTTCGTGTAGCAGGGTCCATAGAAAGTATGCAATATGGGTACTCGGATGAGGAATCAAATTCTACATCCATTGAGTGTTCCCATTCTAAATTTGAGTAAACCTATAGGGAGATAAGTTGAAAAAATAGTTTTTTTTTTCCCTCTAAAATTCGACGATGTAATCTAATCTTATTTTATTATTTACGTTGTTATTTTATAATTTCCTTAGGAGGCCAATTTTAGACCTCAAAATTACCCTAATGGCCCTAGCGATAGAAACATCGATAAAATGTCAATAACTATAATGAAAATTAAATAAATGGTGAAAGAAGAGAAAGGATATATGCGCAGAGAGGTGAAGAAAGCAACCTCGTCAGGGTACTAAACAAGCCCATTGGAAGCGAAGCAATGCTTGTGTACCTGTAGTGACTTCGTCGGGGTACTGAACAGGCCTGCTAGTAGTGGAGAAACACCAAAGATGGAACTAAAACTCTAATCACCTTAAACTCATGAATATATACCATCCTTTTCCCATATCAAAATGATTGACATATGGTAAGCCTTGTAAATGTGTGTAGCCTATAAATGGGATAGAAGAGACTATACTTATAACTGGGATAAATGGGGGAGCTGAGGTAATCCACACAGTGGATCAATACCTCCTAAAAGACTAGAATTTGTGCCTAAATATATACCTAATCAGAGAAGTTGGATTTCTTCCAATGTATTGCCAAGTGGTGTTGCTCCAACAAACACCCTCCAAAATTTTACCTCCACTCGAATTTTGGAGCCTCCTTGTGATCATATAATTTTTCGTTCCTTAATCATTCTTGTTAGAAAATTATATATTACAGAGCAATGCAACACATATAATATGCGAAAAACACAAGCACACAGAACACATAAAACCAGAGAGACACAGATATACGTGGTTCACCCAATTTGGGCTACATCCACCCTAAACAGCCAGTCATTCCTTTCTATTATATAACAAAATGAAGAGACACAACCTATAGTAGATCCACTGTAATATCCTTTGTTCTCTCTCACAGTATCCCTATCAGTTTCTCACTCTGAGAATACTCATACAATACACAGCCACAATACGATGCCCTCATAAAAATTGAGGGGTTGCCTTATAGGGAAAAAATCCCTAAACTAAACATAACTTCTACCGTCAAATCATCCGCCTAATGAACAGTCTAGATTGACTAGAAATTACTATACTTTTACAAGGCAATTTTACATCTGTTTTTAGCTTCGGGGGCACTGCCCCCGAAACGCCCTGTCGGGGGACCGCTGGCCCTCGGACCCCCCAGTTGGGGGGTCAGCCCGCACCCCCCCCCCCCCCCCCCGCTGCAGGGGTGTATAGTTTTCCTGGGGTATACATCCGGCTAAAACAAGGATCTCTGAATCAGGATGAAAATCAGGCTCCACACCCAACAATCTCCCACTTGGAGACTGATTGTAGCGACTCCACCGCGGCTTCATTTGTTGGACAATGACTCCTCTTTGGACCTAGTTGTTTCTCATCTTTATCGTCATCCTTGAAAACCAATTGAAACTGAGCATATTCTCAATTTCTCCCTGGCTACAACTTCTGTTAGCATATCTGCAAGATTCCGGCTAGTGTGTATCTTTTCCAGCTTCAACTGTCCATCTTCCAATACTGATTGTATGAAATGGTACTTGAGCTGTATGTGTTTAGTCCTTGAATGAAATGTTGAGTTATTTGAAATATGAATGGAACTTTGGCTATCATTGTATAACGTGCCCATATCATGCTTCTTACCCAATTCATCCATAAACCTATGTAACCAAATCATTTCTTTACTAGCTTCTGTAGCAGCAACATACTCTGCTTCTGTTGTTGAAAGTGCAACAACACTTCGGAGTTTTGAAACCCAACTAACAGTTGTTCCACCTACAGTAAATACATATCCTGTAGTGCTCCTCCTGTTATCTCTATCCCCTACCATATCTGCATCAACATATCCCTGTAGAGCAATGTTTGAACCACCAAAGCATAATGCTTGATTTGTGGTACCTCTCAAATATCTTAGAATCCATTTCACTGCCATCCAATGTTCTTTTCTTGGATTGTTCATGTACCTACTTATAACTCCCACTACATGTGCAATATCATGCCTTGTACAGACCATTGGATACATTAAGCTTCCAACTGTTGATGCAGATGGAACTTTAGACATATAGTCCATTTCTTCTTGGGTCTTCGGGCACATCTCCTTACTAAGTTTTAAATGGCTAGCAAAAGGTGTACTAATTGGTTTTGCATTCTGCATATTAAATATTTTCAACACCTTTTGTATGTACTCATTCTGAGACAGTGTTAATTTGCAATTTTTCCTGTGTCTAGTTATTCTCATACTAAGGATTTGTTTTGCAGCTCCCAAATCCTTCATTGCAAATGAATTTGCCAATTTTATTTTGAGCACATTTTTTTCTTGCATGTTAGACCCTGCAACAAGCATGTCATCTACATACAATAACAATATAATATAGCTGCCATCATTTTGCTTTTTTAGATAAACAAAATGATCAGAGTGACATCTAGTATAACCCTGTTTAGACATAAACTTGTCAAATTTTAGATACCACTGCCTTGGAGCCTATTTTTAGCCATATAAGCTCTTCTTTAGCCTGCACACTAATTTTTCTTTCCCTTTGACCTCATATCCTTCTCGTTGCTCCATATAGATCTCTTCCTCCAAATATCCATGGAAAAATGTTGTCTTTACATCTAACTGTTCAAGATGTAAATCAGTTGTTGCTACAAGACTTAAAATAGTTCTGATTGAAGTCATCTTAACAACAAGATAAAATATTTCATCAAAATCAATACCTTTCTTTTGTGCAAACCCCTTCACCACAAGTCTAGCTTTGTACCTCTATTCTCCTCCATCTTCTTCCTTCAGCCTGTAAACCCATTTATTCTGCAATGTAGTTTTACCTACAGGAAACCTAACTAAGTCCCAAGTCTGGTTATGCATTAAGGAGTCCATCTCTTCTTCCATGGCTAGCTCCCACTTCTTCCTGCTTTCAACCTGTATTGCTTATTCATAACATTCAAGTTCACCAGAATCAGTCAAAAATAAATAATATAATGAAGGAGAGTATCGTTCAGGGGGTCTACTTATCCTGGTAGATCTTCTTACACCACTTTTAGGTGTTTGAGGTTCCTGCTGCTGTTGTGGTGGTTGTTTTTGTTGTGGTTGTTGATTGTTATTATTTTCAAGCACCTTTACTTTTTTTGTGATCTCATCAAGAACAATGTATTCTTTGTTTTATTTTTCTTGCTTCTTTTCCTGCAACTGATTCTTATACAAGACCTTTTCATTGAATATTAAATCTCTGCTCCTAATTATTTTTTGATTTTCATAATCATATAAGCGATAACCAAAATCATTAACACCATATCCAATAAAGGTACATTTCTTTGATTTTTCCTCAAGCTTTGTTCTATTTTCTTTATTAATATGGACAAAGGCCTCACAGCCAAAAGGCTTTAAAAAGGAGTAGTCTACCTTTTTACCTATCCACGCTTCCTCTGGAATACCACCATCCAAGGAACTTGAAAGCCCTTTGTTTATTAGCTAAATAGCAGTATCTACAGCATCTGCCCAAAATTGCAAAGGCAATCCTACATGCAATCTCATGCACCTTGCACGCTCCATGATTGTTCTGTTCATCCTTTCTGACACACCATTTTCTTGTGGTGTTCTTGGAACTGTCTTCTCTTTGTGAATTCCATGCTCTGAACAATACCTGTCAAACCCTCTGCTGCAATATTCACCTCCATTTTTTTATCTGAGACACTTCAACTTCTTTCCTGTCTCAATCTCAACCAAAGCTTTCCATTTCTTGAAAGTATCAAATACATCAGATTTATTCTGAATACAATAAATCCAAGTCTTTCTAGTTTCATCATCAATAAAAATAACATAATAACGAGAGCCACTGAGAGATGATACTTGAGCAGGTACCCATACATCTGTATGCACAAGCTCTAATTTTTCGCTCTTCTTTTCTTTCCCAACTCTGAGAAATCTGACTCTCTTTTGTTTTCCATAAATACAATTCTCACAGAAATCCAAATCAACATTCTTCAAACCTGACAACAAATTTCTTGAGTGAAGAATCTTCATCCCCTTCTCACTCATGTGTCCGAGCCTATGATGCCATAATGCTACATCTGCTCCTTTGGAAGTTAAAGCATTAACAGAGTTAGAAATACCATTGCATAAATACAATGTACCAACCTTTTCACTTTTTGTTATTACCAGGGCTCCTTTGGTGACCTTCCAAGTTTTATCTGTGAAAGTTGTCACACAACCTTCACCGCCTAACTGCCCTATTGAAATCAGATTTTTCTTCAAATCTAGAACATGCCTTAACTCCTTTAATAGCCATTGGTTTCCATTATGTTTTTTTACAAGAACCTTACCCATTCCAACAATTTTACAGGGTTTATCATCACCCAAATGGACTTGTCCAAAATCTCCTTGAACATATTCATGAAAATATTTCTTATCAGGTGTGGCATGGAATGAGGCCCCTGAATCTACTACCCAGGAATCAGTAAAATTTTCAAAAGAAAGAATCAAAGCATCTTGAAACACATCACCTGTCACATTTGCTTCATGATTTTTTTCTTGTTGTGCGTCTCCTTCTTTTCCCTTCCGAGATCTACAGTCTTTCTTCAGGTGTCCTTTCTTTCCACATTTCTAGCACACTATCCCCGATCTGGACTTGGATCTTCCTTTCCTTGATTTACTGTGATATCCTAAGCTCTTTCCTCTTTCCATTCTTCTTCCCCTAGACTCTGAACTCAAAGAATTACCTGATGTCTCACCGAAGCTTTTCCGTCCCATTTCCTCGCTAAGGATAGCACCGACAACATCATCAAACTTTAAAGTACTAGATCCATAGACAGAGTTACTAATGGCCATAACTAAACCATTCCAGCTTTCTATAAATGAGTGCAGAAATAAAAGAGCCCTAACTTCATCATCAAAGTTTACCCCTACAGAACTTAACTGACTGGTAACTGTATTAAAATCATTTAAATGATCTTCAACAGATCCACCTTCCGAAATCTTCATATTAAATAAATGTTTCATAAGAAATACCTTGTTTGAGGCCAAGGGTTTTTCATATATTTTTGCCAATGCCTTAATCAAACCCACTGTTGTTGTTTCCTTCGAAATATTGAAGGCTACCGACGCCGCAAGGCACAACCGTACTGTTCTGAGTGCCTTTCTATTGAGAATCCCCCATTCTGCATCTGTCATAGCCGTCGGCTTCTTTGTTTTTCTGCTCAATGGTAGGTACAGATCTTTCTGATACAGATAATCTTCCATCTGCATCTTCCACAGCGGAAATTTTTGGCCATTAAATTTCTCGACCCTAAACTTACCATCTTCCGCCATTGCTCCCACTCGAACCAGGAACCCTTCTTTCCTGCGAGTTTATCAACCAAATAGACCTTCGGCTCTGATACCAGTTGTGAGAAAATTATATATTACAGAGCAATGCAACACATATAATATGTGGAAAACACAAGCACACAAAACACATAAAACCAAAGAGACACAGATATACGTGGTTCACCTAGTTTGGGCTACGTCCACCCCGAACAGCCAGTGCTTCCTTTCTATTATCTAAAAAAATGAAGAGACACAACCTACAGCATATCTGTTGTAATATCCTTTGTTCTCTCTCACAGTCTCCTTATCTGTTTCTCACTTTGAGAATACTCATACAGTACACAGCCGCAATACAATGCCCTCATACAAAGTGAGGGGTTGCCTTCTAGGGCAAAAAACCCCAAACTAAACATAACTTCTACCGTCAGATCATCCACCTAATGAACGGCCTAGATTGACTAGAAATTACTGTTGGAAACACTGAGAGGGGGGTGAATCAGTATTTCTTTCCAATTTTTATTTTTACCGGTTATATCACTTATAATTAGAACACAAAATGAACAATAAGAATAAATTATTTTATTGTATTCTTTAATAAAAATAGATACAATACAATAAGTACAATAGGTGTAGGGCTCCAACCCTAGACAAAGACACTGTTCTTCAATCTTCTAGGCTCCAACCTGTTGCCAAGCACCAACTTGGACTATTGTGAGGCTCTGACCTCTAGGGCTTCGACCCTATCTATCCAAGGCACCAACCTTGCATTTAGAGGCTCCAACCCCAAGGGCACCAACCCTTCTTTGGTTCAAGCTCCAACCTAGATTCTTGACAACACCAATCCTCTAGGCCTCCAACCCTATCTTCCAAGGCACTGACCTTGTCTCTATGAGGCTCCAACCGTCAACTTCACTTCATCAAAATATGCTTGGTTTTTCTTCACAGCTCCCAAAGTCTTCTTCAACGAGCCCTGTCACACTTAGTCTCCACATCACATCATTAATGACAACCTTTTCTTCTTAGAAGGTGTCACCATTGCTCTTCATCGTACCCAAAAAAATTCTCCAAGTTACCTCATGATGACATCAGCAATGCATCCTGATCTTCAATGTTATTTCCAAGATCACTTAAGGCTTCTCAAAAAAATATCTTCAATCTTCTTCAAGATCACTCCACGAAGTCTTCTTAGTCTTATCTTCAAGTCTTCTTCACTTTTTTTTTCTTCACTTTTTTTTTCTGATATACTTTTGCTTCACTAATCTCCCTTGATCCCGAAATATTGTGCTCAATAAGTTGTTCTTCAAGAATGTCTTCAATATTTTTAAGAGCGCCTTTGATTTTTCCCCAAGGTACCTTCTAAAATAGTTCAAGCCTCTCTTAGATCAAGGTCTGCACTTCAAGTCTTCACAAGCTTTGCCAATATAAACCTTAAGATCCTTCAGATGTTAAGTTCTAGCCTCACATTTTCCAAGCTTGAATATTTGAGGATTGTACAAGTGTAACTGTAGTTGTGTCTTTTCAAACTGAGATTGTTTTTCAAGCACCGAGCTGCCTCCACAGGACTGTCTCCATAAGTAGAAGCATTGTTCCTTCTATGCACAAATCTGAATTATATTAGTTCATGTATGAAGCTAAAGGATCACCACAGATCTGCAACAAGTATTATTACAGGTGTGAAAAAAAAGGTCAGAAAAAATGTTGCTACAGGATCGAGAATACGCTGCCACAAATCTGCAAGGAAGTGTTACAACAAGTCCAAAAGTGTGCCTCCACAGTTCTGCAAACAATGCTACAACAAATCCATTTTTTCTGTGTAAGTCTGCAATATAATATATTTGTTTTAAGGTTTTAGAGGTGACATTCCACCACACTGCTTCAATCCGACTTCTTTGTATGGTATCCCAAACACAAATTATCCTTAACTGTCCTTCTCGCCCTCCTTACTGTGCTTTTGGTCCTCTCTGAACTCCTATGATATTCTTCACAGTAATTGATGGTGAAAAATGAAGGTTTCGACTTATATTTATAGTGATTTCGTCCTTTAAAGAGAGGACGTGATTGTTGGAGATGAGAGCCGACATATGTATGTTAACTTAGGTAGATAAAAAACAAATATTATAAACTTACAAATTCATTATCTCATCAACCACCAAGAGTTTGGGGGCAAGTAAGGGCTCATTAGAAAGGGAAAAATATACTCTACAAGATGGTATATGATCCATTTTTAAAGGTTACCTCTAAGGTGGTGAAAAAAAAAATTCTTTGTGACTGCCCTTGAATTATTTAGTGCATAAAATGATTAGGACAGTATGGCTTCTTTGTTTGGTTTCTCCATTGTTTGTCTTCTCCATTATTTGGCTTCTTCATCATCATAGGAACATGTAGGACATCCACGTCATCATGATAGTGTCCAGCAATGAGTGTATCATCCAGTTAATCACATAATTGTGCAGTGATATGTTATAGTGCAACATCATTAGGAGAACTTCAAATTAGTCTTCCAGCCATCAAATGAGATCTTCCACATCCTCATCTAGTCTTCCAACCTTCATCAAGTGTATGACTTCATCAAGTATCATCCATGTGTATGACATCATCATATTTCATCATCAAGTATCATCCAAGTGTATGACATCATTGGTTAAGATCTAGATCATCAAGTGCATGCAACATTAGATCAAGTACTTAGGGCTTCCTTCATTAGTGGTTTGACTTCTTCGTGACTCGACATCTTCATTGATAGTGTCCTAGTCAACCAAGAGTCATGGCATCATCATCTGGAACCAGGCATCTCAAGAATATTGACATCTCGGTCAATGCCACATTGAAATCAATGACAACCTTGATTAACAATCTCCCCCTTTTTCATTGATGGCAATATTCTTGCCCTTCTAATTTCTCTCCCCCTTTGACATCAATGGAAAACAGGGTGCCCAAATACTCCCCCTATCAAGCTGTTTATTTTCTTCATGAATTGTAGTCTTTCATAGGTATGTTACTTCCCCTGCCATGGTTCTCTTTCTTCTAGAAATATGGTCCATGATAGATTTGTTTGTATTTCTTCATGTGTTGTACCATCTCCCCCTGTCTGGACAAATTTATTTAGCTCATGAAGGATTGCTCACCTTGTGTGATCAAGTAGAAGGCATCATCATAAAATCATGTTTTTCTTCAATGTAGTTACTTCCGAGAGATGATTTATCAAGATTTTCCATGTGTAACTCATGAAGGATTTCATAGGGCCCACTCACGGATCACTTTTTGCAAGAATACTCAAGAATCACAAACTCCCCCTAACTATATGCATGGTCTCTTTTTGGTAGGGTTTCACCATCAAATACTTGGAATATCAAGGATGACTTCATCTAGTCAACAACATGTGTTGTTAGTTGGAGTGTTCAAGAGACTTCCAGATTCAACTTGTTTCCTTCTCCATACTTGTGTAACTTTCTTCTCTGGCATGGTTCTAGCTTGTGCAGGGGCCCAAGTCAAGTTACAATCACGTGCCATATGTCCAATGTTATGGAAATTGAAGCACTCTATCTTTTTCATGAAAAATAAATCATGACTTCTTCTTGTAAAATTGCTTTGAGGAGATTGACGGGGACCATTATATTTGTCTTTGTGATATGCCCTACAATATTTTGCCATGTTCCCAAAGTTTGTACAAGAATAGCAATATCCAAGAAATATACTTTGGTACCTAGGAGATGAAGAGTTTCTTGAAGTACTTTTGAAGTCTTTTTTCCTTGGGATTCTTTGATGATATTCATTGCCTTTTGTATTATTGACACCATATGTAAGTCTCCTTGGAGTATAATTTATTCCGTTGTTGTCTTGATTCTTCTCCTTGCCTTTGTTGGAACTGGGAGCATCAACATTTCTTTCTAGGTTCCTCACATCTTTGTTGTCTAAAGCATTATCATTCTTGCTTGAGGATTAACCTGCATAGCCAAGACCTAATTTATCAAGGGGAGACCTTTGCTGACTTAGGATGCCATCTAGGGTTTCAGAGATTTTCATGTTTTTATTTAGCAATTCAACTTCCTTTTCAAGAAAGACAATTTCTCCTTTCAACTTTTCACAATCTTCATCTTTCATAAGTAGTTGCTTCTTCATTTCTTCCATCATCCTTGTTGCTTCATGTGCTTCGATTTTAAGGGAGATGATATTTGATTTCATTATGAAGACTTCTTCATTCTCCTTTGCTAGACTGCTCTCCATTTATTCTTTTATTCTTGTAGCTTCACATGTTTTGACCTTGAGAAGATTGATGTATGATTTTAGTTTCAATATTTCTTCATCCTTTTCGTCTAGTTGGCATATCATGGTGTTTCTCTCCTTTTCTGCTTCATTAACTTGTCCTTATATGAATTCCAAAGTTTCCATCACCTTCTCAGCTCCTTGCGCTTTTTTCCTTGCTTCTTCTAGTTGAGATATAAGAGAGGAGACCTCTTCCTTGTATTGACCAACCTCTGCTTCAAGATTGTTCAAGCTCTTAAGTCTTTGTTCAAGGTGGCTTGACAAAGTGTCTTCCCTTTTCTTTGCCTTCTCCAATTGATTTGTCATAGATATGACTTCTTCATGATGCTTTCTTTTGTTTTGATGAAATTCCTCTTTAAGTTTGGCGAGCTCCTCATCTCTTTCTTGTACTTGAAGCTTGACAAAGTCAACTTCCTTCCTTGTCTTGTCTTGGTTACCATCTTGCGTTTTCTTCTTAAGTTCTCATTTTATTTTTTCAAACTGTTAATCTCTTCCATGGAAGCCATAAGTTTATTCAGGAGATCTTCTTCAAAGTCTTCTTTGTTCTCTTCATCTTCTAGGTCTTCTTTAGCCTTGTTGTCATCTCTCTTATCTTCAGCTTCCTTGACGAATTATGGATTTCTTTCTTGTTTTCCATCATCTTCTTGACTAGAGATCATTTTCAATGCTCCTTTTGAGTGAAGATCATGAATTTTTTCCCATATGACTTTTGTTGACGAACATTTTTCAAAATTTTCCTTCAGAGAATTTGGTAACCCATTCAAAATTTCCTTCATTACTCTTGTATTGTACTCCTTGGATTCTTCATCCATCGTCTCATTAGTAATCACTGATTTCCAAACTTCAATTCCTTGAGTCTTCAAGAAATTCCTCATTCTTGCCACCCATATATCAAAATTTCCATTGAACAATGGATCCTTCGCAAATTTATTTACTTCAATTTCAATGGTTGAGGAAGACACATCTTTAGGAGGATTGGAGACTTTCATCCTTGGATTTTCCATTTGTGTTCTAATGATCAACCTTCAAGCTGTTAGGCTTTGAGTGAAGGTACTGGCTCTGAAACCAATTGTTGGAAATACTGAGAGGGGGGTGAATCAGTATTTCTTTCCAAATGTTATTTTTACCAGTTAGATCACTTATAATTAGAACACAAAATGAACAATAAGAATAAATTATTTTATTGAACTCTTCAATAAAATAGATACAATAAAATATGTACAAAAGGTGTAGGGCTCCAACCCTAGATGAAGACACCGATATTCAATCTTCCAGGCTCCAACCTGTTGCCAAGCACCAACTTGGACTATTATGAGGCTCCGACCTCTAGGGCTTCGACCCTATCTATCCAAGGCACCAACCTTGTGTTTAGAGGCTCCAACCCCAAGGGCACCAACCCTTATTTGGTTCAGGCTCCAACCTGGATTCTTGAGGACAACGATCCTCTAGGGCTCCAACCCTATCTTCCAAGGCATCGACCTTGTCTCTATGAGGCTCCAACCGTCAACTTCACTTCGTCAAAATATGCTTGGTTTTTCTTCACGGCTCCAAAGTCTTCTTCAACGAGCCCTGTCACACTTAGTCTCCACGTCACATCAACAATGACAACCTTTTCTTCTTAGAAGGTGTCACCACTGCTCTTCATCGTACCCAAAACAATTTCTCCAAGTTACCTCATGATGATATCAGCAATGCATCATGATCTTCAATGTTATTTCCAAGATCATTTAAGGCTTCTCAACAAAATATCTTCAATCTTCTTCAAGATCACTCCACAAAGTCTTCTTAGTCTTATCTTCAAGTCTTCTTCACTTGTTTTTTCAGTTATACATCTACTTCACTAATCTCCCTTGATCCCGAAATATTGTGCTCAATAAGTTGTTCTTCAAGAATGTCTTCAATATTTTTAAGAGTGCCTTTGATTCTACCCCAAGGTACCTTCTAAAATAGTTCAAGCCTCTCTTATATCAAGGTCTGAACTTCAAGTATTCACAAGCTTTTCCAATATAAACCTTAAGATCCTTCAGATGTTAAGTTCTAGCCTCAGATTTTCCAAGCTTGAATATTTGAGGATTGTACAACTGTAACTGTAGTTGTGTCTCTTCAAACTGAGATTGTTTTTCAAGAACCGAGCTGCCTCCACAAGACTGTCTCCACAAGTAGTAACACTATTCCCTCTGTGCACAAATCTGAATTATATTAGTTCAGGTCTGAAGCTAAAGGTGTTAATCCAAGTTGTCATTGATGGCAACAAGTTGAATGAATGAACACACTTGATGAAGGTTGAAAGACTAGAAGAGGCTGCACTGTGACATATTATTGCACTTGATGGGTACTACCATGATGACGCTATGACCCCATGATTAAGAAGCCAAGAAATGGAGAAGGCATTCTGTCCTATATATTTTCTGCACTAAAAATAAGGACAATTACAAAGAAAAATGAATTTTGGCATCTTGGAGGCAGCCAATCACAATGGGACTTAGACCATATTAAAGAGGACTCTTTCCCCTTTCCAACGAGCCCTCATATGCCCCAAACCTCCCCGTGGTTAGAAAGATATTGTTTTTTGAAGTTGTGTAATAATTATATTTTTCTGAGCTGACTTGTCCTAGCTCCTTCATGTCGGCCTACATCTAGAAATATGTGTCCATTCTTCTAACGTCAAACCTGTATAAGTATGAAGTCCCATCACTTCATTTGATCATCAAGTTTTCGATGAAGACAAGAAGAAGACATCAAAGCACATGAAAAGGGTTCACAACTCGTGAACTTGAGGAGAATATCGAGTCTTCTGGTCGCAATTTGGACGTGTATCAACTGACTTGAAGAGTAGTGTTTTCTGGGTCATATATTCCTCACGTTACACATTACTCGGACCACCTATGGAGTAATCAAATATGTAATGCTAAACACATATTTTTGATAAGGTGACATACTCGGGTGCTTAATATATACATGTAATGCTAAACGCAGAACTGTGATGTCGCTCAGACTTGATCGGATTTGTGATGCTTGATACATATTTGTACATGTGTTAACTCACACCTGTGATGATGCCACTCGGACGTATGATTCAGACCTGTGATAATCTTCTCAACCCTGTAATCATTGTTCAATGAATTTGTCTACAACACAGAAACTGATTTGAAGCGAAACGTACCTGTTATATCATTCTACTCATAAATTTGAGTTGTGGAGAAACAGTTCAAAACTTTTGGAGTTGTAGAGAAATAAGTCAAAACTTTGTGAATCATCTCTGAGACATTGAAGATCATACATCTGTTGAAGTAGCCTCCAGCATCACAAACATTGCTAGTTGATGAGGAATTTCCAGTGAAGATGATGTGAAGCTTTTAAATGGTAACACTATAATATTTGGTAACCTTTTATTCTAGGGTTGAATCCTTTCAAGTTCTCTCTGTAAATATGATTAGAGTCCTTAGGGTTGGAGCCCTAAAACCACTTGAAAACCAGGATTGGTGTCCTTGGAGTAGGAGCTCCTAAACACAAGGTTGGTGCCTTGAGAAGATAGGGTCGAAGCCCTGGAGGTCGAAGCCTCATCAAAGTCCAATATGGTGCTTGGTGTAGAAATTTGCTAAATAATGATCAATAATCCACCGATACTATCCTGATCACATATTAATTCGAATTCATATGCAACACAATCTCTTCCACTCAGATCATCACACATGCGGAAATAAAACAAGCGATAGCACATCAATTCATCATACACATTAACACAGTATGTATGGGGAAAGCTTATAGCTGAAAACCCCGCAACTATTGTGTGTATTATAATGGAGAAAACATGTAACAAAATCAGTACAATACTCCTCACAAGTACTTAGTACTATCTCATGAAGTTACACACAAACTAGCTTGGTTTTGAACAAGTCACTGGTTCAAAACTCACCACTAATTGCCTTGCCTCTATTGCGCAATCATGGCCTGTCTAAATAGAGATCCAAGGTTTGAATCTCCTTGGCTTGATAGCGTAATCATCATGGGCAATTCCTCCAAGTGTGGTGCAAATATCATGCACAACTGATGTCGCCACTGATAGCTAACTCCACCCTTTCATCTACCTCTTTCACTGGTCTCCACTGAACTGTCCATGCATTGTAGTGAACTTATGTGTTCTTGAGTTGAATAATGAGTTACTAATTAATGAATTAAATAATATTTAATTCACTCCACTCATTACTAGTTGATTAACTAGTTAAACTAATCTCAACTAGTTCAACTAAGTTAAACCGAACACAACTCCACCATCTGTCTCATCAACTCCACCAAACTTTTGCCACTGAAGTCCTAACTGAAGTCAACCATGCATGAGCTCACCAAACCCCTAGGAATAGCGTAATTCCTCTGTCAGATGCATGAGCCACTTCCAAGGCTCGAACTGAAGTGCTCCAAGAGAGTAAACTGAAGTTTATAGTCCAAATATTATTAACGGTAAATAATATTTGACTTCCCTATTTTAAGGAGAGGCAGTCTAAAAATAGACTTCGACCTCTTCGACCTATAGGTCACAAAAATAGAGTCCCATCTATTTTTACCAACATGACCAATGCTCCAAGAATCTCATACTGGAATCCCCGGACCATGCTCCATATGTCTAAAAATAGACATAGTCTAAAAAATAGACTTTGCGCCAGAATTTGCCTGCGGGCCCACTTAGTGAAGGCGACTTCATTTCACTAAGCTCCATCATCTTGCTGCATTTTCAACACTCCCTCTCAGCAAGATATGGATTATCTGCAACCCCTATCCTGCCTCTGTGGAATTCTAACTTGCTCCTGGTGAGCGCCTTCGTCAGGATGTCGGCATCCTGATCCTCCGTGGGAACATATGAAAGCATCATGATTCTCCACTGAACACAATCTCTGATGTGATGGTACCTGATGTCGATATGTTTGGACCTATCATGAAATACTGGATTAGCCGAGAGCTTGATGCAGCTCTGGTTATCACAGTAGATCACTGTAGGCTCCAAATGCAACCTGAACAAACCTGCGAGGATCTTCCTCATCCACATAGCCTCACATGCAGCCAAGCTTGCTGCCATGTACTCGGCCTCTGCTGAACTGAGTGCCACGGATCTCTGCTTCCTGCTGTACCAGGAAACTGCTGTCGACCCAATGCTGAAAACTTCCGGTCCGTTGGACTCCCCGCCCAATCTGCATCAGTGAAGCCAGAAAGCTTCACTCCATCCTCCTGTCTGTACCATAGACCATATCCCGATGTGCCTCTGATATAGCGCAATACATGCTTGCCCGCCTTCCAAAAGAGCTTGGTAGGCTTAGCCATAGCTTGCGAAAGCTGGTTAACTGCATAGCATATATCGGGTCGTGTATTGACCAGATACATAAGCGACCCCACCAACTGTCGATAGACAGTGGCATCCACTACCTCCGCTGAAGTAGCATCCTCCTTCCTCCAACCACCAAGAAGAGGAGTGTCAACAGGCTTGCAACCTTGCATGTTGAACCTCTCCAGAATCTCCCGGGCATACTTGCCCTGAGAAACAAACAGTCCTCCGCTGCGCTGCCAAATCTCCAATCCCAGGAAATAATGAAGGATGCCCCAGTCCTTCATCTCAAACTCTCGTGCAAGATCCTCCTTGCATGAAAGTATCAACTGCTCATCGCCAGTCAAAATCAGATCATCTACATACAGTACGATGATCAACAGCTTTCCCTCCACCACAATCTGGT